>OX621257.1:27661873-28861873 GCA_951640165.1 Pseudoips prasinana | reverse complement strand
TCCAATTATATATTATTATATTCGTCGATATTAGGGACGTATAATTAAATACCCAATTAATATGAGTTTAATGTAAATGTGATACAAATTAATTTATCTGAATATTTCCGGAATGAGAAAGACAATAATTTATTAATTGCTAATTTATACCAATCTTTAGTACCGTAGGTAGCGACGGGAATCTAATTCTGGGTTTATTTTACAGTCACATTTATAATTATAAGGTCTAAAATGGTGTGGCAAATTCGTATTGTAAGAGCGAATTTATCTTTTCTATCATGTTTCCCACAGAGATTTTGACCTTGTAGCCTGTGTGTTTCAAAGGATATTTGAAACACACAGGCTGTGAAACAAGGTCTATTTTTCTATAAATTAAACATCTACTTAACTTATGTAACCAATATTTTCCTGACTCCTATATGATGGTGAAAATATATGTATTTCAACCATACAAGCGGACAGCCTGCATACAGTTACGTGTTGCGCTTGTGCCCTGTAAGGGCACTTGCAACGCCTGAGGCGTAACTTATACATGACTGACCTTCCTCCATAGTTTCGGGTTAATATCTCAAAATAGGTGGAGGTATTCTCTTTAACATATTGAAGTTACTTAAAATGAATAATTTTTATAATATTTTCATATTTATTATTATTTTTATAATATTTAAAATCTCATTGAATTTAAATAGTCTGTAAGAACACTACTTTGATCCCAATTTAAATTTTGTGATCTTATTACTTAATTATTGTTAAGTGTATCTCATAGCCATTTGCCCACACCGGTCAGTTAAAGATTGGCAAGGTCAAGCAACTAGACATGGGGTTAGTGAGAAGATAGGAGACTTTATATCGTCTCCTTCGTCGAAGGGTACTTTAAACTATCGGTCAATAGACAACAGTCGTTTAGCCAAGTCGGGCGCTTTTAACAACTTTGGTACTAAGGTAGTCACTGCCCATTCACATAATATTACATATATAACTTAGGTTTACGTCTACATTATCATCCTCAGCTTACTCTTATATCTATGGACGGGTCTGTTGGCATCGCCTTTTGCACCGAGGTCGTGGATTCGATTCCCAGGACAGATATTTGTGTGCATGAACATGTTTGTTTGTCCTGAGTCTGGGTGTAATTATCTGTATAAAAATGAATTTACAAAATAAAAGTAGTAATATAATAATATGTATTACATCAGTCATCTGGTGTCCATAGTACAAGCTCTGCTTAGTTTGAGATCAGATGGCCGTGTGTAAATAATGTGCCAGGATATTATTATTATTATCTATCGAGACAGGCTCGCTTGTAACCTTATGCTTACCAAAAAGTATAGGGAATTATTAACCATGTTGATGGAACCAGGTCCCAGATTCTATTACGTTTCGACGACCGGGATCGATGACGTAACATGCTTTCCGCGACACGAAGGATAGATTCTTAACTAATCTTACTTCTAAACAGACCCCAGTTTTTCAGAGTGATTTTGTCCGGTGCGGTGAATTGATCCTGCGATTTATTTGGAATACTATGACAAAGACCTTCTTGCTTACGTATTCATCATACTCCAATATTTAGCCATGTTTTCAAATACATATAATAATAATAACATTCTGGGATCCCAATGTAAGCAGACCTTGTACTATGGAAACCATATAACTGATATACATATACTACTTGTGTTTTGTAAATAGATACTTATATAGATAATTACACCAACACTCTGGACAAACAGATATGTCCATGCACACAAATATCCGTTCTGGGTGGGAATCGAACCCACGATCTCCGGCGTGAAAAGCAAGCATTTGCCAGATATAATACTTACATTGAAACAAGAAAAAAATCTTACATAATTTAATACATGAACCGATACTAAATACAGACAATGTAAAACAATACACGAAGAAAATACATTCAGTTAACTGAAGTAATTCGAAAAAATTAGCATTAAAGTACAGTTGAGATAATGACTTTTTTATGTTAATGAACAAGACTCATTATTAAATCATCACACATCTCGCTACATATCTACTAGTTAGGACTAGTAGATATGTACGCTTATATAATATACTTATAATATAACTACATACAAAGACCTGTCATTAATTTCCGATCCTGTATCTCATAGCAACTTCCAATTTTTGGATTTGGATTTGAACTCAAGATCACGACACCAAAGTCTGACGGTTTAACCAATAGGTTATCTTGTATGACCCGTGTAAACGTTAAAAACGTTACTTCGCCAGGCAAGCTGTGGTCAAGTGCAAGCCCTTTGAATATACTGCAGAATTTCATTTTATGTTTTGAAAAACCGGCCAAGTGCGAGTCGGACTCGCGCACGCAGGGTTCCGTATAATATCCTATAAAAACGAGCAAAAATCATAACGTTTGTTGTATGGGAGCCCCCTTAAATATTTATTTTATTTTGTTTTTTAGTATTTGTTGCTATAGCGGCAGCAGAAATACATCATCTGTGAAAATTTTAACAAACTATCGCGGTTCATGCGATACACCCTGGTGATAGACGGACAGACAGACAGCGAAGTCTTAGTAATACGGTCCCGTTTTACCCTTTGGTTACGGAACCCTAAAAACCATGTTTAAAATAAACAACGGCCGCTCTAGAGAAATAAATTCCTGCACTGCGTCTGACTTTGCAAACTTGCAGTTCACTAAATGACACAAAGCAGATTTATGGGTCACACAAATATTTGACAAATGCGGTGAACGAAGGGGGGCCAGGGGCCCTACCGGCTAAGTCGCCGAACATCGATTTCGTAAATGGCGTTCAAATAAATAAAGGTTAAAAATGACTTAATCAATCGCTAAATCGGCTTCAACGTTGACAATCGATTCCGGACCATTTATGATGTCACATGTGCCCATGGAAGCCGATTTAATGATTAAGTCATTTTTAACCTTTATTTATTCCAACGCCATTTAAGAAATCGATGTTCGGCGACTTAGCCGGTAGAGCCCCAGGTGATAGTGAGGTGACCTAACCACTGCGCCACTGAAAACTGACAAATAAGTGATGAGTTTATTAAAAACGCACTCTTTTCGTTTTCACGGTATACACAATTTAAGTCCTCTGATTTTATATACATTTGTGGCATTTTGTTAGCGGGAACACGCTAGCGAAATCCCCGGGACCGCCGGGTCAGGCTGGTTCACGCCGATCAAAATATGACGCCCATTACGATTGCCCTGCTCTGCCCATGGGACACGCTGAAAGCTGACGTTATTATTAATGATTGCAAGTTAAAAATGGGGCAAGGTTTTTCGGGATATGTCATGAATGTGTGTGATAAAGTTCTGCTTAATTTTAATCAGTTGCATTATGAATCAGAGGTTGTAGCTTGAATTCCGCTCTGGGACAAATCTTTGTGCGATGAACACGATTATTTGTTTTATGTAATTTATCTATAATACATATGTATGTATTAGGTTTAAAGAACTTTTATTCTCAATAAAAACATTACATCTCACTTACTTGAGAACAATACTAATTAAAATAAGTTTTAATAAAGTTCACCATCTTTAGTTACTCATTCAATGCGTTCATTTCTCCAACAGTTTTTGATCTGCGATTAGATACCGGCTAAGTTGAGTTTTGAATGCATTGAGTGAGTGTACATTTCTAATATGTGAGGGTATTTTATTGTAAAGTTGTGCTCCTTCAAAAGTTAGCATTTTTTTGCCATAGTTAGTTCTAATTTTCGGTAAGACTAGTAAGCTAGCTCGTCGTGTACTACGTTGGCTAATTTGTTTAAATTGTGTTAGTTTTATTTTTGTATGAATACTATTGTTAAGGACTTTTTTGATGAAAATACAAGTGTTATAAATATATAATTGTTTGATATTCATTATTTTTGTGTTGTTATAAATTGTACTAGTTGGTGTTAAATATGGATAGTTGAAAAGAATTTTTAAGAGTTTGTTTTGAGTGACTTGGAGTTCTAATAGTTTCGTTTTAGCAGCACTGCCCCAAATTTCAATTAGGTATAGTAGATGTGGCTTTACAAGACAGTTGTAGATGGTGTGCCGCAATTTTCGTGGAATGCACCGAGCCATACTACGTAGGGTCCCGACTAGTGTTGATAGCTTGTGTTTGATATATTCAATATGAGCACTCCATGTAAGGGAACTGTCAATTTTTAGACCAAGATATTTTTCAGAGGTTTTTAGCTGTAGAGGTACGTCATTTATTGTTAGTGGAACGTGCGGGGTTATAATTTTATTTTTTGCTTTAAATATTACATAACACGTTTTAGAAATATTTATTGTTAAAAGATTGAACTGAAACCATTCGAATAATGAATTTAAATCCTCTTGGGCTTGTGAGATAATATGATTGATGGAAGATCCGAAGTAAAATAAACATGTATCGTCAGCATATAGAGTAAGGTGACCATGCAGCTTAATTTCATGTATATTATTTATGTATATTAAAAAGAGCAATGGTCCCAGAATTGATCCCTGCGGGACGCCACAAGTAATAGGTATTGCGTCACTTTGGTGATTACCAATTTTGACCACCTGCAAGCGGTTAGTAAGGTACGACTTAAGTATTTTTAGGGCGTTTCCGGTGATATTAATGGATTCTAGTTTTTTTAATAATAACTTGTGGTAAACCGTATCAAATGCCTTTTTGAGGTCTATAAAGACGCCTAGGACAATATTTTTACAATCTATATTGTGTTTGATTTTAGTAATGAGATCAATAGTTGCTGTAGTAGTATTACTTTTTGGCCTGAATCCATATTGACGATCGATTATAAAGTTAATAGCGGTCAAATGTTTTTCTAAACGGTCGTGAAGAACTTTTTCTAATATTTTTGACATTACAGGAAGTACTGAAATTGGTCGGTAATTTCCTGGATCTGTAGCATTTCCTGATTTGTAAATAGGTGTTAGTTTTGCTAATTTTAGTGTTTCAGGGAAGTTTCCATTCGCTAGCAGTTTATTTAAGCAGTCACTTAGCTTATTTGTAATTAGTTTTTTAATGCATTTTATTACTTTAGTACTAATACCATCTAAGCCTGTGCTACAATTTGAATCAAGGTTTGTAATTATTTTTGATATTTCGTTAGCTGAACATCGATCGAAATTAGAGAGTTCCCTGGCATCTTTAACAACAGAATTTGTTTAGTAATATATAAGTATGGTTATCAGTTTTATGGTTGACATAGTACAGGTTCTACCTAATTTGGGATCAGATGGCAGTGTGTTTATTATTTATTTATTAAATATATAAGTATGTTTATCAGTTGACTGGTTGCCATATTACAGATTCTTCCTAGTTTGCTATAAAATGGGAGTATTTTATAATATCCCAAGATATATACTTATTGTAATCCCTTAGTTCGACGCTCATTTTTTGTATCTTATCCGTCTGTAGAAAGCCCCAATAGACGTGGGAGGACGATTAAATTGAAATGCGTTTTTTATTTATTTGATTGAGGTTATAAATTAAATTAAAGAAATCGTGTGAAAAAGTGTGGTTTTGTCGTTATTAGTATTATTATTGACCGACTTATATTGTGGATGTAGATGTTTTTAGTGTAGCTGAATTGTCAGTAGCATACTAGTCAGAAAAGAATATTGGAAAATTAGACATGGGATGTCACTTGAATATGGGTGATTTGGTCGAGATTAATATCCTGAGACATTATTCCCACACGCCCATTTATCTGATCCCAAACGAAACAAAGCATGTACCTACTATGGATACCAGACAAGTGTTACTACTAATATTATAAATGCGAAAGTATGTGAGTAAACATATAGTAAATGGATATATAGATGTTTGTTCCTCTTTCAGGCAAAAACCACCAAACGGATTATGATGAAACTCTACAGTAATGTAGTTTATATATCCGAATAAACATAAGCTATTAAAAAAGTTTGTCGTGAGTAGAACATGTAATACTTTTCTTTTGTAAATGCTTCCTTATTACTAGCTGTGCACCCAAATATTTGTCCTGTGTGGGAATCGAATGCACGAGCTGTGCCGTGAAAGGCAAGTATCATACCCACCGCGCCCACTAGCCCGGCTCCTGATTAGTATTATTATTAGTCCCGACTTAAGATTGAGGCCTGTATTAATTAGTGCGTCTGGCCTGTCAGAAGCATACTGGTTCCAATACGTTTTGATGGATGGTTGTGTTATGGCTTAGTGATGATTGGAAAATTTGATTAAGGATAGCACTTGAGTATGTGGGATTTGGTTGAGATAGTTTTATTTTATGTCCTTCGTGATAAAACACATTAATGGTATTTTTACGTATGGAGAGCGTTCAAAAGAGTAAATATTATTATGTATTGGAAATCTTTAGTAAAGTAATCAAATGTTTCGATACCTACCTTTTTATTCCACTACCAGCTTAGCTCTGCGGTTTTACTCTCAGTAAATTTTATAAATTTTATGTGGATATTGTACAAGCTATATTACTACAAAGTTTCGTCAAAATCCGCTCATCAGTTTTTGCAGGAAAGAGTAACAAACATCCATACATACTCACAATCTTTCGCATTTATAATATTAGTAAAATGAAAGCAGACAAGTTTTCGATCCACCTAATCGTAAGCTATTTATGGCCTAAACGCCACGCTTGGCAGACGGTTTGGCGATCGCAGCTTGATGGTCATAGTTCATAGGAACACGCTGCTGAGCGTTCTCTGGTAAGCATTCCTTCGGGACGTTTTCTACGCTCCCCACGGGATGAGATGGGGTGATGATATTCTTCGCCGTTACCACACAAACAGACTCAAAACAACTACTTATGGGTAACAGAAATAATTGTCTCTTGTGAGAATTGAACCCAGGACACGAAGTGGCGAGGTTACTGTCTTAACCGCTGCGCCATACGTGTAGTTTGTCCACGTGGATCATCGAACTTCATACTATACGAGATTAAACTCTATATAACTTCCTATTAGTGGTCGCTACCTGCCTACGGAAAGCTTCAGACGAAAAGCTTTCACTTGAAAAATCTGCAATTACTTTGCTATGAATTACAATAACCAACCTGAACCCTGTCAATCTAAAATAAGCCTTATACCAATGCCACAGATGTGGGTTTCCCATGATTTACGAGTACTAATTAATCCGGGTTTCAGTGAACGTGACCTACGCCTTAGTTACCTGGGCACAGTTAAGTATTTAATTGTAGAGCCATGATGAAACCCTGCCGCAGCAAGGAGTATTTTTCAACTTTAAAAACACTTTTTTTCGCAGCATCGTCTGGAGTTTTATTCTGATCTGTATGAATGAATATCTGGGGTTCTAATCTCAACTTCGGGCAGATGAGACAAACAAATTAGGCTTTAATAAGTTCATTCATAATGAATTGCATATAGTTTATTTACGTAAAAATTAAATTATTAAATTTAGTCAGCACTTGGGTTTTACTTGTTAAGCTCACAAGGCAGTACGGAAATATAGTCACAATAATTATTAATTAGATTATAAGTTTATTAATTAAATTAGTCCGTCCGTCTTTAAATAAATAACAAGTTACTTAGCTACCATTTTTAAAGTAAAAGTAGAAGTCAACGTCACACAGTTGGCGAACGCAGGCAGCTCTCAGCTACATACATAGTTCGTGCTCGTGCTAGAGCTTAGGGGCCGCTGAAGTAAAAAGACCGAATTATACAAAGAGGGTGTGATTAGCGGCAGTAAATCAACGGATAAAATAAAAAAACGAGTCGGTTTTAGATTATACGACTGAAGTAAAACAAATTCAAATTCAAATTTCAAATTCAAAACTTTTTATTGTGGTCCATAGGTCAAAAGTTGTTACAGTCACAAATATATTATGTTCAGCTATGTCCAGCCATTTAGGCGTACAATATTTATTTAATTACAGTCAGTTATACAATTACATTAATACAATTATTTTTATAAGATATACACTATGTTTAAACAATTTAATACGTGTCATTTAATTATTAAATCACCAAAAATTATTACTTATTTTAAAGTCAAGTACATTAATTCTTATCTTAGTTATGATACATATTTTACTTAGCAGAGTCATTCTTAAGCGTGATTGAATTTATCTATGAGGAAATCGTTCAATGTATAATATGATTTGTAAACCAGAAAATCATGAAGGTTCTTTTTATAAAGCTGGTTATCTGAAATGCAAACTTAGAGATACGAAACGTAACTTGCTGTGAGTGAAAGAGGGAAAGAAAATGTGTGCTCCAACCTCTCTTTCTGGGCCCTACAGTCCCTCTCCAGTTTTGTTCTCCTTGGCTGATCACGCTTTTCGTAACGCTCTTGTCACGCATTCGCTTGATTCTTAAAATAAAATCTCTTATAATTTGTCTATAGTAATAAAGGGTCTTCGACAGAGCTAAAAATCCAATTAAACATTAAATAATATAAAAAAAATTAAATGAAATAATAGCTACAATTTAAATTGATTTAACTAAAGCAATAAAACCCCCTTTGTTTGTGCTACTGCAGCTCTACGCACATAATAGATGACGTGAAGTTTGTGTACAGTGCTTCGAGAGTTTCTAATAGACCTTACTTGTTTTATAAGATTAAACTAATGATTTCATCGTCTGGATCGTTTAGAATATGTCTGTGTACGGGCAGTGGTGAGATCAATTGCAGTGAATTCTAAATATATGTGTACTGTTTCTAAATAAATGGAATAGATTGTGTGTCTCTCTGTGTGTGTGTTTAAGTATATTTTTGAAGTTATACTTCTTTTGGCGCGATGGAGAAAAATGATGAGAGTGAATTTTTACGATGCGCGCGCACACCGACACCAAAAAATTTAACAGCATGATGTTAGTTCTATGTGGTATGAAAATTGATAACTATGTTCAAGTTGTATATTAAGAAGTATAACTTCTAACGCGTGTACATAAGTACACACAAGTATTTTTTTTACTCCTAGATACTGTATTGGCTGATAGATTTGAATGTTCTTTGAAATGGAAAGAAATAACTTAACTACTTGTCGCTTGGCGAATGAATGTAGGTGAAAATGGGCGGAGAACGAATAAAAGATGATATGTGCTGCAAGCAATCTTGTCGATTTCCTTGCGCTCCAGTAGCACCGAGCTAGTTATTGTAACCCGCGTGTAATACAGCGGGGGACAGTTAATATAAAATAGTATGAATAATAGTATTCAGTACTACTATTTTATACTAATCCTCTTGCTCATATAGTATACTGAAATAGACATAGGTCTATTTCAGTATACTATGTAAGTAACGTTACTATACAACGTGTAACAGAAAGAGTGAACGTAACTTAAGGGGCATATACAGTCTCCTTAAGCCTACCTATACACAAAATCTCATACCGAAATACCATCATTTTAATCTTGATCGTAAAATAATATACCATTCAATATATCGACAAGTATTTTTATCGATATAACGAACATCCGTACTAACACAGCACAGCTGATTCTGATTTACGCTAGAAATTGTTTGACATACCTGTGTTTCTATGCACGCCTGGTAGTTTGATACCGATTGCACTCACTACACATATTTTGTTTTATTTTCGAGTTATGTTTTTATTTATAGCACTGCTGAATAGCTATTGGATACTTTACATCGTATAAGTACGTGATACACAAACACATTACGAGAATCTTTTTATAGTTTAACTTCTAGTTGAAGTTGTTTTCAACTAGAAGTTTGTGTGTGAAGTGATGAAAGAATTTCATTATTTCACGTTCACTAAAATCTGCACCGACACCGAAAGCTTAACTCTAAGACTTGCCAACTAACACGAGTCTCTCTCATGTACAACATATTCATAGAATCGTAAAGCTTTCATGTTTCTTAGTTATAAAGAGGCGTGGCCTCCATCGCGACACTGTACCCTTCACGACATAGGTTCCTCGTAATTAAACAGCCTTAAATTCTGTGACCTATGAATCCTCATCATCACAAAGTGCACGTCTGAGGCTATTCTTTCATAGATGAATGCACGACATTTTCAAAATTATTACGATCACTAAACGACATAGTTCAGGATTTCGCGGAACACTTTACTCATTACTAAACGACATTTTAGACGATTTAGTAACTAAACACGACCTAAATAGACAGCAGTTTACGAACAACTGATGATTTTAATATTTTTATTAAATAAATGAAATTGCACAATATTTGATGAATTTGGCGGCTTTCTTCGAACGCGGCCCCTTTGGCGGCGTCTTTGAGTCCACTCAAAAGAGCCGCCTAGGTATCGACGAATATTAAAAGATATTTAACCGATTATTATTTACCTACATCAACTCTTTGATTTTGCCGCCATATTAGTGTAACTTTGGATATAATCAGGACGGAATTTGAAATGTCCCCTACTGTTCATATGAGCCTAGTACATTATTCATATTTTTTTATTTGTATGTATTGTATGAATGATTAATATGTCGTTACACCTTTAAAATTTAGAGAATTTTATTATCACTCTAAATTTTAAAGGTGGAATTGAAAGTGCCCCTGCACTTTCTATTCCATCACTCTCATGATCTGATGGGACTACTAGCGATACGACCGGAAAGAGGTCAGGCACAGGAACGACGGCTTTACGTGCTCTCCGAGGCATGGGGGTGTAATATGGTCAACTCCCAGACTTCGGGCTGATACTGAGAAATTTCTTTTTACGGAAAAATCCCGTAATCACTTTTTGGCCCGACCCGGGAATTGAACCCAGGACTTCATTATTCCCATAATCACTTTTTGGCCCGACCCGGGATTTGAACCCAGGACTTTATTATCTGCAGTTGAACACGCTACCGCTAGACCAATGAGTTCGAACACATTCAAATGGCGCGGCGCGCGCGCGCCGGGCCCGCTTTGATGAATATTAAAAAATATTTAACCATTTATTATTTACCTACATCAATCCTTTGTATTCGCCGCCGTATTAGAGTTCCTTGCGACAAAATCAGGACGGAATTCGAAATGTCCCCTAATGTTCGCATGAGCCTAGTACATTATTCATATTTTTTCGTAATTTATCAGTAGTCGTACCGCGTGTGTTTATCTGGTTAGTTTGTATAGTTTGCATTAAAAATTAAGTACCTATTCGTTTCCGGCCAGATTAAATTCACATACTGAAAGAAAAATTTAATATCTGCAGTTACACAAGTCAATTAAATTATTTATTTCTCCTAGATCCAATATCTTGCGAAATATCAATTTAAATTAAATTAAGTGATTTTTCCTAGTTATCAAATTTGTATGAATGTATGAACCTTTAAAAACTAGAGCAAAAATTCAGTTAAACATTTGATTGAATCTTAAAATAAACACGTGTAATAAATTATGTGACTGTACAGAACCACACTTTTTATTTACAGTCTAAGTAGTAGGTACCCAAAGAGTTCGCGGTAAGTTCATTACCCTTGCGGCTGAGTTTTTAGTGTTGTTCATAATGTCGGTAATCTTACTTGTTGATTTAGGTTGTCGATAGAAAAATAAATTACTAGTTGAATAAAAAATGATTATTTCTGTTTGAAGTTTCATCCATAGGTAGCCGTCCTGATACCCTATAACCCCCTTAAGTTACGTTCACACTTTCTGTTACACGTTGTATAAGTAAAAGATCTTAATGGTATAGCATTATTGACGGGCTCTTTAGCGTGATTGGCAAATCCCTGGTTCGATTCGCAACTAGGACAGATATTTGTGTGCATGAACATGTCTGTTTGTCCTGAGTCTGGGTCTAATTATCTATATAAGTATGTATTTACAAAAGAAAAGTATGTAGTATATCAGTTATCTGGTTTCCATAGAACAAGCTCTGCTTAGTTTGGAATCAGATGGTCGTGTGTAAATAATGTCCCAAGAATACTACTTTAATTACTGCTGTAATTTACTTTTTCCTAGATTTAGTTTTTCTTTCTAATATTATGTATATTCATAAGTTTATTTAGGTTCTTGGTTATTATGTTAGTCATTGTCTTAAGTTATATTCCAATACATTTATAAACGTTATCTTTAATAAATATATTGTGACTATGTCCCAAGATATTATTATTCGCTATGCAAAGTCATAATGCGTAAGTCTAATCCTAAAAATAGGAAATGATAAATTGAATAGTCCCGTGGGGCTCGAACTAACACTATCTACCAATCCAGTGTAGGTTGCTTTGTTTTTTAGAAACATGACTGACTGATATGGAGAACTTGTCTTATTTATTATTATAAATATTTTATAAAAATATATAAAAGATTTTGTGAGAATTTTGTGTATGTTATGAAATCTTTCATTGTCGCCAAAACAATCTGGCTAGTATTCATATGACGAAAAACTCATTTTGGCAAAGAACTACCAACAAATCCATTACGGAACTTGCTTAAAAAACACCACATTTTATTAAAAGCATGGACTTTATAAACTTCAACATAGAGATCCAGACCCAGAAAACTATTAGTTTTAAAAACTATCCTGAGTGCATTTCTGTGACGGATACCAATTTCTATTTATTTATCTGAACGAACTTTTCAGACACTATCCATTCACGGTTTCAATCCAATGAATTAAACGATTATGAAGCAAAGCGGTCGATGTAGTTGGAAATCGTCCGAGTTTCAGAATGTTATTTAATACTGTCTTCAAATTAAAGGATTTGTTTTACTTGTAGAAGATTAAAACAAATGAGTTAAAGAACAGAGGGATTGTACATACTACAATACTGTGTTTTCTATTTTATTATTTTAATACTTTAATAAAGGGGCATATAGTTTCTACTGTAGTTACAGTAATTATTGTAGCTTAAACGTTTATTGCATATATGGCGTCATTCACGCGTTGCCGGCCTCTTATACAAATTGACTTGGGTTATCAGTGAGAGAGAGAGAGAGAGAGAGGGAGAGAGAGGAATTTCTCTTCTCGCTGATGAGCTCTTGCAGGTGAGTAAGTGATCTGCCGACCCATACATTAACATTATAATGCTAATTACTTACTTATCGTATGGGCAGTGGTTACCCTGGTGACAGAGTTGTTCAAGCCGCCCAGTAGGCCTCTGACATGGCTTAACGACTGTTGCTTAATGGCTACAACCGGGACCGACAGCCTAACGTGCCCTCCGAAGCACGGAGACGCTCACAAATTAAACCACTTTGGCGGTCACCCATAGATGGGTGACCGCCAAAGTGGTGGACTGACCGCGAGCCTAGTTGCTTAACCTCGCCAATCACTTACGGCCCGGTGAGAACTACTGGCCTCTCGCCTGCTAATTATATTACCTGAATATATTCTGAAAGTTGAAGCTGAAGAGGAGTTGAACACAGAGCGATAGAATAATATGTTCTAAGTCGCTTAAAAAGTAGTGAAAAAATGAAATTTATTCAGCACTTGGGTATTAACATACACTTGTACTTGTCAAGCTCACAATGCAGTACATAAACATAGTAGCATATTATATAATAGTAATAAAAAAAAATGATTTAACCCGTGTGGTCTGTATTTTTTTAAAATCTTAATTAAGTAACAAGTTACTTAGCTATTATTTTTTAATTTAGTACTACTATATTAAAATTAAAGAATTGAAGACAACAAGCAGCTGGCTAGCGCAGAAGGCGACTCACCAACACTCACCACTCTCAACTAGTAGCTTAATTTAAGCGACTAATACCTGAGGGCACCCTTATGGGGTTCGGGCCACAGCTCACGAGGCCTTCAGCGGCCGTAAAAATACCAAATTCCAAATGATAACTGCGTAAAAATCTTGAACGTCTTATAAGGTTTTTATTTGAGTTACTTTTTCAGTGAATCATCATATGCCATATTCAACCAGTTGCTTAGAAAAGAGAAGCAAAAAGCAGGAAAAGAATAAAAAAGAAGAAAGAGAATTAAGAATAGTAAAGAATGCATTATTGCCGTTGAATAAGCACCAAAAAGAATGAATACTAAGCTTCTGTTTTAAAACCTGCCATTCAATATCGACTCCACTACTTACCATTTTACATCAATATTTAGTAAGGTAATTATTAATTTGATATCAAATCTATATCGATTAGTCAATGTCGTATTAATAACTTCGTGTTAACCACAAATTTTGCTCAAAAACTGATTACTTACACGAAATATCACACCATAAAGGCTCAGGTTACTGATTGAGGTTATTATAATATCCTGGAGCTGTCCAGGATATTATACCTTATAACCTCAACCTTGACGTAGTTGGTAGGTAGGTACTTACTTTTCACGCTGGTCGTGAGTTCGATTCCCCTTAGGACACATTTTTGTGTACATACATGTTTGTTTATGGTGTTATATTGATGGTCATAGTTCACAGTAAAACGCTGCTGCCCGTTCTCTGGTAGGTATTCTCTCGGACGATTTCTATACCCCCACAGGATGAGATAGGGTAATGATATTCTATGCCATCACCAAGTACCAGTATGTATTTTCAAAAGAAAAGTATTATATTGACGGTCACCGTAGCCTAGTTGGTAGTGATCCTGCCTACGAAGCTGGTGGTCCTGGGTTCGAATCCCGGTAAGTGCAAATATTTGTGTGATGAGCACGAATATTTGTTTCTGAGTCATGCATGTTTTCTATGTATATAAGTATTTATCTATCTATATAAGTACGTATATCGTCGCCTGGTGTCCATAGTACAAGCTTTGCTTAGTTTGGGGCTAGGGTGATCTGTGTGACATTGTCCCCAGATATTATTATTAGATGTTATATAGATTTCCATTGTACAAGCTCTGCTAAGTTTGAGATCAGATGGCCGTGTGTGAATAATGTGCCACGATATTTTTTTTTATCTTTTCTTGTACGCGAAGTGGTTACCAAAGTCAAAGATGTTCAAGCCGCTCACTGGAACTCTCATATGGCCTAACGACAACACCCGGTACCGCCTTAACGTACCCACCGAATCACGGAAATGCCTAGAAATTAAATAACTTTCCGGCCACCTATCAATAGCCTAACTGCATGCCTAAGTATTTAACCTCACAGATTATTTACGGACTGGTGAGTACTACTGGCTGTGAACGCCTGTTTGTGTTTTGTAAAGCATACTTATTTTATTTATTAAGGAATATCAACATTACAGACACAGAGATATTTATGACAGTAAGTTGTTTAAATATACATTCCTTGCTTTGTAACAATTACAGATATCCACAGTATTTAGACAGTAAGTTTTACAAACAAGTTTAAATACGTAGAATAAGAATAAAATTTTTAAAAAAAAACTGACTGTAATTTTAAAACATTACTGGACACATAATTTCTTATAATTTAGTTTAAAGTAAAGTCAGAGTTACAATAATTTAGTATCATTTCCAATGCTGGTAGGTAAATCGGTACAGAGCTAGTAATTAGTAGACATGAACATCCAAACAACTGAATATAGATTAGGATAAAATTAAATTAAATTTAGTAAACATCACATGCAAAATAGGAGCGGTATTATCATAAGAGCATTGATAAAAGCTAAATATAGAATTGAATTAAAAATCAGTATTACAATAGACAATAAATAAAATTAAAAATAAAAACAGTAAAATACCATAGCTGTTACAATAGTGACAAATATTGATTTTAATTATATTATAAAAATAAATTAACTTAAATTAAACGAAAATAAATTATATTCAATAAAAATAAAATTCATTAAATCAAACTGGATAAGGTTAATTAATAATAGAATGAATACAACGGACTTCAGCGATTCCTTGCAAATACTAAGCTTCATAATTGACTTAAGTCGATTTAAACAAATACATTCACGTATTTATTCAAATCAACTTTACTTGTAGTCGCCTATATTGTCCCCTATATTGAAAGCTTTCCTATTTAATAATAAAAAATATATTAAATTCAAAAGCACATCAAATCGCAGAGTTCGCGTAACATATGTATGTACAACCTGGGGGAAAAGTTTGTGCCATCTATTGCCAAACTCGAGTAAACCTAATGATATGTACACAACATTATTCCACTATATTTCCAGAGAATCTAATAAAGCTTGTAAAATAAAAAACATTGATATCTTCTGGCGCCTGATAGAGGGAGCCCCGGGAACGCGGGTATGCTGCTCCGATGCCCCCTTTTGGGCCATATCCCAGATGGTTGGGATACGTACCCTGGGAGGTTGTCTTTCCGGAGCTGCTTGCATCTAATTTGACACTAAAGCGTTGGCGAGTTGGAGTCTAATACGCCCATAAATATATTTAACGAAATTTAAAGATATTTAAACTTGGATTATAAACTATAAGTTATATAACTACTAAAACCAATTACTTAACCCCAATATAAGCCAATTCAGTTGCATTTGGAAGCCAGACAAGAAACTGAACTGAATAAGGTCGCCAACTACAATTGCATTTATATTTTAGCTTGTTTCAGCGCTCTTTGTTTCATAACTTATTGTTATGAATGCGCAATCACAAGCATTTTAATTTATGTTTCTTTAAATTTCGTTATTATATTCCTCAAAAGAACTTGCCTTTTAGTCGTAAATTGTCTTTATTTCTAAACTGTGCTTTATTAACCGACCTCAAAAGAATGAGCTTATGAAGTCAACTGTATGTTCTGATGATTTGAGTTGACGATAGTGTATTCGATAAGTGATGCTTTTGATACACTTCGTCTCATCTCGTATAAATCGGCAGGCATTTAAAAGTTGAAGTCGTTTCTCTTTTTTAAACAATCATTTAGTAAAATATTTATCATAAAGGGTTTGTTTAAAAATAAACCCCTTGTGATATATAAATATATTTATAATGACCACGTCATGTTTACCTTAAGTAGAGCAGAATATATTTTTGCAAGCCTTTCTAAGGCACCAGTAACGGAAATGGCTCGGAAGCAGCACTCAAATACCACCACGCATTTGAAGGAAACCTTCACGAAATATGGATCTTTAATAGGTGAAACGTTTCACACGCTTCTATTTGTTTCTCTTGTGACTAACTATTCTTTGTGCGAGTGTTGTAAGCCGGTCATTGCTTAGCCGCTTAAAAGTCGCAATAAAAAAAATCTAAATAATTTTACAAGCACAGGAAAAGCGCGTAACATACATAAAAAATATTTCTTTGTAGCCGTTTAATAAGTACTAGTATCACTCCAGCTGACTGGGACCTTTAACGAATAACACATAGATATAGACACTGAGTTTGTTTCGCTGGGTCTTCTCAGTTGGGGCGCATTGGATCCGGTGGTAGCATTAAAGCGCGACCGTCGTTATTTACACAAGGTCCGTCATAATAATAATACCTTAATATAGACAGAACCATTGACAATATGTAGTAAAAATATTAGACTTAAACTAGATAATTAAACATAATCTCTTGACAATAACTTGATACGAGCTAGCTAAATATCAATGCTATAATAAAATATAATAAAATATGCTATAATAAATTTTATAAATGTTTTCATACAATGTGCACCTAAATATCTATGTTACTAGAAATAATAATGTATACAACAATATTACTACAAACATGTTCTGACTATTTACAAGCGCTTTTTTAAAGTCTACGTGAATAAAAACCTATTTTATTTATTTTATTTTACATGACAAAATGAAAGACTTGACTATCACAGACTTAGATGCAACAAAACTCAAATAATATACATATTTTTATTATTTAGAGATCTATTGCATATATTCAATACAACGACATCTTCAGGGCTGTGTTCCGGCTCCCACGCTTCTGTAGTGCGTCCGGTATGTTTGCCGATGCCAGCGTGGATGACTTTTATGCAGTAATGCGAAAAAAGATTGCATCACTGATGTACAGGGTGCAACGTAGCTCGAACAGAGTCGTGAGGATGGTGCGTGAACAGCTAGATTCAGCCCTGGTTGGTAGGTTCACCGAGCTACATGTTGTTAAGGTTCGGTGAGTCTGCCCATGTGGTATGAATTCATTATGTATACTAACATAGCCTGTAAGTTATATTGTTACTAACACTATGGATCTGCTGGTCTGAAAATAAATAATTTTTATTTTATTTTTATATATTATTTTATTTATTTATATATGTGACAGTAAGTAAGCTCACCGGTCGTTAAGTGATCGGCGAGGTGAAGTGAAGAAGTGTCTACGGGTTGGTATCTCGGACTCGCAAAGACTAAACCTACCTGCCGTGGAATTCTATTGGCGCCTGATGAGGGGAGCCCCGAGAACGCGGGTATGCTGCTCCGGTGCCTGTCAAAGAGGTTTAATTTAGGGTGTCTCGGTGCTTTGGAGGGTGCAGTTGAGCTGTCGGTCCCGGTTGATAAGCCATGAGACAAACGTCGATAAGCCATTTCAGAGGCCTACTGGGCGGCTTGAAAAACTCTATCACCAGGGTGTATACGATAAAGAAAGAATTACAAATAAATAAGTTAAATCAATACCAACAGATGGCGTTCTTTAATATTATTGTACTGAATTATTTGCAATTCATAGAATAAGACTTTTGTTGACTGACCTTACATGTCGAGTGAGAGTTCTTTTTGAGTCTTTGCCATCAGGATAAACTTATCTATTTAAATTCATAGTAAAGTAGCATCAGTTCTGCCAAGTATAGCTTGCACATACCTACATATGTACATACCCATGTGTGGGTATGTTTATATTACGAGGACTTATACTATATTATACTTTGACTGCCTCGTTGGTCTAGCGGTAGCGTGTTCAACCGCAGATAACGAGGTCCGAGGACTTCGCTTCCCGCTACGCTACGGCTCAGTGCGTCGGAGGTTCGCTGTGAAATAATATTATTTTTCTGCTATTTCGTGATTGTTTTGTGACCTGTGTTTTGTTTCTAGCTTTAGTGTTAGTGCTAAATACTACAATCTGTAAGTTTTTTAAGTGTTTTAATAAGTAATATCTGGATTTTAGTTCAAATTATCGTTCGGTGAGTAAGTTTAACTTTTTTCTTGTGAGGGTACCGCGTCATAGTCACAGTTACTTGTTATCGTGCTAAATTAGTTATCGTGCTGTTTACATTAAAGCGCTTGATAATTTCGTGTGAATAACATGTCAAAAATGAATGATGTCCCCCCCGATAGAGGGCGGAACGCATTTGGGAGAAGTAAACAGACTCCCAGAACGCCCCCTTCAGGCTTCAACAAACGAGTGTTAGACGATGCGTCACCGACGTTTTGTACTCCCGATGGTCAACAGGAATCGGACATAAAACGTTTTCGGGGATCTCAATCCGATTATTCGTCTTCATTAAATATTAGCGATACAAACAGTGCGGAATATAATTATTGCGATCTTGTGACACAAGCTTCCGTTTATCTGTCAAAGGTTAACGAATTAGTCAGTGATTCCAACTCGGGTATGAATATCGCGAATAAGCTATCGGTGATGGATTGTACGCAGCGCCTTACCAGTATTATTTCATTACTTGCGCTTAAATCTTCATGCAATGAAACTAAATTGGCGAACGCAGAACGTCAGTTAGATCTTTGCGTAAATAAAACCAATTCTGAGATTCCTACGTACGCGGAACAATTAAAACTGCGTTTACCGAAAAAAACCGCCGCCCCCATAGTACAGACGCGAAAACCGGTTCCTTCAATTATTGCGTATCCCACCGCTGAGCGATCAGCGGAGTTCGCGACTTCGTCGGCGACCAAGGAAGCGCTTATGAAGGCTATAAAACCCGCGGACGACGGTTTTCAAATAGTAGGCGTTAAAAAAAACTTCCAATTCTGGCGTTGTACTCCGAGTGGCAAATGAAACCCAACTCAATAAAATTCGCTCTGTCGAGGCCATTCGTTCGGCGGGTTTAAAACTTCAAACTCCATCCGGGCGACGACCGCGCATACTTATAAAAGATATACCGTCGTCAATGGACGACCAGGTCTTTTTAACGGCGTTATACAGGCAAAATATCAAAGATAGTGATCTTAAAGTCAGCGAAGACGATTTTACGTCTAAAACTAAAATTGTGCGCAAGCGTAACGTAGCTAATGGGCGCAAGTGGGTGGGAATTGAGCTCGAACCGGAGATTAGAAAACATTTAGTCAGCACTAAAGAAAAAGTTTTCATCGACTGGGCTACATGCCGCTTTATTGATGATTTGGAGGTAGTTCGGTGTTTAAACTGCCAGCAATATGGGCATGTTGTCAAGTACTGTAGTAATAAATTACCTACCTGTGCCTTATGCGCAGAAGCATATCCCACAAAATCATGTAAGCACCACAATGACCCAGAATTTAAACCAGTTTGTGCATCGTGTAAAACATATAAAAAACCTCACGACCACAAATGCGGCTCGGACAACTGCCCCACATTTAAGCATAAACTTGAGCAGTTAGTGCTAAATACCAAATATTAATATGGCTTACTTAAAAATAGGGCAGCTAAATCTTCACAACGATAGGGTTGCGACATCAGAGTTGGAAACTTTAGTCAATGAATACAACTTAGATATAGTGCTTGTACAAGAACAATATCAATATGCGCGTTTAAAAAATAAATTGGTGCAGCTAGACAACAAATCACGGGCTGCTATTTACGTAACGCGTACTAATTTTACGGTAAGCGGTATGCGAAACCTCATGACGTCACACTGTGCTGTCGCTGAAATATCATCCCCATCCTGGAAAGTTTACGTAGTGAGCTGTTATTTTCAGTATTCAGATCCTGTCGGTCCCCATTTACATCACTTGCGCCATGTTTTGATGTCCCTCAAAGGACACAAAATTATTATTGGCGCAGATGTTAACGCATCCTCTACGTTATGGTATGGCAAATACCGTTCAAGCGATACAGAACGGCGGAACGCCGTCGAAGATTTCGTCGCTGAGATGAATCTATCAATACATAACACTCCTGATGCACCGCCTACTTATTGTAGCCCTACTGGCGAATCTTTTATTGACGTCACTTTTTCAAGCTCAGACGTCCGAATAGATGGATGGCGTGTTTTGCCTGACGCTTCATCCAGTGATCACCGCTTAATCGTGTACGAGTTTGTTCCTCGGTTGGCACAAAGACCTACGGCTATTTACGGTAACTATAGATATCGGCTCAAAGGGGCCGATTGGGATTTTTTCAGAGCTCTTTTTGCCGCGCATGCCAGGGATTTCACCCGGGATGAACTAACAACAGAGGAATGTGCTGTAATGATGTCGGACACTTTTACCTACTGTGCCGATATTGCCAAAGGCCGCGTCCCTATCACTAATATTCGAAGATGCGATTGGTGGAATAACTACTTAATTAAAGTTCGATGTGAATTTCGGAGAGCACGTAAAAAATATAATAAACTAAAAAAACGTAAAATTGTAATAATCTCAAAATAGCTCGTTCACGTTACCGCTCGTCAATAGAGAAATCCAAAGGCAATCTTATTAGAAAAATAGTCGATAAATTAGATAAAGAAGGCCCGTGGTCGCCCCTATACCATGAGTTTAAAGCAAATAGGTCTATAGATTTAGCTTATATTCAAAACATAAAAATCAATAATACCTACACCAGTGGCATAGAGGAGACCACGGAATCCTTACTTAATTCGCTCATACCTGATGATAGTTCCTTGAACGATAATGACTACCATAAGCAGATTAGACAGTGGGCAAACAATCCACCCGCTACCTATATGTCTAGTCTTCCTACAATTAATGAGTTTATGAATACTGTGAAATCGCTACCTGTTAACAAAGCTTCAGGTGAAGATAAAATATCCAACAAAATGATAATAGAAGCCACAAAACAATCCGGTGATTCAATACTAAAAGTTTTTAATCGTTGCATATCTGAAGGGACTTTTCCGCGTTCTTGGCGCAGCGGTTTTATTCGTATTATACCAAAAAATGGCGATAAACTGCCTGAAGACCCTAAGTCATACCGACCAATAACGTTACTGCCTTCCTTAGGCAAGCTTCTAGAACGACTTATTGTACCGCGATTGCTGCCGGGAGGACCAAAATTTCACGGAAATCAATTTGGTTTTACTGCGGGTAAATCGACAGTGGACGCAGCTATCTCAGTGAGGAAAGCTGTAAACTCGTCCGAATGTAAATACGTTTTGGCCATATTCCTAGATATTTCAGGGGCGTTTGATAATACTTGGTGGCCAATTTTGTTACAAAAACTTAAGTTACGCGGTTGTTACAGTAATATATATTCGATAATCACATCTTATTTCGTACATGGCTCTGCAACTCTTAAGCTTGGTCACTTCAGAGTCACTAAATCGTTAACCATGGGTTGCCCCCAGGGCTCAGTGCTCGCGCCGTATCTCTGGAACTTGGGTTTTGATGACTTCTTGACATTACCCTTGCCATCACGCTGCTCTCTAACGGCATATGCTGACGATGGCCTCTTACTTATACAGGGTAACTCCAGGAGAGAGTTGGAAAATCTGGCTCAAACTTGCTTAAGTATGATAAGTGAATGGGGTAAAAGAAATCGCCTTACATTTGCTCCTCATAAAACCTACCAACTCCTTCTTAAAGGTGAACTAAAATCCCCCCCGGGCGTAAAACTTAATAATGTTACTGTAAAACGCAAAATATCAACCTGTTATTTGGGTTTAGTTTTAGAAAAGAATTTCTCGTTTATAGAACATATTAAATCAGTTGGGGAAAAAGCTAAGCGAAACTTTTTTGCACTTACAAGGATATCGACGGCAACCTGGGGCCTCTCTTTTAATACTCTTAAAATCATTTACGGGGCAACCTATCTTGGGTGTATATGCTACGGCTCGCCTGTGTGGGCTGATAGGGCTACCATCGGAGCTGCTCGCCGTAAATTACTACAAAGCCAGAGGTTGGCGTTGATATTTCTGTGTAAAGCCTATAGAACAGTGAGCACAGAGGCCCTACCTGTCCTAGCGGGTGTACTACCGGTTGATCTTGAAGTACAAAGACGAGCAGCAATGTATCATTCTACGCGCGATAATTTAGAAAATGATTTCTTATCATTACGCGACCGTGCGAAAATAACCAGGCTATTTATGCCAATAGCTGACTTAAATAACGAACTACTAAATGAATGGCAATGTAGATGGAATACGTCAACCAAGGGTCGCCATCTGCACCAGTTCTTTCCGGACGTACGCGAACGGTTAAATAAAACTTGGCTAATCATAGACCATTGTGTTGCACAATTTCTTACCGGACACGGCAATTTTAAAAGTAAATTGTATAGTTTCAAATTAGTATCTTCACCAATCTGTCTGTGCTCAACATCCAGTAACGAATATGAACAAACTGCTCACCACATCCTGTGGGAGTGTGATCTCTGGCAAAATCAGCGTGATATTATGTTAAACAGCTTGCAACCAATATCTGGAGTAGTTTATTATACGGATCTTGTAGCAACAAGGAACAACTTCCGTGCGTTTAAGCGTTTTTGCCATACCTACTATTGGAATCAAATATAACAGCTCACTTAGGACCCTTAAATTGATCCTCGGTGCTTTTGCAGCTGGCTTCTCTAGTTGCAAATCTCTCATTTTATGAGGCTATAGCCTCTTTACATCATTCTGTCTCCCGCTTTGCTCTGGAGGGAAGTGGAACTATTCATTTTCTAACTCCTCCTTTTTTCTGTTTCTGATTAAATTCGTTGCGGGATCCAAGACAGTTAAAGCGATTCCCCGGGACATGCCTGAGCTTCACCGCTCAGTGTCATTTCATTGTGTGCCACTGTTGATCCTGGCTTACAGGAGTTGCAGTGGTGGGTAAGAGGGAGGGACTAGTCCCGACAAAAAAAAAAAAAGGTCCTGGGTTCAAATCCTGGGTCGGGCCGAAAGTGATTTTGGGATTTTTCTGTAAAACGTAATAATCTTAATATCAGCCCGAAGTCTGGGAGTTGGCGGTATTATACCTCCGTGCTTCGGAGAGCACGTAAAGCCGTCGGTCCTGTACCTGACCTCTTTCCGGTCGTGTCGCTAGTCGTCCCATAGGATCATAAGAGTGATGGAAGAAAAAGTGCTCCTGTGTTTGCGCACACACTTGTGCACTATAATATGTCCCGCGCAGATGGCCGCCGTGGCCGGATCTCGGCAAGGAGGACATTATTACGAGGACTATGGTTGCCAATTAATAAAGCAATAGAAATTTAAAGACGCTCTAGATATTTGCATTTTGGTAGATATTACCTACAATTGTACAACTCCTTGGATAAAATTGAAGAATAATTTATATTTCCTTTCTGAAAATAGTGAAATTCAAATGCATTGCGACCGTCAAAGGACTAGGAATAAAGTCGAGCGCAGATACCCCCTTTATTTTCAATGAAACCGATATTGAAATACCTTGATCGTAGTTCGCAGAAACTATTGAACTGTATCAGAGCGGAATGTCTTTCTGCAACATATATTAATTCTAGTTGGAAAGTCCATTTTAAATCCACAAGATATTCACGATAGAAATGAAACTACCATTTATTGTATATTTTACTAGCTTGCCTCACCTGCGGCTTCGCCCGCGTGTTCTATCATTACTATAACTTAATTTAAGTTAGTTAAATATCGTTACTGTTATAAAATTAATCTTATTGTAAATTATTTCCTATAATCCGTGTACCTAAATATCTATATGTACTTAGAAATAATTATATATTACTACGAATATGTTCTGACTATTTACAAGCGCTTTTTTTAAGTCTACGTGAATAAATACCTTTTTTATTTTATATTTATATTATTTATTTATTTATTTATACCAAGGTTATTTATAGATGCATAAGCTAATTTTGAACTTGATATTCTAATACCAAGTTCAAAATTAGCCTATGCACTTATTTGGAGTAACAGTAACAGTACATCTCATTGCCAAGTTGCATCACGGTAGGTTTAGCAGGTAACTCATGAATAGGTGATGACTGAGCTAGTTCGTAGTAGCTAGTTACCACCAGGCTCCAGCATCATATGGGTAGGAATTTCTGGTGGCTAAACTGAGAAGCTAGTTCTTATTGCGATCTACATTTCAGGCACGGTCACCGTAGCCTAGTTGTAGTGCTCCTGCCTACGAAGCTGGTGGTCCTGGGTTCGAATCCCGGTAAGTGCAAATATTTGTGTAACGAGCACGAATATTTGTTTCTGAGTCATGGATGTTTCCTATGTATTTAAGTATATATCTATCTATATAAGTATGTATATCGTCGCCTGGTACCCATAGTACAAACTTTGCTTAGTTTGGGGTTAGGATGATCTGTGTGAAATTGTCCCCAGATATTATTATTATAACAAAAAAAAATACTTGAGTTTAGAAGTTAGGGTAGTTCTGTAACCATCGTCGTCCTCCTTTTCTAACCCTTAGTTTGCGTTTGTATCGATAAAATGTTCTCCTAAATCCTGTATTTGGTGAGCGGAGCTGAGCTTCACATTGTAGCGCACTAGCCACTAATTATTGTATGTACCACTGGCCAGTTGTACAGCATATCAAGCTACGCCAATCTGTCAAAATTTCCCAATTGAAAGAGAACCTTATGCTAATGTAATAAAGTTAACAATCTATAAAAGAAATTTGACAGATTGGGATAGCTGGATGTGCTGGCTGGCGTCTTTACAAAACGCCCTTAAAAGTTGACTGTCAAACCGTCAGTAACAGTCCTGAACCGAGTTTAAATCCTAAAGATGGCCTATTGGTAATGGTAACTTAGTTTGGAGTTTTACCTTGTCTTGCCAGACTGCTCAAGGTTTCAGTCGCCGCTATTGCCAGGCGATTTTCTTTTTATTAGTATGAATATTCAACCATTGCCCATACGAATAAATTCATTAATATTAATGAATTTATTCGTATGGGCAATGGTTTCTCTAGTGTACGAGTTCTTCAAGCTACCAGTAGGCCAAATCCGGGACCGGACAGGTAAAGTGCTCTCCCAAGCACGGAGATGCTTAGAACACAAACCACAATCTCTCCAATAAAGTTTGAAAGTAATAATCGGGATAATTTCGTTCATAATGTAACTTAGTAATTAAGTAAGAAAACTTGTAAAGAATTTTAAAGTTCGTATATTAACCACTTTCAAAACTATCTATTGTTCTAAAAGTTTTCCGAACTATGTAATGAAGTGCTAAACTTGAACTTAACTTAACAAAGGGACGACGTGTACCGAAAACTAATATTCTTTGAAAATAAAGCTTATTTCCTGAGTTTTAAATATGGTAATTGGGTAAATTAGGGCTAAATTCAACTATAAGAAGATGCCAACTCTCAATTTCATCAGATCCTTCTCGTGAAAGCAAACGCACCGTACGGCCCAAATAAGAAACAGGGAAATGATTCACAAAACAGAGTGGAATTGATCTTGATGAGAGATCTAAGACAAATCATATCAAGACAATCATGAAACAAAATAAACTAGAAAATTTAAATCACTATTAATAATAATTAATAATTTAAATGTTGTTGGGACTGCCCCGTTACTGCAGCGCTTCAGGTATGTTTGCCGAGGAGCGCACACAAGACTTCTACACGCTCATGCGTAAAAATATTGCCTCCCTGGTGCGCAGGTGGCGGGACAGTCCCAACAAGATGCTTGTTGTATTTGCTGAAAGAATGGAGAGTGCTGTATTAGGTAGGTTCTTTCAGTTGCATGTCATACGACCTACTGATAGAGCCTAGTGCAACAGAACTTATAAATTGTTATTTATATCAGTAAATTAAAATTAGATTATAAGTATTAACATAGAATAAGTAAAACATTACTAACCGACTAAAACTAGCATATTAAGTTACTAACATATTTTTAAGACAATTTGTTACTAACACAGTGGAGCCTATGTTGTTCTTAAATAAAGAATTATTATTATTATTAATATTATTATTTTATAACATACTACTATATAAAATAATAATCTAACTTTTGTACTATGTTTTTATGCTGCAAAAGTAGTTGAATCCTGTCAAGTCTGTTAAAACTATCGGCTCTGCCCCCACAAATTGCTTAAATTCTTTGCATTGATAGTTTTAAATTAACGTTGTAATGATCTCATAATATTATTTACTTATTAATTATATAATTGCCCTGGCATGAACATTTTTTAATTTTTTGATTAGTGTTCCGTAGTGAGAACTTAATACAGTAAGTGCAATGAATCCACTGGCATTTAGATTTTCTCATTATTACAATATTTTTCAAGGAAATCTTTTACGGGGACTGCTGAAACTAAATTTCATTAAAACAGCCACAGAATTATGAATACAACGCACATTGAAAATGCTAGCTCTCATTATCTTAGTCTGTCTTTGGATCTTTTTACATTTATTTTTCCGAGAGTCCTTTCTAGTTAAACATTTCAGGGCTGTCTCCAAGTCTATTAAAATATTTTTTTAATTTGCTCTCTTATTGAAAAGGGTAATATTTTTTTCATAAAAGTATGAAAGAATCATTGCGTTGAAGAAAACTAATTGACATATCATTACATTTGAATAGCAAGTACTATTTTATTTATGGAAAGGCCAGTTTCAACGAAACATCTATAACAATGTCTACTTAGTTGAGTTGCGTGTTATGTTCGTCCGTAGTTTTGTCCGGACGAACTTTTCCATTAGCTGGATAGTAAATAAAAATGCTCCTTCCTTTCCCGCCCTCAAGAACAGATAAAGATGCATCGGTATGCTCTTTACGTTCATCGTGTAAACTATAGAACAACCACTGCTGTCTATATGTGAACGAACATATAATTATATAGATTATTTTTATAGACAACGTGGTTCAAGTTATTGAAAGTGAATTCACATGTACAAGTAGTATATATATAAACCTATACAATTTAAAGACAAAGTCTGCCCTAGAGAAATACATGCATATATATTGGTGGACACTCATAAAAAGGACAACCATTTATAGATCACACGAATAGTTGTGTTGTGCGGGGATCGAACCTAAAACACGAGGGTATCGAGATAATAATCAGGCGTCTACCCTAACTACTGCACCACAAGTACCGTCACCTTTATTATTATTATTATTAATTGTTTGGGGCTTGATGCCTTGATGGCATTTTGCTACCTCGACCATTACTGATCTATTGTAGCAGAGCTCCTTGACTTTGTCAAAGTTCACTGCTCAATCCTACAGCTTCCAAGAACTCCCAGATTGATTGTGCAGTGAGTGTTTGTATCTCTTCAGGTTGCATAATATGCTGTCCTAAGTGGATACTTCTACAACGCATTAGCAGCCCGCACGAGCACAGAATATGCAAAGGAGTTTCCTCTGATTCTTGGCAGAATTTGCAAATTGTGCTGTCGGCCAACTTTAGGTTGAACATGTGCTTATTCAGCTTGCAGTGTCCGGTGAGTTACCGCACATGTTTTGTAACGTTTGAATTCAAGTAATTCTTGCGACAATTTTTTGTTGTAGCCCCTGATAACAGCCTTTGAGTGTAGAGATCCAGCTGAGCATTTTCACAGTTCCATGGCTGCTGAGGTGCATTGATCGTTTAGGATAGAGTAGGCCCTTGATGTCAACAACTGTGTACAATGTACTTTACAAACATATAATAGACGGACACAAATTACATCACGACTCAGGAAAACAATTTATGGGTCACACAAATAGTTGTTCGGCGCGGGACTCGAACCCGCGACACAAAGCGGCGAGGCGACTGTCTTAGCCGCTGCGCCACACATGTAGTCAAAATCTAAAATTCTTTGTGGCTGAACACATAATTTGACACAGAGAATTTCAATTGTTGGCGTTAAGTTGACATAAATTTTTATTTGGTTATAATAACAATTCTACTTAAAAAGAAAACAATTTACAAATAGAAAATAGCATTTAAGTCATAATCTGCGGGTAGTGTGCCCAAGAAGCTGCCAACGTTGCCTCGTTGTATAGCCAAGCTGATACGCTGGCCGTGGTACACTCCCGCCCTTGGGTCACCGGAGGTTTCGACAAGGCTTCTGGACAAGCTTTTCACAAATTTCCGCGTGTCTGATCCCCATGGGCTCAAACCCAAACGGAAGACAAGTATACCCGTCACAATTTTTATACTAATTCACAAGAGACATCCCTAACCCTCCTCGTCTGCTTATTCATAAGCATTATAATAAGTCTAGGAGGCACTATAATTTTCTCTTTAGTGTTTATTGTTATTAAATTAAATCCTAGTTTGTCTTACCCGGCTGCGAGATATTCTTTTCCTTTGCCATCTTGTTTCTGCTCTGTATAAAGTAACAAATAAAATGCAGGTTTTTACTTGTAATGTTTTAATTTTGCATTCATAGAAGTTTGTATGGTTTTAGTTAGATTTGCTTTGCTAACCGAATTAAAAAAGAGGCAAGTTCTTAATTTGACTGTATTTTTTAAATGTACCTATATATGTTACGCCTTTTATACCATTTTTTTTATTGATAGAGAATGCTTCATCTTATCAGCCGAAAGACGTTCACTGCTGGACAAAGGCCTCCCCTAAAGATCTCCACAATTGCCGGTCTTGCGCTATTTGCATCCAGCAGTTTCCAGCGACCCACACAAGATCATCGGTCCATCTTATAGGAGGCCTGCCCACGCTCCGTCTTCCGGTTCGTGGTCACCACACCGTTGGTTCTACGAGCTATGTGCCCCACCAACTGCCATGATGAGATTAGAATTCCATAATTTAGTTTTAATCAAATTACTAAATAGGATTCACAAAGTACAGTTGAAGTTAGTTAGTATAAATATCGAGATAAATAAAAATCTCAGAACAACTATCGTGTGGTTGTATTTCATTCAAAAATACAATTTAACAAAAACGAAGTAAACATAACAAACCTAGAAATTGTTCATAAAATAATATAAATGTAGACTTGATATTTTAGTATAATAATAATAATAATATTATCTAGGGACAATGTCACACAGATCATCCTAGCCCCAAACTAAGCAAAGCTTGTACTATGGGTACTAGGCGACGATATACATACTTATATAGATAGATAAATACTTATATACATAGAAAACATCCATGACTCAAAAACAAATATTCGTGCTCATCACACAAATATTTGCACTTACCGGGATTCGAACCCAGGACCACCAGCTTCGTAGGCAGGAGCACTACCAACTAGGCTACGGTATAGGCAAAATATGTGCCTCCTTGGTCAAGTAGTAGTGCTTTCAACTGCATAATATAAAGTCCTAGGTGCAAAGTCATCAAAATCGACCTTTAAACGCCGAAGTAATCGATGTATCTACACAAAAACAGGTTGAGAATCTTTATACGTTTTGAAGACTATTTAAAACACAAATAATGTAATTCTATAGGCAATAGAATGTTACGATTTTTCAACCAATAACGAGTAAAGAAAATGTACGTCTAACGCGATTGCCTTCTTATGTAGACCTGCGGTAGCGTGTTCAACTGCAGCTAACGTGGTCCTGGGTTCAAATCCTGGGTTGGACCAAAAGTGATTTAGCGATTCTTCTGTTAAAAGAAAAAAAAATAGTATTTGGTCAAAGTCTGGGAGTTGGCGTTATTATACCCCCATGCCTCGGAGCCTCGGTAAAGCCTCTGGTCTCTGGTCGTGCCGCTATTCATCCCATCGGATCTCGAGAGAATAGAAAGTACCCCTGTGTGTGCACATGGCTAGTCTTCATTGAGATTGACCGCCGTGGCTGAAATACAACTAGGAAGACATTTATTATTATTTAATCCCTATACAGCATCATTCTGTAATAAAAATCCTCAAAATAAGCATTTGTAGAGGTTCCTAGTTTTATTTTTCTGACTGGCTTGACCTAATTATCATCAAACCACTCATTTCCCCAAATTAATGAGAACATTTAGTTGAAAAAGCAAATAAACTTAGTCCTGCTTATCCCGGCGACAATCCGTAGGGATTAGGATGCTCAAACGACTCTCAAGGGAAGTGAGGAAATGGGCCTGATCCAATCTAAGTTTTTCCTTCCCGAGGAGAGAAGCTACGCTATGTAAGTTTTATGTAAATATATTATATATACGGCCGCGATGTTCCAAGCAACCTATCCCAGCTTTCTAATTTTATGGTAATGGATATTGTACGAAACCGAACATGTATTATCAGAGATGGTGGAAAACACATATTGCTCTCAGTTTGGAACCGAATTCACAAGAAGAAGGTTTTCATCATCATCATGTCAACCAAATTACGTCCACTGCTGGACAAGAGCCACCCCAAAGAATGAGCGGGGTATGCCACTATCGCTACGATTATGACAGACTCTATGTTTGATGGTTCACAGAACAACGCTGCTGCCCGTTCTATGGTAGGTATTTCCTTGGGATGATTTCTGCCCCCCCACGAAATGAGATGGGGTGATGATATTCTTCGCCATCACCACGCAGGTTATCAATACAACGGTATTAGGTATGTTTTTTGTTTTTAAAGGCGACCAGCTAACTTCAGTCCCCGACTCTCATTACAAGCTCTACCGCAAATTCCTTCAAATAAATTCTTAAATATTTTTTTTAATAGCAACGCTACCCAAATATAGAGTGTACCAATACCAAAGCTTAAACCAACGTACATAGAAGTGTTCGCCCCTCCAGTACTGGCAATTATAATACGTGTTATTGGTTTGAGTGTTATATTTTTTAAGGTTTGACACGTTGGCAACCATAAGTTATAAGGTACATATTTAAACATGCAAAATACATAAAAGTTAAAATTACTTTCCGTAGAAGAACGACAATCAGCTGATGCATTTGAAAAAGGAAACAAACAAATCATATTCCTCAAACTGTTATTTCATGGGTAGTATGGCGTTGGTATAGCGGTAGCGTGTTCAACAGCAGTTAATGAGGTCTTGGGTCGAAATCCCGGGTCAGGCCAAAAAGAGATTTTGGAATATTACTGAAGTAAAACTTATAAAAAGTCTGAGAGCTAGCGGTATTGCACTCGACCGTTTGGATCTTGAAAGAGATGGAATAGAAAGTACCCCGGTGTTTTTCGCACACACTTGTGCACTAAAATATTTCCCGCGCTGGCCTGGCTAGTCTCCATTGAGACTGGCCACCGAAGCTAAAATTCAACCTGGGGGATATTATCTATTTATTATTTAAGTTACGTACACTTTTCATGTTACAGCTTGTAAAAACATTATATACCTACATGTAGGTATATATAATTTTTACCACGCCGTAATAACAATTATCTAAAACATACAGATGATGGGCTCTAATTTAGACATAAATTTCAGTTCAGGTTCACATTTCATGTCTGCGCCTAATTTTACATTGGAACTGGTTCTAAAATCTGTTTAAATAATCATCTCCTCAAGCAAAAAGGTGTGTCCCGCCCTAAGTTAGGTTAGATTCATTAACATGAACCTAAATACTTGAAATCCTGTACATTTGCTAACATAATATGATGATAAGAGTTAAAAGTAATTATGAGAGAAATAAATTGCTTATACTATGTATATACTGTATCACGGCTCTGAACACACTTGGTACTAAAACAATGTCAAACTCGTATGGGTACCAAGCCTTACATGAGTAGAAGGCAACGAAAAAGCAGATGCACTGGCTAGGAAGGGATCTGAAAGTCAGTTTCGTGGACCAAAACTGTGCGTAGGGATTCCTCCACACATAATATAGGAGCATTCCTTAAAAAGGAATCCACAGCTAAGCACAACCAGATGTAAAACACTCTAAACAACTCATAAAAAGAGTAAGATAAGAGTCCAAAAACCTTTGAAAATACAGCAGAAACCAGCTTCGACTAATAGTAGCAGTATTCACGGGCCCTTGTGGCACCAACTGTCACCTACACAAACTGGGACTGTCGAATAGCCCAATCTGCAGGACCTGTGGGGAAGAAAATGAAACAATGCTGCATATAATATGCAGATGCAATGCGTTAGCAACACAGAATGGTCATCCTGGGGCTGGCATATTCAAAACCAGGCGACTACAAGGATGTACCCCTAAGAAGCGTAATAAATTATGTGCAAACTTCATTCAAGGCTCTAGAGATAGAATAAAAAGCAATGATGGTTAGTACAAAAGATCCTGAACGCAAGTACACTCCAACCTAGACAAGACAACTACTATATACTGTAGTCAGGTGTTTAGTAGAAAAACAAATACTGCGGAGTAGCGGAGTCTACAAATATTTAACTTTTATTTACGTTAATTACGTTTAGTGACGGCAGGTTATTACTAGCACAAATAGAGTGCTACTGCAACTGCAACGTCCTTGGTCGAATCGAACTACTTTCCAATCCAGTTTTATTCTTGAAATATGAGTGTTCGTGCAGTTTTTTGGAGTCTGTTGGTTTTGTGTACCTAGTGGAAACAACCATTAATATAACAACCACATATAATCACACTACTATTATACAGGCGAAAGTTTGTGAGTGTGTGTATATATGTTTGTTCCTTCTTTACGCAAAACTACCGAACGTATATTGATGAAAATTTGTAGTAATACAGCTTATATATCCGAATAACACATAGGCTATAATATATAAAGTTTAACGTGGGTAAAACTGCGGGGCACAATTGGTTAATAATAATTTGCAATTCTTTACCAACTGTAAACTAAAATGAAGTAAGTATACCAAATATTATATTTAACTTTAATATCATGGGGTGGAGATCGATGTTTATCACGTCATTTCTAGCAATTAATACTTAGTCAAGACTACTGCATACATTAGTGGGTTGTAATTATCTATATATGTATATATATCGGTTATCTGGTTTCCATAGTACAAGCTCTGCTTAGTTTGGGATCAGATGACCGTGTGTAAAAAATGTCCCAGAATATTAAAAAACTGTATAATACTACTTTTGTTCTGACTATTTACACGAGTTTGTATATCTGAATTAAAACGGTTTTGGAAGTAAACATTCTTTAAGCATGCTTGTTTTTTTTATTTATTTTTTTCACGTAGACTTTAAAAAAGCGCTTGTAAATAGTCAGAACAGGTTTGTAGTGATATAGTTGTATACATTATTATTTCTAGTAACATAGATATTTAGGTACACATTGTATTGATTGTATTAAAACATTTATAAAGGAGAATGCCCACGGCCCTATGGGAAAATGTACTCAATTCAACATTTTTGTGTCTTCATCAAATCACCTTTAAAATACTCGATGACATGTCTAAATACTACCTTAAAAGATTGAACACAATCTACAATGGCATTTCCGAGATATTTACAAAAATGAAATTACTATTTTGAGGTTATGTTCGACCAAAAATTGGTTGAAAAAAGCTATTTAAAAGGGTCTGAATGGGTTTACGGGTGAGCTTGATGTCTTTGAAGCGTATTTGTGTAAAATCTGTAACGGTTTAGCTATGTCAGGTGGCCAGTTACTGGTGGCCACCTGTGTCTACCTCACTAAGTCTTACTGTTTAGATTTTACGCATTTTTACATCTTATTCCCGCGTTTCATGAAATTGCAAAGCAATATGGAAAATATGGAAGAAATAATTACATTATTTAAGATAAATCAATCTTTAAATTATATCTACTCCTACTTCAATGGGTTGGCAGCAGTAACGGAGGAACTAAAAGACTCGACTCGACGCACAACAGAAATTACAGTATTGTATTTCAAAAATATGACAGACGCGTAATAAATGTCAAATAAGGTTGTACCCATACTGATAAAAGATCGATTTCCGTAAACCAGCCACTGATATTTCATGAATACTACTTGGCGCTGATGCCGCCGTTTTCAAGCACTAATATTAAAAATACCAGCAAAAACGTGAGATTTAGAACTCTGTTATTACTATACAATAATAGATTGAACAATCAATACAAAATCGATATCATTTTTTTATGTAGGTAGGTTCGCATATTACCGCAAAAGAAAAAATGGACATCCCTCGTATTGACAGACGATAATAAAAAATGGCGTACTATAACGGCGGAAACATAAAAGTACTAATTATTTTTCGAAAAACTATCCCATTTTAAAGTAATCAATAAGTCTTTTTAAAAAATATATTTTCATTTTAGATATTCCATGCCGTTCAAGGTTTTGAGACACAAGTAATCTATCAAGAGTACTGTTCGTGGGCAATCTCTTTTATTTAATAATAGCAATGATATTTAGCTAGCTCGTATCAAGTTATTGTCAAGAGATTATGTTTAAGTTTAATTATCTAGTTTAAGTCTAATATTTTTGATACGTATTGACTTGGGGAGTAAGCTGGTGAATGTGTGACGAGGGCGTTACGAAAAGTGTGATGGGGCGAAGTGAACGGAAGTCGAGAGGGAGATATAAGTTAGTGAAAATAGAAAGAGGAGAGCACGTTTCAAATATTACTGTAGGGGCAAGAGAGAGAGGTGCGAGCACACATTTTCTTTCTCTCTGTCTCTCATAGCCAGATATAGATATAGCTAAATAAGATTTACTTCAGTCGTGTGGTCTTAAGCACATTTGTTTTTTTTTTTAAATGTTCATTAATTTTATTTGCAAGCTTAGAATACGCTTCATCATCATCATCATCATCATATCAGCCGAAAGACGTCCACTGCTAACAAAGGCCTCCCCCAAAGATCTCTACAATTGCCGGTCTTGCGCTATCCGCATCCAGCGATTTTCAGCGACCCGCACAATAACATCGGTCCACCTTGTAGGGGGCCTGCCCACGCTGCGTCTTCCGGTTCGTGGTCGCCACTCGAGAACCTTTCTGCCCCAGCGGCCGTCAGAATACGCTTATCAAAATTTAATTCCATTTTGTGGAATTACATTTTGGCTATGCATTAGTTTGAGTTTGTGAGTTTATGAACTTCGTGGAGATTCACTCCCCTTAGCATAGCAACAAATAATAATAATAAGCCGTGGCAATCCGTCACCGCGGACAGAGGAGTCGCACTTTTACTTAATATAGCGAAGTACATAGAGTCGCAGTTTCATTAAATGGCGCCGAGAAGATTGTATTAGACGATGTATTGTGTTGTAAAGTATGGGATGTACAGTAAAGACTTGGGATTGGGTTTATTCTTTGTCGCTGGTTTACTTTATGTTATTTTTTATTATTAATTTCAACAATTAAATCTTTATATATATGTATGTTTACGGAAGCTAGAGTTAACACATTTAATGAATGCTATCGAGAGAGCTCGTATTGCATCGTTCATGGACAGAATGAGTAAGTATAGCAATAGTATAATTGTAGAATTATACGACAGACTATGTGCCACTAGTACATATAGACAATGGCTAGCAATAGCTGCCTAATAGTGATAATTTGTCTTATTTTATTAAATTATTTATTTCATGTATGTATATTGTTGTATGGATCTTGAGCCTGAAATATTATTATTATTTATATAACAATTGTTCTCGGTGTAGTAAAAACCTAATCAGATTTATACGTACACCGGGATTCATAATTTTGGACGGGGTCTGACCCCAACAGCAATCGTAGGCACCATGCTGGCGGGTGACTCCACCAAGTAGGACGCCGTCAAGAAGAAGGCTGCCGAGCGGGATCGGGAACGTGTCGATCCTAGTCGTAGATAAAGGATTCGTCGGAGTGGCGACAGCAGCCGGTAGCCCACTCCCCCTCAGGACTGTGGTGGCAGTAAGCGAAGTGTCCTCTACTGCTGTCAGGTGCAGGCGGCCGCGGCTCTGAGTAGACAGTTAACACCCTCATATCTTTCTATCTTCCAAAATCTCCTCTTGCAAGGAGCTTTGTACAATGTTATTTCTTGTATTTTATTCTTTCTTTCTTTTATACTTTTAGTGTGTACGTAAATTGGTATATAATAAAATCGTAGGAAAGCCAAAACTGTACATTGATTTTTTAAAATCGTAGGAAAGCCAAAACTGTACATTGATTTTTTTTAAAGGATACTTGTGCCGTGATATACCTACAGTCGATATCGAATCCAAAAATATATTTTTTTAAATTTTGTTTGCTTGTCTGTATGTATGTCCGGGCTAAACTCAAAAAGTACTTCATGGATTTACTTAAAATTTTGCATGAATTACTAAGAGGTCGGGTCTACATATTATTACGCTATCACCTACGGGGGAGGAGCTGTGATAATTTATAAAATTTAACGCGGGTAAAACCGCGGGGCACAGCTAGTAAATAAATAAATTAAGTAATTAATATTCCTATTTTTATGCATAGCTATGTTTATAAAAAGTATTATACTGATTTGGATCCTCTGGACATCCTCGGAACCCTCTGGATTGAATTCTAAGCATTCTTAACACAACAGATTTATACATTTTACAGTAAACGATTTGACAATTACGACACGACAATTGTAACCTACTTTTAGACATTCTATTTGGCGGTCAGTGTCGGCCACTCACCTCTCTCTTAGCCGAAATAAAAACAGCGAACAAAAACACCGAGTAAAGAGGCTTTTCGAAATACACGAATAACAGAGTACATCCATAAGTTTAAAATTCATGCGTAACAGTGAAACAATGAAAAATTAAAAAGGTGGGCGTATGATTCATTCATTTGATGGCGAGGCCACTGCTCGGCGGCTGTTCATTTATGTTTTGCTCGCTAATTATTATTCTATAGTTATACTTATTTTGTGTTCTGGCTAATCTTATTGGTTGTTACGACTCTGGGTGTCTTTGGGTGTACTCTGTGACCGTTAAATACATGAAATAAAATAAAAAAAACCGGGCAAGTGCGAGTCGGACTCGCACATGAAGGGTTCCGTAGCAGCAAGTATTTCAGTTGATTAAATGAAAGTAAATTGCGGTTTATAACGTAATAAAAAAAAACTACTTGCTAGATATCGTTCAAACCAATTTTCGTTGTTAGTTTCTATGGTAATGTACATCATATATTCTGGTGAACGGTCCAAGACACGGCTCAAACTCTGGCGAGACAGTGCTTGCCTACCCATCCTATTCGTCCCTCCCGCTGAAAACCTTCCGCCCGGACACAAGTTGCCGTGGCCAACCTGGAAGTCCCTGAATAGACTCCGGACCGAAGTTGGTCGAAGCAAGGAAAACCTGCTCAGGTGGGGATTTTTAAACATTTCCAATCTTTTTTTTTTTTTTTTGGTAAGGCAGGGGGAATGCCTTCGCATGCCACCCGCAAAAATTGTCTGCGGGTGGGTATGTCGGACTTGCACCGACTAAACCTACCTGCCGTGGACTTCTCTTGGTGCCTGATGGGGGAGTCCCGGGAACGCGGGTATGCTGCTCCGGTACTTTTTACATGACTTACATGCTTTTGCGCCATGTCCCAGATGGTCGGGACACGTACCCTGGGAGGGCTCCGTGGAGTTGCCAGCCAGCATCGCATACACGACTGCTGGCGGCGAAAGATCCCGTCCGATCTCAGCGACCAGGACTCGTCTCTCGGCCTCCCAGGCCGGGCACTCCTCCAGCGTATGCTGAGCAGAGTCCAGGTCGCTCCCGCAATGGTGACAATGTGTCGTCACTTCTCGGCCGATCCGGCACAGATACTCACCGAAACACCCGTGTCCGGTGAGTATCTGTGTCAGTCTGTAGGTGACGTAGCCGCCCTTCCTGACGTTGGCGCGCGTTCAGGCGCAACTCCAGCCGTGCGCGCCACTGTGTAAGTACGCGCCGGTGTGCATCCCGCCTATAGGCAATGAGCGTCTGCTCTGGCACCTCACCGCTCTCCCGGCGGACGCGGATCTCGGTGGAAACCGTCGCGTCGACTGCCGCCAGGAGATCAAACGGCGGGAAGCGTGCCAGGAGTGTCGCCGCCTCAAAGGATACCGTCCGGTATCCTCGTGCGATCCGTATGGCCACCACACGCTGCAGGCTATTCAAAATAGCCCTGCAGCGGGAGGCGCCCGTCAGGCGTTCAGACCAGACGCCCTATAAAGGACCATGGATCGCACGACACCTCCGTAGAGGCGGCGAACTTCTTCCCTGGGACCCCCGAGGTTCGGCAAAAGCCGGTGTAACGCACCGGTTACCCGGCGCACTCGGGGGGCCAGACGCTCGAAATGCTCCTCGAAGCCCCATCGGCTGTTTAGGGTGAGGCCCAGGTACTTCATGTACTGCCCCACCCTGACCTCTGCGTCACCTACACGCATCGACATACTGGGTGGTTCCACCCTACGGCGTAAGCCGTGGAACCATAGCGCCTCGGTCTTGTGAGGCGCTACCCGAAGGCCCAGTCTCAAAATGGCCGCGACGACACACGCAACTCCGAGTTCGGCGAGCCGTACCGCCCGCTGGAAGCTTACCTCCCGTGCTATGACGAGCGTGTCGTCCGCATAGCAGACGACGCTCACTCCGGGAGGGAGGCTTATCCGCAGGACCGCATCGTACGCCAAGCTCCATAGCAGAGGTCCCAACACGGACCCCTGAGGAACCCCGCAGGTGAGCTCCCTCAGGATCTCAATCCCGTTCCGACCGACGAATCTGATCGTCCTGTCGCGCAAATATGCCCCGACTATACCACGGAGATAGGGAGGCACGTTATGATGGACCAGTGCCTCCCGTATCGCCCGCCAGGGGACGGAGTTGAAGGCGTTGACGATGTCTAAACTCACCGCCAACGCCACCCCCCCCCCCCCCCCCCGCTCGAACGGCGGGCTCCGACAGGGCGCGGACGCGATTAACGTTTGGCGTCCAGCGTTGAACGTCCCTGCCGGAAACCGAACTGGTTGTCCGATAAGTCGGGGCCAACGCGCGACAGATGCTCGCTGAGACGGGCGGCTATCACACGCTCGAAGAGCTTACCCGCCTCGTCCAGCAAGCAAATTGGTCGGAACGCCGAGGGAGAATCGGCGGTCCTGCCCGGCTTGTGCAATAGCACCAGCCTTGCCTCTTTCCAGCAGGTGGGGAACAGGGCACTACGGAGGCAGCTGGTGAACAGTTGCCTCATCCGGTCCCCCAGGACTGCCAGGGCGCAAACCCACGCCCTGCCCGGTATCCCATCCGGGCCAGGGGCGGTATTTCGGGCCGCAAGTCGCCGTACTGCTCGGTCCAACTCCCCCTCCGTCACCTCCAACTGGTCGTCCCAATCATGGTACGACGGTGACGGAGGCCACCTGGATGCTGATAGGAGGTCAAATTGGTGTGTTTGGAGAGTCACAGGATTGATAATTCATTGCGTGCAAACACTTACCCATAATCATAAGGAAACAAAAATCCCAAATTTAAAGTAAACACAAATTTATTTTGGCTACACAATATACAAGTATCAGCTCGAGTAATATTTCCAAAGGTTTTATTACGCTTTCCAGACAACTGAATATAATTAGCATAAAAAGTCAGGCATATTGTTGTTTGCGATACTAAAGTAAATAACAAATATAAAGTGGCTTCGCTACCTACAGACACTGAATAGTAAGAAGTTTTGGAATTCATGAAATAGTGAATTTGAAGAATTGCGACTGGATATTGTGAAGTCTTGGAGATATTCTGTTTTTCTGAGGATTCCCGGTCATATTAATTCTTTGTTTCTTTGACATTTTATGCCAGCTATTAATAGAATTTCGACTTAAATCTAAAGATAAATGTGCGTCGAGTAGTTAGTATAATCTAAAACAAATTGACCACAGTGAAACATCGGTTCATAAGTTAAATTACACATTAGCTTTATTCCTACATAAAAACATAATATATAAGTATAAGATTCTATAACAAACTTCCCAACGATATTAGAGAATTGTTAAGTTTAAAAGAATTATTAAAGTCAAATAGTGTAGCAGGGCATTTTACAAAATTTCTCATTATATAAGTGACAAAAGTGCTTGGGATTGAGTTGTTCTGAGTCAACACACATGATTGTAATTAATCTTAAGTATATTTTATTTATAAAAAAGGATTCCTACTGAGTTTTCTGGCAGTGTTTCTCAGTAGCTGTCATGTCATGCACTGCGCGGTAGGGTAAAAAACATACACATTCCACATAAATGTAAATTTATTACGGAACAAATGAATTTTGACTTTGACTTTGTAAACTACTAGATGTTAATAAATACAGTTTATAATAACACGAATAAATTTATTTAATTCTGAGAAAAAATACTCATATACCAACGGGTCGGTTGGCATGGTTGGTAAATACTTGCCTTTCACGCCGCAGGTCGTGGGTTCAATTCCCACTCGGGGCATATATTTGTGTAAATGAATATGTCTGTTTGTCTTCAGCCTGGGTGTAATTATCTATATACAAGTATTATTTTACAAAAGAAAAAGAAGTATAATAATATGTAGTATATCAATAATCTGGTTGCCATAGTACAAGCTCTGCAGATATGATATTCTGGGTTCAAATCCCGGTTCGGACCACAAAATGATATTCAGATTTTTCTGTTTAGATAATTTGGCGGTATCAAACTCACGTAAAGCCGTTGGTCCTGTACCGACTTGTTTGCGGCCGTGTCGCTAGTTCACCCATCGGATCATGAGAGTGATAGAATAGAAAGTGCCTCTGTGTTTGCGCACACACTTATTCACTATAATATGTCCCACGCAGATGGCTAGTCTCTACTGAGACTGGCCGCTATGGCCGTAATTCGACGCAGGAGCACCTTAATTTTTTATCTTTCCTTGTATTTTAGTACTCATTTTTTACAGTTTAATATTCTTCGGCAATTACGTCTATCCAAAAGATCTCCGACTCATAGTAACTATTTTAAAGGTACCAAGACCTTTTATGATGAGGTTTCTTTTTTTTTAATACATCTTGTCCTCACCGAAACTTACACACAAACAATGTACATCTAGACTCAGGACAACTATGTATTGGGACATAAATAATATTTATCCTGTCCGCTATAGAATCCAAAACAATTGGGTGCCTTTTTTTTTATTTAAGAGGGCGACAATCGAGCAAGTGGCTCACCTGATGGTAAGTAATCACCGCCGCCCATGTACACTCGCAACACCAGAGGAGTTGAGGGTGCGTTGTCGGCCTTTGAGAGTCAGCAAACAAGTGTTGCTGACCGTTCCCCCCACCCCGATGAGCTCAGGCAATCATACTCACATGCAGAAACACAACATTAAAATTATTAATGTTATAATTAAGGAATGTCTTCTGTATGGTGGAGGTACCTCCGCTGTGCCCTACTTAAAAATAAAAATATTCTTACACCTGCGCCACACGTGCAGTCCAAGCTGTGTTGGAAAAGAAAAAAGAATACACAGAATAAACCGAACAACGTAAAGTCATGTTATTTATGTAACTGCGCTATGAAACCTATACGGCGCGCACAAAAAACCTTTTAGCCGATACATAACTACGGCTGAACGCAGAAATACAGCGCCCTAGGTTTTTACCAAAAGCTTTGCGGCATTCAATATTGTTTTGGGAAATCTTGTAATATGCTAAGCTCATGATCGTAGACTTGATGATATATACCATTAGAAGCACAGTCTATCGCTCAGTTAGCTGAACTATACCTATAGGCCCGTTTTTCTGCCTCATTGGCGAGATAAATTTGCTCCTCCTTTGTTTGTCCCGTCAAAATAAATTACCTCTGGGACATAATTTGCCATGGGTAACCTGGACGACTCTTAATAGACGTACCCAGGTTGGTAGATCCAAAGAAAACATGTGGAAATGGAGTTACATTCCCACATAACAAAACATCTGGGACTGCGGCGTGTCACTCCAATGTAACGTTCATTCATCTGTTTGTCTCTCCTGTACAGTATCCTGAGAACAGGAGTTGTAAGAGGCTTCAGCCAAAGCGGTCAGCGTTGCCCAATTTTGGGAATGCAAAATTTAATTCTTACCATCGACACAATGAGAAGAAGAAGTACCAATCTTACCCCAGTTGCTGTTGCTGACCCAAACCTAGAAGTTATCCATCGGACAACAGCTAAAACTTTGAGTGTTACGCCTGATCTCTCACCGGTCAGATGATGAGATTGAGGAAAAAGAGAACTCGCGAAGTCACTTGTGCACTATAATATGTCCTGCATAGTTGACTTATCTCGATTGGGATTAACACCCAACCCGACTGGGAGCAGTATCACTTTTTAGCTTACGATAGAATATCAGCAAGAGAGTCATTCCATTCTAACTAGACCTGTTACTTTTTTTATGGAAAGAAGGCAAAGCATGTACTAGGGAAATCAGTTGCTGTATTTATTCCAGGGGCTATACAAACATAAAATTCACGGACATAAAGCATGCCCAAACTCAGAAGAACTTTAAATGGGTCACACAAATACTTGTTCTAGGCGGGGATCACCGGGCTGTCGCATTGGTTTTTTCCTAAACCGATCTTTCAGAAGTATAAAATTATGACATTACCGTCTATGTATATATTTGAATATAGTAAATTGGTTAAGGAAAATCCTGAACTGTTCAGAAGAGCCCAGGAATTATTCCCTAGAAATAGTCGAAATCCTAACAGAATAGTTTTACCAGTGATTCCTAAGACAACTTTATACAAGAAAAGTAGCTACGTGATGTGTGGACGTATATTTAATAAGTTGCCTGTTGATATTAAGGAACTACCACTGTTGGAAAGAACATTTTACACGGTAGCAGACTTCTTTAATAGGACTTAACATAGAAATTAATTTAAGTATTTGCATGTCACTATGTATATGACTAAGTGTTGTGGATCTGTTTTTATATTTAAGACCTTAATTATTTGTACCAACATTTATGGCAAATAAATAATATCTATCTATCTGCCAGAAAAAACCAATTGAAATACATGTTGGTCCCACTCAAGATTTGAACTCAGAACCTCATTATTTGCTCTTTGCATGTGTTTCTTACATGATTCACTAAATAAAAGTAAATTTAGTTATGTTATATATAATTCACCTATAGAATCAGGAACCTTTTTTCTCATATTCTTAGACACGGAGAAGGCTGGTACAAATCTATTTAATTAAATTTGTTACAATCGGTTCTGTGATGTAGGTAATACGAGGGAACGGAGGAACACCTTTTCCGTGGTCTGGTAAAAACGATTTTGTTTCATTTACAAAAAAAGCTATATGGAAGGTGACTTTACCTTCCATTATTTTTTTTTGTTGTTGCTATTAGTTTTATTAAGGAATTAAAGAAAAAAATAAATTAATGAAGTTTATTAAGGGACTTAGTTTTAATAGACAGCACGGCTAAGCTGTGGAACAACCTCCCAAACGACGTATTTCCAGATTAACATGGGTTTATTCAAGTTTAGAGTGAACAGGTATCTTATATGTACGCGCGGTCCACCTTCGACCACATCTTCACTTACTATCAGGTGAGATAGTGGTCATGCGCAAACCCATTTTACATAAAAATAAATAAAAAAAGTTGAAAGTAGCTTAAATGAACCAAATACATATACCTAGTGATAAGACAAGAAAAATAACAGAGACGCACTCGTGTCTCTAAAAATAAAATAATAAGGTAAAAGATTGTTTCTTTTAATCTAAGTAATTTTATATAATTTGTTATACCAATATAAGTGTTTGTTACTAAGCAACAATTTATTTTGACTGACCGGTTGCCGTGGTTGGTAGATGCTTGCCTTTCACGTTGCAAGTCGATGGTTCCATTCCCACTCAGGACAGATATTTATGTGGATGAACATGTCTGTTTGTCCCGAGTTTGGGTGTAATTAGCTATATAAGTATGTATTTACAAAAGAAAAGTAGTATATGTAGTATATCAGTTATCTGATTTCCATAGTACACACGGCTACATATCAATCTATACATTTCCAATATAAGCTGACCTGTCACTGTATGGAAATCCTGTACAACGCGGGATCAGCTTATATTGGAATTTGGGAAAATATCCCAGGATATTATCTGAGTGTTACAATCCTGATGCTAAATGAACTTTGATTAAAAGAGCTTCACTTTTATTTGCTGACCAACACAACACATTTCTACACAGAACTTGGCTCCAGTGTAGGTATGAGATTTTGTACCTCGATACCATGATGCATAGACCCCAGCCCCAATCTGTCAAATTTATTTTATAGATTTTCAACTTTATCGCATAAGCATAAGGTTCACTTTTAATTGGGGAAATTTGGCAGATTGGGGTAGCTTGATGTGCTGGCTGGTTGGCTGGCTGTACATACGTTCACATATAATATGAAACATAAAATAAAAAGTATTTTAATAAAAAAAATGTAAATAATGCGTACATTTCCCGCGGGTCTCATAAAGACAAAAGAACACGTATGGGCAGCCAGAGTCAAATGTTTGAAAACAAACATTAATTAAACTGTCAAGCGAGGTAATGATCACCACAAGTTTTTAATGGCAAACACACCATTTCAATTCGCCTTTAAATTGATTCGTATTTCTATGTAACTAGGAGTGATATTTCAATTTCAATGGAACGGTTCCTTAGCAAAGACGTAATACGTCTAGTTGAGGGCCTGTTTCTAAAATAAAGCATTATGTCCCCTAATCTCCATAATTACTTTATTTTTATTAATACCTACGTAATGAAAGAGACTAATGATTAAAAAAAATACTATATTAATTTGGCAAATTTAGTACTGTATGTGTAGCACAGTAGTTAAAATAGTTGCATCTGACTAGATTCACTTACTGTTTCGGGGTAATGTCTTGGCGATATTAATGTCTGACACTTTTCTCGGTGTCTATACAAATTGTAAAAATATGAAACTGGCTCAGTTGACTAATTTGAGCTATACATTCATTAGGTCAATGAGTTTGCGGGTCTGGTATAAAATAGATAATAAACAAACAATTTTTTTTATGTTCATGAACTCAACTTAGGTAACCTAATTACAATATTGTTGGGGCATACCTTTTAGTCATAACATTGCCTGTGTTAGGAAGTCCCGCTTTTCCACTTGCAGGTAATTTCTTACAGAGCTTAGATACTACTTAGATAGCGTCAGTTTTAAAATGATAATGAAAACAAAAAAAAAGATATAGTAAAACAGGAAAAACAAAAGAAAACGCATAAGCTAGTTGCGAAATTATTTAATGAGTGTGTGAGTGTGAGGATGTGTACAAGTGTGCTGTTTTGATTATATTATGATTTTTGATTATTTAAAAGGGCCAAGAGTGATTCATTTTCGTCGTATGTTAGTTTCTTTAACCAAGTTATTATTGCTTTCTTACATTTGTGTTAATTCATTGGGTACATATTCAAGAGTATGAGCGGGATCAGTAGACTAAAGAGCCTTACCGTAGCCTATTATGATTGATACACCCTTTCCCCAACTCTGATGGGTTCAAATAACCCTAGTCACACAGTCAGTATTCTAGAAAGACGAGGTATTGATGAGCTTAGATAAGAGAAATGAAAACTTTAAATCTTCAATAAGACCTCTCAAACTTAATTAAAATGAAGTGCGAACGCCTGATTAAATTAAGACAAACTCAGTGAACCTAAGACGCATTGCAGTATCCATTCCTTGTAGGCCGTCAACTGAATACGATATTAAACATTGTTTACTTACTCAACCCAGACATAAAACCTACGACCCCAACCTTGAGGAACTAACGGCTCCGCAACTTAACGCGAACAAACAATCAATAAAAGTGATTGACGAATTGTCCCTTACTAGAGAAAACACCAGTTTCCTTATTACTAAGCACCAGTCGTCGTGATCCCTCGCAACAAAGAAAATATATAACCGCATAGCTCTACTGAAACTGGTTATAACGAACCAGTAAAGTTGACCTCTCGTAACAAAGAGCTTGTGTTCGATAAAAGGTCTATCAAAGGTGGTTGTATTACAGGCTCAAGTGGATTGAGTTTGTCAAAAGAAGTTATTGGTTGGCGATTTATAGCGAAGTGTTTTAATTGTGTTTTAACGCTTGTATTTTTAAGGAATTGTCTTTTTTACTGCGTGTGACCTATATTTTGTATTATGGTAATATTGAATTAAAACTTAACTAACGATCGTCAAAATATTTTATTTTATTTAACTTTATGAACGTATTGATGATGATGTCCTCCTAGCCGAATTTCGGCCACAGCGGCCAGTCTCGGCCCGCCCCAGGATTTGAACCCAGGACCTCGTTCTCTGCGGGTGAACACGCTACCGCTAGACCAACGAGGCAGTCGTCAGTCGATGAACGTATTACAAAGGTGAACTCAATGCCTAAGGCACTTTCTCCCAGTCAACAGTAAGGTGGTGCAGAGATAACAAAATAATTGCGTTAGGTACAGATATTGAATTAAGATATAGTACGATTGAAAAAAAATAAAAAAAACAACAGATACATAATACTTATACATAATAGATACTATAATGCTGCTGATAATTCAGCTCATACAACGTTAAGGGCACCCAATAAATGTCCTCGTTATTTATTTTTAATAGAAAAACGACTCTTGGTCATCCTAACTTCCAGAGGCAGTGCATTCCACAAGAGAATAGTTTCTGCTTATCTTCACCGTTTTCATTATTTTTATCGAAATGTTCCTTATAATATGTTAACTTCATTCACTTTCCAACATTAAGTATGTCTTCAACCTTATCGAATGCATCATTAGCTGCTCAACGACCACTTATCCTAAACCCAAAACTAACAAACACATTATCCACGATTAGGACCCACTTTAAGTTCAACATCCATCGCTCATTACATTTTATGGTCCACTTACCAAAATCGAAGAGGGCCAGCAATGTAACGGTTACATTGCTGGCCCTCTTCGATGCTATCAATTATTTATAATAACATAATTTAAAGTAACTCACATAAACAAAACATCTACAGTTACTTGATATCGTATACATGTACTTATCTATACATATAATAAAATCGTAAGAAAGTAAAAACTGTACATTGAATATTTTTTTAAAGGATACTTGCTGCGTGATCTACAATCGATATCAAAGCCAAAAATATAGGTTTTAGAATTTTTGTCCGTTTGTCTGTATGTATGTCCGGACTAAACTCAAAAAGTACTGCATGGATTTACTTCAAATTTCACATGAATATTACTAATAGGTCGGGTCAACATGTAGGCTACATATTATCACTCTATTACCTACGGGGGAGGAGCTGTGATAATTTATAACATTTTACGCGGCTAAAGCCGTGAGGCACAGCTAGTATACGTTATGTGTGTAACTCACGTATGTACCTGGATATAACTGGATGATATTCTATTCGGAACTAATAAAGCCTTCTTGAGCTGAGTGTAAACGAAGCTCTTTCTCATAATTATATGTAGTTAGTTCCTGATCGTAATCCTCCTGAAAGGCTGAACCGATCTTCTTCAAAGTTGATACAGTGCTAGTAGCCATACTCGTGAGTCTATATATTATCTAAATTCATAAAACATACCATGGAGATATATTCGCCGAAAAAAATAAAGTCCCATAAAATAAAATAAAATAAAATAAATAAAAAAGGTTTTTATTCACGTAGACTTTAAAAAAGCGCTTGTAAATAGTCAGAACATGTTTGTAGTAATATAGTTGTATACATTAGATATTATTTCTAGTAACATAGATATTTAGGTACATCTTGTATGAAAACATTTATAAAATTTATTTTATTACAGAAATGATATTTAGCTAGCTCGTATCAAGTTATTGTCAAGAGATTATGTTTAATTATCTAGTTTAAGTCTAATATTTTTACTACATATTGTCAATGGTTCTGTCTATATTAAAGGTATTATTATTATGACGGACCTTGTGTTAATAACGACGGTCGCGCTTTAATGCTACCACCGGATCCAATGCGCCCCAACTGAGAAGACCCAGCGAAACAAACTCAGTGGGTTCATCTACTACCGGTTTCAACACGACCCAGTTGAGACGGTCCGGCGAAACATACTCAAGCGGGCAAGACGATTGAAATCTGAATCTTAAAAAAACAAGTCCCATTGAAAAAAAATACGGTCACCGTAGCCTAGTTGGTAGTGCTCCTGCCTACGAAGCTGGTAGTCCTGGGTTCGAATCCCGGTAAGTGCAAATATTTGTGTGATGAGCACGAATATTTGTTTCTGAGTCATGGATGTTTTCTATGTATATAAGTATTTATCTATCTATATAAGTATGTATATCGTCGCCTGAAACCCATACAAGCTTTGCTTAGTTTGGGGCTAGGATGATCTGTGTGACATTATCCCTAAATATTAATATTATTAAAAATCAATGTAAAACAATAGACATCTCTTTAACTACACTCAGCTTAATATTTGCAAGCAACAGAATGCCTAGCAGACCTGGTCATTACGTACCTTAAAAGTGAAGGCAGACAACCTAAATCCATTGTGTCCTTAATGTCTGGTTTAAGTAATATCAATGAGCTTAATAATAATCCTGGGACATTATTCACACACGGCCATCTGATACCAAATTGAGCAGAGCCTCTACTATGGAAACCAGAATACGCACAACAGTAAGCTTGTGGGACAAAGGCTTAAAAGTTGAAAAAGCTTCCTGAAGTGTGTGCTTCCACTTTCTGGCGAATGGTCTAAGACACGGCTCAAACTGTGGCGAGACAGTGCTTGCCTACCCATCCCATTCGTCCCTCCCGCTGAAAACCTTCCGCCCGGACACAAGTTGCCGTGGCCAACCTGGAAGTCCCTGAATAGACTCTGGACCCAAGTTGGTCGAAGCGAGGAAAACCTGCTCAGGTGGGGATTTCTAAACAATTCCAACCTAGAGTGCAAGTTCCTCAAACTATGGCACACTTGTTAACATGTCCTGCGTGTCCTAATGCCTGCACGTTACAAGAACTAATGGACGCTACTGACAACGCTCAACGCGTAGCTGAATTCTGGGCTGACTTAATTTAGATTGCCATCGACACGCTAAGAAGAAGATGGAAACCAGATAACTGATAAATAACATATACTTCTTTTCTGCGACCTGGGGCGTGAAAGTCAAGTATCTATCAACCACGCCAACCGACCCGTCTAATAATATTAGAGCAGGTTGTCGATAACTATAGATACTTATCTTAAACTGCTTATCGCCATAATGTTATATAACGTCCGCACAGAAGCTAAAGTAAAGCTGGGATTTTTTATTGTATTTGACCCATATATCAATAATACCATTATTAATATCTAGATTTTTTTGGTATGAGTGTCTATGTATCTACGAGATATTAATAATTTAATAGTTTGTATTAGATTAGTTACCACAAAAAATATATATCTTTTATGGTTTTTTTTTCAATATGCATGTATTGAAAAAAATATATATATAGATAATAATAATAGAATAATAACATAATAAATAACACCATGGAAAAATGTTCTTTGCTATTCGGGATTTGACAGCAAATGTCAAGTCCCATGAAAAACGCAATAAAATATACACGGACTTCTCATGATAACTAGGTCAAGGAAAAATAACGCACGCCTACCACCTTCGGACTCGTTACCCAGCTCCGTCTCGCAGTCGTCGGTACCTGCAGTCTCCGCACCACCGACCTCCGCAGTAGCGTCGAGCTCGGGCGACGAGTTCCTTTCTCCGCCGTCGTCGCTACCACCTGTACGGCGGCGGGGACGACCTCCGGCCGGCTTGGGAGTACGTCGGGTCGAAGATTCGACTGGGATCCCCGCTACCGGTGGTTTAGTGCGCCGCATGCGATGGACAACATTTAATAATGAGAATGTCATGCGAGCGTACTATGGGGCGACAGAGGGGGGACCAATTTCACCGCTTACCGTTCCCGTATGTTGCTATTGTTTCAGGCCCTTGAACCTAATCTGACCGTTTCGGAGCAACGCTAATCCGATCAGGTGCGGGTCATCCAGCGGAACCATATGCTGGATGGATCTACACTTGATCGGCTGCGAGCAGATATCACTGTCCCATTTGACGATAACCTCGTAAGAGCCGAGACTGACAAGTTGTCAAAATACTTAGATTTGGTTCATGAGGTTACCGCCATGTGGGATGTGGACTCAACAATAATTGTCCCGATAGTCGTCTCCGTAAACGGTCTCATAGCGAAGAGCCTCGACCAACATCTTAAGAGGCTTTCGCTAGATCACTGGGTCAAGGGACGGATACAAAAGGCGGCAATAATGGGAACGGCACGCATTGTGAGAAGGTTCCTTACTCTGTCGCCCTGACCACCGGCGGCCTAGGGCGTCAAACCTCGCCGCTGGAGGACCTCAATTTTTTTCATATTTATTTATATATTATTGTTTTCTTTTTTATTTCAATTTTATAGATATAAATATGTAAAAAATAACAACTTTAAATAAATAATTTGGAATAATAAATAAAATAATAAATATAATATAATTAATAAATAATATATATAAAAAAGATATATATTTTTTGTGGTAACTAATCTTAACCTAATTAAAATGACTACGAATTGATTACAAAATATTTAAGTAGTTATTTTGCTCAAATTACAGAAAGTGATATTTTGGTGTTCATGCGATGGTACTTTTGACATCAGAATAATATTATTGTGGTGACTATATATTAATGGTTACATATTTTATGTGAACCTGTAAATAGACTTAGAGTTAAACCCAAAGCTAACTTCACAAATTTCCCCACATTACTCTCAAACACGTTTTGACTGAACTACAAGAAACCAAAGATGCATTGTAGCAAGAACTGCAAGTATGCTCAAATTACACTAAGTTTCTCGATGTCACAAGGATTCGTGGTTGAGACACTCATGCAGATATAAGTACATGCTTACATGTGAAAAGGGATCAACTAAATGTTATTATTCAATTACATACAGAACACTCACATCATCATCATAATATTAATACGTGGAGCAAAACCTTTGTACTCCTTTATACAAAAATTGCGCGGACATTTTGAGAAACAAACAACATTGACATATTCATATGGAGAAGAAGATATTTAATTACTTACTTACTCATTCTGTCAAAAGCATGGTAGTGTGTATTATACCATGCTTTTGACACAATGACAAACTGAGTGTCAAAACAGAAAACAGCTTATTTGTCTTTAATGTCTATAGTCTTTGAACAAGTGTGATCCCTATTAATATTAATTGTGAGTTTTATTGATTTTGACAGATCATAACTTCAACAAAAATATCTAAATTGTGTAAGTTATTGGTCAAACCATCAATTCCAGGGAAAATGAATAAAATAAATAAAATAAAAAAGGTTTTTATTCACGTGGACTTTAAAAAAGCGCTTGTAAATAGTCAGAACATGTTTATAGTAATATAGTTGTAGACATTATTATTTCTAGTAACATAGAATTATAAGTTTGTAGGAAAAGATGACAGCTAGGAATGACTCTGAATATTGAAATAGTATACATATTGAACGCTAACCACTACAGAAATAACTTAATCCTAGCATGACTAACATTTGGGCTATATTTCCTGTGTTTGGACTTCTCCAATTTAATTTATGTGGACATTTACTGCGCCTCATATGAATGTTCCACATTGGGCGAAGTGCTCTACTTGCTTGGAGAAGTGACGTATTGGTGAATGAAATGACATAAAATTGTTATTGTTGTTATTAAGCAAACTGTGCAGCAAATTATTTAAAATGACGATAACATTACGATTATACGTTTACGTGTGACTGACGGCAAATAAAATTAGCTACTAATTTAGGATTTATAACGATAATCTAAAACAGTAATAATTTTAAACTGCCATGATTTCTTTTGGTATGTTAACTGAACAATTAAGTGTTGGAATAGCTCTTAATTATAATTTGTAGAATATTAAAGAAAATTTACGGACTAATTTTGTGTAGATTTTTACTAATGAGGTATTCTGCCGCGCATACGTTATTAGGCCGTTATAAATTAAAATTTGTTATGGTAAATACTACTCTATAAAACCGTATTCAAGAGACATTTACTATAATAATATTACTGTTCTGTTAGAGAAATTCAGTTAGTCACAGCTCCTCCATTACGTAGAACGTATAAAACTCACCTCTTTGCCGAATGACAAAATTATATAATGATTGCAGTGACAAGGTTGATATCCACCACGTTTCATTAGGATTGTTTCGCAAAATAATCAATAGTTGTTTAAGGTCTCAGTTAAGTTACACATTAAAAGGATTTTGGACTCAGTGGTAGCATTAAAGCGCGACCGTCATCAATATCTAATAATACCTTAATATAGACAGAAATATTCAGACAATATGTAGTAAAAATATAGCTAAAACTATAAATTGCGATAATTAAACTTAAACATAATCTCTTTGACAATAACTTAATATAAGCTTGCTAAATATCATTGCTATTATTAAATAAATTTCATACAATCCGTGTACCTAAATATGTATGTAACTAGAAATAATTATGTACACTTAATTATATTACTACAAACATGTTCTGACTATTTACAAGCGGTTTTTAAAGTCTACGTGAATAAAAACCTTTTTTATTTATTTTATTTATTAAAAGAAATATAGTTTATATATTATATATATTATAGTATATGATGTGTATGTAAAACCAGCTCATTAAAATTTGTAGTGTTTACTTATAAGTAATTAAACATTTAGATTTGTGTTATTTTTTAAGATTAATGCTTAAGTAAATGTTTAAGTTTTTGATGAACCAAATAAATAAATAAAATTAAATTAACTCTAAATATTTTTAATTCATTTGTAGTTATTAAGATAATTTGTTATCTGATATGGTTACAAAAGCTTTTAAAATACTAGAATACTTTATTTACTTTAAGTTCACTATTATTGGGTGGTTGGTTATGACATTCTTTACCGTATGCACAGTGGTTATCGCAGTGTCAAAGTGTTTTAAGTCCCCAAGTAGGCTTTTGATATTGCTTAAAGGAAATATGACGGTAGACGGCATGGACAGGCCCCCTAAAAGATGGACCGATGATCTTCTGCGGGTCGCTGGAAATCGCTGGATGCGGATAGCACAAGACCGGCAATTGTGGAGATCTTTGGAGGAGGCCTTTGTCCAGCAGTGGACGTCTTCGGTTGATATGATCATGATGAATGACAATATTGACATGATAAACATATAATTAGAGAATAATTTGTGAATTTTATGCTGTTGTTTATTTTGTACTTACTTATCGTATGGACAGTGGTTACCCTAGTGTCAGAGTTGTTCAAGCCGCCCAGTAGGCCACCGACATGGTTTAACGACTGTTGCCTAATGACAACAACCGGGACCGACAGCCACCGTCTACGTAGACGCTCATAAATTAAACCACTTTGGCGGTCACCCATCTATGGACTGACCGTGAGCCTAGTTGCTTAACCTCGCCGATCACTTACGGACCGTTGAGAGCATTTAGCTATGAGAGCTATGGTCATACTGGAACTATGATTATATAATTATAGTTACCATATCTTATTAAATATATAACAAATTTCACAATGATATTAGAGAATTGTCTACGAATAAGTTTAAAAGAATTATTAAAGCCAAATTGTGCATATTGAATTATTAAAGCCAAAATTTCTGATTATTTAAGTGATAAAAGTGCTTGGGATTGAGTTGTTCTGAGTCAACACACATGATTGTAATTAATCTTAAGTATATTTTATTTTAAAAAAATATTCCTACTGAGTTTTCTGGCAGTGTTTCTCAGTAGCTGCCACGTCATGCACTGCACGGTAGGGTAAAAAATATGACGATTCCACATAAATGTAAAATTTTTACGGAATAAATAATTTTTGACTTTGACATATAATAATAATTACTAGTTCATTCTTGATGGCATATCTGAATTGTGTAAGATATTCAATCAATCAATCCTTAAATTCCATAGTGGAAAATGAAGAAAACTTTTGCATGAGAAGATATCAGCATATAATGGATCTGAATAGTGAAATAGTATTGAACGTTAAGCACTAAGTATATAAATAACTTAATCCACTAACTACTACACTTTGGGTCACCGTAGCCTAGTTGGTAGTGCTCCTGCCTATGAAGCTGGTGGTCCTGGGTTCGAATCCCGGTAAGTGCAAATATTTGTGTAAGGGCACGAATATTTGTTTCTGAGTCATGGATGTTCTCTATGTATATAAGTATTTATCTATCTATACAAGTATGTATATCGTCACCTGGTACCCATAGTACAAGCTTTGCTTAGTTTGGGGCTAGGATGATCTATGTGACATTGTCCCCAGATATTATTATTATATTTCCTGCGTTTAGACTCCTCCAATATTTATGTGGACATTTACTGCGCCTCTTATGAACGTTCCACATTGGGCGAAGTGCTCCACTTGCTTGGAGAGGTGCCATATCACATAAAAGAAATGACATAAACTTGTTACTGTTGTTATTAAGCAAACTATGCAGCAAATAACTTAAAATAATAGTATCTCCCTAGCCCCAAACTAAGCAAAGCTTGTACTATGGGTACCAGGCGACGATATACATACTTATATAGATAGATAAATACTTATATACATAGAAAACATCCATGACTCAGAAACAAATGTTCGTGCTCATCACACAAATATTTGCACTTACCGGGATTCAAACCCAGGACCACCAGCTTCGTAGGCAGGAGCACTACCAACTAGGCTACGGTGACCGTCAAATGAAAATGAAATGCAAAATGACATTAACATTACGATTAAAGGTTTACTATCATCATTCATAAGGATGTGACCGAATGGTGTCCAAGACAACACAAAAGAAAGAAAGGGAGACAACGTCGACGATGGGAAGACGACATAAAAAGAATAGCAGGAGCCACATGGAGAAGGAAGACACATGACCGCACTTTATGGCAAGCTTTAGGGAGGCCTATGCTGAATAGCAAGACAATCTTCGCGAAACTGGTGTCTATACCAAAGAGATTGTATATATTTGTATAAGATTGTAAAATAAAGGCTTTATTATTATCGCGTATCTGCGTCGGTGGACCAAGTATACCCAGCGGGCATACAGCGACCTGTCCGTACAGTACAATAATGCATTCAGGGTGCTCTTGGAGTTGCCGTGGCGGTGTAGCGCGTCGGGGATGTTCGCGGAGTCGTGCGTCGACGGGTTCGTCGCGATCATGCGGAGGCGCTGCGCTTCCATGATGGAGCGCTTGCGCTTCTTCTCCAATGGCATCCTGAATGTGTTTTTAGACCGGTGGGACTCTCCCGTTTTACACAGATGGGTAAGAGTCCAGACACCCTTAATATAATTGATACTAACATTAGGTTAAGTTATACTAACATTATACATCGTCCACCTAGGTAGCTAGAGAAAACCGCAGGCTAGCTAGGGTAGGTTCCTCAGCGGCGAGGATCGCTTTGGCCCATTAACGCGTGATCGGTGATCCCGTGCATGTGATCACACCCTCATTTAGAATTTCGTCTTTTTGCTTTAGTCTTCCATTCTTTAATTTTAATATAGTAGAACTAAATTTCTAAATAATAGATTAGCAAATTGTTATTTATTAAAGGATTTCAGAAAATATATGAGATAAAACAAACCGCACGGACTGACAAATTATTTTTTTTGTAACTTTTTACTATCCACTATGTTTATGTACTGCATTGTGACCTTGACAAGTACAAGTGCTGAATAAAATTTCATTTCATTTCAAAAATTTCATTTCATATGGATATTTTTCCGAAATAAATTATTGGTTTGAATTGAATTGAATTATTAGTATCATCATTCATGTTTGTGAATATGTATTCACAAATATGGTAAATGGAGAACCCACGAAATTCGATGCGTTCCCATAAAATTGTATAATCCGTTAGTCAATAATAGTTCCAATTTATTGGGCCATCAGTTAGCTGTCATGGCGGCTCGGAAAATAGGAGTATATCATTAATAGAGTTGTTCGCAGTAACGATGGGCTTTACGGGCCGGTCGATTGGGACCGGTAGCGTATTGGTGAGCGCTTTACACATATGTACATACATATATCTGCTATATATGGGGGTATATCAAGTTAAGGATTAGATGGGATAAGATTTATAGTTGAAAGGGATTAATAAATTATGTATTTGTGTATAAACATAAACTAAGTGATGCCAAAAGCAATTTGATCGAGAATTTGGCTTTTGGTATTATAATACTTGGATATTTATTGATATAATGATAATATCTAGGGACAATGTCACACAGATCATCCTAGCCCCAAACTAAGCAAAGCTTGTACTATGGGTACCAGGCGACGATATACATACTTATATAGATAGATAAATACTTATATACATAGAAAACATCCATGACTCAGAAACAAATATTCGTGTTCATCACACAAATATTTGCACTTACTTCAAACCCAGGACCACCAGCTTCGGAGGCAGGAGCACTACCGACTAGGCTACGGTGACGGTGGTTTTGGATGAATAACTGAAAATATTTTTTATTGAAAAAGAACAGATTATTTAATAAAGACTATTAGGCCTTTGCCATTAGAAGCATACTATATCCTTCGCTGTTCAGAGTGTTCGTTTGTGGAATGCACTGCCAATAACAGTGCGCCAAGCACAAAGTTTACACAAGTTCCATCAAAGTGTAAAGGATTACTACCTGTCATTATAGGATACATTGATAGAACAAGTAGGTAATATTGTAATTTGTAAGTTTCTACCTATTATAGGTATGTATGTATATAGTATATATAGTAGGCTCTTGTACTAAGTACCAATGGGTACTGTTAACAAAGTTTATGTACAGACGCCAGCACATCCAGCTACCCCAATCTGTCAAATTTCTTTTATAGATTTTCAACTTTATCACAAAAGTATAAGGTTCACTTTCAATTGGGGAATTTTGACAGATTGGAGTAGCTTGATGTGCTGGCGTCTGTACACCGACAACTGCCTTCTTAAATGATCCCTATTATTGTCCATTCTTTTGTTGGCTAGAAGAGATCACATGTTAGTGATAAGACCGCCAACCATATACTTTTTAACAATATGCTCCTGTACTGTGTGATTTTAATATTGGTGTACAATAAAGAGTTAATCTATCTATCTATCTACTAAAGTATGACAAGAACAGTCGGAAATAAAAGTATTTTAGGCCTTACTAAGAAGAAGAGTATTAAAGTATGACTAGAACCTATTGAATCAAAAGGTTATAAGGCCTTCCCCATAAAAAGTACTAAAGTGTATCCAAATTATTTTCCAAACATTAAGGGAAGAATAAGCCTTACAAAAACGATTCTCAAATATCGAAGTGCTGTGTGCTAAAGTACACCCAATATATATATGATATAATCGGAGGATTTTAATATAATTGCTGATCTTTAGAAAGCTAGAAGAAAGAACTCGTCAAGTAAACAATTGTCCGCAGCGCTCGGCAGCTCGGCGCCTCTCCGTCTCAGTCCGGTCTATCTCAATTACTGTCCCAGTTTTTAGATGGCGGACGTTTGTCTTAACTTTACTCGACAAAGCTGTCCGGAGCTTAGGTGCTTTTTGTCACTAAGACTTATATTGTTTTTGTCGCAAAATCTTTAAAGGAAACCTGATAGAAAATGGAAAATGATGGTATCGAAAATATTTTAGTGGTTATTAAAAGTAATCAGTTCTACGCGGTATAATTTTCTCAAATAATTGTTAATGGACTTGTATATCATTTGAACATTTTTGGGTCTAGTAGCAACTGTGTAAGGGAACCAGTATGTAATATTATTATTAAAATATACACGTAAATTTAAAAATGTAGAAAATATAAACCATAAATAATACCAACTTTAAGACTAATTCAATTCATTCATTTTATCAGAACATAAACAAAATAAGAAAATTTAGCTAATAATATTAATATGAGCTTTCTTAAACTCTAATTTAACTATAAATTCTATTCTTTATACCACACACACACACTGAAAGATACAGTTCAAAACAAATACATATACAAAAATCATGTACAATGGCGAGCTTAACTCATTGATGAGCTTTCTTAAACACTAATTTAACTATTAATTCTATTATTTATACCACACACACACACACACACTGAAAGATACAGTTCAAAACAAATATATTTACTAAAGTCATGTACAATTGCGAGCTTAACTCATTGATGAGGTTTCTTAAACACTAATTTAACTATTAATTCTATTCTTTATACCACACACACACTGAAAGATACAGTTCAAAACAAATACATATACAAAAATCATGTACAATGGCGAGCTTAACTCATTGAAGAGCTTTCTTAAACACTAATTTAACTATTAATTCTATTCTTTATACCACACACACACACTGAAAGTTACAGTTCAAAAAAAAAAATACAAAAGTCATGTACAATGGCGAGCTTAACTCATTGATGAGCTTTCTTAAACACTAATTTAACTATTAATTCTATTCTTTATACCACACACACACACTGAAAGATACAGTTCAAAACAAATACATATACAAAAATCATGTACAATGGCGAGCTTAACTCATTGATGAGGTTTCTTAAACACTAATTTCACTATTAATTCTATTCTTTATACCACACACACACACACACTGAAAGATACAGTTCAAAACAAATATATTTACTAAAGTCATGTACAATTGCGAGCTTAACTCATTGATGAGGTTTCTTAAACACTAATTTAACTATTAATTCTATTCTTTATACCACACACACACACTGAAAGATACAGTTCAAAATAAATACATATACAAAAATCATGTACAATGGCGAGCTTAACTCATTGATGAGGTTTCTTAAACACTAATTTAACTATTAATTCTATTCTTTATACCACACACACACACTGAAAGATACAGTTCAAAACAAATATATTTACTAAAGTCATGTACAATTGCGAGCTTAACTCATTGATGAGGTTTCTTAAACACTAATTTAACTATTAATTCTATTCTTTATACCACACACACACACACACTGAAAGATACAGTTCAAAACAAATATATTTACTAAAGTCATGTACAATTGCGAGCTTAACTCATTGATGAGGTTTCTTAAACACTAATTTAACGATTAATTCTATTCTTTATACCACACACACGCACTGAAAGATACAGTTCAAAACAAATATATATACAAAAATGATGTACACTGGCGAGCTTAACTAATTGATGAGCTTTCTTAAACAATAATTTAACTATTCATTCTAACTATTCTTTATACTACACACACACACACACTGAAAGATACAGTTCAAAACAAATATAGGTATATACAAAAATCATGTACAATGGCGAGCTTAACTCATTGATGATCTTTCTTAAACACTAATTTAACTATTAATTCTATTCTTTATAACACATACACACACACTGAAAGATACAGTTCAAAACAAATATAGGTATATACAAAAATCATGTACAATGGCGAGCTTAACTCATTGATGATCTTTCTTAAACACTAATTTAACTATTAATTCTATTCTTTATACCACACACACACTGAAAGATACAGTTCAAAACAAATATATTTACTAAAGTAATGTACGATTGCGAGCTTAACTCATTGATGAGGTTTCTTCCAGCAAACCACTAACAAAAAGAGATTTAAAGATGAAGGGTAGAAATAGGTCACAACATCATGAAGTCATTAAGGGGCATTAATTGATTACTACAACGGGTAGAAATAGCTGTACATCTACACATTTTTATTAATAGATATTGCAACACAATTTTTATTATTTTATTTATTTAGGACAACCAGTAATTGTTATATTATTGCTAGTCTAAATATAATACTTAAAAATTAAAATAAAATGCACAGTTAATTAAGGTGTCACAATATGGACAGATTCATAACACTCGTGAAATCAATAAAAAACAAAAAATATATAACAACTAAAACTAAATATTAAATGAAAAATACTATACGCTAAAATAAAATTAAAATTATGGAAACAAAATTAACATAAAAAAGAAACATAAAATATAAAACAAAGAGTAAAAAGTGACTATTAATGATAAAACAATTAAAATTACTTAATAATATCAAAACATAATAATATGTTTTTAAAGGTGGACAATTCGTTATGTCGACTTCTCCGCAGATAGCTATTATGTAAACAGGTGTCCTATATCGCATTTTGTCACACATCGTCACACGTCCTACATCACATCTGTGGTTGTAAATCCTCAAAAAATAAATAATAATGTGCATTGATTATGACAAAGTTCTATGGTAGGTATCCCTACAGTTTACGTCCTTCATTTTTCATTGCATTTTTCACCCAAACGGTTACGTGGTCGTGTCGCACAGTAAACCCGCATATCTCGCGCTCAATCCATATTCAATTCCAATGTTTGTAATCTCTCAACGAGAAACATTACTTTTTACTGTTGTAGTTTTACTAACGAATAAAATATAGCACTAAAAATGTGAAATTCTTTTCAGTTTCAATTTTTTACAAAGATCTTGACAAATGAAAATCCGTTGTCTCTGCCTACCCCATTGGGAAACAGGCGTGAGTCTGTGTACATATGTATTTTATGGAAAATTAGGTACATTTTAGTGTTCATTGCAAAATAAATATGTATCAAAATAGGTAAATTCTAAATTAAGTGAACATTTATAAATGTTTGCTCTGAGGTTGACTGAGGTTTATGTTCGTAAGTAGCATTTTTTTTAAAATAACTTTCGACACTAATCTATTTTAATGATTTTTTGTAGTATCATAGCTTAAATATCCGAATAACACATAGCCTATAATTTATAAAGCTTAACAAGGGGAAACCGCAAAGCAGAGCTAGCATAGTTACTATATATTCAAAAGCTCTTAATCAGGTATCAATCCCTAAGTAATTTCATGAATAGTCACGAGATTTTTTTGAAGTATGACATTGTATTTTGTTATGTGTTTCTAGACGGCTATTGATGCGGGGTGATCGTGACTAGAAATGTACGGAAAGGTCGTGTTTGCATACGTCGGGTACAGCAAAGAAACATAATAGGGTAACGTCTCTTTCCCTTAGCTAGAGACGGCAAACCTTTATATATTTACCTGCCATTTTTTCGAAAGAAAATGTACTGTATGGATACAGAATATAAATATGCGCGTGACCTGCCAAAACTAATTCGAATATAGAAATGAGGATTCCTTCCTGTCTGCGATTGCTGAGGTAGTAAATTGACTTTGATTCCTTGGATTCGTGTGGTGTTAAACCTGTATTGATATGTTAGCTTCTTCCTACCTTCAATCAAACTCTAGTGTAGTGGATACTGCGGCCGATGCTACGAAGGGCCTCAAACGAAGTAAGAATGTATGACAGTTACGAAACTTTTGATCTCCCGAAGACATTGAAACGGTTGGCCAAGTTTTTTTTTTTTAATTTGGCAATCTGATTCCAAACTAAGCAGAGCTTGTACTATGGAAACCAGATAATACTACATATACTACTTTTCTTTTGTAAATACATACTTAGGACAATCAGATATGTTCATGCACACAAATATCTGTCCTGGGTGGGAATCGAACCCACGACCTCCGGCGTGAAAAGCAAGCATTTGCTAACCACGCCAACAGGCCCGTCAAAATGAAATTTAACATGAAATTAATAACATGCTATGCCTCGATATGGTTTTATAATTTCGTTGTAGGACTCGAAACAATTGGACGGTGAGGCCCAGAAGCTCGGGCTCGGCTTTTAAGGTATTGTCCAAACGCATATGAAGCTTAGGCTTAGAGAGCTGACGCGTATCTTGTATCTTATATTCTTAGTGGTCTTTTATAGGTTTAGTTTGATTTTATTCTATAGGTTAAAATTATAAAGATTAAGCTTGCTGCAGTATCTAAGACGCTTCTGAGAATTGTAGACCTAGTAGTGACCCTGACTGCCAGAGCTCATGAGTTTGATCCCCACCCAGGGCATATTTATCTGTGCTGATCACGATTATTTGTTATGTGCCCGGGTATAATTTATCTATCATAGTATATTTATTTGGAAAATGTATATTATTACGGTTATCAGTTGTATTGTTGCCATGTACAGGCTATCTCTGATTTGGGATCAAACGGCAGTGTGTACGTTTTCTCAAGATATTTATTTATTTATTATTAGCCGGAATATCTCCGAACCGCACCGTTCAGAGCCACTGTAGACTGTCGATTACAGGAAAAACCAGGTAAGCCAGGATAAACCGTGGCACACAATGAAATGACATTGACCAGTGAAGCAAGTCCCGGGGAATCGCTTAACTTTCTTGGATCCCACAACGAATTTAATCAGAAAGAAACATATATACATACATACATAGACTCACGTCTGTTTCCCAGAGGGGTAGACAGCGACAACGAATTTTCATTTGCTCTTTGCACACTTCTTTTGCGTCGATTACAGTCATTATAATAAAGCATATATACAGAAACAAGGAGTTCGAAAATTAATAGTTCCACGTCCCTTCAGAGCAATACAAGAAATGCAGTGATAGTTAAGAGAGTGGGACTCAAGACTTTCATATCTAAGTTTGCCAGCAATTAGAGACTCATATAAGCTTTCACAATATTCTCGGTAAAATCCAAGGCAATATTGGTGCACTATCCCGGTCGCTCATATCGATATTGACAGTGATGAGTCGGCGGCCGTTGAAAGCTCGGTTGCAAATACATCGTACCAAGTGTGATTGGATTTTACAGCGAAAACGGTTACATTCGGACGGATAAGCTTTTATGCTATGTTAGAATGGGTTTTGTTTGCGTAACGTAAGTATTGGGGTATGACAAAGAGCAATATATACTTACAATTTGTTATTTAAATCTATTTGCATGCATAACCGAGGGTATTATACTATACCGAATTGGATAATGTGATAATGTAAATTAATTAAAAACTACTAAAAGAGCCGTATTTATCGTCAAAGACAAAATTTTATTTGTTTATTGTATGGGCAATAGTTACCGTAATGTCAGAGTTATTTGAGCGGCCTTGTAAGCCTTTATAAACTCACGCCTATTTCTCAGAGGGGTAAGCAGAGACAACGGATTTCCATTTGTGACGATCGTTACACACATCTATACATCGATCATCTTTGACCTCGTAGAACATTATCCAATAACCAAATTAGCGATGTTCTCAAGAAAGACCAGGTCAGAAGTAACCTATACGGCGAGAATTTATGAAGAACATAATGACAGTAAACGAGGAGAAAGAGGTGTTTATATATATAATCTATACATATTATATGACGGTCGCCGTAGCCTATTTGGTAGTGCTCCTGCCTACGAAGCTGGTGGTCCTGGGTTCGAATCCCGGTAAGTGCAAATATTTGTGTGATGAGCACAAATATTTGTTTTTAAGTCATGGATGTTTTCTATGTATTTAAGTATTTATCTATCTATATAAGTATGTATATCGTCGTCTGGTACCCATTGTACAAGCTTTGCTTAGTTTGAGGCTAGGATAATCTGTGTGACATTGTCCCTAGATATTATTATTATTATTTATTATTATATAATAAAATCGCAGAAAAGTCCAAACTGCACATTGAATATTTTTTAAAGGATACCTGGGGCCTGTACCTGCGGCCTGCAATCTACAATCGATATCCAAGCCAAAAATATAGTTTTTAGAATTTTTTACTGTAAGTCTGTTTATCTGTATGTATGTCCGGGCTATACTCAAGAAGTGTAGCATGGATTTACTTCAAATTTTGCATGAATATTACTAAGAAGTCGGGTTAACATATAGGTTACATATTATCACGCTATCACCTACGGGGGAGGAGCTGTGATAATATATAAAACTTAACATTTATATAACGTAACAAATTTATATAATGTACTAGGTTTCCGGGGGGCCTGGAGTGCCAAAATACAGGACTTGGCTTAGTTCGGACTCCAGATTTCCCACAAATTGCAACTTCATACATTTTGTCAACTTTATTTGTTTCATGTTAATATCATGTAATTTGTGGAGATGAAATTAATCATATTTGTATTGTAAAACCGCGGGGCACAGCTATGGATAATATTTATGTTAGCTGTGGTATAAATAATTGTGTTAGGCAAAAGACTAACAATTTACAGATCGGAGAGCTGTGCGCTCTGCACTCCTGCCGTACATTAATTTCTATATCGTTTTATCAAAAAGCGTATATCAAATTAAATGACACTTTATTAAGTTTGGATACAGTAGCATTTTCAATGACAAATATCACTTTGTTAGGGCACTTTAGCCTTGTACGACAGGTGAAAGCGCTATTCCGTACGTACCTAGTGAAAACCGCAGGGCTTCTACTTACTAGTTAAGCGAAAGACAATATCGTACGCTCACAATTCTAAGTGCCCAATGGCTGCATGTACTGACAAGTACGTACATTTATCGTCGACGAGTCCACGTATCCCCACATCTGTTCCAAACTGCTATTGATCCCAAGTCAAGTGTACCAGTGTAAGTTGAACCTTGGCATTCAGAGCGCTGACGCGCAGGAAGGCCTCGGCCTAATTACCTTCACTATTCAGGCGTTTTTATTTTCAGACATAAAAGGAAATATCATACGCCAAATCAGGGAGACGTGTAAGCCTTTGTTGTGACAGTTTGTGGCGTAGGTTTTGTCTTTTGATAGATTTTCTGTGGGAGTTCTTCTATATGATTAATTATTAAGTTAGCTTTCCGCCCACGACTTCAACGTGGATCCTGGTGGCTTCAACCGCTGGCTACAATCGTCCTTAGGAACTAGTTTTAATACCGAGCAAAAAAGTGGCTTGTTGATTAGGTAGTCATTTTTTTTTTAAAGCTGTAATTAAATGTTATTATTATTTTTATTTAATATCGATTGTTATTTCGGATTTTATATTAAATTTATACGTTACTGACACTAATATTATTCGACTATATTTGGTATTTTTATTTTTATATTTAGCAGTGTATGAGTTGTCCCAAGATATTAATTTTTGTATCTATTGACATTATATGTAATTACTTTTAACTTAAAGACCTGTGCGCGGTAGTGGGATGCTCTTCCCCAGACAAAGTGTCATCATCGGTATAATTACAGTTTTTTTTTTCATAATTTCGGTTTAGTGTTTGGCTCTGCTGCGGATCTTGAACATCTTACAGGATTATACATCAGGTATAATATTATTAGTATTGGAGTCCTGCTCGGTTTGTTAATACCATGTGTCTCGCAAGCGTCTAGGCTACGTTAACCGCTTACTAGTATTCGGACAGTCATATAGATACGATAAGAAATAAAGTAATATATCTAAAATAAGAAATATTTCAATCTATCTGTACTTATATAATAACTCTCAAAAGTCTTTGAAAAATTCAAATTATAAAATAGGGAAACAACAAATTTACTCATCACGTTCATCCGCGCGATTGAACCTGCACTCTCCACCAAACTTCCTGCCTAATAATCTTGCCTTCATACACACGGACAGTTCATTTTATGTTTTGCCGCCCCCCTTAAGTTGCTTTGTCAACTCGATTGTTACGGCTTTCTCCCCCAAGTACAAAACCGGATATCCCAAAATTTTAAAAGTAAAGGTATCTACTGCAGTAGATATAAAATCCCGCTCTTTTATTAGAAGGAGACAAAATATTTAAAAAATATTGGTATCTCAGCTCATAAAATCATACGGAACCAAAAGATAGCGTGTTTAAAATTGCATGATTTTGGTTGAGTGCTTCAAACACCTTCCCGAAACAAGCAGTAATGCGTATTATAACCCCATACTCATAAGAAGTGAACAGGAAAATTGTGCTTTAAGGAAAACCGGCACAGAAACGTGCACATCATAATCTGAGGAGAATTTGTTATCTATAGAATATGCCATGTCAATGTTGCAACTGACAGCTGGTGCTGCTCGTAAAATGTGCGGAATACTCAAGAAAATGCTACGTTCTTGCCCTTTTCGATGTGTCTATATAATAAATATTTATCTAGTGACCTCGAATTGTCTTACGTTTCACTATTATATTACCTGAAGTAGAGGCTGGTGGCGCAAAAGAGGGGCACCGGAGCAGCATACCCGCGTTCCTGGGGCTCCCCCTATCAGGCGCCAGAAGAAGTCCACGGCAGGTTAGGTTTAGTCGGTGCAAGTCCGACATACCCACCCGCAGACACTTTTTGCGGGTGGCATGCATTAGCATTCCCCCTGCCTTATCAAAAAAAAAAAAAAAAAAAGCCTGGCCGAGGAGTTGACGTTATACGCAAAATTTAGATACTTTATGATGAGGAGTATGCGAATCACCCCATGTATGTTCAACTATTTTGCGTTTTTTTTAAGACAATGCCCGCACTAGGGCATCTAATCCCTGTGTCACGGGGTACTTTACAAACATCTAATAGACGGACACAAATTACATTCAGGCTCAGAACAACTATTTATGGTCACACAAATAGGTTTCCCGCGCGGGACTCGAACCCGCGACACGAAGTGGCGAGGCAACTGTCTTAGCTGCTGCGCCACACGTGTAGTCAATCACGTTTTTATTGATACTTAAAAGTTTATGAGTCCTGAGCTCAAACCCTAATATTGAACTTTAGAATAAATTCTAAGTTAGTTCTGAAATGGTTAGTTAAACCATACATTTCAGGGTGTTAGGTTAAACTATGCTAATTAGTTATCACAAAAACTGAACCAGAAATATTCAACAGAACGAGAAAAAATCGAAAACTGATGTTAAGTGAAATTTATTCTATCTCGTGAACTACGCTAAATCGTAGAACATACATGGGGGTGATACGGATACTCCTCATCATAAAGTATCTAAATTTTGCGTTTGAACGTCAACTCCTCGGCCAGCCTGTATAATAAATATTTATCTAGCGACCTCAAATTGTCTTACATTTCACTATATTACCTGAAATATACACCTGATCTCTTTTTAGATCTAGTATACATGTGCCATTATTTACTTATTTATCTTATAGCACGTAAAGCCGTCGGTTTCTTTCAGTACCTGATCTCTTTCCGGCCGTGTCGCTAGTCATCCCATGGGATCACGAGAGTGACGGAATAGAAAGTGCCCCTGTGTTTGAGCACATACTTATGCACTATAATATGTCCCGCGCAGATGGCTAGTGTCCATTGTGAGTTAGTATCCATTGAGGTTGCCCATCTATGGACAGACCGCGATCCTAGTTGGCTAACCTCACCGATCACTTGCGGACCAGTGAGAGCATCTATCTATAAATGCCTCTACGCGTCTTTAAAACAGTGTTACCAAATCTACAATTTTTCCCAGAGCTATAAAGTTTGGACTTGTGAAACGACAAGCGCATGTGAAGCACTCTCCATATAACATAGCATAACAGTAACATGATTTATTATCTAATCCTATCCCATAAGGTACCGGCTACTGTACTGAAAGGCATTTTATATTAACCAGAGGCGCAGCCGGATGGCGATCTGATCATTTATTAAAGAAAAACGAGCATCGTACGCGAATGAACTCGTTCGCTGAATAAAATAAATATACGGCTCCTACATCGCCATTAAAATTTTAAACGTTATTTCTGGAGGGCCGTGTGTGAGAAATTGTTTTTTAGATATTTTTTAAAGATAAAGATAAAGATATTTTTATTTTGCAAATATACCCATATTTGCAGTAATAGATGACATAAAAACATAGGTAACAAGTTCAGCCATATTTTACCATGTAGGCATGCAAAAGACAATAAAAACTACCACTACATACAATTTTAAAATAATAAAGTGAATACAAAGAAAATTATTATACTAATTTAAAAATCTTTCTCATTTAAATACCCACTTAAGTTATAATATGATTTATCCACTAAAAAGCTTCGAAGTCTTTTTTTAAACAATGGTAATGGAAGCTCCTTCCAACTCTTAGGCATTTTATTATAAATGACTGGAGCCATGCAGTAGACACTTTTGCGCATAAGTGCTGTCTTGGCTGGCTCCTGACATAGCCGGCTATTATCGCGTCTGTTGCGGGGAATTACATCGGCAATGCGTTTAAAACGACTAGGGTTAGTCTTCACAAACACAGCTACTTCTAAGATATATAGGCAAGGCAATGTTAATATCTTGTGATTTTGAAAATATGGTTCACTTTTATAAGTGAATTTACATTTAATAAGTACTGCTCTATATATCCTACTAATATTATAAACGCGAAAGTTTGTAAGTATGGTGGATGGATGTTTGTTACGCTTTCACGTAAAAACTACGGAATGGATGTAATGAACTTTTACAATAATATAGCTTTTACATCAGAATAACACATAAGTAGGCTACAATTTATAAAGATATTGTGTGAATTCTAATTCAAAAATCTACCATCTGCGAGCTATTCTGGCACTGCCAAAAACGCTAGAGGTACACATCCTATTAATATAATAAATGCGAAAGTTTATGAGTATAGATATATGGATGTAGTTTTGTTACTCTTTTACGCCAAAACTATATTAACGCGGGTGTAACCGTGGGGCCTAGCTAGTCTATCCATATATATAGATACTGTAAGGTGTGATGATTAAGTTCCTTGGTGATGATCATAATGCTTGATGTGTAGTGATGGCATAGAATATCATCACCCCAACTTATCCCGTAGGGGGCGTAGAAATCGTCCGAGGGAATACCTACCACCAGCAGCAGCAGCGTTTTTCTGTGAGCTATGACCATCAAATTGCGATCGCCAACCAATCCAAAAAAGCGTGGCGATTATGGCATATCCCCCATAATCATAATAAATACAAAAAATTGTAGGAAAATCTATAAATGTAGATACATAGATTTTATAAAAACTTAGCAGAGGCAAGTGACAAGGTTTTAAAATATTAATTTTAAAACGTATTTATTACTAGATCGTACTGGGCATAAATTCATTTTTATGAAAGGCCGCGAGGGGATAAAGGCGAATTTGAAAGTGAAATTCCACTAAAAATAATATTGTAGATGCTTTTCTTTTCTTTATAAATTAAAAAAAAAAACTTTTGTTGTTGTTGAGCCAAAACAAAGGTTTGGCTAAAGTTCAAAGAAAAGCAGATTATCGACCTTGCTCAAAGTGCTCACTGCGTTCTTGTTTTTAGAGACCTCGCTAAAGCTCGTGAAACTAACACTTGGTGCAGCAAAAAGTCACATTCCCCTTGGGGCTACAATTTATAAAAATATAAATTATATAGGTGCCGTCAGCGCCACCTAATTATTTCTAAATATTATTTTATTTATTTATTTGCATTAAATGTGAGTACATATAGTTGGTAAAAAATCTTTACAATCAGTACAAATACACATTTGCCATTATTAAAAAAGCATGCAAAGCTATGGTTGAGTCACAAAAGTATTTAAATTGATATAATATGTCAGCTTATACATTTTAAATTAATCTAACTAGAAATCATATTAAGTTGGGTTTATACCAACATTTACACACATAACACCACAAGTCAAGAAATAACGAAGAAAAAAAAATACATAATATTATAAACTAGTCAATAAGAAATTGGAATGAATTGTACAGTAGATTAACCTGTCTAATATTTTACTAATTACATTAAAAACTTATTAATTACAACAATTGTTATTACAGCGCATTTCTAAAGTGATAGGAGTTTTTAGAATAGGTTTTGAGAACTATATGATATCCAATATATGTATATAATAGGTCTTTACCTATGAAATTGCCGTTTTGTATGAAAAAATTTAAACGAATTTTTTTCATGAATTTTTTTATTTGTATTAATCGAAGTAATCACCCATGCAATCAATGCATCTTTGCCATCGCAGTGGCAGTTTATTGATGCCCTTCTTAAAGAAATCAGCTGGACGGGAGGCAACAAATTCTTCAAAGGCATTTTGTACTGCCTCTCGGGTATTGAATTTTTTTCCCGCCAAGAAGTTATCCAAATTCTGGAAAAAGTAATAGTCTGTAGGCGCAAGGTCTGGTGAGTAGGGCGGATGACGGAGAGCTTCCAACCCCAGTTCTTGCAACTTGGAGACCGTCTGCTGTGCAGTATGAGGTCGCGCGTTGTCATGCAGGAGCAGCGGAGACGAGCGATTGACCAATGCTGGTTGGAGATGCGCCAGCTTCTCCATCATTGTGCTCAGTTCTTCACAGTACACATCTGCAGTAATGCTCACCCCGTTTGGTAAGAAGCTGTGATGAATCACACCGGCGCTAGACCACCAAACAGTGACCATCACTTTTCTAGGGGTAAGTTTTCGTTTAGGGCATTGTTTAGGTGCTGAACCAGGATCCAACCAACTTGCTGAGCGCTTGCGGTTATCAAACAGAATCCATTTTTCATCGCAGGTAACAATGCGGTTCAAAATTCCTTCATTTGTGTGTCTGTTGAGCAGTGCAAGGCACGTCTCGACGCGTACTTCGCGCTGGCGATCATTGAGTTCGTGGGGCACCCATTTGTCAAGCTTTTTTACCTTGCCAATTTGACGCAAATGGACCAATATTGTTTTGACGCTAACGTCGAAAGCTGCTGCTAATTCAGCCGTAGATTGTGTATCATCAGCTTCCACAACCGCCTTTAATTCGTCATTGTCGACCAAAGTCTTCGGACGACCGCGAGGTTCATTTTTCAGGTCGAAATTTCCAGAACGGAAGCGAGCAAACCAATAACAGGTGGTGCGTTGGTTTGTAGTGTTAGCTCCGTAAACGTCGTTGATGTTGCGTGCCGCTTGTGCCGCGTTGCTGCCACGACGGTACTCATATTCCATAATTACTCGAATTTTTAACGTATCCATGATGACGAAAAAGATTGAAATGCGATGAAAATGTAACACTAATCAATAAAGAAATGACTACTTTTGGAAAAAAGAATCCATGTTTTTAAAATAAAATTAATTTGAAATTAGAATTCTTAGCCAAACAAAAATTATTTTGATTTGAAATGGCCAGTACTGCAGAACGGCAATTTCATAGGTAAAGACCTAATATTAATTCTGAGTATAACCTACCATCGTTTCAATTTCTATAACAATCTGCACTACCTACTTTGCATTATTGAGTAAAAAACATAAAAATATAAGTAAGTTAGCCGTAAACAGGAAAAAATTATAATCGATAGAAGCAATTGAAAATGTTTAGCCCAACTTAAAATATAAATAATGGTAGATCGGTCCAAACTCGGGATATAGTTTCACCCACATCTGTATGAAGATAGTTACAACGCTAATTTTATTTATCCTGGCCAAACTTTGAAACATGTCATTTGAAAGTAAAAAAAAAAACAATACAAAGGATCTTATTATCTGTCTACTACTACTAATACAATATTATTGATGTGTATTAATGCAACTTACTTCATTTTAATTATAAGACATTAAAAGCCACTCTTAGGGTTGTGAAAAACTGCCGAGTCCGTTATTCCGTAACCACTATCAGTGTAACTTGATTATAAAGTTTATTGCGTTATACCCCTACATGATGATGATGATGCTGCTGCCGCTTCTTCTCCTACTGTAGCCGACGTTCGTGTGCTTGCATGTGACTTATGTAGCCAATTTTATTTGAAAAAATCCTCGCACATTGCGGGCATGTGAGCACACCATTGTAATAATACATAATGATGAGACTGGTGAGTACTTTCCTATCAGGTCTAGATTGCAAAGTCATGAAACCAATAAAATTTCAGCGGGGTTAAAATTTTTCCCATCTTTTAATTAACTAATAAAACTTGTAGATTGCCAGTATATTAACAAAATTAAAAAGTATATTCTTACGAATACAATAAAAAGATTGTCAAAATCGGCTTACAAACGTCTCAAATTTATATCAAATCGAACAACATTCCACATGCCCACGTCAGATTTCTTGTAGAACCGATAATCGGGCCGTTTTTAAATTCCCTTTACTTCTGCTGGAGAGAAATAGAACGTACTGATAGCAATAGTCATTGAGATGACTCTGATCAACCGTACAAAAAGTAGGGTCAGAAATAAACGGAATTAAAAATCGGCCCGAATATTGGTCCTACGAAAAGCCTGACGTGGGGGGGGCAGCCCAAACCGAAATGACAAACATCGGTACGGTTCGCTCGTGCGTGAGTTATGGACACCGACGACGTTGATAAATACCTTTGACAGCGTGGAGGAATGCACGGTTTTGTGTGATCCGCTATTTGGGAAAGATGTCGGCTCAACTGGAAGTGAGATAAACGGTTGACAAAAGTATCTAATCATACCTACTATGAAAGAGATCTTTTAATGTAGACTTAAATAGCCACCTACTGGTGGAACAATGCTGGCTCGATGACACGATGTAGAAAAAGCTTTTAGTTTTTATTCGTTCGTTTTATATTCATTCGAGTTATTACGACCAAGCAGAATTATTGTCTGACCAGAAGTAGACGGTGCGATCCCAGGCAGGACAAACCATTGCGCGCTGAGCACGATTTTTGTTCTGTGTCTGGGTATAATTCTTCTATAATATGTATGGATGTACCTATCTAGAAATAAATAAGTATGTTTATCAGTAGTCTGGGTGCCATAGTACAGGCTCTGCCTAATTTGGGATCAGACGCGGAGTGTTAGTTGAAGATCCCAATTTATTTATTTTATTTATTCTGTGTTATTCAATTACGTGACCTAAGTTAGTTAAAAAAAACGCGTGTTATGCAATTAAGCTTTAAGTTTTGGCTGGTTCCAAAGTGTAAAACATTAGTAAATTAAATGTTATATAAATATAAAAATTGAGAAAGGATCATTGTTAGTCAAAATTATAGTTATAATCGTCTGTAAAAAGTATTTTTTAAACACTAACTAATAATAGGACAATGTGTGTGTGGATGTTTGTGTGTAATATCGGAGTTCCTAAACAAAAAAAAACAAATTCGATGCGATTTATTTTTGTATCTAAACTTTATATTGTCATTCTTGCATGGGCATATTTTTGCGGGTGGTGCGGCGCATTTCATTTTTACTAAAATGAATGGTTTACGCGAGATACACTTCCAAAGTGGTAAAATGAGTGCCCCCCCCCCCCCCTGTAACTTCTTAAATAAGAGAATGATAAAGCTAAAAAAATATATGATGTAAATACCATGCAAACTACCACCGAAATTGGTTTGAACGAGATCTAGTAAGTATTTTTTTTAATACGTCATAAATCGTAAACCGCAATTTACCTTCCATTTAATCAACTGAAATACTTGATGCTACGGAACACTTCATGGGCGAGTCCGACTCGCACTTGGCCGGTTTTTTTTTATATTGTCCTTCTTGCATGTGCACATTTATGCGGGCGGGAGGGCGGTCCTAAATGCATACCGGCGTGATTAAACTGACAATTAGCGGAATTAACACTACATATTGATTTTGTATTTTGATTGTTATGGATTTCCGAAAAGTAACACCTGATTCCACTACTTATTTTTATATTAAAAATAAAAAAATAAAAATGATTTATTGGATTTCTTAATTATAGTTTACAATATTATGAGGCTGCCCCAGTAAGTTATAAAATACTTGTGTTGGGGCTACCTCGCTCCTTCCCAAGTTACAATATCCAAAACCCAAAATAATAGTAATACCAAAAAAAAAAAACAAATACTAGAACTAGGTACAAATATTGACAGCTCTAGGTGGGTTATGTGTTATGTGTGTGTGTGTGTGTGTGTGTGTGTGTGTGTGTGTGTGTGTGCGCCATTCGTTAACCATTCTGTGATATTTTTTTTTTGCACTCATAAAGTTGCATAGGATAAATACTCAATTTAAAATTAATTTAATTATAAATGTAAGTTGATTGTGTAGTGAATTGACGTCTAGCAAATTCAGTTCGAACTCTTGGAGAGTGAGCCACATTATGTGTACGCCGTTAGTACTGATACTCCGTACTATACGGGACCGTTTTATGCACGCGCAGAGAGATATTTAAAATATACAACTTCCTTACTGTCAGTAGATTGCTAATCTTGTAAAGGTGGTCTGTTGAGTACCTAAATGGTTTAAAATACATAACCTTAATAATTGACCTCTGGGCTCTTTCAAGATCTAAAAATTTGGTTTTAGTTGCAACTCCCCATACCGGTATACAATATATCGCACACCTAGATCTAAAGAGAGTTAAGTCAAAAATCTGTTAGATTGAGTTATGTTCACCATTTAATGTCCTATACGGATACCTATCTGCCCAATAAAACAGATTTAAAAATAAGTGCAAAACTCAACGCTAGATGGCATCTAGAGTCCCTTTTGTTGAAAGTGCGAGCCAGTTTCCATCGCGGAGAGTTGTTGGAGTTTTTAGGTCATAGTACAATTTTATATTCATCTTAGCGTTATCAAAGTTTGTTCCTTTTTTACAGCCAATTTTTCAAGTTGGGTCCCTTTAGATGGTTTCTGACAAATATATTTAACAATATGGCTTAAAAATGTTTTTTTTAATAGGCTTTCCAAATCAATATGGGGCACATGCCTCTGTAAGTTTGTAAAGTAAACATTTTATATTTCAGGAAAATAATGCAATGTCGGCGATTTTTAGTAAATATGGTAGAAGAACTTGATAAAGAAAATATCGCTCCTCCTATCACTTTTACTCAACATGCAACTGTATAAGAAAGAAACTTATGCAGTCTTGACACCGGTTCACATATCTATACATAGCACGTCTAAACAACAAAATTCTGTTGCCCCGAACTACTATATTTCACCGATCCGGAGCGATGAAAGTGATATTGACGACTCCAATGAAGATTCTAATACTCAATTATTAAACGAAAATGAGCTTCCACCTAAGATCGTGCCTTCATCATCATCGGTAACTTCGGCCAGCACTAGCAGAAGCACCTCGAGTTCCAGTTATGATGATAGTAAGCAAGTAGGCCCAGAAAATGTTATGTTTCCTGTAACTGGTATAGAGATTGTATAAAAGGGCAAAAAGAGAGTATGTAAACCAGCAAAGTGGTAGTCATAAATTGAGAAACTACTAAGAAATTCTGGCGAATTCTACCAATCCATGTCAACATCTAAGAACCTAATACTTGAAAGAAAAGTGGGACCACCCTGTGGAGACAAATGTCCCATATTTTTATAAAACTAGAACAGAATCAAGTATTATTCAAGCCGATTTTAGAGGAAAACATAATCATCATCCAACTATTGACCAACAAATTAGACAGAGCGTTTAAGGTTTTATTAATTCGATTCCCCGGATTGAATCACACTATTTGACAGCCTAAACAACAAGAGAACTCATAGCAAGTAATAAATCATTAGCAGAATTCTACCGAGATTATAAAAAACTTCGTGAAAAGGATGGACTACCGGTTGCCACGTCTTCTACATTCAACAGGATATTCAATACGGAATTTAACATGTATTTCTTCGTACCGAAAAAAGATCAATGCTATGTGTGGGACAGTTCAAACGAAGAATAAGAGTGCAGGTTAATCCAGAAACATGAAGAGCATCTAAAATAAAAAGATTTTACAAGGACTGAAAAAGAAAATGACAAGAATAGGACAGATGCCACAATCGTAGCAATTTACGACTTACATACAGTGCAGTTGCAGTTACATGCAGTGCATTCTTCAAGGACAAATATCTTTAATCTTCTATAAATGAAATATAATCGTAATGATTCAGATGTTCATTTAAAACTGTTTTTCTACTTTGCAATATATTTTATGTTTTGATTAAGAGTTATGACCCATTTGGGTGTATGACACTGACATAAGGTAATGCTACTAATAAATAATAATGATTGAGTGCCGTAGTTTTTTTTTTAATTATCAACAAATAATATACGTTTACTGTTGGTCATAGCACATTGTCAATTGGACTTTTATAAATAATTCAAAAAGCCATTACGTTCTAAATGTCTAATGCCTCTTTAAAAGAGAGTCAACTAATAACTTAATTCACCAACACAGGCTCAACTCAAATTAGTGTAACAAATATACATTCATTTACAAGCAAAAGGGAAATAATTGAACAAATCAGATTTTTAGCCTTCAAACGTGTATGAAACACTAAATTACTATTAAATTATTATTTTTGTGTATGAATAAAGCAAACCATAAAAACGAAAGGCTCCTGCAGTGCACAGGGACACAGAAAACAGTTTTTCGTGTTTTCTGAAAAATGTGCTTTTTTGAGTTACCTCTTTAGATCTAGGTGTGCGATATTATGACTGATTGAGCCAGAGCAACGTAAATTTTATTGAGTAGTTCTGCCGATGTTACTTGTCGTAGGCTTCTAAAAATCCATATTAATTTTCTGACTCTTGTCATGAGGACTTCAATATGAGAGTGCCAAGATAGTCTCTGGTCTACTGTTACACCTAGGTATTTGATAGAACTAACACGTTTGATACTCTGACATCCACAATCTAGTCCGGGAGTGGTCAACCACCACACATATGAATGACAACTCCGAAATTGTTGCCCGGTTGGGACCTTAGAGTCGGACTAAAACAAATAAATTTGGTCTTAGAGATATTTAGGGTTAATAAATTTGCATTAAGCCAGCTAGATTAGCTATATTAACATTTATTGTATGCGTGCTTAGTTTCAAGGTGACACTCGAATGTCTAACTACAGTTATCTCATATAAGTGAACTATAATTGTTCTTATAGGAACTCGTACTGCTCAGACCTAGATTAGTTCCACTATTATGTTACACCTTGCAAACGATGATTAATGTGTTTCATACTCAAGCAACGGCATTGTCGTAGCGCAGACTACTATATTGTTGTAGCTAGTAATAAATATTGTCAGGCGACAAGAATGAATATTGTGTCGAGATTAGTTTTACGATACAATAGCAAGAACGGAGTAACATCGACGTAGAATATAAAGCTCTGATTGAATCCAGTCAACCTTGTCTTTTAATCCACCTTCGTAGATACAATCTTCCACCCAATACATATTTTTTCTTGCTCCTAACATTATTTTACTAACACCGCTTTGTAACACTATAGAGATACACTCTTTTAGTGATGCAGCTCATGACGCATGTGTCTATTTAATATCAACAAATGCTAATTATGTTTTAAATCGAAGGTGTCCCCTCTAAAACCCTTAACAATGCCGCGAGCGGAACTTTGTGCCGCTTGGCTTTCTGCCAGGTTAACTAAAAGCGTATTAGATTCCATAAAATACATACCTGCTCGTATAATACGAGTATATTGGTGCGACTCCAGTGTCGTACTGTCATGGCTACACACCCGTCCTAGAAATTTGAAAACATTTGTTGCTAACCGTGTTGGTGAGATCATAGATCTTACTCATCCATCACATTGGAGATACGTACCCACTGCAAAGAACCCAGCTCATTTAATATCCAGAGGCGTCAATGCCAATCAGTTGATAGATTCTTCTCTTTGGTGGCACGGACCTAATTTCCTTGCACAAAATGTGCAACTCAGTCGATCCATCCGTTTGTCACAACGAAAGTGTTATATCTTATACTTAGTTATCGCATGGGCAGTGGTTACCCTAGTGTCAGAATTATTGTTCAAGCCGACCATCAGGACTCTGACATGACTCAACGACTGTTGTCTAATGGCTACAACTAGGACCGACAGCATAACGTGCCCTCCGAAGCACGGAGACGCTCCGAAATTAAAGCACTTTGGCGGTCAGCCATCTATAATAATAATAATATCCTGGGACATTATTTACACACGGCCATCTGATCCCAAACTAAGCAGAGCTTGTACTATGTGAAAACCAGATGACTGATATACTACTACTTTTCATTTGTAAATATAAAGTTTTATAGATAATTACACCCAGACTTATACACATTATCTATGGACTGACCGCGAGCCTAGTTGCTTAACCTCGCCTATCAATTACGGACCGGTGAGAGCATCCAACTATGACCGCCTGGCATCTAGCTATAAAATATTTATTACATTACATTTTATGGTATGTTTTACAGCCGTGGCTCAATTGGTAGTGTACTTGCTTTCTGATCCAAAGATTGCGGGATCGAACCTTGAACAAGGCAGAATTTGTGTTCATGAACTTGTGTATTTGTATTGTTTGCTTGTTACGCTTTTGCGCCACAACTGCTCAACCGATCATTATAACATTTCATACGTTGCTAGGGCAACAGAAACGGAATAAGGTATCTTTCATCCCGAAGAAACCTATTAAAGCCGCAGGTGAAAGCTAGTATTATAACAAATTTCTACATTGTATATTCAGAACTATTATCCATGTGTTTTCAAATTTAATTTGAAGTTAAGTTTTAGTTTGTTTTGTCATTATTTTAATTTTTAGACTGTCTATGCACCAAATAAAACACTTTGGCAGAACTTTATTTATTTATTTTCAAATTTATGTTCACACTGAAAGTATAAAAGAAAGAAAGAATAAAAAACAAGAGGAGACATTGCACAAAGGTACAACTTATTTCTAAAGAAATCTCTTCCAGTAGACCTGTAAGAGGAGATTTTGGAAGATATGAGTGTGTAGGACTTTTTTGTGTTTCTTTGACTACAAATTTCAGTGTAGAAACAGCTTTAGTCACATTTTGGACAAATTGGGCTTCAGCGCCGCGCAATTTTGTCTTCATTTGCGACGTATGCTTATCTCAAGAATTTTATATGGAAATTTGCCGCAACGTATTGTATAGGCGTTTTGATTAGAGATAAGATCGAGCAATATGGAATATATCACTTATTTTACTCAGTTTTTTAGATTAAGACATGCAAAACATATCCTTGCGATTTGCGTACCTATGTCGTTTAAACCCCTGTCCTCTAAGTTTAATAAATAAATAAAAGAGTAATCTACTTAGGAGTTAAGATATTAACTCAAAACTGCGAAATCATAATCTATCGCATTCACTTTAACGATACATTCATATACACGAGCTGATGAAATTAATCACTGCCTCTATTTATCGGTGTGGTTCTATTGATATAGCGAACACAGGTCCATGTTAAAGTCAAAGATAGTACTTATAATACTGAACACTTCCCAATCTTTAAAATATAGTTTAGTTGAATTTTTGCAATGCAAAACGTAAATTGAAACTTTTAACCAAAAATATTACAATTATAACTTTAAAGTATATATTAGCTCTATTTTCAAAGTTTTATTTTTATTTTTACAAATGTTTACGTTTTCTATAAGACTGAGTAAGCAATGTCAAAAACTATTCCAAAATATTAAGTGAATACAGTGAGTGTCTTTTTTTATCTTTTTAAGACAAGCCCACATACAAATTAAAAATTAAAAATAGACGGACACAAATTACATCCAGACTCAGAACAACTATTTATGGGTCACACAAATAGTTGTCCCGCGCGGGACTCGAACCCGTGACACGAAGCGGCGAGGCGACTGTTGTAGCCGCTGCGCCACACGTGCAGTCAAGTCAAGTTTTACCAATTGTATAGCGGATGTATTACGAAAGCTATCTTGCAGAATTTAGAAACCATATTTTTATGCGCATTACGGTGGACTCATTCTATAAAGCGTTAATGGGCAAGCACAATAGTTAGACCTTTAGTTGGCATAAACGCAATAGAAGGGATATAGTTGGCTGTAGTATATCGGAATAAAGTGACAAACAGAAACAAAAGCTTAACAATAGCGGCAACTGTCGAACAATATTATACATAGATTCACTGAACCCATTATAGAGATAAGAGGTTTATGGTGCGAGCAGCCATCATCAATTATGGAGCTAATGCAAAGTGCGAGCAATTAGTACCAGGATTACATAATGCTGCTAATATTTGGCAACCCGGTAGAGATCGCAAAAGGGGTTGTAGTACCAACATATTCTCAAACCCACGTAATTTGGTTTTAGCAAGAAATAAAATGAAATCAAAGAAGAATATTTAATAATTTACTATTTGGTGAACACAGCAACTTGAAAAGGGATTCGCCTTTCAAGTTGCATTTTTTATATTTTGTTTCATGTCGGACTTGCCTTACTACTACTGCAAGTAGTAGTAAGGCAAGTAGTACGGTACATGATTCTAGAGCAAGTCGTTAAGGTGTTGTGAAGAATTAGGGTTGAAAACAAAATCATTATTATTTTTGTGTACGTGATGATGATTACGAAAATTTTTAATCACACATAATACATGAATTAATTATAAATAGTCATAACATTTATTTGAATTATTATATTACTATACTAAGTTTTTGAAGTTATACTTCTTTTGGCGCGATGGAGAAAAATGATGAGAGTGATTTTTGCGATGCGCGCGCACACCGACACCAAAAAATTTAACAGCATGAAGTTAGTTCTAGGTGGTATGAGATTGAATTTTTACGATGCGCGCGCATCGTAAAAATAACAGCATGAGGTTAGTTCTAGGTGGTATGAAAATTGATAACTATGTTCAAGTTGTATATTAAGAAGAAAAAAAACTTGTGTGTACTTATGTACACGCGTTAGAAGTTATCTAACGCGTGTACATAAGTACACACAAGTTTTTTTTCTTATTGAGATAAGAATGCAGATATATTAACTAGTGGTCCCCTATTGCTCAAAATTTAATAATAGGTCGTATAAATTTCAAGTTTTAACGTTATATTGAAGTTAGTCAAAGACTATATATGCTGCTACTACTTTGTGTGACTTTAAAAAAACCTAAACATAAAGCCAAATATAATTCAGCTCGTCACATTTGTCCATGTGTGTGTATTAAACGCTTAGCAGGTATTCTAAATTATTTATTTAAAACTAGCTGACCCGGCAGACTTTTTACTGTCTCAATCGATAAATAAAAGATATAAACTTTTGTTTTAGAAAACGTTTATAAGGGAACTAGAAAAGGGCTGCTTTTAGGGCTTTCCCGGAAATTATTCAAATTTTAAACCTTCCCTAGACCTCTACGAACATTTCTAGACCAAGATAATTTAACGAAAAATTCAGCCGTTCCCGAGTTTTAGCGAGACTAACGAACAGCAATTGATTTATATATATATCCACGCCAACCAACCAACCACGCCAACAGGCCCGAACCCTATGGTTCGGGCCTGTTGGCGTGGTTGGTAGATGCGCTGCCTTTCACGCCGGAGGTCGTGGGTTCGATTCCCACACGGGATAAATATTTGTGTGCATGAACATGTATGTTTGTCCTGAGTCTGGGCGTAAATTATCTATATAAGTATGTATTTACAAAAGAAAAATGGTATATGTAGTATATCAGTTATCTGGTTTCCATAGTACAAGCTCTGCTTGGGATCAGATGACCATGTATGAATAATGTCCCAAGATATAAAGATATATCTGGGGATCTGGGGGACAATGTCACACAGATCATCCTAGCCCCAAACTAAGCAAAGCTTGTACTTTGGGTACCAGGTGACGATATACATACTTATGTAGATAGATAAATACTTATATACATAGAAAACATCCATGACTCAGAAACAAATATTCGTGCTCATCACACAAATATTTGCACTTACCGGGATTCGAACCCAGGACCACCAGCTTCGTAGGCAGGATCACTACCAACTAGGCTGCGGTGACCTATAGATAGATGTCCACCCTTTTCCATGTCATCTTGTCAGAACTGGAAATTTCAATCCGGTACGACATGGCATCGTTCATAAAGCCTACCCCTTTCATAAAAGCGGGCAACGCACTTGGGGCCCTTGGTGTTGGGGTCTAGTAGGCTAGTTACTATCAGATGACCCACTTGCTAGTTTGCATTAACGACACATTTTACTTTTCTATTTTCTCAAGAATGCTTAATCAATCAAATAAATATTTTCAACATTTATCGACTTTAACTTATTGTGATTCGATCGATTTCAGAATTATAAAATTACAAATACGATCGTAACCCCGAGTTGTACGATGAGAACAACATTTACAAAAGATATTTTATTGAAGCAACAAAACGATATTTTTGTTTCTATACTCGATAAAATTGGTGTTCAGTCTCAACCCTATCAAAGAAGATAAGCAAAATGTTACGTCTGCATTAAATGACAACAAAGACGAAGTGTACGCTAAGGGATTTGTGAGTCCCTTGTGTTGGGGTTGTTTTTGATATATCAAGCACTAGCCGTGCCCCGCGGTGTCACCCGCGTTAAACTTTATAAATTATAGCCTATGTGTTAATCCAGGGTGTCAGCTAACTCCATACCTAATTTTATTCAAATCGCTACAGCCGCATAGAACTGAAGAAGTAACAAACATACACACACACATATACACACTTTCGCTTTTATAATATTAGTGTGATTAATTGTAATAATGTAAGGTGTCCTCCAGGCCAAAACAAATTTCTGTCACGACGGCCAGTCTGAATGGAGACTTTATATTCCATCAGAGTGATGGAATATCCGATGGGACGACTGACGACATGACTGGAAAGAGATCGGGTGTAGGACCGACAGCTTTACATGCTCTCCGAGGTACGGAGGTACAATACCGAGCTTCCCCAGACTCCGGGCATATTCGGAGAAATTTTCTGTATGGAAAAGTCCCCAAATCAGTTTTGGCCTGACCCTGGATTTGAACCCAGGACCGCTACCCCAGACCAAAGATTATCATTGATGACGAAGAATTAAATAAATGCAATTACTAGCATTTACTCGCAGATTCGCACACACAATCCCTCTCGGGAAAAGTAAATTTTTCTAATCTTCTTTTTAGTACCCCTGACAAAAACTTGTGCAAAATTTTATAATGATCGGTTGAGTAGGTAAGAAGGCGTAATAAATTCGCATTTATTACAGTTAGGACGTTTGGTGATTTTTCTTGTATGTTGCTAGTGTTATCAAGCATGAACTGGGTGGCTCGTATTCTGATATGTAGAGCGGTGACTTTGGTTACACGGTAACCATGTACTACAAATGTGGCCACCCTTTCACTTTACACCCGCAGTTAGTTTATAACGCAAGATGGTATTTACTTGTTATATATCTTGTTTTATATAGACAAAAACATTCTTTGAATTGTTCTATAACAGTAATAATCCTATATAATCCCCTACAAGATGGACCGACGATCTTGTGCGGGTCGCTGGAAATCGCTGGATGCGAACCGGTGACTGCGGGGATCTTTGGGGAGGCCTTTGTCCAGCAGTGGACGTCTTTCGGCTGATATGATGATGATGATTTAAACTTATATAAAATAAGATCACTTCCTTCTTTAACCTTATTTAAAAGGGTTAAAGTTATACCGAACTGCAAAATCCAAATGACGCACAAGGTTTGTAGAACCGACGTTTGCTGGGGCTAAAAGTTTCTCGAGTGGCTACCGTGAACTGAAAAAGTCAACGTGGGCACGCCTTATAAGGTCGACCGATGAACATGTGAAAGAATTATAGAAAATAATGGTGCGAGTAGCCCAAATCAGCCATTGAAGATTTTTGGTGTGGCCTTCATCCAAAAGGCCTTCTTTCACTTTCAGCTGACACGTTATGGGGTTTAAATAAGATTTCCTAATATTTTTGTTGTTTGATAGCTAATGTAAATGTCAATCTCTAGTACAATTGTGGGCATGATTAAGAAATAAATATCTAAATATATTGGGACAACTAACACACTAGGAGGAGAGCCTGTACTATAGCAACCAGACAACTGATGAACATACTTATATACTTCTAACTACATACATATTATAGATAAATTACAGCCTGACGCACAACATAATAATCATGCTATCCTGCATGATTACGTCATGCAGGATAACATGATTATTAGGTCCATGTGGTGGGGATCAAACCCACGACCTCTGGCTTAGCAGTCAGGGTCAGATGAACATGCTAGTCACATTGTTAGTCTTATTAGTGGGGAGAGCGACTCCATTCACTTGTCTCCAAGGCGCGCCAATGGGGGTTTCATATTCATAACAAAAGATGTTACAAGACAAAACTAATTACAGAAAAAATTAATCAAAAACTAAAACCATAAATAGTACCACACAGGACATAATAATTCATGTCAATAGCATTCAATATCAAATTAATGACAAACCAAATTAAAAGCCATTAACAACAAAAATAAGAATAAAATTATCATTATTAATTGGATTTCATGAATTCATAAAAACAGCCACTGCCTGTTCAACAAGCCACTTTTTCGCTCGGTATTTGAACGAGTTCCTAGAGCTAGCATTTCTCACATCCTCAAGCAGACGATTGTAGACCCCGGGTGCCATTGCATGTACTAGCTTGGCTGTTTCACATCAAAGGATTATTAATAGCATTAGTAGATCACATTTCATAACATTCAATTGGAACTGTACCTATTCATACGTTCCTGACGAGATTCAAAGCGCACAGCGACAGACGTGAGTATGTGAGCGTATATTACGTTACAGACACACAGCGTGAAGTTAACGCTAATGAATCAAAACTTGTGAACTCTTGCCGTTTGAAGGTGCAACTCCTCAACTTGATGTTTGTTTGGAGTTATGCGAGTTGGAGGAAGCGCCATCTTATCTAATGGAAATGATTAGAGCTTTATTATGGAGATTATATAATATTATATCAGATATTATATTATTTCAGTTACAATTTATCACCTACATTGTCTATTCCGTTATTCTCCCGTTACTTACTTATCGTATGGGCAGTGGTTACCCTAGTGTCAGAGTTGTTCAAGCCGCCCAGTAGGCCACTGAGCTGGCTTAATGACTGTTGCCTAACGACTAATATCGGGACTGACAGTTTTAGCGTGCCCTCCGAAGGACGGAGACGCTCAGAAATTGAACCACTTTGGCGGTCGCCCAACTATGAACTGACCGCGAGCCTAGTTGCTTAACCTCGATAATCATTTACGAACCAGATCATCTGGCTATGAGTGCCTCCCGTGTAGTTGGTATAACCGCCATTGCGAGGCGCCATCAGATGTGTGACCGAAATTCGCCACTTCGTGTCGCGGGTTCAAGTCCCGCGCCGGACAACTATTTGTGTGTTCCATAAATAGTTGTTCTGAGTCTGGATGTAATTTGTGTCCGTCTATTACATGTTTGTAAAGTACCCCGCGACACGGGGATTAAATTCCCTTATGCGGGCGTTGTCTTTAAAAATAAAAATCATCCAGGAATAAATTGCCAGATGAAATAACCGAGTCTCCAAGTTACTCATCGCTCAAGTTCCGCCTGACTGGCTGGTTAACCATACATTTAATACTTGTGATATTTTTTTTGACAACTTCTATATATTTTAATTTGTATTGATAAGATAGCATACAACCCTTAATTTTCACTCTTCTATCATCAACCCCAGTTTTTAAATATCGATATTAATACTGTAATGGTCTTCAATTCTCGGTGGTCGATAACGTTAAATATTAATTTTTAAATTTCAATTATCAATCGATAAGTTATAGTCGCGATTATGACTTATCCCTCCAAATTATGGACACAACTCCGTTGTGGAAATCTTTTGGGGAGACCTTTGTCCAGCAGTGGACATCATTCGGCTCACATGATGATGATTAGGTTGATAATTAGAATAATTAAAAATGCTGGCACTTGTAACAAAAATAATCAACAAAGACATTGTTGATTGTTTTGTTAGAAGTTGTGTTTTGATTTATTTATAACTAGCTGGGTCCCGCGGTTTTACACGCGTTAAATTTTATAAACTATCATAGCTCCTCCCCCGTAGGTGATTGAGTGATAATATGTAGCCTATATGTTGACCCGACCTCTTAGTAATATTCATGCAAAATTTGAAGTAAATCCAATCAGTACTTTTGAGTTTAGCCCGGACATACATACAGACAAACAGACACAGACAAAAATTCTAAAAACCATATTTTTGGCTTCGATATCGATTGTAGATCACGCCCCAAGTATCCTTTTAAAAAAATATTCAATGTACAGTTTTGACTATCAACATAAGACATTTAAATTGGTTTTACGCAATAAAGAATATAAATATGGAGACAAGATTACTATTATTTAGTAATATCTGGTATATATAACATATATATAATATATCATCATGATCATCTGGTATATAACACACATACATGAAGCGAGTTCAATATAAAGATAGTTTGTCATTTTCTATAGAACTTATAACAGCTTAATTTAACTGATAACAACAGAATTACAGAATTACGTCGTATTGATATCTAAATTTAGACGATATAATGTTATTATAACAATCTTTCATCGCAATGGCCTTGCGTGTTTGTAAACAATTAGGCTTTAGCGTGTGCGCACCACACATACGGAGCCTCAGGTAACCGCCTAGGAACCTCTTAAATTATGAGTTATACCGTGTTATCGTATACTCGAAATGAGCATCTTGTTGCACATGCTACTAGTCTCCACAAAATTAGTAACTGATGGCCTGTTGGCGTGGTTGGAAAATACTTGCTTTTCACGCCGAGGTCGTGGGTTCGATTCCCACCCAGGGCAAATATTTGTGTGCATGAACATGTCTGTTTGTCCTGAGTCTGGGTGCAATTATCTATGTGTGTGTGGGTGCAATTATATTATATGTATTTACAAAAGAAAAATAGTATATGTAGTATATCAGTTATCTGGTTGGGTACACTACATTAATACGAAAAACTTTATTCCGACAGTTACAATTACGAATTTTAAAATACCGACTTTCATAATTCCGAATGGTAGAAAATTCCGAATATTACAACTCCGACTTATCATTACTACTAGTTTTATAATTCTTAAATTTCAATATTCCTAACGTTTATAATTACTATTCTCAAAATACCGAGCTTCAATAGATCGAATAACAAAAAGTCCGACTTAATGTTAATTCGAAACATCAACAATACGAACAAAAATATTTTGTTTCCCCGGTCACAGTTCTAACCTAACCTAACCTAACCCAAATGATTCACCAACCATAGAGGGATCTGGCACTCGGCGGTTGCATGAAACATGCAAGCAGGCAGGCATGCAACATGCAAGCAGGCATGCAACATGCAAGCAGGAATGCAAGCAAGCATGCAGCATGCCAGCAGGAATGCATCATGCAAGCAGGCATGCAACATGCAGCAAGCATTGTTTGTGTCACGGCTCCGGCGCTGCGGGGTTTGGGCGGCCCCACGCGAGCTTATCGTCGCAGATGGTTTAAACGCTCACCACTGCAGCTTCGGCTTGCTTCTTTTTGCCTCCCCGGTCACAATTCTAACCTAACCTAACCCAAATGATTCACCAACAATAGAAGGGATCTGGCACTCGGCGGCTGCATGCAGTCAGGTATGCAGCATGCAGGCAAGCATGCAGCATGCAAGCAAGCATGCAGCATGCAAGCAAGCATGCAGCATGCAAGCAAGCATGGAGCATGCAAGCAAGCATGCAGCATGCAAGCAGGCATGCAGCAAGCAAGCAGGCACGCAACATGCAAGCAGGCATGCAACATGCAGCTAGCATTGTTTCTGTCACGGCTCCGGCGCTGCGGGGTTTGGGCGGCCCCACGCGAGCTTATCGTCGCAGATGGTTTTAACGCTCACCACCGCAGCTTCGGCTAGCTGGCCCGCATCGCCGGCCAGACTCAGCCGCGGCGGCGGGCCTTCAAACCACCTGCTCCTCAGCTCGCGGGCCGCCCCACCCCTCCGCGCCTAGGCGGGCTTAAATTACACTATAGGGTAGGGCAGACAAGACTACGTGAAGTCGGTTTTGCAGCGATTCGTTTCTGTTACAAAATTTTGTAGCATAACTTTTAGTTTATTCGAAGTATTGAAATTCGGAATGTCGTTTTTCGGACCGAGAACCCTTCGAGCATTTTGCTCTTAGAACGTATGAAAATCGGAATACTAACAAATCGCATTTACGACTTTCGGAAAGATAAATTTCGTGATATTTAATAAAAGACGTTACAATTCTTAGGTATTATTAAATTCGGACTTTGAAAATCGGAACATGAAAATTCGGAATAAAATATTTCGGAGTATCCAAATACTCCGAAATATTTTATTCCGAATTTTGTTTTGTTCCCGGTTTCCATAGTACAAGCTCTGCTTAGTTATCAGATGGCCGTGTGTAAAAAATGTCCCAGGATATTATTATTAACCAGTGTATACGCTTCTACAATAAACTTCTCAATAACATCAGAAAACTGTCAATTAATAAATTTAAAACAAAAATTTTACCCAAATTGCGTAGTAAAGCATATTACAATGTTGCTAAGTATGTTAATGATAAAACTGCTTGGGAATGAGTAGATTTATTTCAACGCTTTTAGATAATAAATTTGTAGATCTAAAATTGATACTCATATTATTTTAAAAGAGGTTTCCTACTGAATTTTTGGCAGTGTTTTTCAGTGGTTGCCACGTCAAGCACTGCATGGTAGGATAAAAATGTGACAATTCAAAAACAAATTTGAAAATTGGTACTGGCTAAAATATATGGGTCATACACAAAAAGAGTAAAAAAAGTGTTCATTTAATGTATCATCTAAGAGAGCATATTAATGAATATTTGAATGAATTTAAATAGTATAGTCACTTTATTTCTACATATTTTAATCACATCTTGGAAAATATTACGTTTCAGTCATACATTATTATAGAATTTATCATCAAAATGTCTCTTGCTGTGGACTGTTACAAAACGAAGTTTTAGCGTTTGTGCTATGTTTAAAAATAGTTATAATACACTATTTACTTAAATTATTTACATGTAATAAAAACAATTTAGAACAGATGTTAACAATATGATTAAAAAAATACATGGTTCCTAATTGTGTGAAATAAATCAATTAAAATTATGGTTACATAATTTTGAGTCTGGTCTGTGGACATGGTAAAAAAACAAGAAAAAAATATTTTTTGGACCATACTATACTTTTATTTTTATCTGTCAGCAACACTAAATATCTGTCATTACGGCGTTTCATATTTTGCTGTTGCGATTGCAAAGTGAGTGAATATATTTTTTTTATTCCAAAACACATATAATTGTAAAATATCAGGTGTTCTTTCCTGTTCCAATTATAAATACGTAAGTATTGCTTTTAAAAAAATATATATTTTGTTTTTTTATGAGCATTTAGTAAAAGTATATGAAATGCATGCAGCTTGATTTCTAACCTCAAAACATACTACTTAGCGCATGACTTTTATTAAATACATCTCTTCTGTGGATATCTTTTCTGTGACCAACGTGTCCACAGAAAAGATTATGTCCACGAAGGAGGCTTAATAGATGTTTTATTGTTTAATTGAATTATAGAAAAGCTAAAAAATTGTGTAAAGATTTTGGTAATAGTATATACTACGATAAAGCATTTAATTTTTGTAGTAGATTTAAGTTTTTTTTAATGATATGATATGATTTAATAGAGGAAACTTAACGAAAATCTTTTATTACTATTCATTTTAATCGGAGAATTCAACGTTTACTTTGGGGTCATGTCTGGCGTGTTATGTGTGGTTTACTTTTATCTTGATGTGTATATAATTTTATTTTTAATGGTAATGAATGCTTGTTTTTTACTTTAGTTAGGATGCCACGAGCAAGCAGATCGAAAACTTCACTTTCCGACGAAGAAAAAAAAGAAGTCGTCGTGAACAAATGAAGTTGAGCATAAAATGCGCTCGTGCAAGAATGAGCGAAGCAGACATTGAACAGAGAAAAAACAAAGATAAAGAAAGATACGGGAAAAAGAAAAGAAGAAAAAAAAGACTACACTCCCAGACAGCAACGAAATATTGTAAAGTATAAATCCATGTTCCTGCATCATATTGCCACTTACTTGAATAAAATATTTTAAGAAAAAGGGCCATGATAAAGGTGCTCCAGATGGATTAGAAGGCTGTGTTAAAAGAATTGCAGATGATTTTATAGCGAAAGGTCACGATATTTATAAAGAAGATAGTCTTATGAAACGTTTACGTCATAATTACAAAGGCATTTAGATTCATAAAATTGATGAGTCCTCTATTTTAGATGTTGAAAATGTTTTAGATTCGAGTATAACTTGTCCCTTCAAGGGTACGCTTAGAACACACCAGGTGACATTGAGTGTCAATTACCCTTCAGTCCTTCAAGTAAGGCGTTTGAGTTGTTTGAGTTGTTTGATTTGTGCAGCCGATGTGCATTACCCCCATAATGGTATAGGTTAAATAATCGTGCAAATGAAGACGTTAGATTGGCCTCGGGTATTGCTTGCTCTAGATTCTGGGTCAAACACTCCTGAAGTTGAATCTGTATCTAATTCTCCTGAGATACCAGCAACACCCGACGCATGAGCAGTATCAATCTCACCTGGTTTTTCAGAGAGATTTATATAGGATGCTGGTATTGAATATCATCAGTAACCACGCAGGCCTATGAAGCGGGCACTGCGTATATATTTTCTTTTGACTCTGAATGCTCCACGAACTTTTCATCAAAGAAGCGATCGACATCAATACCTTTAAATGATCCAGACCATTTTGACAGTTCTTTGGAAATATTTCCAAACCCTTATAATAATATAATTTAGTTACTTTGTCAAAATATGATTAGCTACCTAAAGAAATATATAACACCTTGGCTTTGAAAATTACCGTTTATTTGGATTATTATATAATCTTCATTGTGATTTTTTAAGTCCACCAAAATGAAATTCCTTTCTGTAGACATTCTTTTTTTATTTTTTATTTTCCAATTGATTCGATTACGTTGACGTTTTATTTGCTTTTTATAATTCGTTTATAGCAGGAAGTACATGTGTTTAGTTATTTTATCTTATTAGATTTTGGTTTACGCTGAATAACAGCATTTTATCTATTTTGTAGACCAAGTCGCCTCTTCTGTGGTCCTTAAAAATAAAAAAAAATTGATTTATATCAAAAAATTTACATATTTATCTCCAAAATAGTGATTAAAAGACTGATTATTAATAATGAAGTAATAAATATTTAGTTTCGCAATGTTTCTGAGAAGTTTTATTTCTGGCCCTTTGTGTGTTACCTTTTTGTGTATGACCCATATATGACAATGATTCTCAATTACCTGTAGTATGATAAAATAAATAAAAAGGATTCTGCCTTCAAGAAGCGAGCCTATTACTTTATTCTATTATTGTTTCTTTCCTATCCTTTTGTGAAACGTACTTGCAGCCTCTCTGGTTTTGCAGTTGTCCATGGGTTATAGTAATTACTGACCGACAGGTGACCTTCTTGCCTTGCTAGTATATAATAATATATATGTAGTCGAATTTTCGATTAATTCCATCGTTGGTCTAACGGTAGTGTTCAACCGCAGTTATTGAGATCCTTGCTTTAAATCGCGGGTCGGGCCTGAAGTGATTTTTCTAACAAGAAAATACGCACAATAGCAGCCAGGAGTCTGAAAGTTGAGGATGTAAGCAAACCCGTGCGACGGAGAGTAGATAAAGCGTAATGGCTACGAACTTAGTTCCGTGTACATAAAAAACATACATATGTACAGTCTAATTTTCGATCTGGTTTTGGAAATTCTTTTTCGCAACTAGTGCCAAGTAACCAAGATTATAGGTAATATCCAGACACGTTATTTGCACGGCCATCTGATCTCAAACTAAGCAGAGCTTGTACTATGGAAACCAGATAACAGATATTCTACATTATACAAATTTTCTTTTGTAAATATATACTTATATAGATAATTACACCCAGACTCAGGACAAACACATATATTCATGCACACAAATGTCCATCCTGGGTGGGAATCTAACCCACGACTATACATATGTATTACTTTCGCTATTTTATGTTGATCTGGGAATATACCTGCGTCAATACATTTATTGTAAAAGTTAGTATCTCAATATTTTCTAGTCATAGCCATAGCCACAAGACCTTTAATTCTGCAGGTTCCATATAATTCATAATAACAATTTTAATATACACCTTGTTTTTATCTGCAAGTGCTTAAGAGGTTTGCGCCGTCTTTGAAATCTTATAGTTACCTATATTGTATGTAGTTTATGCGCTTATACTAAACTGTATCGATTTGTACAGCACCCTAGTTTGCGGTTACAGTATATTTAGTTTTCACTCAGAAGCGTAACTTTGTTTAATCAAAATACCGGACACAATCCTACATTTATGGATTAATTAATTCTCTTAATGTATCATATTTAATTTAGTATTTAATACACAATTAATTTGTGCTTTCCAAGGAGCAGAATATGTTGGGAATCATTGACCTATATGTATTCTACTAGGCGCGCAGTCCCATATTGAGACTAATATTATTATTGTCATAATATATATCGGCATTTATCCGGCTACTAATTTAAAATCGCTCCACAAATACCTAATATACCAATAATTGGGAAATAATTTACCAATCAATACTCAAAATTTATCTCCGAGACAGAATGCAAAAAGGTAAAATATTTCGATATCGTATCACATCTGTGCGCCCGCTTATTCAATTCTATGATTTTGCCCGCCGCGCCTGCGCCCCTCACCTCGCGCACAGCTGGACTGGCACAGAGATTTAATTCGAAACAGCGCAGCGCGGCAGCGTGTCTAGTAGAATACGTCAATGTTGGGAATTTACTAATTTACAACATCAAACAATGTGACGATACTCTAGCAAATTTACTATTTGAATTGACTATGTCAACTAAAATTACAAAAATTAAAATGTGCGCTGTTCTATATTAGTATAAGTGAAAATAGTAACACCAAAATGGATTAACCCTTCTTACATTCGACGATGGTAGATACTTACATTCTAAATCTCAAATTAATTTCCGCATCATATTAAAATAAAACCAGGTAAATTGAACTTCGGTATAAACACATTTACGGGTTATTTACAGTTTATTTTACATCGTTAACTATTCTCAAAAATATAAAAGCACTAACCATAGCTCTAATAGAATTTGTGGTGGTATATGAGTTAAGATTTACGCCTAGCTATAAAAGATGATAATTATGTCCGGTCATAAACCAAAGTAACCGACATAGCCGTAAGAATTGCCAAGCTGAAGTGGCAGTGGGCGGAGCACATAGCTCGTAGAGCCGACGGCCGTTGGGGCAGAAAGGTTCTCGAGTGGCGACCACGAACCGGAACACGCAGCGTGGGCAGGCCCCCTACAAGATGGATCGATGATCTTGTACGGGTCGCTGGAAATCGCTGGATGCGGATAGCGCAAGACCAGCAATTGTGGAGATCTTTGGGGGAGGCCTTTGTCCAGCAGTGGACGTCTTTCGGCTGATATGATGATGTTGATGATGATAAACTGTTCCTTTTTCAAATCACGTGCGTAGTTTTCTTATTCGCCATAAATTAGTTTCTTATCTGTTCGGTTGTATAATCTGTGGTGCGGCGCGGTGGTGTAAGTTGCTTATATTGGATTATGTAGAAGCAATTATAGTGAGTTTCGTCGTGACCTTTGTCTGAGTTTTTCGAGTTATTTTGTTGTTGTTTCTTGTTATATTTTGGAGAAACTTGTATTACACTAGACTAGGGCCTAACTTTCTCTCACTTTTATAGGTTTTGTGTATTTTAGTTTTAAATACTCGTAGTTTCTAATTAATTATATGATACCTTTTTACATCAAATAGATTAAATAAAATTGAGATTATTTTGAACGGCTGAAATGACTTTTATTAAAGCAAATTAAAACTTTTCCTTTTGATGTATTTATTCTTGGCTGGCGGCATAGAATATCACCTAACAGCGACCGATTTAAACATAATTCATAATATCCCGGGACATTATTCACACACGGCCATCTGGTCTCAAACTAAGCAAAACTTGTACTATGGAAATCAGACAACTGAAACTACATATACTATTTTTCTTTTGTAAATACATACTTATATAGAAACTTACACCCAGACTCAGAATAAACAGACATGTTCATGTACACAAATATCTGTCCTAGGTGGGAAGCGAACCCACGACCTCCAGCGTGAAAGGCAAGCATTTGCAAACCACGCCAACAGGCAGACACTGAAAAATTTAACATGCTCACCACACAAAGATTTGTCCTGGGTGGGGATCGAATCCAGGATCTCTGGCTTAGCAGTCAGGGTCACTAACCACTACACTAGTCAAAATAATTATTTAAGTTGGGTATAAGTAGTCTTCGTTTGGATTGCCCGCCGCAGCCAAAATCCGGACAGGGCTTCTGTTATAATAATAACAAAGCAATGAACAAGAACACGAACGAAATATACTAAAATATAATATAATTGGGGCACCAGGCTTCAAGTAACGCGATATCAAAGTAAACCGGCTTGTCAAGGCAGGCACGGACACCTCTCAGGAAACATTCGAGTGTCTTGTGTCACTTTGCTGTAGAAGCTTATCATAACTTCGGAACAGTCAAAGTCTGAAAGGTGCTTTTTCATGTTAAACCACGCAAAAATCAGGCACTTGAATGAAGTAGAGTATTATGTGGTTTTATTATTGTTAATACCAAAAGTATAGGTATACAAAAACGTGCGGGGCTGCTTTGGGTACTGCCGGTAGAAATGGAAACAATTTTTTATATAATGAAATATTGAATATAATTAAATAATGAAATTTATTCAGCACTTGGGTATTAACATACAGTAGTTTAAATTAAACGACTAATACCTGAGGGCACCTTTTTGGGGTTTGGGCCACAGCTCAGGGGGCAAAAAGCCGCTGAAGCAAAAAGACGGAATTCTAAATGAGGATGTGATCACTTGCACGGGATTACCGATCACGCGTTAAGAGGCCAAAGCGAACCACGCCGCTGAGGAACCTACCCTAGCTAGCCTGCAGCTTTCTGTAGTTACCTAGGTAGTATATGTATAACTACTTTTACAGGTAGTGTATTTATTTATTTGTACATAATATTTATATCAATTTATTAAAAGTATTTATTCGAAAACCTAATTATTGCTTAAAAAACTAAATATAATTCAGTTCTTACGTCCATATTTGCTGGTCTAATACTGTTGATCTGTTTATATAATATATAACTCTAATCTTCAACCAGATAATATCGCGCAAAGTTTCTTGCTACTCAAGTGAAATTGTCGCGTCATCTAGGTGCTAACTATTCTGAAGTAGTCTGAGATAAACTGAACTATACCAGATAAAATCAGACTGATGGAATATTAGCAGAAAATGTCCACTTTGCTATCTATTTCATAGTTCATCTTTCAGTCAAATGCCAGTCATTCGATTCATTTTATTTCATAAAAATTCAGATTTTTGTAAATATCAATAACAATTTGGGGGTTTTGCACGCAATAAGGTTCAGATTTATTGAGGCACATTCCTAGTGTATTTTTGCTGATCTGTTTGATGAAATTGAAGTTGAAACTTTTTTGTTATGTTCATATTTTACATTTTCCCGTAATTTGCTCTGGGCTCTCTTAAAACTGTATAATTGGCGTCTCTTACTTGAATTTTTTGTACCTCCTTCTTTTTTATAAACCTTATCTGTGTCTGTATATTTTCTGTTAATATTTTTCATATTAATATTCATAAAAACGAAAAGCTTGACTGGAGACTTCACGTACAAACACTCTCTGCAAGAGTTAGGAAAATTATTTATGTCTTCAAAAACCTACGTGACGTAGCAAGTACCAAATTGCTTATACAAACCTACCGCGCCCTGTGCGAGTGTTTAATTCGCTACTGCATCTGTGCTTGGGGTAACGCTGGTAAAACACTTCTCATAGCTGTTGAACGAGCCCAGCGCGCAGTACTGAAAGTATTAATGCGGCTACCTTATCGATATTGTTACGCACTCGTAGGTTCTGCACATTAAAACTCCGAGATATTTTCCACACACAATATTTAATCGAACAGAGTAACGTTCTTATCTACCGTCGTACAAAGAATGCCCCCTTAATAATTCTCCTACCCTATTTATACTTTTATCAGTGACAACCATTTGAAAGTATAATATCGATTATTAATATTTTAAGATGTAAAATTATTAAAGAATTATTACAGTAATTAATAAAATGATAATCACTAATCAAATAAATAATCATAGTGTGTGATATTATTATAACATAGCAGCTACGTCATAACCGTTGCGCGGCTATTGAGTACTTCATAACAATATCCTACTAGTAATCTGTACGATAGGACAGGAGTACTGTCGGTCCGGAAGCTATTCGTCCACCAGATATTGCTACGATATCATCTTAGGATTGTACCTACTCTACCCACTGCACCCAAACGTGTTGACCGCTGTCCTGTACCACCTGTTAAAACTACTTTTGCCCAGCGTCACTTTAATGTATTAGCACTGACACTATACAACAAAATTTTAAAAATCCAAATGAACTGTAAAAATCTGACCAAATATAAATTTCGAACAACTGTACTACAATGGCTTAGCGCAAAAAGTTATGATTATGTTGAGAACATTTTAATGAAAAAAGATAATTATGTATGAATATGTATGTAATTTATGTCACATGCACGCACTCACACACACACACACATACACCTGCACGCACGTACACACACACACACACACACGCAAACACACACACACCCTCACACACACACACACACACACATACACCTGCACGCACGTACACACACACACACACACACACACACGCAAACACACACACATGCATACGCACACACGCACTCAAGCATACCCACACTTTTGAATTTTTGTTACATTAATAATATTAATATGACACTGTATATTCAATTCAATTCAATTCAATTTTATTTGCTCAATACAGGTATTACAGAGGATGGTACACATTAAACTTATTTGAACGCTGTATTCTACCTAAAAACTATGGCATGCAAATTGTTTCATATACAAATTTATAAAAACAAGAATAAGTTACATTGATTTCGACGAGTGCAATTATTAAACTTAAGTTATATATATATAATTAGATCACAATATAATCAATTAATTAAGTAAATGTTTCAACGTCAGATAAGATATAGAATTATAATAAATGTCAAATAGTATTGAACAATGTCACGTTAATAGAAGTAAATGTCAAAATAATATATAAGATTCTAAAATACAACAATCATACAGGTACAAAAATACAATTAGCATTACTTTCAATTTAAAATTTATCATTTAGGAATTCAGTCACACTATAATAATTTTTATTCACAAGAAATTGCTTCAATTCTTTTTTGAAAATCTTGTCATTACTTCCTTTAAACGCTTTGGGCAGTTTGTTATATATTAGTGGCCCCATATAGAACACGCTTTTATGCATCAGAGTAGTTTTTGATTTTCTAAGACAAAGACGATACTCGTCTCGTTGCCGTCTGTTACTACTCTCTGAAGCTACATTATACAGGTATAAATGAAGTTTAACAAACACAGCAATTTCATATATATAAAGACAAGGTAGTGGTAGTATTTTATACTTGCGGAAAAAGGGTGCACAACTCTCAATGGTTTTTAACCCAAACATGGCCCTTAAACATCTTTTCTGTGCTTTGAAAATTCGATCTCGGTCTGTGGAGTTCCCCCAAAAAATCAAACCATATCTTAAAATAGAGGATACCATTCCATGATATGCAGTCACTACAGTTCTAACGTTACTAATTTGAGCTAGTTCGTAAAGTGCATATACAGACTTATTTAATCTTTTATTTAATTGATCAATATGAGGTTTCCATGTTATTTTCTTATCAATAGCGACATATATAACATGACATATTTAAGTACCTAATCATAAGGCGAAGACACTGGCTCCTGACATACAGTTTCTACTAGTTCAGGGGTCAGGGAATTCAAACCACTTGTAAAAAGTTTATGTCAATAAATCATATTTTATTTTATTTATTTTATTATAAGCTTGATGAGATCCGTAGGCGAACCAAAGTAACCGACATAGCCGTAAGAATTGCCAAGCTGAAGTGGCAGTGGGCAGAGCACATAGCGCGTAGAGCCGACGGCCGCTGGGACAGAAAGGTTCTCGAGTGGCGACCACGAACCGTAAGACGCAGCGTGGGCAGGCCCCCCTACAAGATGGGCCGATGATCTTGTGCGGGTCGCTGGAAATCGCTGGATGCGGATAGCGCAAGACCGGCAATTGTGGAGATCTTTGGGGGAGGCTTTTGTCCAGCAGTGGACGTCTTTCGGCTGATACGATGATGATGATGATGAAGAAGCTTGGGAGACAAATTTTTTTTCAAAAGTGATAAAGAAAGAAGTTTTTGTACCGACTATATAGTTCGGTGGGGCTCATAGCTTGTGGAACCGACAGCCGTTGGGGTAAGCAACGTTCTCGAGTGGCGACCACGAACCGGAAGACGCAACGTAGGCAGGCCACCTGCAAGATGGACCGATGATCTTGTGCGGTCGCTGGAAACGGCTGGATGCGAATAGCTCAAGACCGGCAATTGTGGAGATCTTTGTCCAGCGGTGAAAGCTTTTCGGATGATATAATAATCTTATGGTGTCTTTATATAACGTATGTTACGCGATTTCGTCGTTGCTGATAAATCAGTTTTAATCATTCTGTTTTTATTCGATAGAGAATGCTTGTGGAATAAATTTAATAAAAATTGGGTGTCACAAAGAAATACTAGAGTCGGTTTTATGACCTAAAAACAGCCGTTTTAAACAGTAATTATTAATATTAATTTTGTTTTCGTGAATAAGTCAAAGTCAAAGTCATAAATCATTTATTCCGTAAAAAATTTACATTTATGTGGAATCGTCATATTTTTTACCCTACCGTGCAGTGCATGACGTGGCAGCTACTGAGAAACACTGCCAGAAAACGCAGTAGGAATCCTTTTTTAAAATAAAATATACTTAAGATTAATTACAATCATATGTGTTGACTCAGAACAACTCAATCCCAAGCACTTTTATATTATATGCCCTGCTACACAATTTGGCTTTAATAATTCTTTTAAACTTATTCGTAGACAATTCTCTAATATCATTGGGAAGTTTGCCCCATAAACGAGTTACTTATTTTGTGGAGACGGGTAGTATGCAATATGAGATTATTCTTATATCTAGTATTTACATTATGTGTATCGCTCCTTTTACAGAAGGAATCGATATTTTTATGCACATATAGTAAGTTTTCATATATATACTGAGATGGTACAGTTAGAATGTTAACCTCTTTGAACTTTTCTCTTAGAGACACTCTCAGGCCAAGATTATAGATAGCTCTTACAGCTCTTTTTTGGAAAATAAATATTGTGTTAATGTCAGCAGAGCTACCCCAGAGAAGAATTCCATAGGACATTACACTTTGAAAATAACTGAAATAAACCATTCTAGCTGTGTCAACATCAGTCAGCCGTCTAATAGTTTTCACTGCATATGCTGCAGAACTTAATATGTTACGCTGTCATTATGGACGTGCCTCTTTAATATTCAAGAGAGGCACCTACATTTTGAAAATTGAATCAATTCTGCTCCATTAAACCCAAATGTGTATAATATATGTATGGCCTATTATGTAATTAAATGCGTCAGTTGCTGCTGCAGTAGTCCCGGGAGACAATTAGCATGTGACGTCACTCATATAGTCGAGGCACTGCGCCTAACGAGTTTAATGAGCCGCCAACTTGGAACTTCTACTGTAATATTTAACTGGAGCTATTGCACTGAGTAGGTACTACCTAATGGATGTTTTACTATTTTATTTATTTATGACTAACTGTGCACGCGGTTTTACGCGAGTTAAACTATATAAATTATAGCCTATGTGTTTTTCGGATATATAAGCCATATTACTACAAAGTTTCATCAAAATTGATCCGGTAGTTTTTGCGTCAAAGAATAACAAACATACACACTCACACACACAAACTTTCGCCTTCATAAAGTGTGATGATAACTTAGTAAAATTCAATAAGTCCTGAGTAAAATTTTAAGTTATTATATTTTTCTTTTCAAAGATTTTTGATCATATAGACAAGATACATAAAAACATAGTCAACATCAATTTATGAATGTTTACCTCCTTTAATTATTGTAACAGGCGATCCTATTTTCTTATAATTTGTTAATTGGAATATAACATTATTACAATTCAATATATTTTTGTAATAACTCTCATTTTTTGTATTTTATAATCTAATTTATATGGTTTATTTTTAATGGCAACGCCCGCATTAGGGAATTAAATCCCTGGGTCGCGGGGTACTTTACAAGCATATAATAGACGGACGCAAATTACATCCAGATTCAGAACAACTATTTATGGGTCACACAAATAGTTGTTCGGCGCGGGATACGAACCCGCAACACGAAGTGGCTAGGCGGCTGTTTAAGCCGCTGCGCCACACGTACAGTTTGTATATTGATTATTTTTTGACGTATTTTAATATATTTATGATTAGTATAATACTTAGAAGATCTGTAAGTAATCTTACTAATAAACGACAATTTGAAAATTTTTAATAGTAATTTCGTAATATCAGATTTCAATGTGAAACTAAAATCGAAATAACGTGTTTAATGATTTCCTTTTAATTTGGGAGGGACAGAAATGTATCTGTATCATATAACGTTACGCTTTTTCCTTATTGCATTTTATCTTTTAATCCATTTTGTGTTGAACTAATCTCAACTAACTGTAAGTTCTAATTCACGATGCAATATTCAAGTGAAACTGCTTGGGGTCTCAAGTGGAAGGTTATTTGTTAAAATGCTAAGTAGGACTAAACAGCTATATATATATTCCTCCACCTCCGGACACCGTAGCTCGCTATTATGCGATAAGACCGCCAATTGTATATTATTTAGTAAGTTTTTTTTTTGTAAAATGATTTTTATAGTTTGTGCAATAAAGTTGAAGCTGGGTCTTCTCAGTTGGGGCGCATTGGATCCGGTGGTAGCATTAAAGCGCGACCGTCGTTATAAACACAAGGTCCGCCATAATAATAACATTTAATTCGTACCTTTAATATAGACAGAACCATTCAGACAATATGTAGTAAAAATATAGCTACAATTCAAAATTTTGATAATTAAACCTACACATGATCCTTGACAATAACTTAATTTAAGTTAGTTAACCCTTGGTTACTACTCATGGGTCTATGTGACCCTGTAAGATTTAGATATACCATTTTTATACAATAAGTCTTAGACAACCCCACTCCCCCGCTCGTGTATTCTCAGTATTGCGCACGCGCTTGCACGTGGTAGGTGTGTCCAGGCGATCTGTGCTTATTTCGCGTCATAATAACAGTGACAGGGTCACGTTGACCCTTGAATAGCAACTACGTCGGTACTTCAACACATCGTCGGTAGGTCCACTCGACGATGGCCAATGGTGTTATTTTACGCAATGCTCAATGTTACAGGCGTAAATAGCAAAATTATACATGATGCTGTCACTAGAAAGTCGGTAAATCGGCCTAACTACCTTCGAGAACTTGGCATAGAGTTATGTCTACCATACGCTCGAGAGCGAATTTACAATGAAAAGATACCCCGACAATTGCGTATGATAACATCTAGGCTGTTCAAACTGCCGATGCCTGAAAGACCTGTCCCAGTTGTCCCTAATGTGGCATCTAAAAGAAAGCGTTGCAGTATATGCCCCTATAAAAAAGATCGGAAAACCAATGCCATTTGTTATCATTGTAAAATTCCGATTTGCAATACATGTGCAGTAATTGTTTGCCCAAGTTGTTTAGATAAGAATTAATTGTGTCTCATGCTACAACTAAATACATCTCTTTACATAACGTGTAGTTTTTTTTACCGTAAACCTATTTATAAAAATATAAACAATCTTTTTGAAGGAGGGTCAGAATGACCCTTGAATAGTGATTGTGTAAAAAATATTTTGAGTATTAACCAAGGGTTAAATATCGTTACTGTAATAAAATAAATCTTATTGTAAATTATTTCCTACAATCCGTGTACCTAAATATCTAATGTACCTAGAAATAATTATATATTACTACGAACATGTTCTGACTATTTACAAGCGCTTTTTTAAAGTCTACGTGAATAACAAAAAGAGTGTATATATCTATCTATCTTGGAAGAAGTAGGACATCGGAAGAAGTACTTTGTCAGGTTCTGGTTATGCCGACGTTTCAATTGTCTTGCAACCATACGACACGGCACGCGATAGTCGTAATTACACGGATGTCTTTGTTCTCCTGGAATGTAGAATAAGCCATTGCTATGGGACGCAACATATGCGTCAACACCTATCGCAACTTCCGCTGCTATGGTCTGTATAGCAAACCTCAGGGACCTTGATATGGCAGAACCTGGTTTTGGAGTGGCTGTTCACTTTATCGCAAAATAGCAAAGTGACCATTGACCTATATGTATTCTACTAGATGCGCAATCCCATATTGAGAATTTGCTCACCGGTGGGCAAATTGGCCGCCGCGCGCGCGCCCATCACCTCGCGCACAGCCGGACTGGAGCAGAGTTTTTATTCGAAACAGCGTGTCTAGTTATACATATAAGTCAATGGCTGTGGCTCTTCGATGGAACAGAGGGTGGAGGCTAATTCTAATTTTTACTGCAATTCGAATATTTCATCGAAACGAGAACCAGGGCAAGCGTGCTTACAATGTGTGCGTATACGCGCCCTATGTAGTATTTCATATATAAATGTATGTATTTAGAAATATATAAGTATATCTATCAGTTGTCTGGTTGCACAAGCTCTGTCTAGTTTAGGATCAGATGGCAGTTTGTTACTTGTCACAAGATATTTATTATTATTATCTTTCTCGAGTAGGAATTGGTTACTCTAGTTACGGTTCTTCAAGCCATCCGGTAAGCCTCTGACATGGTTACAGCCGGTTTTCTAATGACTACAACCAAGACCGACGACTTAACGTACCCTGCATGTGTGCGGCTAAGACAGTGACAGTGTTTCTCGTAGCTGCCACGTCATGCACTGCACGGTAGGTTAAAAAAAATGACGATTCCATACAAATGTAATATTTTAACGGAATAAATGACTTTTGAGTTTGAGTCGCCCCGCCGCCTCGTGTCGCGGGTTCGAGCCCCGCGACGAGAAACTATTTGTGTGACCCATAAATAGTTGTTCTGTGTCCTGGATGTAATTTATGTCCGTCTATTATAAGTTTGTAAAGTACCCCGTGACACAGGGATTAGATTCCCTCATGCGGGCGTTATCTTAAAAAAAACTTGAGAGGCGTCAAGGGACACCCGGATGGAACGAAGTTATTTCTTATTATTTATTATGTACAAAAAACCTGTATACACTCAACAAAAATAATCGTCGCGACACCACACTGTTCAATGCGAAATAGAAATGAAAATATCTGGCTTGCTTTCTATAAGAGAGAGAGAGAGACAGACAGACAGAGAAACATGAGCACGCCGCACAGCTGCAAAAAGTGTCGTGACAACTTTTCGTAAGAATTTTTTCCGTCTAGCCCCCTTTCACAACGCGCGATAAGGAACTTCGTTCCAATAGATTGACCGTAGCCTTACCTCTCTGATCACTTACGGACCAATGAGGTTACCTGACCATGAGACTTCAACGATATAAGATAGCATACAACCTAAAACTCAATTTCCTTTCATTCCGCGTGCGCTTCAGATAACGTTGTGTACGATAAAACAAATCAGTACCAATACATTGTGTACATTATTATCGCGTGTATTATCATCCGATAGCGGACACGAGTTAATCTAATGTTTACACAGATATCAGTCGTGTTACGTTCCGATATTAAGCAACCGTTTTATTAGTTCGTGTATCAATAGTACTGGATTTAATACTAAATTCCACCTCCATTGCATCTAAGGTATGTAAACATAAACATGTACTTTAAATATAACTTTCAATAACAGCAATATAAGGCATTTATTGTTAGCAGTAATAATAATTGCACAGAAGTGAATTTTAACTCGCATGGATATATTTTATTTGCTAAATCCTATTTGTATATACAGTGTGTTACTTAAATGATACAGAATTATTAAGGAAACTCTATATATAAGAGCGAATAACTTATTAAACATCGGTTAACAAGGTACAAGAGATTTTACCATCAACCTAGTTTAGTGTTACTTACTGTAATTTTTACAAAATAATATGTTAAACCTTTCAGAGGAGTTTACATCGATTTATGACCCATTTCGTACTTTGTTTAGAATAGGGCGTTCCTAGCCAGATGCTTTCACTGATCCGTAAATTGATCGGCTAGGTTAAGCAGGCTCACGGTCAGTCTACAGATGGGTAACCAACAAAGTGGTTTAGTTTTTGAGTGTCTCCGCGTTTTTTAAGGCACGTTTTGGTATAATCGTGAAATCAATTTCAATCTACAGATTGTAATAAAAAAAAAACGTATTTTCAATTTAGTTCACATTGAAATAACGGCCTTAAAATATAAATCTACAGAATTTGTTTTCTGTTTTTTTTTATATTTCATTGGATTTGTAATTTGTGTTTTAGTACTTTACATCAAATAATTGTTATCTCGAGAGAATATTTTTTATACTTTGAGTTAAATTATTGTAATTTTATAGGGATTTTTAAGTAAAATACAGGTGATGTTACATTCTAATTCTATAAGTGTAAGAACTAATTTTTAAAGCAGGTAAGGCGTTTTTGACATTAACCGCTACAAACATAAATAACCCAAATATATTTTCTTCACAATACTTAACTAATGGTTTGGAAATCGCATTCATTTTGATTTTTTTAGATGACCCATTGTTATTAATGTTACAATATTTTTAACCAGCCTAGTAGTTCACAATATATCAACTACAAGCAGTAGGTACCCGCGGACTTCGTTCCGCGTTATAAATATGTTTGTCCTTGCCTGTTTGTCCCGCCTTATACTTCGGGTTAAAAGTTCGGGATAAATAAAAATTATGATGATGAATCATAGCCTATGAAACTTCACAATGACGTAGCTTTCTATCGATGAAATAATTTTGAAAATCGGTCAGTAGATCCAGAGATTACCCCTTACAACGTCACAAACTCACAAACCCACAAACGTTACCTCTTTATAATATTAGCATAGAAATCATGAACATTTTCTATAACATCTTAGTACATGATTGCAAATACATATTCTAGTATAGCAGTCAATCTATATTAAGCGAAATGTAATTTTTCGCGAAATTGGATCTTGATATAATTTTGTTCGCTACACGATCGCGAATATGAAAAAAATACTGTCGCATATATTATTCAATATAAGAAGTGAAACGGTAGAATAACATTCCTTGCAGTATCACGGTATTACCAATAGGGTCGCCAAATCATCAGAACATGTCTGGTTTTGTCCTGTTCTGTTGGGGTTGACTCCCAACCTAAATTGATGCAGCTAGCTACCTGAACTACAGGGACCTATAGGGAACCGTTAGTTGATATAACTAGATCATTAAATTATAGTTTTATGTTTGGCTTTATTATTCGTAATCCCAACCTTACTCTCGTGTATTATAATATAGTCTTGTGGGTAACAAACCACGCTTTGATGCTTCGCATCTATATACATATAATAAAATCGTAAGATTGTCAAAACTGTACATTGAATATTTTTTAAAAAGGATTCTTGGGGCGTGATCTGCAATCGATATCGAAGCCAAAAATATAGTTTTTAGAATTTTTGTCTGTTTGTCTGTATGTATGTCCGGGCTATTCTCAAAAAGTACTGCATGGATTTACTTCAAATTTTGCATCAATATTACTTAGAGGTCGGGTAAACATATAGGGTACATATTATCACGCTATCACCTACGGGGGTGGAGCTGTGATAATTTATAAAGTTTAACGCGGGTAAAACCGCGGGGCACAGCTAGTTAAGAATAAGTTTAAGTGATCAAATGGGATTTGAATATTTAAACTCGATCCAAAAAGTGATTTCGGGATTTTTCTGTTAAGAAAATTTCTCAGTATCTGCCCTAAGTCTGGATGTTGGCGGTATCATACTCGAGTTCTTCGGAGATAATGTAAAGCCATCGGTCCTCTGACGGAATAGGAAATGCCCTTGTGTGTAAATGATTTGTGCGTTGCTGACTTTTATCTAAATCCATGCGGGCAAAATCCTCTACATTATCATGTCAACTGAAAGAATCGTCCATCGATGGGCAAAGGCTTTCCCTAAAGATGTCCAAAAATTGCTTGGCTTTTGCTACTAGTATATAGTTTCCAGCGACCGTCTCAGGATTACATCTTACAGGGGGCCTGCTTACGCTGGTCTTCCGATTCAGTCGCCACTTGAGAATCTTTCGCCATCCAGAACCACCATATTAACAGAAATCGAGTGTATTCTATGAAGTGAAAGTCCTTCTTTAGTCGACCTACTCGTTGAAAGTATGAGCGCTACGTTATACATAACTTCACGGGCCTGTTGGCGTGGTTGGCAAATGCTTGCTTTTCACGCCGGAGGTCGTGGGTTCGATTCCCACCCAGGACAGATATTTGTGTGCATGAAAATGTCTGTTTGTCCAAAGTCTGGGTGTATTTTTTTAAATATCATTTTTTTTTATACAAAGCTTGTACTATGGGTACCAGGCGACGATATACATACTTATATATATTGATAAATACATAAATACATGGAAAACATCCATGACTCAGAAACAAATATTCGTGCGCATCACACAAATATTTTTACTTACCGGGATTCGAACCCAGGACCACCAGCTTCGTAGGCAGGAGCACTACCAACTAGGCTACGGTGACCGTCAAATATATCTATATAAGTATGTATTTACAAAAGAAAAGTAGTATATGTAGTATATCAGTTATCTGGTTTCCATAGTACAAGCTCTGCTTAGATTGGGATCAGATGGCCGTGTGTAAATAATGTCCCAGGATATTATTATTAACTTGAACGTCCGTATGAACTGCTGAAATATTCCTAAAAGTTCTAATAAATCGCGACGTCTGGTAGCCCTACATACATAGGCGCACGGTAGAATTATATCAGCTAATATAAATTGTTTCTTTGAAAATATTTGACATTCAATCTTATCGAATTCTTTTATGCAGTGGATATGCTTCATCTTACTCCTTATTTTGGTTTTCCCCTTTACTTACGTAATTCATTTTGCGAACATGATTTCTGTAGGGTTGTCTTAACATCTATTTGTTTCTTTAGTTAAGTTAAAAATATCCTGTACAAATAATATTCCGCTGGAGGACTTTAGAAACATTCCAGCGCTGGCGAGGATCACATTGTCCCCCTAACGCCTGATCTATGATTTCGTGCTAGTAGACCAAGTCAGTGAACACACTATGGTTGTGGAATACCGTCTTATTACTTCCCATTTAACCCATAAGGATGCCCTCATTATTTCCACATTAATTGCTTAAAATTCAAATACATTTATTCCGTAAAAAAATATGTTAATGTGGAATAATATTTTTTTACCCTACTGTGCGGTGCTTGACGTTGACACTGTCAGAAAATTACTTACTTTTACTTGTTAAAATATTTCTTTTCTAAAGTTTAATTAAATATTTTTTATGTGTATTGACTTACAACTCAATTCCCGCCACTTTTGGCACTTAAATAATGATAAATTTGGTATGCTCTGCTGCACAATTTGGCTTTAATAATTCATTTGTAGACAATTCGCTTATATCATTGGGAAATTAGTTATAGAATCACATTGGTTAAATTAAATTACATTTATGGATTCCTGAATATTTTGTGTGTGATTGCACATCAGACACATCGCACGGTCGGACTTGGTCTAAAATAGTTAATATAGTTAATTTGATCCTGTATTAAACTGTACTGCTACATTGTGAGCTTGAAAAGTACACATATATGTTATTACCCAAGTGCTGAATAAATTTTATTATTTCATGCAAACAGACAGTCGCCTCGCTACTACGTGTCCTAGGTTCTAACCCCGCGCAGTGTCGGTTCATTTAACTGTTGCCCCGCGACATAGGGAACAATTTTCCTAATGCGGGCGTTGTCTTAAAAAAATCATGATATTCTATAGTCTTTGCATATAAAAATTTTATCTTACTAATCAAAACTGGAGGCCTGAAGATACACTAAGTATTGCTTGGCTTGTTTTATCTATAGGCAAACTTAATGGAAAAAATCACAACATATGAAGATAGAATTTTGCTTATTATAGTCACATGGGCTGGTGGGCGTGATTGGTAGATGCCTTACACGCCGCTGGTCGTGGGTTCGATTCCTACCCAGGACAAATATATGTGTGCATGAACATGTCTGTTTTTCCTAAATCTAGATGTAATTATGTATATGATAAAAATGTATTTACAAAAGTCCATAGTACAGCTCTGCTTAGTTTGGGATCTGATAGCCGTGTGTGAATAATGTCCTAGGATATTATATAGCTTATTAATTATTATAGCTCCCATAGCTCACTTCTTTTCTTCACAAATGTGTATGGTTCACTTACCCACTCACACAACCATACCATACACTCACACACATAGATTAACAACATTAACACACATTCTACACACGATGAGGTTTTTTCTAGATATTTTTATTTTATGATTTATTTTCTTTTAGTTTAATATAGTAGTTTTTAAGTTATATAGGATACTATTCTGCCACGTTCCTTCCACAGGATAGTAAATGTGCAAACTTGTGAGGGCACTGGTACCCATAACACAAGTTAAATCTTACCTTGGGTACCAGAGTTCAACTAGTCTACTTACTTTTTGCTTATATACATCATAAAAAAGGATTTATTGTAAGTGGTTATTGTACAATTATCTGGGAACTAAACTTATTATTATTATTATATTATTGCCTAATCTCTTTGGTATTTGGGTACTGTATAAAAGACAGCAGACTAGATAGAGTAGAGCAAGGGTAGTCCGCATCACAATGATTATGTAACATAATATCTCAAGTTTTTTTTTATAGAACTTAAATATCGTTTATTTCTTGTTAATACAAAGGATTTAAATTATCTACTAAACTTAAATTATCAACTAAAGAAACGCAAAACTAAGTACTAAAAATATATATGCATATTACAATTGTATAAAGATAAGGCCGCCACTTGTACTATTTCCTTTTTACTCTAAGTAATGTCTTTAGTGTGCAATAGAGAGTTATCTTTCTATCTCATGATATCAGCCGAAAGACGTCCACTGCTGGACAAGGCCTACCCCAAGGATCTCCACAATAGCTGGTCCTGCGCTGCCCGCATCCGACGGCTTCCCGCGAACTATATATAGTTAAAGTTATATTATTATAACAATTCTTTTCCAGTTGATTTACTGTCGCCTGTAGAGGGACTAATACATTGTAGGCGTCATTATCCATTGACGTGTCTGTACTATATTCTCCAAATTATAATAATCTTGACGTAAATCATATCGCAAACGCGTGTCAACAACCTCATTCGCGTTCGTTAATTAATGTTGTAATATATTAAACCCGTTAATAATATCGGCGAGAGCAGCGGAGTGGTATTAATGTAATAAATTAACGGTTACTGGATTTGATTAAACGAATTGGTTCCTTGGTGAAATGCTCCAAATTTTATTTATTAAGGTTTGCAGTGCAATGAGGTTTAAGTTTAATCCATTTGATTAAACTTAAAATTCGTTTTGATTTTATCAAAACTGTCTAAGTGTGAGTCGGATATGCACAAAGAAGAGACTACAATATTTTCGATTTTATAGAAATCTCAAAATCTACTAAAATATGGGACTCTTATAACAGATGTTTACCTTTATTTTTACAATAAAAATTTTGGCAAAAACTACGTTGTCTAGGTAAATGTCAGGCAGATTGCTGACATTTTCGATTTTAGAGAAATCGATCAAAGTCTGCAAAAATATGGGACTTTGATATCAGATTTTTCCTTTATTTTTACAATAATAATGTTTGTCAACAAAAATACACTTTCTGGGAAAATGTTAGCTATCTACCTATTATAGTTTATGAGGTACAACACCGGACCTAAAAAATTGCCTGGGGAGAAAAGTTTTTACAAAAGTCTTTATATATTTGTAATATGCCTGTGACCTTATGTATCCTGTTATTTACATACATACATAAGAGTAATGCCAGTTATCCAGAGGGGTAGGCAGAGACAACGGATTTCCATTTGTCACGATCTTTGCACACCTTTTTTGCCTCGTTTACTGTCATTATATTCGCCGGTTTAGGGTACATCTGACCTGGTCTTTCTTGAGAACGTCTCCCATTTGGTCAGAGAACGTTCTATGAGGTCTTCCCGTTCCGGTTGTACCATTCACACAGGCCAGGTATACTACTTTTGTCAATCTTCTTTCACTCACGAGTTTCCCGTTTAATAATATAAATATTAATTAGACGAGAAATTCATGTTTTTGTATTACAAAGCCCGTTGTTGGTAATCGGTTACAGAAGCGCATGCTTCCGACACACACGACATCACTCAAGTGTCCCCACCGTCCCCTCGCCTGATGGGCTCTTGTATAGTCCACACGAGAACCATATTCACATAAATAATGAACAAAGTATGCTCGAAGCACCGTACTTTGTTACGTGGAGATGCTTATGTCGAGAGCGTTGCTTGTTTACAGGAGAGTATATGTACGTAACGATATAACAGAAGCGAGTATTATATTTATAAATTGGAACGAAGTTCCTTATCGCGCGTTGTGAAAGGGGGCTACACGGAAAAAAATCTTACGAAAAGTTGTCACGACACTTTTTGGAGCTGTGCGGCGTGCGCATGTTTCTCTGTCCGTCTCTCTCTCTCTCTCTTATAGAAAGCAAGCCAGATATTTTCATTTCTATTTCGCATTGAACAGTGTGGTGTCGCGACGATTATTTTTGTTGAGTGTATACAGTTCGTATTCGTTCCATCCGGGTGTCCCTTGACACCTCTCAAGTTTTTTCTTATTAATATGAATATATTCACATTAAAATACACGGTTGTAGTCATTAGACAACAGTCGTAAAGCCATGTCAGAGGCCTGCTGGGCTCGCACAACTCTGACACTATTGTAACCACTGCCTATACGATAAGTAAGTAATACACAAGAAGGATAAAATATAATACAAGTGATGACATGTCACAAAGGTAATACCTATTTCTAAAGAAATCTCTTTCAGTAGACCTGCAAGAGGAGACTTCGCAACATAAAAAATATGACTGCGTAGGATGATAGATAGGTAGATAGATAACTCTTTATTGTACACCAAGTAAAATTAAATTGAATGAACAAGGATGCATTACAGAAATGTACAATTGGCGGCCTTATCACTAAATGTGATCTCTTCCAGACAACCTAGGCAGGGATTGGAGTATGGAATAAAAGAGTTTGGGTAGTTGCCAGTGTACAAAAATGATGACATGATACGCACTGGTACCATGACTAAAATAGTGAACTTAATACGCTACAAACTTATACTTAACTTACATATTACATACCATCTATACTATATATAACTATTTACAAATAAATAAATATATACATATAAATATATACATTCTTGAAAATTATAACCATAATGTACACAAGAGCTATTTGATATTCATACATAAAAATATTAGACAAGTACATAAATACATACATAGTTAAAAATAGTACACTGAACTAGCTATAATCGCGTTTTTATTGCCTCGTTGGGTTATTTGTAGCGAATTCAAGCGTAGATGAGGATGAGGTCCTGGGTTCTGATCCCGGGTCGGGCCAAAAAGTTAAATTCGGGGTTTTCTGTTAAGAATATTTCTCAGTATCAGCCTCATGCCTGGGAGATGGCGTTATCACAACCCCGTATCTTGGCGGGCACGTAAAGCCGTCGATCCTGTACCTGATCATGAGAGTCATGGAGTATAAAGTACCCCGGTATTTGCACACTTGTGCACCACGCAGGTGACGAGTCTCCATTGAGACTGGCCACCGTGATAGAAATTTGGCTAGAAGGAAATTATCATTATTATTATGAGCGCGTCACAAACACTTTTATAAGCTATTCTTTATTATTAAATGCATAAAGTATCAAATTGCAATGATATCGTAGATCCCTCGGAAAAGGAAACTCGAACACAATCCGAATGAGAACCTTCCTGTACCCATTTATGAGAAAATCAGATTAAACCTTTCGTCGTTCTCCAAAAAAAGGCTTCGGAGCAAAAGAAATTGAGATTGTGTAGTTAGAAAATAAATTGATTCAAAATAAACTACATACAAATATGCAATTTCTCTACAACATGAATAAAAAACATGAGTAAAATCATGAAGTACTTTATTACTGAATTTGATATTGAATTCAAATATTTTTTGTTGTATGTTTGATTATAGTAGGATTTAGATATATTTTTTAAAATTTAATGGATATTTAATTTACAGATTAAAATTGTTTTAATTAATTGGATATTGGGGCCAGGTACAAATCAAAAATAAAAAAAGAATATTGCTAGTGTTTTTGACAAAATTCAACATTGAACAAGTTTTGGAAAGCGAATGCCTTCAGAATTAAATCTTTTGATACTTTACGACCATGTTCTTACTATTAAAATAGCTTTTGAAAGTATTTGTAAATAAAAGAGATCAGATAACAGTCACTTTTACAGTTCTACCATGATTCATGTCTCTTTAGAGCGTTTGACCAATCTCCATCCTTGTTATTTAATTGGTCGAACGCTGCGCTGTCAACTCAGAGCCATACTAGTTAGATTGGGAGCCAACTTCAATAGAAATAAAGAAAGGTATAAGAATATTTTCATTTTTTATTGTACACAGAAACGAAGCAAAGATAAAAACCGGCCAAGTGCGAGTCGGACTCGCCCATGAAGGGTTCCGCAGTTCTTTGGTTGATTGAATGAGAGGTAAATTACGGTTTACGATTTATGACGCATTAAAAAAAAACTAACCAGATCTCGTTCAAACTAATTTTTGTTCTTAGTTTACATGGTAATGTACATCATATATTTTTTTTAGTTTTATTATTCTCTAATTTTAGAAGATAAAGGGGGGGGGGGGGGCATCATTTTTTCACTTTGGAAGTGTCTCTCGCGCAAACTATTCAGTTTAGAAAAAAATGATATTTGAAACCTCAATATCATTTTTAAAGACCTATCCATAGATACCCCACACGTATGGGTACGATGAAAAAATTTTTTTTGAGTTTTAGTTCTATGTATGGGGAACCCCCAAAATTATTATACTTTTTCTATTTTTGTATGAAAATCTTAATGCGGTTCACAGAATACATCTACTTACCAAGTTTCAACAGTACAGCTCTTATAGTTTCGGAAAAAAGTGGCTGTGACATACGGACGGACAGACAGACAGACAGACAGACGTGACGAATCTATAAGGGTTCCGTTTATTGGTTTATTGCCATTTGGCTACGGAACCCTAACGCTTAAACTTAACTACTGTGCTTTTATAAAACAAAATTCGAGTAATATTGAAAGACTTCTTTATTTTGCAAGTAGGTTAAGAAATAACAGTTCGGTTTTCACGACACATTACTCAGCATTCAGGTCACGGTCACAATTTTCCTCCATATGAAATATGATCCCGCGTCCCATGGGTGTTGAATAGCGTTTTCCTCATATAACTCGACCGGCATTAGAGCTGAGTTATACTTGAATGATTTTCATTATATATTGTAGTGAGCTTCAGTAAGAAGGTTTTCTAAGCTTCATGATAAACCAATTTTTAAACAAAATGGATGTAAGTAAATTTACAATTGGTTTCGATAGATATAATATTCGAATATTTCCGAAATCCCGTAGATATGACTAGAGTACGTTCTGTTGCTTTAATTTTGAACTTTTACTAGTCCATGCTAAGGGATTAAAAATAAAATTAAAAGGTTTTTATTCACGTAGACTTTAAAAAAGCGCTTGTAAATAGTCAGAACATGTTTGTCGTAATACAGTTATTATTTCTAGTTGCTTATTACAGATATTTAGTTACATGGTGTGTTAAAATCTTTATACAATTTATTTTACAATAGTAGTGATATTTAGCTAGCTTGTATTAAGTTATTGTCAAGGAGATTATGTTTAGGTTTAATTATTGAAATTTATATTTTACTACATATTGTCTGAATGGTTCTGTCTATATTAAGGTATTCAGTATTATTATTATAACGGACCTTGTCGTTAAAACGACGGTCGCGCTTTGATGCTACCACCGGATCCAATGCGCCCCAACTGAGAAGACCCAGCGAAACAAACTCAGCAGGTTCATCTACTACCGGTTTCAACACGGCCCAGTTGAGACGGTCCGGCGAAACATACTCAAGCGGGCATGAACACGGGATTTGGTCCACTTAAAGTAATTATTTAGTAGGCAAACACAATATCTGCTCGATCGGTTGTCTGAATGAATATTAATTTAGATTATATTAATGAAACAAAAAAAAACATTAAAACAATAACATTATTAATTTTGAGACAGAGTCAATAAATTTAAATTTTGTATATGTTAGCAATCATATTAGTCACAGATAGTTCACGTAACTCAACAAATTAGTCATGTCTATATATTCACGAATATATTGCCATTAAATAAAAAAATTAATAAAAAGAGAATGTTAACTAATTGAACTTAACATATTTTTAAATATTTGTTAACTTATAGTGAATCATTAACCAAGCATTTTTGTCACTTAAATATTTTACACAAAAATCACCGATTACACATTTTTAGATATTTATATTATCTATGGATATTTTTAACAAAAATAATTTATATATAATTATTAATTTAACAAATAGGGTCTAGCGCAAAGGATTCGAATTTCTGTGCGAAAGTACAAAGATACGTTAAAATAAGTACAATTTTTTTTCTTTTAAAAAGCAATTCTCGCATTAGGGAAATGAATCCGTACTTTACAAACATACATTTAACGGATACAAATACATCTAAACCCAGAACAACTATTTATGGGTCATTGTCAATATGTAGTAAAAATATAAGACTTAAACTAGATAATTAAACATAATCTCTTGACAATAACTTGATATGAGCTAGCTAAATATCATTGCTATAATAAAATCAATTTTATAAATGTTTCATACAAAGTGTACCTAAATATCTATGTTACTAGAAATAATAATGTATACAACTATATTCCTACAAACATGTTCTGACTATTTACTACGTGAATATAAACCTTTTTTATTTTATTATTTATTTATTTACCAATAGTTTTACTGTGCGAAAATCGAACCCTGGACACGAAGTGGCGATGCGAATGTCTTAATCACTGCGCCACACGTGTATCCTCGTAATGAGCAAAAGTTTAAACAGTAAAGTAAAACCACCATCGCAACGTTGCCAGTCTAGTCATATTTCGATGGATAGCGAAATATAGTAGGACTGGCAACGTTGCTCGTATTTTTTTTAAAGAAAATAATTCATTTACCTACTTCTATTTTCAAAATGCATGGCAACGTATTCTATTCTCCGTGGAAAATGGATGTTGTTCTGTAGCCAATAGAGCGGGCGTCAATTAATGTCGGCATCCAATCGGAAGCTGACAATTAATGGATGCTACTGCCATTGTCAACTATTGACAACGATCGAGTGTGTGTGAATTGTAAGGGAAGGGATTAATACTCTAGTGTCTAATGTAAGGGTATATTTGTGAGTTGTAGTATAAGTATTACGTACGTACTGCCTCGTTGGTCTAGCGGAAGCGTGTTCACCCGCAGAGAACGAGGTCCTGGGTTCAAATCCCGGGTCGGGCCAAAAAGTGATTTTGGGACTTTTCTGTAAAAAGAAAATGTTCTCAGCATCGGCCCGAGGTCTGGGAGTTGGCGGTATTATACCCCCGTGTCTCGGAGAGCACGTAAAGCCGTCGGTCCCGTGCCTGACCTCTTTCCGGTCGTGTCGCCTATGCATCATCGGATCATGAGAGTGATGGAATAGAAAGTGCTCCTGTGTTTGCGCACACACTTGAGCACTATAATATGTCCCGCGCAGATGGCTAATCTCAGTTGAGACTGGCCGCCGTGGCCGAAATTCGGCTAGTAGGACATTATTATTATTACGTAAACCTGACTTGGTCTCCAAGAATTTGATGCGGATTATAATTATAATCCGCATCAAAATCAGTACTTATAAACATTTAGGTTTAAATTTAAACCTAAAAGTTTATAAGTACTGATTAAAAAACAAAGAACCGACTTATTTCAAAGTGAACGTACTCTCAGAATAGTCCCATTACTCTTTATCATCATCTTAACAGCTGTAAAAAGTCCACGTTTAGATGAAAGCTTCCCCCAAGAATTATCTTGGGGGCATATGCCATTATCGCCACGCCTGGCAGACGGGTTGGTGATCGCAGTAAGATAGTCCACAAAAGGAACCTGCTGCCCGTCCTTTGGTAGATATTCCCTCGGCTCGACTTCTACCCCCCTTAGGGAATGAGATGGGGTGATGATATACTGATATTTGCCGCCGTCACAACTCAGCATTCCAAAGTATTCCCTATGGCATAAATAATCTAATTTGGGAATACCCTATGGCATAAATAAAGAAAAATTGCATAAAACACATATAAATGTCAGAAACACATCAAACAGCACCATCTAGTCCAGACTGAGCTAAACTTCGGATAGAAATACTTAGTTATTTTTTTATAGTAAAAATATTATATAATACACAGCAAACACCATGACCAAGACAAATAGACATGTTCATGAATATAAATATAAGATTACTATATTTTTTACCTATTCATAGGACATCGTTGGCATTTAAAATAAAACAATGCGTTGCTTTTTTTCCAAAAGAAACGACATTTAACGTTTATTATTAAGAATGCGATATTTTCTATTTTAATTTAATTTTTTTTATGACAGTATAATTTGACATGACATGATAAATAAAAGAAAATAATATATTTCTTTACCTAAGGTTTAATTAAAAAAATACTCTTTCTTTACACAAATATTTGTCTTGTGCGAGTATCGAACTCGCAAACTTTGGATGAGAAGGCAGGAATTATATAGTCATGAGGTATTATTAATAATATAATATTATAGACTGACCGCTTGCCTAGGTTGCTCACTGGTTCAGCTAAATGTGTCAGGATTTTAGAAAAAAAAACTCCCAGTAGAAACTCGAAGTCAGTTACATTTAACTGACTTCGGGTTTCTACTGAGAGTTTTTATATGTACCCTGCCATGCCTCGGAAGACCCTATCAGTATTGCATCTGGTTTCTCCTGTTCTGTCTCCTCTCCCGTCCTATTGAATTATGAGAGTGAGGCAATAGATACCACACGTGTGTTGCTGTATTGGAGTAGTATGTTAGGTCCCGCGCAAATGGCGGCTAACCGCCGTGGCCTCATTGTGGCCGGGATTGTATTGTGACAATTATGCATTTAATCGGGACGGAACTTACCCTAGTTAGTTGTCAAATTGTGGAGAGCCTTTGTGGCTTTTTTAGTACTCTACTCTCACGATGAATGATGCCTTTGATGTAATTCTAATCTTTTATAAAGTTTATTAAAAAAATATCATGGCCTCTTTGACAGTATAAACAACCTTGAAAGATTTTGTTTTTCAATATCTCGTGCTGGTGATCATTTGTGCTATAGAAATTTCTTCTTACCACATTTTTAATTTCCCATTTTTGAGATTAGATTTACGCTTTGAATTGGGAATAATGGTATAAACTTTTCATTTAAATGTTCTATACATTTTAAGTCGACCTTTTTGCCGATAGTTTGATTTAAACTACAAGATAATGGTAGTTGATTGCAGCTAAGATAGAAGCTCTGTTCAATTAACTGAACCCTCGATAGTACACTTGGGAAACTGCAAGTCATGTACGTTGTTGTTATATAATAATGGCGTACGTAACTTAATTGGAATTGATGAAGTGTTTCCAATTTTCATGTTCATTAATTATATTGCATTTAGTTTGTATACATGTAACGTGTCAGATCTCGAATAAAAATAGAAATTGGTTAAATAATTACTGATTAAAAAACGAACCATCGATTACTTACAAGTTTTAAGCCGTTTAAAAGAAAATCGATTCACAAACAATGTAGAATTCGCGTATCATCATATGAGCCGACAAAGGAATTTCGCTTTGGTAGATTTTTTGACATAATATCTTTGATAACGTACACAAATATTGTTAAAAGTTATATATTACCGAGAATGTTGATTTTCTGTGTCGTTTTCATGACTCCACAGAAGATTTAGTATAAAGCCTTTAGTGGAACTAAACAGTAAAATATAAAATAAAATATAAATAAATAAAAAAGGTTTTTATTCAAGTAGATTTTAAAAAAAGCGCTTGTAAATAGTCGAACATGTTCGCAGTAATATATAATTAATTTATAATTATTTCTAGGTACATATAGATATTTATGTACACGGATTGTAGGAAATAATTTACAATAAGATTTATTTTATAACAGTAACGATATTTAGCTAACTTAAATTAAGTTATTGTCAAGGATCATGTGTAGGTTTAATTATCTAAATTTTAGCTATATTTTTACTACATATGGTCTGAATGGTTCTGTCTATATTAAGGTACGAATTAAATGTTATCATTATAGCGGACCTTGTGTTAATAACGACGGTCGCGCTTTAATGTTACCACCGGATCCAATACGCCCCAACTGAGAAGACCCAGCGAAACAAACTCAGCGGGTGTCTCTACTACCGGTTTCAACACGGCCCAGTTGAGACGCTCCGGCGAAACATACTCAATGGGGCATATACATGAGATTCAAAACAGTGCCAAGTGTTCCCTATACAGTGTAGTTCGGGAACTTAGTTTTGGCAGTGCTCGTCACGGGGTCTCTGAAATGGGCCACGTGTGGACTCTACCAGAGAGATAGTCACCGAAACTCTCAGTACACGTGTGTACCGTGATCTTAGTGATGAAAATTCCTTTACAAACACTAGTTTCTTTTCCAATCCCCTGACCCACCGCTCGCCACAATTGGGCAGGAATTTCACTTAATTGTGACTGAATAAATGATGAAAATGCTGCACACAGTTGAATTAATATGCAAATAACGCGATTTATCACAATATTTGACACGGGAAAAAATTCTTTTTTTTTTGTTTTTATTCACGTAGACTTTCAAAAAGCGCTTGTAAATAGTCAGAACATGTTTGTAGTAATATAGTTGTATACATTATTATTTCTAGTTACAAAGATACATATTTAGGTACACGGATTGTATGAAAACATTTATAAAATTTATTTTATAATAGCAATTATATTTAGCTAACTTACTCTAATCGACTGAGTCCATATAAAAAAAGAAGAAGAAGAAGTACACTTAATTGCAAAAATAAGTAAAACAAAACAATTGTTACAAACAAGGAAATTAACTTATTTTAGTGCAATTGGCGGCCTTATCGCTAAAAGCGATCTCTTCCAGGCTGATGAAGGTAATCTGATGAAGGTAGCAGAAGATGTACTAATAGTAATAAGAAGTTTTAAATCTTAATTAATTTAATGTTACATACGACTATTGTATATACAACATGTAACTTAATTAACGCACCTCCTGAAAATAGTTTATTCAGAATCGACTACTGAATCGATTTATATCATTTTTAATATAGGTAATTTTTTATTCCAAAATAATTAAAACTACGGAAATTATTGTCATATTAATCCTGTACAGTCAAAACATATTGAAATGGACCGTAAGTCAAAGTAATAAGACTTTTAAAATCGCAGTTTTATTTGTATTCATACAAATTCCATCACTCTATACAAAAAAAAAAGAACTTTATACCGAGAAACTATTTTTTTTCATTTTTAATTTATTTGTTTGGGAATACAAACGGCTACACACTTTTCTTAATAACTAAGTTATGCTTTATAGTATTTGTCAATGAGTAACCCACATCGTTATCCACACCTTAAGTAGTTAGTAGTTAGTTAGTAAATAACAATATACCTACATGTTAAATTAAAAATTCAGTGTATGTATTATGATTACAACATAATATTCTAATTGGGGTGTATGAGGGTGTGCGTTAATTATGTTACATGTTGTATACTCGGTTGTGTTCGACCGTTTCATTTTAGTGGAAGTTACAAGATGAATATCAATAATGAAGCTTTTGCAGTGCTGAATGTACATAAATGTTCTGGTAAACACGTCTATGAAATTGAAACAAAAACATCACACTACTATGCAGTTTATAATCGTACTTTTACGTACTAAAATAAGATAGTCCAAAGAATACCTTGATAAAATTGCAGAAACGTTACAATATTTCAAATACATCTCTGCCCGCCCAGTTGTTTTGTGGTCTGATACAATTGAATATTAATTATAACAAAACCTATATAAACCCATCACACAAAGCCCATCGAACATATTTATTTACCTTCTGTGACAGGTGAATCATTCGTCGATTATGTGAATAAATTGAAAACGATCCATCATAGGCTTGATTAAAATTTAATTAATTCTACCCTTAGCCCCCTCTCCCCCCTGTACCCACAGCCCCCTACTCTTGTTAGCTGTCGCGTTTGACATGTCGTGTTTTTACCTTTGTTTTTATAGGATTAATTGTTATAAGAGCAAAGATGGCTAGACGAGCGTCTTGGCATAGTTCATCACGCTGGAGGTCGTGGGTTTGATTCCCCCCAGGACAGATATTTGTGTGCATGAACATGTTTGTTTGTCCTGAGTCTGGGTGTTATAAAAGTAGTATATGTTGTATAGAACCATTCAGACAATATGTAGTAAAATATTAATTTCAATAATTAAACTTAAACATAATCTCCTTGACAATAACTTAATACAAGCTAGCTAAATATCACTACTATTATAAAATAAATTTATAAATGTTTTAACAATCCGTGTTCCTAAATATCTATAATAAGTAACTAGAAATAATAACTGTATTACTACAAACATGTTCTCTATTTACAAGCGCTTTTTTAAAGTCAAGTGAATAAAAACCTTTTTTATTTATTTTATTTATATTAGTTATCTGGTTTCCATAGTACAAGCTCTGCTTAGTTTGGGATCAGATAGCCGTGAGTAAATAATGTCCTAGGATGTTATTATTTTTATTACTTCCATGTCTGAACGGTGTAGGTACCTTTATGTAAAAATTACGATGTGTTTTGAGGCCTGGTTGGTGGAGAGACTTCCCACTGTGCCTTGGAAAGCACGTTTAGCTATCGTCTCGGTTATCCTCAGTTGTTATTGGTTCTCTGTGGTTTCCATGGTCAGATGGCAGGCACTTGATTGATTTTGTTGGCTAGCCGAAACGGGTTTAATTGAAAGTCGACCCCAATAAAAATGTAAGAGATCAGGTACAGGACCAATGGCTTGACGCTCTTCCTAAGGCGCTAGGCAAACCCACACTTCAGCTTGGTACTAAGAAATTTTCTTACCTTTTTTTAGCCTGACCCAGGATTTGAATCCAGGACCGCACCATCTCTTATAAGAGACAGGGAGACAGACACACAGGTACAATTACACAAAGACATGATCGGGAAATTGTAACAATCTTTTTGTGCTGTGGTGTAAAACTAAAATCTACATGCACCTTGCGATCCAATCAGCAGGTATCAGTACGAACTCAACACTTCGATCAAACTTCAATCATAACAATAAACCTCATCCTTTGTGCCCGTTTTCCCGGATGTAACGTCACTCTGACGTCACGGGAGTTTCCGGCACAGGAAAGGCTTTTAAATTTAGGACATGTCAATCGAGTCGGGTTGTATGGAGACCGAGAAACTGTACGTGTTCCGCGAAGTTTATGTCACAGTTTGAAACTGAATGTAACGGTTTGATGTTGGAGTTATTCTTTTGTTCCATGTACAAGTCAGAATTGAATGATTAATGAAGTAAGGAAATTGAATCGCTTTAATTTTGGCTCTATATAACAGGTTGAAATCACGCGTCAGGTAAAGTACTTTATTTTAGTGTTTCGTCTGGCGCAAAACATGGCCTTTCCAGTGCGATGATGGGCTAGAATGACATAGGTTCTTAGCAAACACTAGTAAAAACGCATATTGTGAATACCAGATTCAGTACTAAGCTAAACATAAGTTAAATAAGAAAAACACACTTTATTGAACAATACTTACAGAGCATACTCTACAAGATTTTATAATTTTCAAATCTGCACCTTAGTGTTAGAAGTTCATAAAGTCATCTGGGCGACGTCATGTGCGGTGTAAACTTGAGTTGTTATAGTTGATAGCCAATAGCAGCTTCTTCTTTATTTAACTATACATTTATTATGACACACAGATAAAAAATTTAAAAAGGTTATGTTCCCGTGGTCACTCATACACTAAAGTTATATGTAAAATGATGTGCGATCGTAAGATTGCACACCCATTAGTATATACCAATTATGTACAGAGTGAGACTTTACAAGGCTTTTAAGTTTTCTTTTTAACTAATCGTTAATGACTACAACTGAGGCCTATATCTTAATCTTCCAAAGCACATAGACGCTTGGAAATTAAATCATCTTTTTGATTGTTTATTTTTTAAACAAAGCCCGAACCTGAGCAAATTAATCTCTGTATCGCGGGGTACTTTCGAAACATATAATATACGAACACAAAATACAAGTTGTACTGTGCGAGAATCGAACCCGAGACATGATATGGCGAGGTAACTGTCTTAATCGCTGCGCCACTCGTAAAGTCAGAACTTTGTGGGCACCCTAAACAAACTTATAGCGCGCTAAGGTTCTTAACTTCGACTCTTTGTTAATAGACCGGTGAGGCCGACTACCAGTGATGAGCATCTTAGCTACCAGCTAACAGACTTCGGACGGTCACCGTAGCCTAGTTGGTAGTGCTCCTGCCTACGAAGCTGGTGGTCCTGGGTTCGAATCCCGGTAAGTGCAAATATTTGTGTGATGAACACGAATATTTGTTTCTGAGTCATGGATGTTTTCTATGTATTTAAGTATTTTTCTATCTATATAAGTATGTATATCGTCGCCTGGTACCCAAAATACAAGTTTTGCTTAGTTTGGGGCTAGGATGATCTGTGTGACATTGTCCCTAGATATTATTATTATTCTTTAAAAGTGTTATAAAATGTAGACATAATTGGCTAAAGTAATTCTTATCATCAACATTCAACCCATAGTTTAAAAAATGAAAGTCTGGCATCAAACAGTTTTTACTTAGTTCCATTGTTTGGTGCCATGAGAGCAAATTTTCACTTAAAGAACTACAGGAATCGCACAGAATCAAAACAAAAAGTCAGTAAAAGGTCAAGTCAAGTCAGTAAAATCTTATCGTTTGCTTACTGAAAAAGAAAAGAAACTATTTCGGGTTTGGAGGATACAATAGGATATTACAAACTTGTCAACGTCTATTGTGTTAATTTTGGTATTGTTTTCTTTTTCATATGTATGCGTAAAGACCGAGACAGTGTCAGCACAGGGCTTCACGTGGCGTTACTAGCAATCGTCTAATTTCGACAACCGCAAAGCCATATGAAATTAATGATCCCTCGCTTCGTTGAGTTAAGCTCGCCTGTGTTCATGAGATATCTAATCGGTTATATAAATATGTATTTCTGTGTGCAATAAAGAATAAATAAATAAAAATAGGAGGTTCCTGCGGGCAGCGCAGGACCGGCTATTGTGGAGATCCTTGGGGGAGGCCTTTGTCCAGCAGTGGACGTCTTTCGGCTGATATGATGATGATGATGAAATAAAAATAAGATCCCTCGCTTCTGTTAGAATCCTCTCTCAGTAATCCCCAAGCTTTCACTACAAACAAGTACGTACACGTCCCTATCGCTCCTATCCTACGGTGGAAAACGTGCCTTAGGCAAATAGACTATACCGTAACCTTCTTAGATATTTTACCTATTAGAAATGACATTAATGCTTCCACCTTGAGACTAACATTATATAATATGATTTGGACGCTGCCTCGCGACGTACCGCCTTACCCTATAATTAAGTTTGTGATGAATTCAATTACCTGAGGGCTTACTTCCATACCTAATCTTAGCCTTTTCTTCCTGTGTGGGTACGGGCTATACAATGATACTTCCTTACCATATTCTGAGAAAATCCTAGTTCAGGTAACAGTTGCTTATCCCACGCGTCAGTAACATTGACTGCCTCGTTGGTCTAGCGGTAGCGTGTTCACCCGCAGGGAATGAGGTTCTGGGTTCAAATCCCGGGTCGGGCCAAAAGTGATTTTTCTCATTATCAGCCCGAAGTCTGGGAGTTGGCGGTATTATACCCCCGTGCCTCGGAGAGCACGTAAAGCCGTCGGTCCTGTACCTGACCTCTTTCCGGTCGTGTCGCTAGGCGTCCCATCGGATCATGAGAGTGATGGAATAGAAAGTGCTCCTGTGTTTGCTCACACACTTTTGCTCTATTGATACTCACCGCCGTGGATGAATTTCGGCTAGGAGGCATTAACATAGTGATTCTAGAATGCGTAGCAATTACCTAACCTGTCCGTCACAAATAGTATTGTTCCTAGGAGCAGTAGCAATTAATTAAATCGGTTGTATACAATGTCGTGTCTAGAACGCGTAACAATTACCTTACAGACCTGCTCTAAAAGGATTGTTCCTAGGACATGTTCATGTTTATTAGGTAGTAGACAATATTACCTTTAGTTATCTTAAGTATGTTTCTTTGAATAACTTATAAACGTAATGTGTATATGTATTTTATTAATATATATTGTGATGTTACTTCAAACGTACTGGCAATTCGACAATCGCTGGGTATCAAACACACTGTCAGCCATAATAATAATATTGAATTCTTACCTTTATATAGACAGAACTATTCGACAAGATGTAGTAAAATATATCTATAACAGTACATTTCGTTAATGAGGCCTATAAATAATTTCTTTGAGAATAACTTAAATAAACTAGCTACATAACTAAAATCATCAGTATCATAAATTATATGTTATTTCTAAATGTTTTCATTCAAGCAGCATATCCGAATATCGGTATGTACATAGAATCAATTTTCTATATTTATTTAACCAAATTACTATTTGTAAGTGCTTTTTTAAATATAAATAAAAAACATATCTTTTTTTATAATTTTTTGATAATTAATTCATACGTCGTAATTACCTGACCTACCTGTCAAAAACAGTATTGTTCCTAGAACACGTAACAGTTACCTAAGCTAGCTTTAAAAAGACTTATGTACATTAAAAATTCATTTATTGCGTAATAATATTACATTTGTGTGGAATCGTCATTTTTTTTTACCCAACCGTGCAGTAACGTGGCAGCCACTGAGATACACTGCCAGAAAACTTAGTAGGAAGCCTTTTTGTTAAATAGGTATTTATTTCTTAATACAAAATTATATTGTATTTAAATGTATTAATTTAGAGCGACTCAATCTCTTTTGTCACTTAAATAGTCGGAAGTTTTGTAGTAAGTTCTTTTAAATTTATTCTTAAACATTTCTCTGATATCAATTGGAAGTTTGTTATAGAATATTAGACGTTTCCCCATAAAAGAGTTACTTATTTTGTGGAGACGGGTGGTATGTAACACACGGTTATGCTTATATCTAGTATTTACATTATGAGTATCACTCCTTTTACAGAAGGAGTCTCTATTTTTATGCACATACATTAGTTTGTCATATATATACTGACATGCTACAGTCAGAATGTTAATCTCTTAAAGAAACTTATGTAAATCCCCACTTTTTATATTAGGGGTATAAAGGGCTATATTAGGGCTATAAAGCTTCAATACTCCTTCATTATATGTATATAGGTACAAATAATAGCTGTGTTACACGATAATACAGCTGTTATACGGTAAACAAGCGCAGTCATTAGACGCTCCTTCGATTGTAGATGCCTGCGGTTGTGATGTGGTTTCCCGAAATGCTTCGAGCTTCCATTTGATTGGGGGAATCGCGAATATTTGTGGCGGCTATGATTAGTACGGCTGATTAAATATGTTTTGATTACACGTGTCATCTTATATTATATGTATGGGGAAGTAATGGTTGGTTATACAAGTATCAAGTATGAGTTACAACAATATAATTCAATGTGCAGGGCCTATTGTCAATAGCCGATTATATATATTACTAGCTGCGGCGTAAAATTTTATAAAAAAAATTATTAAAATTTTACGCCGCAGCAAAACCACAATAATATTATTGTGGTGGTTGTTGTGGTAGTAATTTAATAGAATTACTATGTTATGCGACGGACCTGTTGGCAAATGCTTGCTTCTCACGCTGGAGGTCGTAGGTTCGATTTCCAGGTATTCCTAAACATTTCTCTGATATCAATGGGACGTTTGTTATAGAATATTAGACGTTTCCCCATAAAAGAGTTACTTATTTTGTGGAGACGGGTGGTATGTAACACACGGTTATGCTTATATCTAGTATTTACATTATGAGTATCACTCCTTTTACAGAAGGAGTCTCTATTTTTATGCACATACATTCTGACTGTAACATGTCAGTACATATTATTATATGACATGTACTGACATGCTACAGTCAGAATGTTAATCTCTTAAACGAACTTATATAAATCCCCACTTATTATATTAGGGGTATTCATATTCTTTCATATACAAATATAATAAAATCGTAGAAACGTCAAACTGTACATTGAATATTTTTTTAAAGGATACTTGATCTACAATCGATATTGAAGCCAAAAATATAGTTTTTAGAATTTTTGTCTGTTTATCTGTTTGTCTGTATGTATTTCCGGGCTAAACTCAAAAAGTACTGCAGGGATTTACTTCAAATTTTGCATGAATATTACGAAGAGGTCGGGTCAACATATAAGCTACATATTATTACGCTATCATCTACGGGGGAGGAGCTGTGATAATTTATAAATTTTAACGCGGGTAAAACCACGGGGCACAGCTAGTATTCAAATAAAGCTTCAATACTCCTTCGTTTTATGTATATAGGTACAAATAATAGCTGTGTTACACGATAATACAGCTGTTATACGGTAAACAAGCGCAGTCATTAGACGCTCCTTCGATTGTAGATGCCTGCGGTTGTGATGTGGTTTCCCGAAATGCTTCGAGCTGCCATTTGATTGGGGGAATCGCGAATATTTGTGGTGGCGATGATTAGTACGGCTGATTTAATATGTTTTGATTACACGTGTCATCTAATATTATATGTATTGGGAAGTAATGGTTGGTTATGTAAGTATCAAGTATGAGTTACAATATAATTCATTGTGTAGGGTCTGTCATCATCATATCAGCCGAAAGACGCCCACTGCTGGACAAAGGCCTCCCCTAAAGATCGCCACAATTCCCGGTCTTGCACTATACGCATCTAGTAGTTTCCAGCGACCCGCACAAGATCATCGGTCCATATTGTGGGGTCCATACGCCCACGCTGCGTCTTCCGGTTCGTGGTCGCCACTCGAGAACCTATCTGCCCTAGCGGCCGTCGGTTCTTCGAGATATGTGCCCCGCCCACTGTCACTTCAGTTTTGCACTTCAGGGTCTGTGGTCACCTGCGAAATTTTATAAATTATAGCCTATGTGCTATTCGGATATATAAGCTGTATTACTTTGAATCAAAATCAGTTCGGTAGTTTTTTCCGTGAAATTCGTTTTCGCATTTATTCTTAATATTAGTCGGATAGTAGGATTAAAGTTATTAATGTAATAGGATAGGTTAACTCTTTATAATTGATTTCTGTGGTAGTCAATATGGCTAGTTACCAGTCTTTGCTTACTTTATTTTTAAAAAGAAAACTCCCGCACTTGTGAAATTAAATCAGAAAAATAGAATTAACCAACATTAAGCATACCCAAACTCAGAACAGCTACTTGTGGGTCACACAAATAGTGGCACTGGACGATAATCGAACCCGAAACACGAAATCACGAGGCGATCGTCTCAACCACTACGCCACACGTCCTGATATGAAAAATCAACTTGCTTTGATAATAAAAACACATTTTAGTATCACTTTTTTATTCTAGCAAGAATCACCATTAGATTACGGCAAATGCTTAGCATCAGCTAAGCATTTGCCGTAGTCTAAGAAGTTTGCAACACATTTGGCATAACTGTTGGTCGACTCTTAAACCTCTGCATAAACCACAATATTAACATAGAACTGTATTGCTGTACTGTGAATGTGAAATTAATTTATCGTGAATAAAGGAATTGAATAAAGGAAAGTCTTTTGGCTGATATGATGATGAATAGTAATTCAATAGAATTGCTATGTTGATATTTTGATAATGATCACTATAAAACAGTTGGAATTTCTTAATTTCGCAAAGATTCATAATCACTTCGACGAGAAATAATACATTTGTACACAATTACATTATAAATATAACATATTAAAAAGTTCACACTGCGCATTATAATGTAAATTAAATTAATTTGCTAAACATAACATTAACAACTTGCAAAAAATGGCTACGTACCCGTAGGACCTCCTAGTTTGGACCTCGTCTAAAAAGATGACCCTTTGGACCCCTTTGTACCGTTTGGACCTTCAAACTTGGATGTTGTCTATACTTGATTACCTATTAGACCCTCTATTAAGCAACGAGTTCTGTTGGACCTCATTCACATGTCTTCGTATAAAAAGTTAAAATACACTCGTGCACAAAAGTGACACACCTTATTAAAAATAAAACATTACAATATAAATCAATGTTATTAATCAAAAATATAAAAGATCACAACGTTATGTAACAAATAAAAACACATATTCCAGTTACATTTTTCTAATTTGACAAATCTTCAAGACCATAGGTATACATAAAAATGCATACTATATATTAATTTTGAATGTTTATATCACATTTTAAAAGAAAGAAACACTGATATAATAATGTAAGTATATCTAAATCTAAATTGTATGCCGTAACAACTGAATTTGTGAAGATTGGTTTTACAGGCAGCAACTTAATTAAATTTGTAAATATAAGATATCTTTGTATTTTACATATTTGTAAATAACTTTTCTAGTAATTACAGCCTTATTCTCGTAGATTTTTTGTAAATTTAAAATAATGTATATGAGTAAAATAAAGTATATAAATCACAGAGTTTTTTTTAAGTTAAGAAGTTTTTTTACATATAAAACATTACAATATGCGGTTTACCTAAGTATTATTGATATTTGTACATGGGGTTTTTTAAAATATTTATCCATTACACACCTGTAAATTTGAAAGAAATATAGTTTACACTATAATTTCTTGTGTTTCTTCTACTGACCACGGATTGCTGTTTGTTGTTAGTGTGCCTGTATTCGCTTATGCTATTTCGCCTAATTATTAGAATTCTGGTTAAACATTTTCAACACAACAGTACCTTTTTTACTAAAATAACGCCGGGCGAATACTAAATAAAAACATATTTTATTAAGGTCCAAAAGGTATTAGAATTGAGGTCCAACAGGTTCATCTTTAGTAGTTTTAATTTTGAAGGTCCAAAAGGTACTTAAAAAGAGGTCCAATGGGCACATTGATTATTATATTTTAAAGAAGATCCAAAGGGACTTAAAATGAGGTCGGACGGGTACTTTTGCGATAAAGGGTCTAATCTTGTAGGTCCAACGGGTACGCAGCCCAAAAAATGAAGTTGTGTAGGTCTCTACCTACACAACTTAATTTTTTGCAAATTGAATTGCGTTTCGTACTTGATACTTGATTTGATGTCTTGACATCCAGTGTTTCACCATTCGACCTACTTGTAGACAGAGAAATATCATGCTCTATGGAGCCAGAGCATGACATTTTCAATAACAATCAAAGTTTTTGACTAACTTGAAACTCTGATAGTGATCAAAGTTTCAAAGTAGTCAAAAACTTTGATTGTAATTCTTTAATATAAAGTCAAGTTAATCACAGGATTTGTTCCATGCCCTACCACAAAAGAAAATTGTATCTATATAACTGTCAGGGTAGTGGCTGTCTCTCCGCCTGGCTGTATGTCACGGCTCAGTAGCTCGGAAACGGAAAGAGTTCAAGTCTGTTACGTGCGTATTTAGAGTTAAATATTGATTTTGAGACTCGCAATATTTGCCTTCTTATACCGTCAAGTGGTTTTTCTTTTTCAATGTGTATAATAACCGGAGACGCTCAAAAGTAAAACCTCTTAGGCGGTCACCCATCTGTTAACGTGTACATTATTTATTTATTAATAGGATAACTTACAAAACATACACTTTGGAAAGAATCATACAATGTTATAAGTGGCTCAAGCAATAGTGCTGTTTCAATTACAAGTTGCCACGACATGCATTAAAATTAACAAGGTATATGAGAAAACAATGTTATTGAAATATTTTTTAAGAAACACTTAACTAATTTCATATAATCACTTAAAATGTATGTATGTCTTGGCCTCGATGGTCTAGCGGTAGCGTGTTAAACCACAGATAAAGAGGCACTGTGTTCAAATCCCAAGTCAGACCAAAAAGGGATTTTGGGATTATTTGTAATGAAAATATCTTAGTATCAGCCTGATAACTAAGAGTATTACACGTAAGTCGTCGGTCATGTACTGTCCTCTTTCCGGTTACATCGCTAGTTGTTGCAAGGTATCATGGGAGTGATCTAATATAAAGTGACCCTATTTGTGCACACTTGTGTACTATAATATGTTCGCTAGTCTCCATTGAGGTTGGCCACCGTGGCGAAATTTGATCAGGACGACATTCTGTATAAATTATAGTAACAAATACTAAAAACTCCAATCAATACGATCTATCACTTTTATTAATCTTCCTAAATTATTTTGTACTAGCTAAGCCCCGCGGTATCACCCGCGTTATACTTTAATAATTATCACAGCTCCTCCCCCGTAGGTGATAGCGTGATAATATGTAGCCTATATGTTAACATAACCTTTTGCTAATATTCATGCAAAATTTGAAGTAAATCCATGCAGTACTTTTTTAGTTTACCCCGGACATACATACAGATAAACAGAAAAAAAATCTAAAAACTATTTTTTTTGGATTCGACCTTCGATATCGATTGTAGACCACGCACCAGGTATCCTTTTAAAAAAATATTCAATGTACAGTTTTGACTTTCCTACGATTTTATTATATATATACTATAGATACAGACTTATAATTTCTCAATTCGATTTTGAAGAGTACCTGTATGGTTTTCAAATTTACTCAGACTTTATCTGAATAAGTAAATACAAGTATGTGAGCTGAATATTTATAACCGGATTTTAGCAATTTAATAAAACCAGATTGATGTAGACAACTTTAAAGAGAAGTCCTCGCTCACGCAAAACGGGCACGAACGAAATAACATTACATTATAATTAATAAAACGTGAGCGTTTTAACTGCTCCAAATATTTAAATATTGGTATAAAAAAGTAAAACCGCCGTCAGCATCGCACCGTAAACGATCCCACAAAATCTTTTCTTTTACAAGGATGCAAATATTTGTAGAGAACCTTCAAAGGTGTTTGAACAATTTTCCTTAAAATTCTTTTGGTATAAGATGATTGCGAATTATTATTATAATTGCTTGTAGACCTCATATTGTGGTTTTGGGGCAAGGAATATACAAAGTTATATAAACAACAGGAATTTACGAAATTGCTTCAATGTGAGATTTTGAAGTAAATTAGATAAGATAATATATAATAATATGAAGAGATCAGTGAACGAGATTTTAAAGTAACATTTTAAGGACGTAACACATTTAAGTATATTTAGTTACATGGGGGTGTTCTCTACAGAAAATCTTTGATCACACTCATGTAACTAATTAAAACTAAAACAAAAGTAGAGATATTTATTCAAGAAGAAATAAGAAAATACATTTATTCAGTAAACAGTATTTCGACATAATAAAAGAGTCGCACATTCGGGTTACAGATGCACACCGACAATGAGAAGATGGGGTACCATGTATCTGTTATGTTATTAAAATGTATCATTGTGTTTTGAATATTTTATACTGTTTTATTTCTTTTAAACTGCACTATCTCTCTCTTTTAACATACATAGACAATCGTTCACCACCCGAGTTCATGAAGGTCGGTTTTTGATATAAACCGACCTTCCGTGCACGGTAAGTGGTGAGGTTTTACCTTTTTTACTGAGAAGTTTAGTTGTGAAGGAGGAATTCAGCCTTTTACTAAATATAAGAAACCAATCAACCTATTCGAGACGCCTCATTTCAGAGCCGCAAAGATTTTATGAGTATTTTATCCTTGTCACTGGTTGTAGAGTACGTAAGTTTACCGTCTGATTAAAAAACGGCGAGGGCATTATCGGTTCCATAGATACTCCATATATGACGATACTACAATTGGTTTTGGAGGGCGAGTGTAGTGTAGCTGGCGAGAACAAAATATCAGTCTGAGCTATAACCTGGCTTATTTTAAGTAAGTGGTGATCCCATCGTCTGGCTTATCAAAGAAATTTTTGCCATAATAATGCTCACAGGCCAAAATTCAAATTCAACGAAGTCTAATTATACCAAAAGTAAGTAAAACTAGTTCTTAATTTGAGTGAAATCGAGAAAATGTATAACAAGCGTAACAGACGTTATTGCTCCGGAACTAACAGTCCATTGTATAGCACAAGGTATTTATTTGATTTAAAAGTTGCATAACTTGTACCAATTCATAAATCTGCAAGTAAATTTAACCCGTGTAATTACTGCCCTATACCAGATCTACCGGTGATTTCAAAAGTTTTTGAAAGGATCTTTAAAAACCGCTTAGAATCATTCTCTAATTCAAAAGGCTTCTTTACTGAAAACAATATGGATTTAGAGCTCAATCAAATACTCTCACTGATACAATAGACCTCATAACCATAATTTAAAAAAAAATGGATGTAAAACAAGTTGTTTTAAATATTTTCATTGCCCAGGGTGGAGGATGTCCATAATGATTTCCCCACGATAAAAAAGGTGTAAAAAATCCTTTGATACCATCAGTCAGGTCACGTGTCAAAGGCAAAACGCTTGAAATTTTAAAATCATATTCTTATAGAGAACCGTAAGCAAATCGTAACAATAGGTGATATGAAAGTAATCCTCGCGTCCTGCCCTGTCAGGACACAACCCTTCCTTCTTCCAGAATCCCAAATTATCCATTACTTGAAATGCTTTATAAACCATGTATATGTGTGCCTCAAATATAAATAATTAACAGGTTATAAATGGTTTATTTTCAAAAGTAACTAATTTAAACTAAAACAAAATTAAATTATATTAAATTATAAGCTAAATTAAATTAAATGATAAGCTAAAAATTAGAAAATATCGAAATATTATACTTATAGGCGTTGAATAATTCCTCCGCGGGAAAAGTGCCCAGAAGGCTGGCCGTAATGCCACGCTGGTCATGGGAAGCGTCGATTAATTAATAACTACCTCAAAATAATATAGTATATAATATCAAAATTAAAATATTACAAAAACTGCAGATTATGCTATCAATGCCACATCTAGCAAACATCAAATTCGTACATCCATGTTGTGCTTACCTAACTTACGATCGAGTTTATTACCATTTATATGTTATTTGCTTACCCACATTTTATTTTTTTAGATTATTGTTTTGTTAATTTAATAATGTACGTAATTTATATACATACGTGTTGTGCGCCCTTATTATTAATCTTAGTTTTAGAAATTGTTTCTCGGTAAGTGTCATTATGTACACAATTATTTATAAGAAATAAATTTGTATTTAACTGTAAAATGGGGGACTGCAAGTGCGGCGAAAACGACAAGATAACCATGTCTGTACTACTGTAGTGAAAAGTTGTTTCCGGCACTGTGTCGGAAGATCTATCTTGTCTTATGGGCGTTGTAATGACAATGCCCGTATTTTTACACCGAACGTCTATACGTTTTTTTAAGTATTCCATATTATAGTTCTATGTTCTTTTTAGTTGGCGCTAAATGAACTAACCAGTGCGTTAGTGTGTATAAATCGTGAATGTTGTGAACCATCGTACTATTATTTTATAATACCAGTGTTAACGCAATTAAGCTTTGGTTCACTTGAATTGAGACAGGACTGATGTATCCTATTTGTTTGTTGCAGTTGCGCCGCCCAGCCACCGCACTCCGCGCCGTTCATTTCTAATAAGGTATGAAGACGATAATTTTATGAAGATTTTCAATTTTAACCTAATAGGCTATTCAGGCAATCAAGGCAGGCAACATAATAGCAGTGTAGGGTAAATAAAATAAGCGCTATGCAAATGTTTTTTTTAATTAAATTAAATATATATGGCTAACGTACATAATTGTACTACTGCCCTCTATTGTATTGATAACACGTGAAATTAAGCTGACTGTAACGTTATAAATCAGTAATTTATTATAATTAGGAAAACTGCTTGATATGATGATATTTATTATTTTTAAACGATTACCGTTTTGACTACAATAATTATTTAACTATTTAATTAGTCTAGTATTTAATTAGTAGTCTAGTATTTAATCAGTAGTAATTTAGATAGTAGATAATTGCTGAAAGTTTTAGGTAAAAATATTTTTCAAGATTCAAATCCGCGATTCCAATTCTCGATATATTTGTCTATCCACAGAACTTTTGCATCCGGTTGTCATGGCTATACTGACGTAAATTTTATGGTCGGGTAAGCCGTTGGAATAGAAAAAGTCAGTAACCATTTCCCGGCTGTTTTTATTGTTAATCACGAGCGGTGGCTACGCTAGTGTCAGAGTTGTTCAAAGCTCGAATGTTCAAACTAAACCACTTTGACGGCCATCCATTTCTAAATTAATAAAATAAATTAATAAAAAAAAGGTTTTTATTCACGTAGACTTTAAAAAAGCGCTTGTTAATAGTCAGAACATGTTCGCAGTAATACATAATTAATTTATAATTATTTCTATGTACACGGATTGCAGGAAATAATTTACAATAAGATTTATTTTATAACAGTAACGATATTTAGCTAACTAAAATTAAGTTATTGTCAAGGATCATGTGTAGGTTTAATTATCTCAATTTTAGCTATATTTTTACTACATATTGTCTGAACACTTTTTGTCACAATCACAGTAATATAATAATATGTATTAGTATATTTAGGAGTTTTATATATATATACTAACTTTTGCCCGTGACTTCGTTCGCGCGGAATAGTGACTTCCGGCAGATTTTTGGTTTTACCCACATAGTTCCCGATCTCGCGGAATCTCTTCAAAAATGAAATGTGGAAGATATTCTAGGGAACTCTTCAAAACGTCATCTATCGAGCATAGTGACAACTCGGATTATTTATACTCCGTTATCTATACTCCGTTCGGGCTTTTTCTTTGTACTAAAAGTTTTATTATATTGATATTATTTTTTTCATACCTTTTTACTATTTATTTACTTTTTCCGATGAATTAAAACAATAACATGAACCGAACTCGTGTAACGATCGACACCATTGCGCGATCACCAACTCGACATAGAGTACTAATAGAATTATCTATATTCCGTTAGAGCATTTTCTTTGTACTAAAAGTTGTATTATATTATATTTTCATACCTTTTTACTATTTATTTACATTTTCCGATGAATTTTCAGTACTGAATTGATGCCGACTCTTGACCAATAGATGGCGCTATTTTACTTTTATTTTATTTTTTGTAATAAAAACTATCCTATGTCCTTTCTCAAGTTCCAAACTATGTCTGTACCAAATTTCACACAAATCGGTTCAGTAGTTTAGGCGTGAAGCAAAGACAGACAGACAGACAGACAGACAGCCAGAGTTACTTTCGCATTTATAATATTAGTTTGGATGTCGTATGTATAGTATGTAATTTGTTTGTATTATTAGTATGTAGATATATCTAATTCTACAAGTTGGTAGTAGCAATTAGCATCACTTAATTTTATTTTTCTTTTGATGTTGTACACTGTTTTTACCCTTCTTCTACAAATCTCCCTCTGTCAGTGGTTTGCTGGAAGAAAACTCATCAATGAGTTAAGCTCGCCCTTGTACATTAATTTAAAAATACACATGTATAAAATGTTTATTTTCTGTGTACAATAAAGAATAAGAATAAGAATGGTTCTGTCTATATATAGGTACGAATTAAATGTTATCATTATGGCAGACCTTGTGTTTATAACGACGGTCGCGCTTTAATGCTACCACCGGATCCAATGCGCCCCAACTGAGAAGACCCAGCGAAACAAACTCAGCGGGTGTCTCTACTACCGTTTCTATATACTGATAGCATGTCTCGTCATGGCAATTACTTACGGACCTGCCACAGTATAAAATAAATAGTAGTCACGTCCTCAGGTATAAAATAAAAAAGTGACTGTATCCTTTCTCCTTTTACCGAAGTAGGTTGTCTGGAAGAGAACACATTTAGTAGAGGTAGGGCATAGCGTTCATTCGCTCTAAGAGCAGCCCGACTGGGGAAGTACCTCCACCTTACAGAAGACACTCCTTAATAATAACACTAATAATGTTGTGTTTCCGAGTGTGAGTAAGGTCGCCAGAGCTCATTGGGGTGGGGGGAAGGGTCAGCAACACTTGTTTGCTGACTTTTAAAGGCTGGCAACACACCCGCGACCTTTCTGGTGTTGCGAGTGTACATGGGCGGCGGTGATCACTTACCATCAGGTGACCCACTTGGTCGTTTGTCGCCCTCCGATATAAAAAAAAAAACATTTTAGTGGCAAGACTGCCAATCGTACTGTTCTCTCTTGTTCATGTACTGATTAATTCTTTGGTGTACAATAAAGAGTGTTTAGATTTTTATGCTGGATGGGTTTGCGCTTGACCACGATCTCACCTGATGGTAAGTGAAGATGTAGACCGCGCGTACCCATAAATTATTCACTCTAGCCTTTAATAAACCCATGTTGTATGAGTCTGGAAACATATCGTTCGGGAGGGTGTTCCACAGCTTAGCTGTGCGTATAATGAAAGAGGAAGCAAAGCGCTTCGTACGGTATAATAAGATGTCAACAACAAATCGGTAGAGACCCTCCCGACGCCTGGTAGTCCGATGAAAAAAGGGGGAAAGAGGGATAAGTTTATGTTCATATATAAACAGATACCCTGGTTTTGGTGATCGTGTGATTTTAGCTTTTTTTGCGTGTTGGACTTTATTTTCTTATCCGTAACTCCACGGGCAGAATAGAACATCTACTAACAAAGGGAAATTAAATATTATTTAGCGCCAAGTGGAGTTAGCTTCTATAATCTCATCGCCGCCAAACATCTTATTCTAAGAGGATAATGAAATAAATGTTACGCTTAATTTTCTTATATTATTTGCAAAAAATATATATTTTAATTAGAAATACTAAATTGGGTTCATTATCTGCCTTGCTTGTTGATTAAATGAGATAAATAATAATAAATTATAGCTAACTTTTTCTGTAAATAAAATTTTCAGTATCGATATTTTTTTCCCTACTTTCCCTATTGTGACATATAGTAGGTTTATTTTCGACAGTTTGAAATAAGCTTATTTACTGATGTTTGGAGGGCCATAACTTCTACCAAAATAAGCTTATCTTCAAACACACACATAGTCGTGGTTGATATCTATTTTGCGTCAAAAAAATATTTGTGTATTCTTAAAATCCATAGAGCAAATTGAGGATTACTTTTGTATAGGAAAATGTCTGCTAGGAATGGCGCTTAAGGACTAAATCTCTAAACTTAAACTGCCTTGTTAGTCTATCGGTAGCATGTTTAACCGCAGATAATGAGGTCCTGGGTTCAAATCCTGGGTCGGGCCGAAAAGTGATTTTGAGAATTTTGTGTCAAGAAAATTTCTCAGTTTCAGCCCGAAGTCGAGTTTTATCGAGTTGGCGGTATCACATCCCTGTGCCTCATAAATTGCGTAAAGCCATCAGTCCTGCACCTGGCCTCTTTTCGGTCCTGTCGCAAGTCATACCATCGGATTATGAGAGAGAAGGAATAGAAAGTGTAGTTGTGATTACGCACTACAATAAATGTCCTCAGTTGGCTAGTCTTCATTGAGACACGCGGCCGAGGCTGAAATTCTACCAAGAGGACATTATCCTTGAAAAAAATACAGCATCCCTCCAGAAATCAGCGCATTGCGTTCCTTTCTGCAGCTCTTCGCAATGCGACGTTGCACATTATGGGCTTTCAGTTTAACGACTCGTATATAATAGCTGAGAACGACGGTGTCACTTTTTATATAAACATTGCTATATAATATGCCGCGATAGCCGTATTCGACATCTATATATAAAAATCAATGACACTTTTCGTTGTAATGTTATAACTCAACAACGCCTTTACTGATTTGGCTAATTTTGGTCTTGAATTATTTGTGGAAGTCCAGGAAAGGTTTGTTCGTAGAGAAAATTTAAATAAAGTCTTGAAAAAGTGTAAAATCAACATCTTTTAGCAATTTAAAATATTTTATGGTTTGAATAAATGAACTTAATAATAGTAGATGTGAATATATACTATAATAATATAATAATAGATAGAACATAATATAATAATAGATGTGAAATTATTTGATTGTTAAATAACCATAAAATTTGTATAATTATTATTGATTATTCAATTATATATGGAAAAGCCATTGTAGACATATCTAAACGAATGGAAATTTGTTTAAACATAAGGTTAAAAGCTTAATGGGAAAGCTAATTTTTTTCTTATTTTCAAAAGCATTACTCAAATAAAAAAATAATATCCTTCAAATATATAGAAGGTTTAATACCCTCGAGGTTGTCTTATATTCCCCGAGGGATGTAGTCAGTATTTTACGATAATGGATGAAAGGGAAAGTTAGTATAAAATCATTGATTTTCTGTCAACACTGCTTCGTTGGCTTTCAACTCGCAGGTACGACGGGAAATTGTGGAGCCAGCTACTCTCTGCTGATTGCGCAGTGGGATGGAGTTAGGGGTTAAGCTGACGACTCACAAAACTCGCCGGGGAGGTACTCCACAATTAATATCTATATACATATAACAAAATCATAGGGAAGTCAAAACTGTAGGTACATTGAATATTTTTTAAAAGGATTCTTGGGGCGTGATCTAATAAAAAAATAAAAGATTTTTTTCTGTTTGTCTGGGTGTCTACAATAGATATCGAAGCCAAAAATATAGATTTCAGAATTTTTGTCTATTTGTGTGTATGTATAACCGGGCTAAACTCAAAAAGTACTGCATGGATTTCCTTCAAAATTTGCATGAATATTACGAAGAAGTCGGGTCAACATATAGGCTTCATATTATCACGCTATTCCCTGCGGGGGAGGAAATGTGGTGGAAAATAAAATTTAACGCGGGTAAAACCGCGGGTTAGTATTTTATATAATTTATTTTTCATATGGATTTTATAAAATTATACCAAGCTATATTATCGCTAAAACAACTTTAACAAACATGTTTTAAAGAAAATACAGTAAAAATTAAGAACGTAATAAAATTAAGAACAGTAAGTTCCTATACGGAAAAAGTAAAGTCTTAACTATGAGAGAAAAATATTCAATAACGAAATCTTTATTTTTCTTTAACATGCCGATTAGAGGAATTTTCATGACTACACCGGACAATAAAACCTAACCAAATTAAATAAGAAAATGTGAAAGTATGGCACCTTTCCATTAATTTAAGCCCACTTTTGAAAAACACACTAATTTCGTTGAGGTCGTATTTAAACACTCTTACCTATGTTTTATTACTTTTACAAAAATGTATTCATTCGTTATGAAGCTATTAGCTTCATAACGAATGAATACATTTTACTTTTCCAGTAGCCTCTGTTATGCAGAGAAAACGAAATTGTAATTGAGTTTTAATTCAACATTCTGCTGTTTTAATAAACAACGAAAGCAGAAAGCTCACGTTCTTAGTGAATTATAATATTATTGTTTATATTAATAATAATTTATTTATTTCTCCACAAAGCTAGTTACAATAGTTACAACTAAATTGATAATCTGGTATACATATTCCTTTGTGAGAGCTGATACCTGAAGTAGGTTTCTTATAGAACCTGTATTACAGATCACCAGGCCCTCGGCCGCTTCGGAGTGGACAAATATCTAATCCGAAGCGGCCGAGAATATAGAAGGAAACAATCCGTCCCTAAATAAATAAATAAAAACAATTCTTCCCTAAATAAATAAATAAAAACAATTTGTACCTAAATAAATAAATAAAAACAATTCATACCTAAATAAATAAATAAAAACAATTCGTCCCTAAATAAATAAATAAAAAAGGTTTTTATTCACGTAGACTTTAAAAATATACTGATGATGACTTTAAATATATATTTTTAAAGACTGGAACCAGCGAGTCACCTTAAATATTTTTAAAGAATAATGTAAAGTAGTCAATATAAAAGGTATTTATTGCATTGTAGATTCTTTGATCAGATAACACCTGTTCATCTTAAAATTCTTTTAATGTCACAATTGAATATTTCGATGATTTTACCGTTTAGTGCGTGTATTGTTTTTCTTCTACGTTTAGTTTATATCCCGCTGTAATTATTGGTAGATGCGGACGAAAATTGCGATACGATAAAATATAGTTTTTACTGTAGCAACATTTAAGATTTTATGCTCCCATTACATTAAATACTCAGACAGACACCCCGGGAGACCACTTAGGGGTTTGGTGTTTCTCTTCTAAATCATTATTATAAGTTATAACTTGTTTCTCGTATAATAGTAGGTCGTGATATGTTAATAGTGTTGCTGAGCGAGTTTTAGTTACGGCAGCCAATTTCAGCTGGCCGGACTGACCAGACTAGGCAGTCAAGCTCACACAGGTGTACTCTTCTCATTCTCATAATCGATCTTTATGTCGCCGGTCCGTTAGTAATCCACACGCGGTCAGTCTATAGACGCGAGTCTAAAGACCTATAACGGCTATCAGAGCTTTATGGTAAAATATGACGCTGTACCGACAACTTTCCTATCTCGGTACTAGCTCGGCCTGAAATTTGGTGGGGTGAGTATAACCCCACCGAATCTCAGAGTCCGAACAGCTATTAGGTACGCTTCTCACCAAAAAATCGCAATAGCTCTGTTTGGGCTGGCCCGGAATTTGGAATCAGGAGTTCAATATCTACATGTTCAACATGCTACTGCTAGACCAAAGGAATGATGGGTAAAGTCTAAAACGTGGTAAATATCGTAATAATTTTATTATGTAATTAATTTATGATTGAAGTATTAATTTGATGTTAATAAAAACACATTTTATTATAGTTTTTAATTTGTTGGTGAATTTTCTTCAGTAATATATTTTGGTAGACGTTTTATAATCTTATTTAACTCAGTATTGGAAGCATAAATAACTAAAATATTCATATATCAAAACATAATCCGTTTTGAGTGACAAGGCGGTTAGCCTTTTAATTACGGGAACGCAACAAATTGTTTCCGGGAGGAAGTCTAGCGGACATCTGTTTACATTATGTCATATTGTTTATTATGATATAAGCGTTCACAACGTGTACTCAAGTTTAAAGGGATAATTAAAAGCAACGTTATTAGAATACGACGCAGTATTAAGTTAGTTAAATCTGAAATTTCGTATGTTTTGGTGACTTGTGAGATCAATATAAATAATAGCAGTGCCCGCGGACTTCGTTTCGCGTTATAAACATTTTTGTCCCTGCCCGTTTGTCCCGCAACTTGGATTATATTATTCAAAATTAAGTAAAAATGCGTTATTAATTTTGGATTTGATAAGGATCTAAATCATAATTTTAGCAAATTTTATAAAAATACTAATTACTATACTTTGCTATCCAATATTGTCCATTTATTCTAGTAGTTTTTGCAATTCCCACTACTGGTATGGCCTTCTCTATTATACATAATATCGACAAGTGAAATCTGATTCAACCAACATAAAAAGTAAACAAAATGCGTTCTCATAAAAATTATTATCGTTTTGTTCCAAATAATTTACTTATCTCGTTCACAAAGGCTAAAGAAAAGACAGATAAATTATTTGGAACAGCGCCGGATAAAAGTTGCGCTATTTACGTTAATCATTCCTTATCTCCACGACTGCTCCAAGGAATAAAGATGACTCAGGGTTTTTAATGTACGGACTCCCAAACGACTTCTGATGCGATTGATTACCGCCTTTTTTTTAGGCACTCATAGCTAGATGCTCTCACCGGTCCGTAAGCGATTGGCGAAGTTCAATTACTAAGCTTGCGGTCAATTCATTGATGGGTAATCGCCAACGTGGTTTAATTTCTGAGCTACTCCGTGCTTCGGAGGGCACGTTAAGCTGTCCGTTCCGGTTGTAGTCATTAGAGAACAGTCGTCAAGCCATGTCGGAGGCCTACTGGGCGGCTTGAACAACTCTGTCACTAGGGATACGATAAGTAAGTAGAAGAAGAAAAATTTTATACATTACATATACTTAATCTATGTGTACATAACTGGATGTAGTTAGGATTAAACTATGTGAGGGACTGGTCTGTACTAGGAGACCTGTATTTTTTGTAGACTAGACGTCATTTACTACACATTTTTAGTACCTGGTACCAAAATGGTAATGAACCCTTGTGAATTGATCCAGTCCGTTTGTTTGGCAAAGCTGCCTATCTATTTACTACTTTCACGATTGGATATTCCCTAGTGTCAGAGTTCAAGCCCAATGTTTTGAATAAATACTTAATTGGTATATCCGGACAGAAGTACATTGTAATTTTTATGTTGCTTTGTTTTCGATTAATGTTTTAAAATATCTTTTTATTACTTCTTAAGACATACTAATATCGTACAAAAATGATCTAATAAGTGTAAAAGAAATACCCCACACAAAAAAAATAAGAATTGTTTGTTTTTAAATTTCAATTATAATTGTTTAGTATCTATTGCTTCTAAGAAGTTCTCACGGCTCGTTTGTAAAATCATGCTTCGTTTGCTAGGAGACAGCTCGGTGAAGATAGCCTAAAGCCATCCTGAATTGTTGTGTTATTTAAATAAATATCATGCTAGACTAGACTGTCCTGTTTCAAAGACTAACGACATTCCCATTAGGCTTTTTGTTGCATTTAAGTGTATTATTATTTAGGATTCGACATTTCTCAGGATTTAACTGCCAGTATAATATGTCTAGACTTGTTTCATATACTTATAATGGTAAAATGGCAACCTATCTCTGCTTCATACGGGTAACATTTTAGATTCATTTATAACAAACTAGGCAGCGATTACGAATGCAACCGAAAATCAGGAAGATTTGTGAGAAATGTTTGTTTAAGGTGTACCACAATAGTGTACGTAACTAAAGGAACTGACGGGGATACAAAGCACATCCAAACTCAAAATACTATGCAAGTGTATAGGTCATAGAAAGAGTTTTCTGTGTTAACCACTACGCAACACATGCTATGATTTAGTCTGCTTAAACAATAATAGTAATAATTACTTAATTAATTGGAGATGTTCTCAAGAAAGGGCAGGTCAGAAGTACCCTAAACCGGCGAGCATGTATGAAGAATATAATGACAGTAATCGAGGCAAAAGAAGTATGCAAAGATCGTGACAAATGGAAATCCATTGTCTCTGCCTACCTGGGAAACAGGCGTGAGTCTATGTATGTATGTAATAATTACTTAACTTCATTTTTTACATTTAGTTTATGTCCTGTACTCTGCCCAGTCCTGACTGAGTACTATTGTAACAAAGATATTTTGTAACAATCTTTAATAAATAAATATTATTATCCACTACCTGTTTCCGTGATATTACTTGCAATTTCCCAATATCCCATATCAGCCGGAAGACGCCCACTGCTGGACATAGGTCTCCCCCAAAGATCTCCGCAATTGCCGACCCTCACAAGATCATCGGTCCATCTTGTACGGGGCCTGCCCACGCTGCGTCTTCCGGTTCGTGGTCACCACTTAAAACCTTTCTGCCCCAGCGGCCGACGGCTCTACGAGCTATGTCACTACTGCCACTTCATGGCTATATCCATTCCAAATTACACACAATACAGTCGTAGATATTTCAATATTATTAGTTTTCGTATTATTCCCTTTTATTATTCATATCCTTTATAAGTATATATTTGTGTATGTATTATATTTATCAATATATAACGATATAATACAATTATTCTATTTTATTTTTTAGACACTAGAGGGTCCAGTTGAAAATCAGTGCCACGCCCCTGGGTTGGCTAATGCTGAACTGGATACCTATTTGCTGCAGTTGTCAGACACATGCACCCACTTGAATATTAACTATTTTTTTAAATATTGACAAGACGTATATGTATTTGTGTGTAAAATGTGTCTTTCAATGTTAGCAATAAATTTTCTTTTCTTTCTTTCTAAATTTGATCTAAATCTGTCAAACTGTTTTTACGTGAGTTTTAAACTAATAATCCACTAGAAGGCAGTCCCCAGGATAGCGTCTTTAATACTTAGTATGAAGCGTGATTGTGTGTAATATCTTTTAGTTTTTCTAACCCCACTAAACCTTTCAGATTAAAACTTTCCGCGTAAATTACGACGACGATAAATTTCCAAAATCCCTGATCTTATCAAAATGTTCCTTCGAGGAATGCAAACCAATTTAACTTGACCCACAATCTACGCACCTTTCTAATAATTTGAGCAATAAAAGGCCTATATTCGGTTTGCAAGGGTTCCCGTTGTGCTGGCCAATATAGAATTAGGTTACGGAAAGAACGGTTATGGCACCCGGAACCCAAGGCAATGTTTAAACAATACCTTGCAAACTTGGTATTTAATAATGATTTTTATACCGTTTCTTATCCACTATGGGTCGTGTATGTCCGTGGTTACTAAATAATTACTCTAAGTGGACCAAATCCCGTGTTCATGCCCGCTTGAGTATGTTTCGCCGGACCGTCTCAACTGGGTCGTGTTGAAACCGGTAGTAGATGAACCCACTGAGTTTGTTTCACTGGGTCTTCTCAGCTGGGGCGCATTGGATCCGGTGGTAGCATTAAAGCGCGACCGTCGTTATTAACAAAAGATCCGCCATAATAATAAATAATTCAGACAATATGTAGTAAAATATAGCTAAAGAGATAAATTTTGATAATTAAACTTAAACATTATCTCTTTGACAATAATTTAATAAAAGCTAGCTAATTATAATTGCCATTATAAAATAAATTTTATAAATGTTTTCATACAATCCGTGTACCTAAATATCTATGTAACTAGAAATAATAATGTCTACAACTATATTACTACAAACATGTTCTGACTATTTACAAGCGCTTTTTGAAAGTCTACGTGAATAAAAATCTTTTTATTTTATTTTATTATTTAGAAGCCTGGATCTATCATTTAGGCATCGATGTAAATAAGGCAAGAGGTATCAATCGGAAATACATTATGCTATCATTTAAGGTTTTCATAGCCTTTTTCATATGTTTTTATAAAGTTTATAGATGGGTTACCGGTCAAAGTAGTTTATTGCTGACCGTTTTCTTATATAGTAGGCAATTTAGGCGTAGATATTAACGTTAAGACGTATCAAAGACTTTTTGAGTGGCCCCTTTATAAGGCAGTAGGTATATTTCTAATTTATTGGTTTTGAACTTTATTACAATTTAATTACAGTTCAAAATATGGTGGGAGCTATATCCCCACTGCCCGGTAAAGGAATTCTGACAATGGAGTAAATCATTAAATTTTAATTTTTATAGCATTATTCGCAATGCAAAGCGTTTATCTAATCTCAAAAATGGGAAATCATAAATTTAATCGTCCTGCGGGTCTTGAACCTGCACCATCTACCAATCCGGGTAGGCGCTCTGCGTTAAGCTACGAACGATACACGCTGGCAGATCAAATTTAGGATTCCCTTGCTAACACCCTTCCGGAGGATATAGGTATTATCTATCGGTTTTGTTTTTCTAGAAACATGGCCGACTGATATGTTCACAGTTGCATGTGAAAGATCATATCATATTGATAATACCTTCCAAATTATTAAATTTTAATTTTTATAGCATTATTCGCAATGCAAAAAAAATGGCAAATCATAAATTTAATCGTCCGGCGGGTCTCGAACCTGCACCATTTACCAATCCGGGGTAGGCGCTCTGCGTTAAGCTTTTTGAGAATGGAGTAAATATTTATCTACGCGGTAACGTAAAAGATTATATTAATGTGGTATGCCATTAAATTTATTATGAGGAGCTTTATTTAAGGACTAATTAAATCCATCCTGTCAACCTTGGACCTGAGAAGTTGCTAGTTCGATTCCCGTATCCAACAATCTTTGCCGTGTGGTGACGGCATAGAATATCATCACCCTATCTCATATCATGGGGGGCGTACAAATCGACCGAGGTAATACCGACCATCAAACTGCGATCGCCAACCCGTCTGCCAAGCTTGGCCATTATGGCATTCTTTGGGGAGGCTTTTGTCCAGCAATGGACGTACTTTGGCTGACATGATGATCCAACAATCTTTTTGTAGTCTAAGATTTTAGTGCTTTACGCAGCAGTTACGCTGTACGTCCCCAATGCCACAGAACATCTTTGAAAATGTTAATGGTTGTCAAAAGTCGACTGCCATCTGACCTTAAAACTTATAGGAAACCAGCAACAATGATGAAGGTGGTAAATTTGGTACTTCCATCATTGCTGCGGGTTGTCTATAAGTTATATTAATAATAGTTAGACCCTGATAGAAATAGGAGAGGGCAAGGCAGAATATTGGTACCATCCACAAATCCAATTGTTTGGATACATTTAATAAAAACATCACAATAAGTCCACCACTTTTCATTTTCCATGTTGAACCTATCATAACAAAGAAATATAATATCCCATGATATTGATATATAAGCCCTTTGCCTTTACAAATATTGGACATAACTCTTGAAGATACCCTTTTTGTGACATGGGGCCCAATCCAGCTGAAATTTGAAAGATATGTAAGATAATATCGATGATAGTTCCAACAAAGGTTGTACGCCATCACAAACTACCAGGGCCGCAGACGTGGCGGGGAGCCAACAAGCCGACACTTTGGCAGGTTGCCAACTATATCGATCGCTCATTGAGCAGGTCAACGCTCGCCCTTCGCGTCTCACCAGCGATGGAAACATTACAATTCCAATTTCTCATAATCCAACCACTGCAACGCAACATCGCTCCCACCTCTTACGCAGTCTCCCCAGACTCATTTGACAGTACTTTTTTTAATAAAATCTCATCGAATTATTAATTAGGATAAGAACCAAGTTTGTATAATGGAATAGATCTAGATTGAATACTATTTTATTATTCATGTCTGGTAAAGAATATTTATCCTTGAGAATCGGAGACGAACACTGCCAAAAGAAAAAAAAAATTGAAGTATAACTTTTAGGGATGCGTTGTCCGTCTAAGAACCCCTGTAGTTTCAACAAAGTTTCTATCTTTCTACCCGGCATCGAATGAAAAATACATCTCACGTCTAGAGGTTTAAGATACCACATTAAAACACTAATGCCTATGGACGGTACAGAATACAAAATCTTTTTTCCCAACTGGATAAAATATTATTTTAAGTTATCATTATGCAATACAAACATAGCTTGTGTAGTGAAATATAATAATATTTATGCCTTCAATAATTTACAGGGTACTTTTCTTTTATGGTCTCGATAGTAGCCTACCCTGGTGTCAGAATAGGCCTCTGACATGACTTAACCGGGTCTGACAGCTTAACGTACCCTCTGGAGATGATGAGAAATTAAAACACTTTGGCAGTAACTTAACTATGGATTGGCGGAGTACCTAGCTGCTTAACTTGGCTATCATTTGCGTGGTGAGAGCACTGAATATGAGCGCCTCGGAACAGTCGATAACATGTATACATATTCGAGCTTAGCCCGTTCAAAACGCTTTTTAAATATTCAAGCCGCAATCCGTCGGAACCTTAAATATTGAGCATTCGAAATTAACTTACTATTGACTATCTGTAATTTAAATATAATAATATGTAATTTTAATATATCTGGTTAGCGACATTAAGATTAAAAAAATGATTTTGGAAAATATATTTCGGTTTAAAGAACTTTATATTCTCATAAGAATTTTGCAAATCACTTGAATGTGATATACAGTTATGTTATTGTATATGCATGAATTAAATTAATATTAAATCAATTTATAAGGAACCTCGGCTTAGAGAAACTTAACCGCTTTCATTTGTTTAAAAATCATGAATTACGCAGATATTAGGCCTTGTTTTAATGTAAAAATATATAACCAGTTCTTTGTTTTAATAATGACCATTTTGAACATTGTTAATATGAGGTAGCAAGTATTCCCTATCGAATATAAAAGTACTATCAAAACGAGTCCATCCTCCTTTTTATAAGTCAGTAAAAAGGAATGACGTAGATATACAAGTCTTATATAAAATGTACCTGTACTTTTTGTGAATGTAAAAAATTACTGCAAGCTAAAAGCATGAAATACCTTCACATAAAAGTGATGGGCAGCTCAATAGCGGATTGATGGCCTAAGTACAAATGGTACCAATTAAACGAGAGGTTTCTTCCCACTCATGCGAGTGATCATAAAACTGAAGTACCAGGATTGCATGAGTAGCAAACAACTTGTTCTGAAAATTTCGAAGATAATTTTTCCTAGTTCGAGTCGAGGGCTGAGTTTGTGCTTTATGGCTATTTTTATGTTGTTTTTCATTGTCGGTGGACGCGGAAGTTTTTGATGACTGCATGTGATGTGAGCTTAAGTACATATAATATGGAATACTGCATCCGGGAGTTGTTTTATTTTATTCGCCGTGTTATTGTTTTCTATAGTTGTTGTATTTCAATTTGGTTTCTATTAAGTAGTTTTTTATATAATTGCTTTTGTAAAAGAATAGGCTCTTACGAAGGTACTTTTATTTTTAATTTTATATTATTGTAGGTCACCGTAGCGTACTTGGTAGTGCTCCTGCCTACGAAGCTGGTGGTCCTGGGTTCGAATCCCGGTAAGTGCAAATATTTGTGTGATGAGCACGAATATTTGTTTCTGAGTCATGGGTGTTTTCTATGTATTTAAGTATTTATCTATCTATATAAGTATGTATATAGTCGCCTGGTACCCATAGTACAAGCTTTGCTTAGTTTGGGGCTACGATGATCTGTGTGACATTGTCCCTAGATATTATTATTATAGATATTATTTTTAATCAACTTCAAAAACAGAAAGTTTGTCTATCACTTTATGAACCAATTTTAATTATTACTTTATGCTCGATTTACATACTTGCGCGGTGGCCTCATAAAACATATATGAAGCGATGCAGGTGTGATAATAATCTAAAGATTTAAAAGATGATTACCAGTTTAAAGAAGCCTTTGAATTATTACGCTTTTCTTAAATAGACTTTTGACTAATAAATACCAATTAGGGTGTCACAATAGTCCGTAGTACTACTACTTATTGTATGGGCAGTGGTTGCCTTTGTGTCAGAATTATTAAAGCCGCTCATTAGGCTTCTTACATGGCTTGACTACGAAGCACGGAGTGACTCAGATATTAAACCACTATGGCGGTCGTCCATCTTTACACTGACCGCGTCTAGTTGCTTAACCTCGCTAAACATTTACGGATTGGTGAGAGCATACGGCTATGACCGCCATATATTATTGAGGTCGGCATCAATAATTTAGCACAGACGCCAGCACATCAAGCTACCCCAATCTGACAAATTTCCCCAATTGGAAGTAAACCTATTTTCTTAGCTTGTAAGTATTTTAATGTAAATTCGTCTGGTATGACGCTTCCAGTACCTACATACTGGCCCTATCAGAAGATCAGCACTACAGACATGTAGTACTAGCTGAGATAGGGCCATTTCTCATACCAGTACGGATAAAATTAAAAATACTACAATTGAATCGATTTTCCGTATTTTTTATGAGAATAAAATTATTTATTTCTTTCTTTCTTTGTGATAAAGTTGAAAATCTTTAGAAGAAATTTGACAGATTGGGGTAGCTGGATAGGCTGGCGTCTGTACCGATATTCGATACGACTTTGGTTAAGGAGGTCGCGTCGTTACTCACCTCATGTTTCAGGTCCGAGTCCCGCGCAGAAGAACTATTTGTATGACTCACAAAAGGTTGTTCTGGCTATGCGTGTTATTATATGAATTGTCTGCTTGTAAAGTCCCCCGTGAAACAGGAATTGAATTTATTAGTGCGGGCGGAGCCTTAAATAAAAAAAAACTGTTAGCTGTAGTTCAGTCCTTAATGAAATAATGAAATTTATTCAGCACTTGGGTATTTACATACACTTGTACTTGTCAAGCTCACAATTTATTACATAAACACAGTTTAAAAACAGTAATTACAGTAACAAAATATTTTAAATTAGTCCGTCCGTGCGGTCTGTTTTGTGACATGTATTTTTAATATTCTTAAATAAATAATAAATAGCAAGTTACTAGTTACTAATAGTATATCAAATTAAAGAATTGAAAACAACGAGCAGTTGGCTAGCGCAAAAGGCCCTCAACCAGTAGCTTAATTTAAACGACTAATACCTGAGGGCACCCTTATGGGCCACATCTCAGGCGGCCGCTGAAGTAAAAAGATGGAATTCGAAATGGGGGTCAGATCACTTGCACGGTATTACCGATCACGTGTTAAGGGGGCAACGCGATCCTCGCCGCTGAGGATCCTACCCTAGCTAGCCTGCGGCTTTCTCTAGCTACCTAGGTGGACGACAGAAGACGACAGTCCTTAATAATAACATTGATAATTTTAATGTTGTGTTTCCGAGTGTGAGTAAGGTCGCCAGAGTTCATTGGGGTGGGGGGAAGGGTCAGTAACACTTGTTTGCACCCGCGACACCTATGGTGTTGCGAGTGTCCATGGGCGGCGGTGATCACTTACCATCAGGTGACCCACTTGCTCGTTTGTCGCCCTCTTATATGTATATAAAAAAATTTCAATGTTTTAACCTAGTTTACAGCTGGATTTATTTGGTTTGAAGTCAGCAAGCAATTTGTGTTTCAAACAATTTTTATCTAGTTTGAATAACGCGTTTTGCATTTGGTGTACGTTACGGTTTATATTCAAAATCCCATTTTTATAATTGGATGAAATCCACAACAGCCGGGCCGCTCAAATTTATATTTTTATTCCATCTTCCTTGTTAAGTTACAAGACTTTATCATATTTGCCTTTATCTTGTTACACAGAAAACCTAATATGGAAGTAATGCCTTTGGCTGTAGTTATATGGAATTTATATTCTAATAATATTTCCCTGAAATAAATGTCAGATCATTTTTCATTACGAACGTTTGTGGAATTATTATTGAGTATTGATCCTATTCGAGCTGGGACTTGGAATTTTGTTTGAATGTAGTTTATACTTAAAGTCGAACACTGTTTTGTGCGAGTACGTGCTTTAGCATCATAATAATATTACATTATTAACCTTATATATTAGGTCTTTACCTATGAAATTGCCGTTCTGCAGTACTGGCCATTTCAAATCAAAATAATTTTTGTTTGGCTAAGAATTCTAATTTCAAATTAATTTTATTTTAAAAACATGGATTCTTTTTTCCAAAAGTAGTCATTTCTTTATTGATTAGTGTTACATTTTCATCGCATTTCAATCTTTTTCGTCATCATGGATACGTTAAAAATTCGAGTAATTATGGAATATGAGTACCGTCGTGGCAGCAACGCGGCACAAGCGGCACGCAACATCAACGACGTTTACGGAGCTAACACTACAAACCAACGCACCACCTGTTATTGGTTTGCTCGCTTCCGTTCTGGAAATTTCGACCTGAAAAATGAACCTCGCGGTCGTCCGAAGACTTTGGTCGACAATGACGAATTAAAGGCGGTTGTGGAAGCTGATGATACACAATCTACGGCTGAATTAGCAGCAGCTTTCGACGTTAGCGTCAAAACAATATTGGTCCATTTGCGTCAAATTGGCAAGGTAAAAAAGCTTGACAAATGGGTGCCCCACGAACTCAATGATCGCCAGCGCGAAGTACGCGTCGAGACGTGCCTTGCACTGCTCAACAGACACACAAATGAAGGAATTTTGAACCGCATTGTTACCTGCGATGAAAAATGGATTCTGTTTGATAACCGCAAGCGCTCAGCAAGTTGGTTGGATCCTGGTTCAGCACCTAAACAATGCCCTAAACGAAAACTTACCCCTAGAAAAGTGATGGTCACTGTTTGGTGGTCTAGCGCCGGTGTGATTCATCACAGCTTCTTACCAAACGGGGTGAGCATTACTGCAGATGTGTACTGTGAAGAACTGAGCACAATGATGGAGAAGCTGGCGCATCTCCAACCAGCATTGGTCAATCGCTCGTCTCCGCTGCTCCTGCACGACAACGCGCGACCTCATACTGCACAGTAGACGGTCTCCAAGTTGCAAGAACTGGGGTTGGAAGCTCTCCGTCATCCGCCCTACTCACCAGACCTTGCGCCTACAGACTACTACTTTTTCCAGAATTTGGATAACTTCTTGGCGGGAAAAAAATTCAATACCCGAGAGGCAGTACAAAATGCCTTTGAAGAATTTGTTGCCTCCCGTCCAGCTGATTTCTTTAAGAAGGGCATCAATAAACTGCCACTGCGATGGCAAAGATGCATTGATTGCATGGGTAATTACTTCGATTAATACAAATAAAAAAATTCATGAAAAAAATTCGTTTAAATTTTTTCATACAAAACGGCAATTTCATAGGTAAAGACCTATTATATATGTATGTGAATACTATTGGATTATAGGCTTATCCTCACGTTTCTATTTCATGTTATTGTTGTATCTTAAATATTGGATAATTCTACTATTTAACATTATCTTGTGATGCCTTTGTTTCTTTTTTGCTATTATGTCATATTCATGGCCGTAAGTGATCGGCGAAGTAAAGCTACTAGGCACGCGGTCCATAGATGGGTGACCGTTAAATTGTTTTAATTTCTGAGCGTCTCCGTGCTTCGGAGGGCACGTTAAGCTGTTGGTCATTAGACAACTGATGATACTCCAGGGCTACAGGGCGGCTTGAACAACTCAATACCAGGGTAACCACTGCCCATACGGTAAAGAAGACGAAGAAGAAGAATTATGTCATATTTAGTAGTTTCCTTAAGATATTCTTTCTCGTCAAATTACGGCCATGGTGGCCAATCTCAATGGAGAATACGTACCTAGATAGATCCTTACTACCTGAAATTTTTCTCAACAAAAATATCGTTTTTTTTCCAAGATTTGAACTCAGGACCCCATTAACTGCGCGTGAAGAGCTACTGCAAGACTAACAAGACATTTTTTTTTTAACTCTCTTTTTATTTGGGGGTTTTTATCTAAACAGATTTGCCAACCCCATCGTGCCTTTTACATTCAATAACATTAGAACTTAATATTATACTTTAACTACATTGAACAACTAAATAATATTATGTATATCTATTAATATAATTTGTGATAAGGGTGAAATGGAGTCACAGATGAAGAACTGTTATTAAACGGCATAACCTTCTGGCACCTTCTGAAATTGGTTGAGATAAAATTGACTGGATTAAGACTAACAAGTCAGATGAGTAGGTTTTATTAAGGTAGTGCATGATAATACGGTGAAGTGTAACAGAGGATACAGTCATAAACATAGACAAAGTGATGTAGAGTCGGTTTGAACTTGTGAACAGGATAAATGAGCTAAAGTTAACAGTTAGCCAATTGCGCAGAACACAGGGGCACTTTCTATTCTCTCATGATCCGATGGGACAACTAGCGATACAACCGAAAAGAGGTCAGCTACAAGACCGACAGCTTTACGTTCTCTCCGAGGCACGGTGTGTAATATCGCCAACTCCCAGACTTCGGGCTGATTGATACTGAGAATTTTTTTTACGGAAAAATCTCAAAATCACTTTTTGTCTCGACCCGGGATTTGAACCCAGGACCTCATTTTTTGCGGTTGAACATGCTACCGCTAGACCAACGAGGCCGTCTACAAGTAACAAGGTTAGTGGCAAATATGAAAGTTACAGTTACAAGTTAAAGACCACATCATACGTCTCGTCGTAGATAGAATTTCATTGGAACTGCCAACCCTTCTGAGTAATAAGTGAAAGTTTATAAATGTCTGGCGTAACAGTTAATTTTCTGACATTAATTGTCTGAATAATAAATAATATTATTCCTTCCAAACATATTACTCACTTATTACTTTTATAAGCATAATTATTAAACTCATGTTTTATTTGAGTATGTTACAATAATATGAGAGATCATCATATAAATTACTAGAGATTTTCTAGACTGTAATTGTAAAAATTAGGAACGTTAAAGTATGACTATGTTGTTCTATATTCAGTATATAGAATAAGATAAAAATAACAAAATAACAAGATCTCAGATTTTATTATATGAATTCTGGATAGAGTCTCAGTTTCAATTACAAAAACGACCGGGCCCGAGTTAGGCATTCGCACCAAGGGTCGTTCCGTACAAACTCGTGGAGATGTACCCGAGTATTTCCAAATCCAGTGCCAAAATCGAGTCTTAAAGATATTTCTCGCTCTTTTGTGACGTAACTACAAATTTTAGGTTTCCAGATATCCTGGGAATATCTTGGGACATCATTCACGGCTAGCTGATCCCAGATGACTGATATATAACTGTGAAAGGCAAGCATTATTGACCGCACCAACCAGCCCGGTATTTCTATTTTATGTGCTTAGATACTGTTCCTTTTAAATTTAATGGTTCTGGGACTGCGGGAAGTACCCTATAGGTTTTAAGTATCGATTTTTAAGTGACAATAGGCATGGGATTGAATCTTTCTAGATTAACTCATTTAAGTACAATGTAATTTTATATTTAAAAAAAGGATTCCTGCTGAGTTTTCTGGCAGTGTTTTTAAGTAGCTCCCACGTCATGCACTGCACGGCAGCGTAAAAAATGACGATTCCACACAAATGTAATATTTTAATATATGTTTTTTAATTTTATTGTTAAGTTTCAAAACATGCGGCATAAATGGACGTATCTATTGATTTCGTTAACTACTTATGAATGCATAGCTTCAAGGGATGGTTGACTGAGTGGGTATGTGATATTAAAAATAATTATTACAGACATACAAAAACAAAGTGATTCTATAAGAGTTATTTTTTCTTTTGAGTTACGGAACCCTAAAACGGAGGAGACATCATTAAAATCTCGTATACTTCACGAACTAGATTATAGTCTCCTCATCATGACAAACTATGTAGTAGGCTAAAAGCACCTATCCTAGTTAAAACTTTAAGCAATATTTTTACATCTTTATGCACTTTTCTAGTTCAGCCATCTTCTGTAATTTATTCTCAGACTTTCATATTATATTTTATGTTTAATACGGAAAGTTAAGTTCTTTAGTGAAGTTTGTTTAAAGTTTATAATTGGCTATGGATGTGTAGCCGTCCACGCTTTGAAATCGAAATTTTCCGTTATAGTTTCTATAAGCATAAGGTTTTTAATAGATTTGCTTGTGCGGTATTTTTATCGCAAATTTTCATTAGTAACTTGTAAGATTGTCTATTTTGTGTGTGTGTGTTTTATTTCAAAGTAAAGTAAATCGTGACTTCATCAATACACATAATGTAAATACTAGATATAAGAGTAATCCCATATTGCATACTACCCGTCTCCATAAAATAAGTAACTCTTTTATGGGGCAATGTATAAGATTCTACAACAAACTTCACAATGATATTAGAGAATTGTCTACGAATAAGTTCAAAAGAATTATTAAAGCCAAATTGTGTAGCAGGGTATATTACATAATATCAGATTATTTAAGTGATAAAAGTGCATGGGATTGAGTTGTTCTGAGTCAACACACATGATTGTAATTAATCTTAAGTATATTTTGTTTTAAAAAAGGATTCCTACTGAGTTTTCTGGCAGTGTTTCTCAGTAGCTGCCACGTCATGCACTGCACGGTAGGGTAAAAAAATATGACGATTCCACATAAATGTAATTTTTTTACGGAATAACGAATTTTTGACTTTGACTTTGTCATCCGCGTGGACCTACTTTAAGCTCCTTAATTTTGGCCACGTCACTTAATTCGTTCTTAGCTGACGCTCTATGACATATCAACTACTTTGTTTCATATTTTGTAGATCATTCCGTATTGCTTGAGATTTTGCGTTTGTCAATGGCTGAATTAGTGAATTTTAAGTAGTTTAGTTTAGCTTTATTAATTAATGTTTACAATCTTTATTTTTTTTATTCCGTTTAATTTCATTCATATTTATATAATACCGTTTTTAGTAATAGTCTTTGAAATTTACTTAGTTTCACTATAAAATATTCATTGATCATAATGACAATGTTTTATAGATAGGTAGTGTGCAGTAATTTTGTAGTTTTACCTATATAATTTCATTTCATCGTTCATGTTGATTAAATTTTAAGTTTATTTCAAATCATTGATATTATTGTAACGTGATGGAAGTATTTCATCTAGTTATTATAGTTCAGGCCAAAAACACGTCTGTCATTAATTAATGACAGACGTGTTTTTGGCCTGGCCTGAACTTTAGTTTTGGTCTAATTAGACCAAAACATAATAATAATATCCCGGGACATTATTCACACACAACAATCTGATCCCAAACTAAGCAGGGCTTGTACTATGGAAACCAGATACGTATTCACATATTATATAAACATCCCGACTCAGGACAAAGAGACATTTTTATGCACAAAAATATCTGTCCTGTATATAATATCAAACCAGAATCTGTCCTGTGAAAAGCAAGCATTTACCAATCAGGCCAACCCCGTCAAAACATACAACACCCAGACAATTTAATATCTCATACAAAGGTTAATAAAAATTCTAAACCCAAATATTTTGGAGCGATTTAAACGTAAGTAAACAAAACACACACAAAAAATTTGAGATGCCGTATTACCGGCCTCAGAAAGTAGGACAATATCCAACATTTTACAGCTGAATAAAAAGAACACTTATCTCAAGGTACTAAAGCTAAACTTGAAAATGACAGTATTATTATTCCGTTGGATCGCATTGGATTCCCAAATACAGCTAACCAATAATCAAATAACGAAACACAATGAGCTCTTAATGAACAAATTCACTCTATAGATGTACCGAATTGAGGGGATAATAACTGTGGCATTTCGCCCAATAGAAATAATTGGGAAGGCATTTTTGTATTAACATTTATATTGCGAAAAAATGATAATGGTGCAAAGGAATTTGGCAATAACAATTAGGGTATAATCAACGGTAATATAGTAGAAGATTATTATAAGATATGCAGTAACAAAAGAGAGGGGGGTGATGCTAAATCTAACTAAAATAAAGTTAGAGAGATAAATCACTTTGTTGAATACTTAGCATACATTTATTATGAAACTAAATGCGCACTAAATTGACCTAGTTATTGATACTACGATTTCTTATTTCATCATCATCATATCAGCCGAAAGACGTCCACTGCTGGACAAAGGCCTCCCCCAAAGATCTCCACAATTGCCGGTCTTGCGCTATCCGCATCCAGCGATTTCCAGCGACCCGCACAATATCATCGGTCCATCTTGTAGGCACATCATCATTTCTTATTTACATGCTTGTAAATAAGAAACCAAATTTGGCATGGTTGGTAAATGCTTGCCATTTGCGCCGCAGGTCGTGGGTTCGATTCCCATTAAATACAGATATATATTTGTGTGTATGAACATGTCTATGTGTCCTGTGTCTGGGTCAAATTACAAAAAAAAAAACAGTTATCTGATTTCTAAATCACAAGCTCTGGTTAATTTGAGATCAGATGATCGTGTGTGAATAATATCCCTGGATATTGAAACTAGAATTTATAGCGCTGAATTAGATGTAAAATGAAATACCTGAATTGAAATTCCATTTCAAACGGAGTCACCATTTATATTTATTTCGATGTAAATATGGAAGCAAATATATTAACATAATTTTTGGTCGATGAAGCGATCATGCCAATAGCCGATTTTATGAGCTTATTATGCGTCATTACCCTTATAAATAATATCCATATAGGTAACATAAAATTGCTTTTGCATGCAGTTTCAGATGAATGATTCCCATAATAAATAGGTTTGAGACCCAAAATGAATGCTATAGGCAATTTAATTCTGATTTGATATTATATAGAGAACTAATGCACTGAGGCATAAATCCAGACTAATATTATAAATGCGAAAGTAACTCTGTCTGTCTGTCTGTCTGTTACTCTTTCACGCCAAAACTACTGAACGGATTTGAATGAAATTTGGTATACAGATGGTCTAGACCCTGAGAAAGGACATAAGCTACTTTTTATTGCGAAAAGGGGGTTGTAAGGGGTTAAAAGGGGGGGGGGTGAAATGTACTATATGCCAAGTGCCTCCTTGGTTTAGGGATAGCGAGTTCTAGCGTAAATTATGTGGCCCTCAGTTCAAATCCAGGGTTAGGTAAAACAAAGTGTTATTGCAATATTTCTGGAGCAGTTGGAAGTCGGAGTGTTCGCGTTGTTACATCCCCATGACTGGAAAAAAGAAGAGTTGCTTTTGCCGAGTCTGGCTCACCACGCATACATTAGTAACAGAAAACAATACCCACTTAAATCAACAAAATCGAGGTTGCTCTTCTATAAACCGAGTTAATAGTTTTTTTTTTTTATAATCTAACTTTAGCAAAGTTCTCTTTGCCTAACTTTTTTCATATGCTTCGTTTTTTAATTTTTTTAAAGGGTCAATAGGTCTACATAAACGGTCGACCATAGACGTGGTAGATTTCCTAAAAACTTATTGTTTTTTAGCCAAGGGTCGTAAATGAGGAAAACGTTTATTTGGAAAAATGGCAACTAGGAATACCTCTAAAGCCTAAGTATTCGCTTATTTATACTCATATGTTTTATAGGATATTAATGATTGAACGGCTTTCCGAAAAAAAATCTTCGGTCTTTTGTGTGATTGATATTTCAAAATATTCATAAAAGGATTTTTTATTATACAAGAGGACGACAAACGAGCAAGTGGGTAATCTGATGGTTAGTGATGTTGCGGGTGCTTTGCCGGCCTTTAAAAGATGACTCTTTTAAAGGCCAAACAAGTGTTGGTGACCCTTTCCCACCCCGATGAGCTCTGGCAACCTTACTAACACGCATAAACACAACGTTAAGTTTTTAATGTTATTATTATGGAATGTCTTCTGCAATGTAGAGGTACTGCCCCAGTCAGGCTGCTCTTTGAGCAAAAGAACGCTGTGCCCTACCTCTCTTAAAAGGTCCCATTTCCCAAGTTTAAAGTATCGTAAGTACCCATTGTTTTAGTTTTCTTTTTTATTAAAGAAATTATTAAAGTGAATATTTGTTCTGATTGATGACCGAAGTAGTTTTTAGTCGAAACATCTTCTCAGTAATTTGCATATCCATAAACGACTACGCCCTTCTGTACTTTATCTATAAATTGGGCTATAAATCGCAACTTATTTTTCTTAATATTGCTCACGATTTGTGACTAGTCAGTATTCCGAAGCAATATGTTGCCACCATATGAAGTACACATCACACCGCACGGCCCTCTGGGGAAATGACTCAGCTGACACATTTAAGGGTTGCTTTTGCATATCCGCGGAGACAACTGTGACATATAAGGGATAATTTCGGGTTAAGAGAACAATTACAGTGCTTGAACATGACAACTGTTCCAATAGCCTTTTTTTATAAAGGCAGGGGGAATGTCTGCGGGGGATTGTCAGCGGGTGGGTATGTCAGCGGGTGGGTATGTCAGACTCGCACCGACTAAAGTTAACCTGCCGTTGACCTCTTCAGGCGCTTGATGGGGGAGCCCCGGGAACACGGGTACGCTGCTCAGGTGTTCCCCTTTTGCGCCGTGTTTCAGGGCTCTGAGTTGCCCACCCCAATTACCGACTCCTGCCAGTCCGGCACAGCGACTGTGCCATAAACAGATCGCTGTCGTCCCGGAGCTGTTTGCACGTGGCGGAAGAGGACACTTCTCTTACTGCCAGTAACTGTTCGAATGGCCAGTTGTGGACGTAACTGCCGTGCAGTCAGAGGTCGTGGGTTTGATTCCTACCCAGGACAAATCTTTGAGTAATGAGCACGATTATTTGTCCTTTATGTGGGTGTAATTTATCTTAATATCTGGGGACAATGTCACACAGATCATTCTAGCCCCAAACTAAGCAGAGCTTGTACTATGGGTACCAGGCGACGATATACATACTTATATAGATAGATAAATACTTAAATCCATGACTCAGAAACAAGTTTTTGTGCTCATCACACAAATATTTGCACTTACCGGGATTCGAACCCAGGACCACCAGCTTCGTAGGCAGGATCACTACCAACTAGGCTACGGTGACCGTCAATAATATGTATGTATTTAGTAATATGTAATTATGTTTATTAGTTGTCTGGTTGCCTTAGTACAGACTCTGCCTAGTTTGGAATCAGATGGCAATGTGTTATTTGTCCCAAGATATTTATTATTATTAACAAAATCAGTATGTAGTGTTAATTCCGCTAAGTGTCAGTTTAATCATGCTGAGATGAAATTTGCACCGCCCTGGCATGTAATCTATACAAATAAATAAAATTGAAGTGTCTGTTTGTAATATTGAAATAACCGATTTTTACTACATGTATATGAATATATATACGGTACATACCCCAAAATATTTTTTTTTACAATTTTTGTCTGTCTGTTTGTTCCGGCTAATCTCTGAAATGGCTGGATCGATTTTGTCGGGACTTTTATTGGCAGGTAGGTGATGTAATAAGGAGTAACTTAGGCTAAGTTTATTTTAGAAAAATTGTTTTATTTTAGAAAATCCAATAAAAAATCTTAATAAGCTTATTAACACGCGGACGAAGTCGAGGGTACAGCTAGTCTATACTAATATTATAAAGAGAGCGTTTGTGAGTTTGTGAGGTTGTGAGTTTGTAGCGTTGTAAAGGGTATCTCTGGATCTACTGAACCGATTTTCAAAATTATTTCACCAATAGAAATCTACGTTATTTTGGAGTATCATAGACTATTAATTAAAAGTATTAAAATTCCAAAATAAATAACGCGTCTTTACTTAAAGTTGCGGGTCAAACGGGCAGGCACAAAAATATTTATAACGTGAAACGAAGTCCGCAGGCACTACTAGTATATAATAATGTCCAGAACATACTTACATATTTGTAACGTATTAGAAGCGACGTTTTTCCAAATTTGTAATATGATAAATATACTTAAAATATAAATCCAAACTGTAAACACAACCGTATCATCCAACCACAATAATTAATACACCACAGGGGCACACATATCCTACAAAACAAATTAATTTCACATAATCCCTCTCACATGATACTCGCAAACAATATGGCATATTCCATTACCACCTTACAAACAATTGAATTAAATTCGTTCTATGGCGGAACAGCAATGTATAATCATCATGTTCTGCGGTCGTGTGGGTGCCTGATAAAGTTTTGCTTAGTATCAGCTTGATTCGGATTTCATTGATAATTGTATTATTAAACTTTAATGTTGTTAATTTATTGTTGAACATAAACAAAATATTCAAATTAACAATAGGTAGCTAAGCGATTGGTTCCCGCACTTAGTCTCTTACTTACTTATCGTGTGGGCAGTGGTTACCCCAGTGTCAGAGTTGTTGAAGCCACCAATGGACTGATACAGTAAGCCGTGACAGTCCATCCATAAATACGAAAGTATGCGAGGATGGCTGAATGAATGTTTGTTATTCTTTGGAGTCAAAACTACATAAACGGAACAGATTTTGATGAAACTTTATGGTAATATTGCTTATTTTGCACATAGGCTATGATTTGTAAAATTTAACGCAGGCGAAACTGCGGGGAACAGCATACTTACTTCTCGTATGGGCAGTGGTTACCCTAGTGTCAGAGTTGTTCAAGCCACTTATTAGGCATGTGATATGGCTTATCGTTTGTTGCCTAATAGCTTCAACCGTGACCGACAGTTTAACGTGCTCTCAGAAGCACGGAGACGCCCAGAAATTAAACCACTTTGGCGGTTACCCATCCATGGACTGACCGCGAGCCTAGTTGCTTGACCTCGCCAATCACCAACTTAGTCTCTTAATTCAGCCATTGTGTCATTTCAGTTCTATTACGAAATCAAGGAGACCATGAAAGCTTGGCTTGAGCTTGGTTTGATGGGTAAGAGGGAGGGACTAGACCCGATAAAAAAAACCTCTATTGCTTTTCTAACAACACTTAATTCAACGGCACATAGCTACTACAAATATTATTACAAAATATTATTCTCCTAAAATCCCACAGTTTACTAAAACACTTACCGCAATTAATTAAACAAGCCGGCAGATTAAAAGACTAGGTACTCATATTTTTAACACAAGCAAAATATTTTTGTTTACGTTGACGAGAGATGAATATAAATTTATATGGACGAGTTCGCGCGTGGGAGGACCAAGTAATATGTATTAAGAGTTTTAATAAATATTTATAACTAGCTGTCCCGGCGAATTACTTCTCGCTATATTATTTGCTCGTCAATACTGTCTAAAGTCTAATATTGTAGTAATCATTTTAATGCATTGTAATGTACAACGTTTTTCGTTTTTCCTTCCGTCTCATTCGCGCGCTCACTTTCGGATATTTTTAAATATCTCCTATTTTCCTGACAATAACAAACACATAAAAGCAATATTTACCCAATTTAGTGCAGTGGTTTGGAAGTTATGGGCGTACAAACATTTTGATGTTTTACTATATTTATAAAGATACCTTTTGTAACTGCGGAAGTATTTTTGATTGGGATTGACATGCCAACCTGCAAGAAGCGAGCCACTCCTCTGGTGTTGCGAGTGTGTAAAGAAGGCGCTGATCATTCAGGTAACTCGTTTGCCATACCATTCTATAAAATAACCGGCCAAGTGCGAGTCGGACTCGCCCATGAATGGGAATGGGTTAAAGATTTATAAAACATGAACGACTATTATCACGCCTAGTATTGTAATAATTAATGTGTTATTCTTACATTGGTTATTAGCGGTTGATCATAGTATTGCACAAAGCTTTTACCATCTTAAAACGTACCTTACAGAGTATAAAGAGCAATGTATCACGTACAGACAATGATAGAACATCGGAGCCCGGGCCGCACCCTCATCAATTGCGCATATAAACAAGCTTCCACTACACGTACTACTTACAGTGGTTTAAGTAGATTTGTTACTTTAACATTAAGTTTACTTTTTATGTCTTACTAGTAGTTAACTTTGGAATAGCTTCAGAGGGAAATCTATCTTGAAACAAGCAATAATTTCATTCGTCATGATGGTTGCGCTTTTTTGATAATCTTAATTTGCAGGAACAAAAGTTTCTCCTGGACAAATAGTGTGTTACTGTATAGATAATGGCCTATTGGGTGCTACAATCTCATTCAAAACCAAAAATTGAGAAAAAAGCACAATTGAGCAGCAAACATACAGTTTACACAGTTTAAAATCTGTAATATATACCAGGTATAGCAATCGGACGAAACAAAACGTAATTTGTATATTATAAAATTGAACAACGGTTAGAAAATAATCCGATAAAATTCACAAAATGAAAATTCATCCCATATATATTGATGGTTTCGGCAGCACAAATGGTCTGGTGTTAAACTAGGAGCGTTAATTTGTCTGTATAATAGTCCGAGAGTAAATCTTTCCAAAAGAGTTTTGTTACATAAACTGTATACTAGCACAGCAGTGACTTGCTGGGCTAGCGGTAGCGTGTTCAACCACAGATAATATTTAATGGTCTTGGGTTCAAACCCCGGGTTAGGACAAAAAGGAGATTTTTCGTAACAGTAAAATTCTTATTATCAGCCAGAAGCCTGGAAGTGAGCGATGTTACACCTTCGTGCCTAGGAGAGCACGTAAAGACGTCGGTCCTGGATCTAACCGCTTACCGGTCGTGTCCACCAGCCGTTCCATTGGGTCAAAATAGGGAGGTAATAGAAACTGCACCTGTGTGTAGCGCATACACTTGTCTGTGCCATGGCCAGAATTGTACCACAAGAACATTATCACACTAATATTATAATAGCGAAAGTTTGTGAGTGTGTATCATTGATAGTTTGTTACTCATTCACGCAAAAACAACCAGACGAAATTTGATTAAATTTTGTAGTAATATAGCTTATATATCCGAATATTCAGACAATATGTAGTAAAAATATAGCTAAAATTTAGATAATTAAACCTACACATGATCCTTGACAATAACTTAATTTTAGTTAGCTAAATATCTTTACTGTTATAAAATAAATCTTATTGTAAATTATTTCCTACAATCCGTGTACCTAAATATCTATATGTACCTAGAAATAATTATAAATTAATTATACATTGCTGCGAACATGTTCTGACTATTTACAAGCGCTTTTTTAAAGTCTACGTGAATAAAAACCTTTTTTATTTTATTTTATTTAATAACACGGGTTAAACCGCGGGGCAAAGCTAGTTATTAATAATTTTGAAGCAAGATATCAAATTGCAAAACATTCACCAAATAAAGTTGTTCAAAAACAAACCAGTCCGACATATATACGAACATATTAAAACAATATTCCGTCATGCGACAGTCTTGTAAAATCCCAGTAATTTCAACAAAGGCTCTTATCTTATCTTTGCCCGTAATGCCATCGCTCAGGGAAGCGTTCTGGTGTCTATCTCCGCGTAGCCGGGGGGATGTTTGTCACGTTATTATTGTATGCACAATTTCTTTACAACATTTATTTTAGGGTTGTATGTAGAAGTCAGTCTTATACGTACAATTCTAAAATAAATAAGTAAATCAGCTGTAAAATTGTTGTTGTTTTTAGGGTTCCGTAGCCAAACGGCAAAAAACGGAACCCTTATAGATTCGTCATGTCTGTCTGTCTCTCCGTCCGTATGTCACAGCCACTTTTTTTCCGAAAGTATAAGAGCTGTACTGTTGAAACTTGGTAAGTAGATGTATTCTGTGAACCGCATTAAGATTTTCACACAAAAATAGAAAAATAATAATAATTTTGGGGGTTCCCCATACATTGTACTGTAACTCAAAAAAAAATAAATATCGAATCCATACATGTACGGTATCTATGGATCGGTCTTCAAAAATTATATTGAGGTTCCTAATATAATTTTTTACTAAACTGAAAAGTTTAGAAAGAGTCACTTCCAAAGTGGAAAAATGAGTGTCCCCCCCCTGTAACTTCTAAAATAAGATAATGATAAAACTGAAAAAAAATATATGATGTACATTACCATGTAAACTAACAACGAAAATTGGTTTGAACGAGATCTAGTCAGTAGTTTTTTATTAATGCGTCATAATTCGTAAACCGCAATTTATCTTTCATCTAATCAACTGAAATACATGCTGCTGGGGAACCCTTCATGGGCGAGTCCGACTCGCACTTGGCCGGTTTTTATTAAAGATAGATACAAAACAGATTAAGCATGTCTATTAAATTGGCTTGATTTTAAAAAATACATCGCAATGCAACCCATTAAATTCGATTAGTAAATTTGTTATTATAATTTGGTAATGTAAACATACATACATTATTATAATGCATTTTTAGAAATCAATTTTAGAAATTCCGCTGTGTGATTATATAATCTATTATTAAATTTATTATGCATTTGTGTTTTTTTTTGTTTTAAATAACCTTATTTAATTTATATCAGCTAGGTTTCGTTTGTGAATTAGATAAAAATAAAATCTGGTTTAGATTTATTTTATATAATTTTAGTAAATTTAAAATATCAAGTGGTATATTAGGAGCGAAGTCATTTGTCTGTTATTGAATAGGATAGGTAGTAGACACACGTTTGCGTAAATTTGAGATAAGAAGTGCAATAAAAAAATCTCCGTCATTAAATACCATGCCCCTCCTAATCTTCGTTGCTGTGATACAAATAATATTTAATATTTGCAACTGATAGATTTACTTGATTATAGAATTAAAGCGTGGTTTCTTATCACTATAATTTTTCTGTAATACAGCTTTTTTTGAAATATTATATTGTGTCATGTATGATCCACAAATAAACACAGCTTTTATATTGCTCTTAATTTCAAATAATATAATATAATTCTTTAAGAAATAAATACTTTTATGGCATGTCGCCTCTTTAATTGTTTTCTTTCAACTTTTTACTTTTTTATGCATAGATTAGAAATAATAATAAATAGCTATGCAGTCTAGTTTTTAGAGGTATATTTAATTATTTCTTTTACGGAACTCACGAAGCCCGCGTTTTATTAAATTAGGCTGGGAATTTTCTATACCAAAACAACTTTTTTGTCACGCTATGAAATTTTAATTTATTATTACGAGCTTAAGCTATACTAAAGTGATTTTGACTTATGATTCTGGGGTAGCAATAATGAAAATAATGTAAAGTCACGCTCAATTTCATCTAATATTTTTTGCGTCTCGCTATGTTTCAGACCCATTACTTTGATTGAGAAAATCAAAGCGTTTTTAGATATGTCAATCTTCATTTGGAGTAGCTTTTACTGTCACACCAATGTCAGACGGATTTATCCTTTAATAACAAAGTGAGCTACACACGTTTCTAATGTTGCCTACTCTTAAATCTTAACCGTATTCAGAAAGTAGGAGGTTATCAATTAGCCTGTATGTTATTTTTTTTGCTATGTGTGTACGAGGTTTCTTCGTTGCGTCAATCACATTTGATAATGCTTTATTATTTGATGTGAAATGCTTTTAGTTTGGGCCCATATGATATATAATTTGGTTCAAATCGTTTATCATCCTGAAAAGTTGGAGGGTCTTCTATATGCTTTAAAGGTTTGGTGGTTTTTAGAAATAAAAATATTAGGAACTAGCTGTGCCCCACGGTTTTACCCGCGTTAAATTTTATAAATTATCTCAACTCCTCCCCCGTAAGTGATAGCGTGATAAATGTAGCCTATATGTTGACCCGACCTCTTAGTAATATTAATACAAAATTTGAAGCAAATCCATGCAGTACTTTTTGAGTTTAGCCCGGACATACATACAGACAAACAGACACAGACAAAAATTCTAAAAACTATATTTTTGGCTTCGATAACGATTGTGGATCACGCCCCAAGTATCCTTTTTAAATAATATTCAATGTACAGTTTTGACGTTCCAACGATTTTATTATATGTATAGATATTTATTTAATACCTTAAAATTTTTAATTGTACCTAAGTCCCTTATTATTCGCATGCCCACTAAGTAGTAGTACCTATTTCGGTCACCTACAAAACTATGTACCTACCACTTTTGAGACCATATCGAACTGAATTAAGATATCCTATTGTTTTCTATTCCTATTCCACACTTTAAAGGATAGAACTTTCAAAAACTAGCTGTGCTCCGCGGTTTTACCCGCGATAAACTTTATAAATCATCACAGCTCCTCCTCCGTAAGTGATAGCTTGATAATATGTAGCCTGTATGTTGACCCGACCTCTTAGTAATATTAATGCAAAATTTGAAGTAAATCCATGCAGTACTTTTCGAGTTATACAAACAGACAAAAAATCTAAAAACTATATTTTTGGCTTCGATATCGATTGTAGATCACGCCCCAAGTATCCTTCTTAAAAAATATTCAATGTTCAGTTTTGACTTTCCTACGATTTTATAATATGTATAGATTATAAACTGTTAAAATTGTTGGTCCGAAATCACAGTGGTTTAGGCCGTACGCCATTAAGCTCTGGCCGACAGTGGATTAAAAGGTCCGTCAGTCAGTACGTCCCTAGATGTATTCAACTAAAACAACAGTACACAGTACAGTCAACATAGTACAGAACACAGTATAATCAACGTTGCCGGCATAGAAACGTCTCTTAAGACAGAGAAATGCAATTGCATTCCGTACAAGCAGCTCTAGACCTTTTCACCTGCCAGCGCCATTCAGACACTGTAATTAAACCTAAACAAAACATTTTCTTAATTAAACAACAGTTAAGTAGCTAAGTTCTTATTTTTCTAAATGTTTGTAGCTTTAACGACAAAATTTAAAAGCAACGTTGCAACTCTTTTAAACGATTCAATTATCTCGGCAGGTGGAGCGTAGTAATTAAAGTTCATAATCTAGTAATACTTCTGAATTAAATAAAGTATAACTTTATTATTATACTAGCTGTGCCCCGCGGTTTTACCCGCGTTAAACTTTATAAATTATCACAGCTCCTCCCCTGTAGGTTATAGCGTGATAATATGTAGCCTATATGTTGACCCGACTTCTTAGTAATATTCATGCAAAATTTTAAGTTAATCCATGCAGTACTTTTTGAGTTTAGCCCGGACATACATACAGACAAACAGATAAACAGACAAAAATTCTAAAAACTATATTTTTGGCTTCGATATCGATTGTAGATACCGCCCCAAGTGTCCTTTTAAAAAAATATTCAGTGTACAGTTTTGACTTTCCTACGATTTTATTATATGTATAGATAAAGTATTACTGTATTGTATTACCTTGATACAAGCTAGCTAAATATCACTACTGTACCTAAATATCTGTAATAAGTAACTAGAAATAATAACTGTATTACTACAAACATGTTCTGACTTTTTACAAGCGCTTTTTTAAAGTCTACGTGAATAAAAACCTTTTTTATTTATTTATTTTATCCTTTAAAAGCTTATAATTACGAGTTATGACATAACTATGCAAGGCACAATATGGTTTAAGAGAGGTAGGGCACAGTGTTCATTAGTCCAAAGACCAGGCCAACAGCAACTACCTCCACCTTACAGAAGAAATTCCTTAACAATAATTTTAATATTGTGTTTCTGCGTGTGAGTAAGGTCGCCAGAGCTCACTGGGGTGGGCTCAAGTGTCAGCAACACTTATTAGGCCGGCAACGCACCCGCGACGCTTCTGGTGTTGCGAGTGTCCATGGGCGGCGGTGATCACTTACCATCAGGTGAACCACTTACTCGTACCCTCTGACAAAAAGCCTTTTACTTAGCCTTGTTGCAATAGATCACCGTTCTAACAGTATATGAGAGTGGGGAAATAGGGAGTGCAATATAATATCTTCTCTATTCTTAGCTAGTGTCTGTTAAGAATGCCCACAATAGCCAAAATTCAGCCAGGAGCGTTATTATCATTATTTATTATCGCGCAGTAAAATACTATATGTTGATATTTTTCTATAACGTACGTATTACGTCAGTCTTCGGTAAAATCGTATTAATTTTAATATATTAGTAACACATTTAAAAATAGTAGCTAACTTGTTATTTGGGATTTATTTAAGGTGGTAGGCGTATGTTGGTGTGGTTGGTAGATACCTTTCACGCCGGAGGTCGTGGGTTCGATTCCCACCCGGGACAGATATTTGTGTGCATGAACATGTCTGTTTCTCCTGAGTCTGGGTGTAAATTATCTATATAAGTATGTACTTACAAAAATATGAATAGTATATGTAGTATATCAGTTATCTGGTTTCCATAGTACACGCTCTGTTTAGTTAGGGATCAGACGGCCGAGTGTGAATTATGTCCCAGGATATTATTTAAAAAAAAGAAACAGTTCGTACGGACGAGTTAGTTCAACTTTATTTGTTACTTTGTATTAACTATACAAGTATTTTTGTACTACATTGTAAGCTCATTAAGTTGGCTATTAACATACACTTGGTAGGTTAATAGCCAAGTACTGTATAAATTTCATTATTTCATATATTATGAAGGTTTTTTCTGTTTCCAGTGCCGCGACGTTTTATGCATTTCAGTAGATATGTGGAAGTTGTTTCGTGCCCTCGTTCGATATTCCGTCAGCGTAGCAATGTGTCGTTTGCCTCTGTTTTTCGACGCAGATAAACAAAAACTTCGACACACATGTCATGCCTACGATACCCCAAAACAACACGACTCGTACATAAGTTATGCGAACAACATTTTCCCCCAGTATTCTGAGCTCGGTCCCTACCCGGCTCCCTGTATCGCTCTGATATTTTATTTAAGCCAACCGCGTGTTACAATATTTTGCTTAAGAATTACTAGACGGATTTAGTTTTTTACAATACAACACAGTTTCTTTTGGACATGAAAGAGGTTGGGAAGCCGGCTGGCAGACATTAAATTATTATATCGTTATGTTCCTATGTTTTATTTTATTTATATCAAGTAGGTAAGTTTTGTAAGTGGGTATTATAATAGTTACTAGCTGTGCCCCGCGGTTTTACCCGCGTTAAACTTTATAAATTATCACAGCTCCTCCCCCGTAGGTGATAGCGTGATAATATGTAGCCTATATGTTGACCCGACCTCTTAGTAATATTAATGCAAAATTTCAAGTAAATCCATTCAGTTCTTTTTGAGCTTAGCCCGGACATACATACAGACAAACAGACAAACATTCTAAAAACTATATTTTTGGCATCGATATCGATTGTATATCACGCCCCAAGTATCCTTTTTAAAAAAATATTCAATGTACAGTTTTGACTTTCCTACGATTTTATTATATGTATAGATTAGTAGTTATTTGTAGTGTACTATTTATACCCTATCACACAAGTATTACTCTGATGAAGGCTTGCTAAAATACAACTAATATTAAATTAAGCTTGCCTCAGTACAACAGTTGTATATTAGATTATAAAATTTATCAATGTATTTTCTGAATACAACAAAGAATAAGCAAAAAGGTAGTTTCATTTTCATTTCACTTGACTGTACAAGTAAACCCCTTGAAGTATAGCTACTTATTTATGCTACACATTGTGTACAAGTCTGAACCCTTGGAACTAGATTGAAAACATTCGCATGTATTTACTGAAGTGACTGAATACAAGAACAGTCAAGTTAACACAGAGAATAAAATCAAGCAGAGAATTTCAAAATTGTTATATTTTCATATTGGTAAATAACATATTGTCTTATTATTGTTATCAGATTTCTATATAAAAAAACATGCCTTATTATTGTTATCAGATTTCTTACGCTCAATTTTCAAATTAGTAACTCAATTAATACGTGAAAAGTTTCTATGCCATCAGCTACTTTTTAAGGTTCCGTACCCAAAGGGTAAAACGGGACCCTATTACTATGACTTCGCTGTCTGTCTGTATGTCCGTCTGTCACCAGGCTGTATCTCATGAACCGTGATAGTTAGACAAACTATTTGAAATTTTCTCAGATAATGTATTTCTGTCGCCGCTATAACAACAAATACTAAAAGACAAAATAAAATAAATATTTAACGGGGCTCCCATACAACAAACGTAAATTTTTTGCTCGTTTTTATAGATAATAATAGAACCCTTCGTAAATGAGTCCGACTTGCACTTGGCCGGTTTTTTTTTAAATTTACTTATAATAATTGACATGGTATAGAATTTACCAATATGATGTACTGATATCACTCAAATTTTTTCAGTTTACAATTATTATTTTTTACCCAGAAAATCTACCTATCGAGCACGGTAGTAAAACATACAAGTAAAATATCATGGGAAACTCTGTATTCCTGAGAGTCTTCCAAAAATGTTCTTGACACATGTGACGTATGACATACCCTCACGCGGGCTCTCATTGTGAGAAGAGGCCCTTGTCACGCAGTGCTGCAGTAATAGGCCGCATCATCATGGTCGAGCCTATTATAGTATGTATTTAAGTTTATTGATGTTAATTACATTTTTCAATATAGATTCTGTATGTATATCCTTACATTATTCTATTACGAATTTGTAAGCTAAGTAGGCACTTACTTACAATTTCAATTGAATACCGAGCGTTCAGTAAAATCCCTCTACAATTTATTCTCTTCATTTAAGTCTTTCAGACACATTCAAGTACGTTTCATTCGACGGCAACATTCTAAATAAATAATGTCGCTTAGTTCGTTGCAAATGTGTAGTATAGTACATTGCGGGTTTTCTATGACTCTCATTTTCGTTTCGCGAAAATTAAATAGTATGTGCTTGCAAATTTGTAAAGAAACATTATGAATAATATTTTGTAGTGCAGTGCTGATGATGTTTCATATTTTAAAAGTGATACATATAACCCATGAAAACATTTTAAACAAATTTTTTAAATAGAATTATAATTTTATAGCATTACTCGCAATGCAAAGCGTTAGTCTAATCTCAAAACATCTTTGCATGCTATAAAATTATAATTTAATAGTTTGGTTCCATATCAGTTTTTAGAAAACAAAGCCGATGGATAACACCTATATCCTCCTAAAGGATGTTAGCACGGGAATCCTAAATTCACCGTAGCCTATTTGGTAGTGCTCCTGCCTACGTAGCTGGTGGTCCTGGGTTCGAATCCCGGGAAGTGAAAATATTTGTGTGGAGTCATGGATGTTTTCTATGTATATAAGTATTTAACTATCTATATAAGTATGTATATCGTCGCCTGGTACCCATAGTACAAGCTTTGCTTATTTTGGGGCTAGGATGACATGACATGGACAATGTCACACAGTGATCTGTGTGACATTGTCCATGTCATGTTGTCCCTAGATATTTATTTATTAATTAATCTGCCAGTGTGAATCATTCGTAGCTTAACGCAAAGCACTTACCCCAGATTAGTAGATGGTACTGGTTCGAGACCCGCTGGACGATTAAGTTTATGATTTCCCATTTATGCAATTAAATTATTTTTTGCTCCAATGAGAACTTCTACTTGAAAGCGCGAACGTCGCTATACGCACAAGGTCCGTCGTCATAATAATAATATTCAATTCTTTCCTCAATATAGGCAGTACCATTTAGACAAAACGTAGTTAAATATATCTAAAGTGCCATGTAGACAAGATGTAGTTAAATGTATCTAAAAGTATAAGTTTTGTCAATTTAAAAACCTTAAATGACCAATTTGACAATTCTAGTATTAAATTAAATTACATTATACTTGAGCAAATATATGTAAGTCACGACTGAATAATCTACTTCATGTTCCAACTATTTAGAAGTGTTTTTAACTGTATGTGAATAAAACCGTTTTTATTGTGTTTTATTTTTTTAACCAACGTGGGTAAAACATCTGCGTACAATGTAAATATATGCGCGTGTATCACACGCACGTATTAAAAGAACAATTTGCATTCCAATTGTTATCTCGCATATCAAACATAAGCTCCAAACTTGATTGAAATGAAACAAAAATCGTGGATTCGTATTGACATAAAACTGCAGGTATCGGCTCCATTCCAAACACATCTATGTCAAAACACATACGAAACAAGTAAAACAACGAAAACGCTAACGGTAACAATAAAAGTTGTAAAAGTGTCGCGGGTACATTTAGTATCACAGAATAATCATAACTGAAGGGTTTATGGGCTTGTACAAAAAATGACAAATCAGAAATATCGGAGTAATAAAGTTTATTATTACGACTAAAAAAAAAACTTGTGTGTACTTATGTACACGCGTTAGAAGTTATACTTCTTAATATACAACTTGAACATAGTTATCAATTTTCATACCACCTAGAACTACCGTCATGCTGTTATTTTTACGATGCGAATGCGTAAAAATTCACTCTCATACCACCTAGAACTAACTTCATGCTGTTAAATTTTTTGGTGTCGGTGATTCACTCTCATCATTTTTCTCCATCGCGCCAAAAGAAGTATAACTTCAATAATAATAATAAATAAAATAAAAAAGGTTTTTATTCACGTAGACTTTAAAAAAGCGCTTGTAAATAGTCAGAAAGTAGTATATTATTGGGCATTCTATACCACTATCGGCAAGTTGCTCGGCGAGTGCGCCTCGCTGCCGATAGTGGTATAGAATGCCCAATAATTGATAATCTACTCGCCTCTCCACTCGACCGAGACAGTACATTGTACTGAGAACTTGATTTGGAACGATAATTCGAGCAAATCGATACTCGACTCGCCACTCAACTCGTCCGATACACTCGAACGAGACAGTTCATTTTGTCGCGTACTGGATGAGCTTTACTCGACCATTGACTAGTAACTTACTCCTTACCACTATATTCCATACGTCTGACCAGTATGCGGCGTTTCGGAGAACGATGAACTGTCAACTATCAACTCGACTCTCCGTTTACTTACTGCACTCGACCGATCACTCGAGTTTGTATTCGCTGTTAACAGAATGTCGAGCGAGAGTGATGGTGACCGATGATTGTAACAAACCAAAGCTTGTGACTAAAGCGTTAACGGGTTGTTACTGTAAATAATAAACAACTGTAACTTAGGTACTTGGTTTAATTATCATAAAATGTTGGTTTGTCTGGAAACAAAATATCAGCCGCACGCACGAGCTCTTGTAGTTTTCGCCACTGAGGAGAGTCCGCGTCGGTCTGGAACTTGATTCGGACGAGCGCTTTCTTCCACAGCTCGGCGGAGTCGGTGAGGCGAGCGTCGTCAGCCTTGTACACCTTGCAGTCGATGTAGTACTCTCCGTCGGTGCTCGTTGCTCGGCGCTCACAGCCGCTGGCTACGCGGTTCACAAAGAATGAAGTTAGGTGATCCGATGAATGTTCTTTGTGTGGGATGTCGCGGTTTTTACTGATGCCGAATATGTCCATGTCAGTGTTGGTTTTTTTACTGAAATAATAACGAAAACTGTTATTAGTTAATGTTTACAACGAGAGATGCAGGGGCAAACAAAAAATAACAACGGTGTGTAAGCATCGCACACAATCGCATAATATTTTATGAACGGCACCACGGATATTTCTGTAGAAAATATTACAAGTAACTAATCAGCGAATGGAATACTTATGCAAATTGCACTATTATAATTCAATTAGTGGAAACGTACTACTTTACTATTTTAATTTAATCAGAACTAGGAGATAATAAATTCAAAATATTATTCACCTGCTACGAGTTACGGTTGTTGTTTGTGACTGCATCTTGCGTTTCCCATTGCTGTCTGCAGACGGATTGCGTCTGGCCTTCACTTTGTGTCCAGTGATCGATGCTTGCGAGTAATCACACTCAGAGTCTGACCTGAAATAAAGATAGAGGAAATGTAGTCACACAATTATTATTAATTAATCCAATGGAGTAATGTCCATTGCGCTGGACATACTATAGGACACAAGTGTTCGGGCAAACACTGGTTCTCTAATATTTAAATGGGATAGCACTGAGACTGAGCTAACTATGTACAGATCGGGTGATCTGTGAAGTAACGCGCTCACAAACAAATATATGTAGTTATAAATGACAGGCTAATCACAAGTGTGATCCATGAAAACGAACCGACTATTTTATCAGACTTACATTATTTTCCGATCAGAAGTTCCACTCGGTTTGATGACTTGGCTGGTGGTGACAGCAGCGGATGGCTATCGACAATGCCGTCACTGATATTGTAGGCGACACGGAGTGTTTGTAGACCGATTATACAAGAGCACTTCGTTGCACTTGCAGACTGCGAAAACTTTGTACCGAACAGAAAAACTTGTGGCTTATAAGTTAAAATCGAATTATAAGTTAGGAATGTTAAATCCACTACAATCAATCCGGTATTGCTTTGTTAAAGTAACTTTTTTTCTATAGTCGTATTATACGCGTTGGAAAATTTTATACTGTATCGAATGTCGATGCAGCGAAATAAGCTAGGGCTGACCAAACGATAGCGTGAACGGAATCGCCACAAACCAGATAGATTTTATTATTTTAAAGAAGTAAATAAATGTTTCCAAGGTAATTATTTCATCATCTACATTTAGGTTTCGTGTAGAAAAAATGAACTTACTGCCGTCTACCGCGTACTTCTCTAGATTTCCTAAAATAAATAGATAATATAATTCCTGTAACTACGGTAACGGGCATGACGAAACCATGAACGTTATATGATATCGTCATCGTCATGTCGTCTATCGACATACTATGATATATTTTAATCGATTAAGTGCATTGTGTGAAATTTGTATATTTGAATGCCTACCAAGTTGTTACCAACCCTAACCAAAATAGCTGATTATTGTGATTGCGGAATAAATAATTATGTTTAGCACACGTGTAACAATTAGACAATAACAACTTTTATGATGAAATATTTTTCTGCTTTGTAGACAAAAAAGAAAATAAAAAAAATCCCTAAAATATTATTTATTACCTCAAAGTCTCTCGGAGCGAGCACCTTTCTAAACTGTTACAGTACAATCAAGTTAATTATTATAAATAAATATTTAATTGATCTCACACCAGAAACAACAACAATTTCAGCTACTGGAGCAACTGTGTTCGTTATATCGGGGTGCTGAAATATACATACATATTTGGATCACGCAAATACATAATCTTATGTATGAACCATTTCATATTGTGCAGGTAATTATCAAATATAACACAACAATAATACGATAACTATTTAGAACATTACAATAATTATGACTATTTTTCATTCTAGAATTTACAGCTTTTTACCTAATTCTTCATCGGTACCAATAAACCATTTTTTTAGTTTCAGATACATTCTGCCTAAACATAATATTAATTACTGACTTGCCTGTGAAGAATTATTAAATTACTTGAAGTATATCTACATATTTGGACCACGCAGATACACGTACTCTTATGTATACATAGTTTCATATTTTGCAGGTAATTATGAAATATATTTTTCTTCCCAGAATATACCATTAATCTCACCTAATCAGATTATGTACCTAATGCATCCATTTTTTTTTTTTTTTTTTTTTATTATTTCAGATACATCCTGCCTAAACATAATTACCGACTTGCCTGTGAAAAATTACACAAGGATCTTGAAATCAGCGTAAAATTGTCCTGACCAAGTTGTACTAATTATATAAAATATTTTGTCTGGTATACCTAAGACGGTGAATATTAGTTGTAAGTATTATCTAATCCAAATTTATTGAACTAATAATTTCAAGTGTTCTTTGATTTCAAACAATAATATAATGCCTCACTGCTCTGATTGTAAAGTATTTGTAGACAATCGTCGATGGTCTGGTCATTTACGTAGCAATGTACATAAAAACAATAGTTCTAACCCTATGTATGATAATGTTGTAATTATTAATTCTTCTTTTAAAGAACGAATCAAAAGTTACAAAATCATAGCGACAGGTGAACAAATACATAGTTTTCCTGAGGTGTTTCTCAAAAGTATTAGTACACAAGTCAAACATTTAATAGACAATTCAATAGAGAAACACACCTCTGTCAAAATAAATTTTGAACTGTTTGCTTCGTTTCTTATGTATAAAAATGATCAACAAGAAATAAAATCATTCCGTACAAACAACATTATTACACATTTTAATTACGATTTTGATTCTATTTATAAACTAACTATTGATTTACTACTAAAAAAAATTGAAGAATTTGAGGAAAGGGATAGTGGTTGGACTTTTTTATGCAATTCACATTTAGAATTAAATATTAATAAATATCAACCTCTCAGCGGATCTAAATTTTTAACTTTGCCGAAATTCATAAAAAGTAAAAGAGCTTGTTTGAATATTCGGAACAATGATGAGTATTGCTTTTTGTGGTGTGTTGTGGCGGCATTGTACCCCACAAATAGACATCCCGATAGGATTTCGTCTTATCCCCGCTTTCAGGATGTTTTGAATGTTAATAATTTGACATTTCCAATCACATTTTCGGACATAGCTATCTTTGAGAAAAATAATCCTTCTGTTAATATATATGTGTATGGTTTAAAAAACGAGAAGACAATTATTGGACCGCTTTATAAAACGTTGAATAATAAGTCTAATAAAAGTATCCATCTACTGTTTATAGAAAACAATAATAATTCTCATTACTGTCTTATCAAAGATTTATCTCGTTTAGTTAGAAATCAGATGACCAAACATCATGGTAAACTATATTTCTGTGAAACTTGTTTATTGTTTTTTCCAACGCTTAGTCAAATTGAATCCCACTTGTGTGGGGGGATCGTCACAGTTTTACCAGAACAAGGTTCATTTTTAAAATTTAAAAATTATGATAGGAAACAAAACATTCCATTCGTCATATACGCTGATTTCGAAACGTTACTTGAACCCATTTCCGACGATGATTTCAACACCGCTAATACGTCATACTCTAAACGCCACGTGCCGGCTGCATTCGCTTACAATGTCGTGTCATCAAATAAAAATGATAGCGTTGAAGGCTATAGAAGTTATCGCGGCAATGATTGTGTTTCAAAATTTATAAATTTTCTTACTGAGGATGTAAAACAAATACATCAGATTATATCCAAAAGCGAGCCTATGATATTCACTGATGACAATTCTCTAGAGTTCAAACGTGCCGTTAGGTGTCATATTTGCGACAATTTACTCTTGACCGATAAAGTAAGAGATCATTGTCATATTACAGGCCTGTATCGAGGTGCAGCACATCGACACTGTAATTTGCAACATAAAGTACCAAAATTTATACCAATATTTTTTCACAATTTATCCGGGTACGATTGTCATTTATTTATAAAAAAGTTAGGCGAAATTCCAGGTCCAATTAAAATAATCCCTAAGACTAAAGAAAAATACGTCGCATTCACCAAATTTATTCCTATTGCTGATAATGAGTTTATTTGTATAAGATTTTTAGATTCATTCAACTTTTTAGGGACAAGTTTAGACAAGCTCGCTAAAACATTGCAGGTGGAAGATTTTGTTAATCTTCGATTTCATTTTTCTAAAGACAGACAGTTTAATTTATTGACAAGAAAAGGTATATATCCTTATGATTACATGACCAATTGGAAATGTTACGATCAAAAATCATTGCCGTCTAAGGGTAATTTTTATAATTATTTGACTAACGAAGACATTACAGATGAGGATTATAATCACGCACAGGCTGTTTGGGCTGAATTCAATATTAATAACCTCGGCGAGTATACGGATCTATACTTAAAAACGGATGTGCTTTTGTTAACAGACATATTTCAAAATTTTCGGAAAACCTGTAAACAATATTACAGTCTTGACCCGGCGTTTTACATTACTGCACCTAGTTTATCTTTCGATGCAATGTTGCTAAAAACGGGCGTTCAGTTAGAACTCGTGTCGGACTTAGCTATCATCAGAATGATACAAAGCGGTATACGCGGCGGTTTGTGCATGTGTTCCCATCGGCATGCTAGAGCCAATCACAAATACATGCCTGAATATAATCCAACACAACCTGAGAGTTTCATAGTATATTTAGATTGTAATAATCTTTACGGTTTTAGCATGTGTCAGTATTTACCATACTCTAGTTTCAGATTTTTAAGTGATAACGAATTAGCAAATTTTAATGTTACCACTATAGAGGATAACGCAAACTGGGGCTTCATATTAGAAGTCGATCTATTGTATCCCGAGCATTTACATAATGACCATAATGACTTACCATTTTGTCCCGAAAAATGTGTACCCCCGGGAGGTAAAACAAAGAAATTAATAGCAAATTTGTATAATAAGTACAACTATGTGATTCACTACGTTCATTTAAAAAAATGTTTAGAACATGGTTTAATATTACGTAAAATTCATAGAGCAATTAGTTTTAGACAGAGTCCATATTTAAAACAGTACATAGAGTTAAATACTCAATTAAGACAGAAAGCAAAAAGTTCCTTCGAACAAGACTTTTTTAAGTTATTAAATAACAGTGTTTTTGGAAAAACATTAGAAAATACTGAAAATAGAGTAACCGTACATTTAGTTAATCAATGGTGCGATCAGTCCAATCGAACTAAGAAATTTATATCCGCTGAGAAACTTATAGCCAACCCCTATTTCCACAGTGCATCTATTTTATCAGAAAATTTAGTTGCAATACAAATGAAACCTGATCAAATTATTTTAGATAAACCTATATACATAGGTTTCGCTGTATTAGAACTTTCAAAAGCACACATGTATTACTTTCATTACAATATTGTAAAGCCTTTTTATAAAGATCGAGTGCAGCTATGTTACACAGATACCGATTCCTTTGTCTATAAAATATACACCAACGATTTTTACAATGATTTGAAATATAATTTTTTACAATATTTTGACAGCAGTAACTATGAAATCACAAATGATTTACAGATACCGCTAAAAAATAAAAAGGTTCCCGGTCTCTTTAAAGATGAAATGGGAGGAAAATATATTACTGATTTTGTTGGTTTGAGATCGAAACTTTACTCTATAAGAACCCCTAATAGTATCATTAAAAAAGCAAAAGGAGTAAAATCATGCGTGGTCAGGGATTTAAACTTATCAGACTATGAAACCATTTTATTTAATGGTGGAGTAATCCGGAGAAAAAATAATATGTTTAAATCAATAAAGCACGAAATATTTACTCGGACTGTTAACAAAGTTGCTTTATCTAGAAATGATGACAAACGATCGATATCTGTGGATCAAATATCAACCCGAGCCTGGGGGCATGCATTTATTTTTAAGAATGAATTACTTTGATCATAATTTTAAGTTAAGTGTTACCTACTCATAGTTTAGTTTTAGGAAATAATAAATGTTAATATTATACAAAAAATGAAATAAAGTGTGAATTATTATAATTATTGACTTGTTTTATTTCTGAAATCCTGTTTATTTCAAAATATCATTACACTTTTAAAATCAGTAAACAAAGTTAACACTGATTGCAGTTATCTCACTATGCACCTAAAATACCATGCATCATAAGGTTGATTTTCGAATAACTAACGTTTTACGATTAAGTAACATGCTTACAAGGCGTTGTTTGTCATTGTATAAGTGTTACCTACGTTGCAGTTCATTGGCCTTAGTCTTGAGACACAAACGCTTAGTTGACAATATTAGTATGACTTGTAATTATTTAGTTATTTTGTCATCATTTACGAAATATTATTCGGCGCGAACACCTGTTTAATATTTTTTTAACTTCCATCAAAAGTTATCATGTCGGTGAGTAAAATATTTTTAATTCGTTTTTTTATGATTGTTTTATAATTAGAGATTGTGTTCGCAGCTGTGTTGTGTTGCATTTTTCCAGAGCCTTTTGTCACTAATCTAAAGTAAATCTAGACTTTCTCGATTGAAAACCCAATTAAAACGCTATACTAGCGGAATAGTGGTATAAATTGTGTTTATATTTTGTTCCAGAATTCTGACACCGAGATTGTATTCAGCCAGTATGCTCAGAATCCTTACGAGGGATTCTCCGAGATGTTTCGCAGTGAACCCGGGCAAAGCAAACAAGTCACGAAAGATAAAAAACCAAAACAACGGTGCAGGGAAAAATCGATAAAGCAAAATCCTACAAAATCCTTCGTTATGAGTCGACTACATCGAAAAGGGATTAAGTTAATAAAAATTTCAGTGGTAGATCTGTGTAACAACAATCCTCAAACCATAGACAGTGATAGTGACAGTGAAAACGTTATTATAAACGCTCAATATATTGTTCAAGATCCCATCGACAGTGTTATGGACGAAACTGAGTCTTTAGTTAAGAAAATATCAAAATCTTTAATAGGTACTGACTTTTATTAACCATTTTTGTAAAGTAGTTAATATTTGTATTTTCATTATGATGTTTTTATTTAATTTTGTATTAGGTTGTGTTATTTGTGGAGTAGCGTGGGGGTGTTTAACAAAATAAAAGCAAATTTACATTATTTTGATTTTTATTTAAAAACCTTAAAACCAATAATCTAAATACATTACACATATGAGTACATACATTTATACCCATTCTAAATATTTCCTTAAACAAAGCACATTTTTAAGAGCACATTGCTTTAGATGTTTATTACAATTAAAATTAGATCTTCCTTCACAGTATTTTTTATGCAAAACAGAGAAACTAAGACATTGTTCTGTACCAAGGTCTGATACTTTACAATTCACACACAGTTCCTTTATCCAATTCACCTTCTCCAAACCATTTACAATAATTTCCTTATTTTCTAGATATGGAACGATTATACGCCGAAATTCTCTATAGTCAATATATCCTTCATTCCAATAAATACCTCTATTTCTTTCCAACCATTTAACTTGTCTCTTTTCGTCACTTGTTAAGTATTTAAACAAGTATGGCGGTTTTATTAAAAATGTTTGCGTATAATCACGACTTGCAAAAGCTAATTCTTTTATTATAAAATTATTGTTCAGGTCTTTAAACCCTTGAACATCTAAAATAATAGTATTCGGATTCATGATATTTTTCTCACAGTATTACTCAATGGCTTGTACTCAATTATGCAGTCGTTCAATATAAGACAGTATGCAGAAGTTTGATCTGGTATATCGGAATCACTCTCAATTTCCACTCTTACATCCACAATAGGACCTGTCTTTACATTATCAGCTTGTCTAGAGCAATCTATGACAAATAGCGGCGCCAAATCTTTGAATTGTTTCTCACTTAATAAGGGTTCCGAGCGACGTCCGTAATAAGACTGTTGAAATCTGATGTATTGCTCGTATAATAAAGCGATTCTGTTATTCGCGAAGCTGACATTTAGGTTTTCATACGGGAAGTAAGTTGAGTTTAAGTATACTCTAACGTCACGAACATGACAGTGATCGAACTGGGACATATCAGAACTTGAATTGTTTTTTCTATTTGTTTGTAGACCTATAATTATGTATCTTGGTTTCTCTATTTGTGAGGAAGTTTTGATAGACCAGGTATGTTTTGTAGTTTTAGGTAAAGCTGGATATTCGTACAGATCCCAATTTCTGAATATCATCTGGAGTGGTCGATCTTTTTCTAACAGTTTTAGCAAACTTATTTTTTCTTTGTCGGATACTTTAACATGCGGTACACGCCAGATGATTTTATTTATCTGAACGTCGTCTACAAATTCCCCGGTGTTAAGTTTCACAGCATTCAGATTAGTGTTACTTCGTAGCAATATCAGTTCGTGCCTACTATTTATCACGACTTTCTTGAAATCTTCTGCAAAACCGATAATGTTACAGAGGGGTATAGAAGCAGAAAAACTACCCCCATTAATATTTTTTATTCCATCGATATTCCAGCCCCATGCATTGGCTATCTTTGATTCACCTTCACTCATTGATATTAACGATTTCATGGTGGTAGTTATGCCAGCGTTTTTTATTCTATCAATTTCCACTCCATTCAGCTCATATCTTATATCTTGGAATAAGTAGAGTAGAGCATTATTCGTAAAATTAACACTAGTGGCTTTCTCTTTCATATCCTTTTTACTTACGACAACAGTTCCTTCCAAATACAAGGTACTAGCTGAGGGAAGTATATACAAGTCCTGTTGGTTAATAGGTATGCGGATTTCATCGTTTCTATTGAAACTAGTTACGTAGGGCTTGTAAGAATGAAATTCGATTCCTTCAACAGTGTTGTCATAAGTCGGAGCAGATAAAACGTCTAAGATATTCATTTTAGCAAACCGATCGCTTTGAGAAATGCCTTGTTTTCTTTAGTTAATTTAATTTTCTTCTTAGAGCGAGCTCTTATTTGGTTGAAAGCTTGAGCGGGACTGATATTTTTGATTTGTTGATGCATATATTTATTGTAGTCAATCATTTTTTTCTTCTGAGATGCAAATACAGCTGCACTTCTTCACCGCGCAAATTGATTAAGCGGTTATTTATATCTAACAGCCTGATATGTATACAGCTAATGTTGTTTTGGTTAATTGGAAAGTATATCGCGTTTTTCGGGATTTCTATAATTCTATATCCGGGAGGCACGTTGAGAGCAAATTCGTGGATAATGTGACTGGGTTCTCCGTTTGTGTACGAGCCGCTTACAATATCACATTCGATCCTGATCACTGTTGTAGGTAAAATGTTGACTGGAAAGTGCGATACATGCCATTTATTTGCTTTTAAGATCTGCTTATTAAACCCTAACAAATTCCTAAACGTACCTTCTTTATTAAAATTTATGTCTTTTGTACAATATACAGCAGCTTTTAAAGTATTGTTATTGCACTGTAGTTTGATTGATGCATCTTTCATTTCAGATTTTAAATAATCATTAATATCTTGCAATTCATAGGTGCCGTCAGGTATTTCAATAACTTCGTTAGAACCATAATAGAACTTATTATTCGTTTTGTCAATGTTTGGAATAGAATTAAATGTTGCGAAATGCAATAAGGCACACTCATACTGTTCATATAGTTGCAACGTGTTAGGATAGTAAGTAGATAAAGTTGACGAGTTTCCAGTTATCGATAATGTGAGTGACATCTTGCAAATGATTCAAATAAAAGAAAAGCATAAGTTTTATACGTTTTATTTCCAAAAATTCCATAGATATTCTAAACATAAGTGTCCACAATTTACAGTGTTGAATTTCTGATATCTTGTATAATTATAAAAAACATTACAATTCTTAAAATATCGCATTAATTCCATTGGAGGTTTTAAATCTCCAAAGCTATCAAAATATTCACAATAATTGCATACTTTTACATAAGCTACCCAATGCGTGCCTTCGTTCTTAGAGTCGGCCAAGTTAACAACACCACATTCAACCCGTTTTGGCGTCCTTGGTAACTGATCCTTCATGTATACTCCTCGAAAGTGAGGGATGTTGCGTGCATACCTTTGGATGTCTATATTAGTGAGAGGACGATTAGGTAGCTTATTTTTCAGTTTTTTGAAGACTTAATGAATAAACCATTACCATTTTTATGTGACTTAATGTACAAGCCCTGACCTAACTTTAAAGACTCCATAGCCTTATTATGTCGTTGTGTTTCTCGCAAATTTTGCTGACCTGCTTTGTAATCGTTAACAGTTTTTGCAATACCAGCCGCACCACCAGCTAAAGTTCCTAAAGCTGATAAACCCGCAAAAATTGGGATTAAAGGTAGAATACCTCCAGTCTTTGGTAAGGGTATCACTCGCGGCACTCGAATTTTCTGAATGCATGGGATTATTTTTTTTGCTGCTGAGTAAGCAGCGTTAATTAAAGCTTTACTGTCCTTTGGATTCAGTTTCTTTATTTTTGCTTTTATTTTTGACACGAAACTTTTAAACGTTTTAATGCCAGAACCAGATTTCAGTTTGGCTTTCATAACTTTGCTCACTAACCATGAACTAAGTTTTTCACCTTTCCCAGCATCGCTCGATTTAAGTCTTTGTTTAGCCATATTTAGTAGTTGCAAATCAGCTTTGTGGCGATTGGGTAAGTCTGTATGGTCTGCATATGCAATGTCGTGATGCATACAAGCTTCGTCTAGCTTATTTACACCTCGGTCACCTCGTAATAAACGTTTCTGCAATTTAGTTCCGGGACCGCAATAATTGTAGCCGGGTAAATGAAGTTCGAACGGTAGATTATTAATTAAGGTATTAACAAGTTCACCTCCTTGCATTGTCTAATGTGTAATGAGAGAAATGATGCAAAAGTAATCGTTATATAATTATTTTAATCCACTATTGCAGTTTTCTCGATCCAACTATTTTCTTCGTTGTTTAGACCCAACCATTTCACAAACATTTTTGATCCTTTTCTTTTTAAAACCCTTTCTATCAAATAAATACCAGGATAGTAAGATTTCTGAAGTTCTTGCTCGTAAAATGTTCCCATTATGGCTTGCTTTCGCTGATCTTGTATATGATATGTTACTGGTATGGTATGATTAATTTTTTTTATAGTAAATATTTCAGTTGACCAATTAGGTGTATAACCTTTTTCAAAATGGTGTTTGTATTTACTGATACGAACAAAGTCACCTACTTTGAACTTAGGTTTTCTACGGACGGTTACATGATTTAAGGCTTTTTTAATATTTTCTTTTATAACAGACTCGCAAGATTTATTTACTTCAATTGGTTTAAATTTAATGGTACGATGTTTTGTGTTGTTATATATCTTTAACGTAACCTCTAACGGTATACCTAACCACATATAGTTTCCGTTCAGACTAAAATATTTATATATTTTATTTTTAAGAGTTTTAATCAGTCGCTCTACGATCGAAGCTTTTTTAGTAGAAAACGTTGAGTAATGGTTAACATTGTAAGTCTTCATAAGCGTTTGAAATGAGTTGTTATAAAATTCTGTTCCCATATCAGTTTGTAAATTAACCGGTTTGCGATTGCTGTTAATCAGTATTCGTTTAAATGCATGAGTAACATCAAGTTTATTTTTTGATTTTAATGGCTCTGCCCAAGCGTACTTTGAGAAGCAGTCAATCACCACTAAAATGTAATTATGACCTTTATTATATTTTCTTAGATTTTGCATGTCCATCAGATCAGCTTGCCACAAGTCATCGATCCCCTTTAGAATGACAGGACGTCTAACGAAATTTCTTCGTGCTGCTTTATGTATTTCATTAACAATTTGCTGTTTTGCCATTACGGAGTTTTTTGTAGTAATTTATCTACCTCTGCTTGGGTATAAAACTTATCTTCCAAATGAGTTGAAATCTCAGGTATCTTTGCTTTTAAAGTAGCCTGAACTGTGTCCTTTGTGTCTTTTATGATTTGAGAGCGCAATGAACCAATCATGTTATTAAATTCTTTTAACATATTAGCATTCAATCGATCTACGTAATCCTTGTTCACGGTCAGGTTATTTAATTCTTTTAACATGTTAGCATTCAATCGATCTACATAATCCTTGTTCACAGCATCGCCTGCTTCTACTGGAGATCGGACTCCTCTTAATCTTGATGTTTTTAAATCAAAATCTCCGTTTTCTAATTTTAACAATGCGTTCTCATTAAACTCAAATAACTCTGATAAACGCATTCTTTTGTGAATGTAGTGTCCGAATTTGTCTACGTTCATATTTAAGGTGTATTGTATCGAGAAGCTGATAATAAAATAAACACATTTTAAAATATTTATTTATTTATAACTTTACTTTCACGCAATGATAGATATAATTTCATTATCTAATCCTGTGTTACCAGCATCTCGAGATGCAATTAGTAATTTTAACCTATCTACCAATTCATTTGGATCGTCCCAATAAACAAAATCAACATTTTTCTTCCACATTTTTGTAAAGGGTAGTCCTTTTCCTTTCGTTTGGTGGTCCTGAATTGTACTTCGTAGTTGGAATAGAGGCTTAATAATTTGCAAATATTTTTGTCCTTTATTACTTTTGATTGGTTTACTGGGCTCATAGTCCCGTCGATGTGCGTTTGTGTCAAGTAGCATCGACTTATAATGTTTCATATCACTCTCTGTAACCAAGCTTAAATCGACATTCTTTTTCAACAGCAACTGTTTTAAACCAGGCGTATTTCGGTATTTGCGTCCAGCTACGATGATATACTCATCACTGATCGTTATACGAGCAGAACCTAACATCAATTTTCCGCCCTCTTTTCTGACACCAAACGGAATATCGGTCAGAGCTTCTGAGGACAGTGACCAGGATGATGAATCAATACCTTGGTTGTTTTCAACTAATGATTTGTACGAAGAGTCACTTTCGATATCAGATTCATATTCGTCTTCATTGTCGTTATTATCATTGGTTCCTTTACTAATTGTGGGTTCTTTTTGCAAAGTTTTATCGATAAACGGAACTTCGGTTTCTTCATTTTCTATATTATGCGGAACACAAGCCTGCTTACTGACATTAGCAATTTGGTTGAGTGGTTCTGTTACCGGCTTGAAAACTGATTCCAGTACTTGCTGATTGTTAAGCTCAGCATCTCTCATCTTTCGCACCTTCTTCTTAACAGCATCTGCAGCCTCAACAATTTGTCTTTTCAGTGATTTTTCCATAGTAACAAAAAGTTCGTGATTGATTAAGCGATGTCTGAAGAATAATAATATCGCGAGGGTAACACTCTTAAATATAAATATTTTTAATCAAAGACAACAAAAGTGTCAAATTTATTTCTATAACATCCTTTATTTTTGGAGCAATCCTTATTAATCACTACATAATTGAAAGGTTCACTCCATATTTTCGAACACATTTCACGAAATTCAATCCATGTCATATCAGTGTTGACATGTTCTTCATAAATATGCCGTAAATTAATTTCATCTTGTTTAAAAAGTATGATTAAGTTCGCATTATCTCTTACTAACTGCTTGGGGATTTTACTATATGTTTGGTTCAGATAAAAACAATCTATGCATTTGTGTCTTCCCATTGCAAAATAATCACGCATGTTATTTTGATTTTCACAAGCAACATCATCAAAAATAATCACGGAGTTGGGTTTTGCGTCCTGAACGCTTAGTACTTCCTCATTTCCCTGATATTTCTGGAGGGAAATACCGGGAACCCGTTGCAAAACTCTTTCTAAGAAAATGTACTTAGGTTGGTGCAGAGTTTTTGAATAAACATAAACATTTTCAAATCTTAATCCATTTTCGTGTATAAGAAGGCCAATTAATAAATTGGTTTTTCCACAATTAGATGGACCACAAATGATACATCGTACTGAGTTAGGTAATAATTCCCCATGACGAAAACTAGTCTTACAAATATCATCGCAGACTGTATCAACATGCAGCGATTGCGGTTGTTTTACAAATTTCATGATTACTGTTGGAAATGAACCGATTAAAAATGAGTGAATGTATATAGTACGTTAACATTTATAAACTTACCACAACCTCTTTTGCGTTACTGGTCATTGATCGAGTGGATTGTTCATTACTAAGCATTCTGTACCACCCTTCAGAGCGATAGCAAACTCGCATGATCATTGGTTGTATACAGTTATACACTAGAGAGTAAGTAAACGGAGAGTTGATGGATGATCATCGTTGCTCATCAAGTACGCAGCAAAATGTACTGTCTCGGTCGAGTTTATCGGTCGAGTGGAAAGGCGAGTCGATTATCAATTATTGGGCATTCTATACCACTATCGGCAGCGAGGCGCACTCGCCGAGCAACTTGCCGATAGTGGTATAGAATGCCCAATAATATACTACTTCAGAACATGTTTGTAGTAATATAGTTGTATACATTAGATATTATTTCTAGTAACATAGATATTTAGGTACATCTTGTATGAAAACATTTATAAAATTTATTTTATTACAGAAATGATATTTAGCTAGCTCGTATCAAGTTATTGTCAAGAGATTATGTTTAATTATCTAGTTTAAGTCTAATATTTTTACTACATATTGTAAATGGTTCTGTCTATATTAAAGGTATTATTATTATGACGGACCTTGTGTTAATAACGACGGTCGCGCTTTAATGCTACCACCGGATCCAATGCGCCCCAACTGAGAAGACCCAGCGAAACAAACTCAGTGGGTTCATCTACTACCGGTTTCAACACGACCCAGTTGAGACGGTCCGGCGAAACATACTCAAGCGGGCATGAACACGGGATTTGGTCCAATTAGAGTAATTATTTAGTAGGCAAACACAATATATGCTCGATCGGTTGTCTGAATGCTTATTATTTTAGATTATATTTAGGTATACAAAAGAAAAACTTCAAAACAATAACATTATTCATTTTGAGACAGAGTCAATAATTTTAAATTAAGTATATGATAGCAATCATTTACAGATAGTTCACGTAACACAGCAGATCAGTCATGTCTATATGGCTACAAGATCTCCAGCGAGCAATGTGCAGGTAGGAAGTGAGAGCCAGACGTCTTTGTCATCGATGTACTCTTTAGTGGTGTAATAACCCCTAGCCATAAGTACACGTTTAATATGTGTTTTAAAACTTGTGTCAGGCAGATCAGTAATTTGAGTAGGAAGCTTGTTATAAAACCTAATACAATTTCCTAAAAATGATTTATTAGTTTTGCTTACTCTAAAGCCTGGCATGGCTAGTTTGTTTTTATTCCTAGTATTTATATTATGCAGTTCACTTTTCTTTTTATAATTATGAATATTTTTTCTAACAAACATTATATTCTGATATATATATTCCGATGGCACAGTAAGTATATTTATTTCTTTAAACAAATTTCGCAAAGAATCGCGACTGCCTAAACCATAAATAGCTCTGACTGCTCTTTTCTGCAATACAAAAATAGTACCTATGTCAGCCGCCGAACCCCACAGCAGAATGCCATACGACATAATGCTATGAAAGTACGCGAAATACACTAATCTAGCAGTTTGTTCATCTGACAATTGCCTTATTTTCCAGACAGCATAGGAAGCCGAACTTAATTTACCTGCTAACTTTTCAATCTGAGGACCCCATTGCAATTTTGAATCAAGTGTCAATCATAAAAATACGGTCGATGGGACTAAATCTAATATTTTCGCATTAAGTGCAACTGTTGGTACAATTTGAGTCACATTCGGCAATGAGAACCTGATGCATTTAGTTTTCCCTGCATTTAACAAGAGATTATTTGCCGAAAACCATTCTGATATAAAGCTGAGTGTTTTATTATGCTCAATAAGATCTTTATCCTTTCTATTTACTTTAAATATGAGCAACGTATCATCAGCGAACAAAACTATGTCTGATACTTTCTCTACCAGATAAGGGAGATCATTTATATAAACTAGAAATAAAAATGAGCCCAATATAGACCCCTGGGGCACCCCCATTTTCACAGGATGACGTGCCGAAGTGACACCGCCTATCGAAACCAGCTGTTGTCGCCCCGATAAATAGGACATCACAAGATCAAGAGATGTGCCAGATATTCCATAGTACTTCAGTTTAACAACGAGCGTACGATGATCAACGCAATCGAAAGCCTTAGAGAGATCACAGAAAACTCCCAGCGCATCCTGTGATTCAAAAAATGTGAGCCGTCACGGGACGCCTGGCAGATGTGAAACATCGACGTTATTTTGTAAAAGTAATATGCAGAAGTCGAAGTCGAAGTATAAGTCGCAGTCGAAGTCGAAGTATAAGTCGCAGTCGAAGTCGATGTCGAAGTCGAAGTCGAAGTATAAGTCGCAGTCGAAGTCAAAGTCGAAGTCATGTCGAAGTCAAAGACGAAGTCGAAGTCGAAGTATAAGTCGAAGTCAAAGTCAAAGTCAAGTAGAAGTCGAAGTCGAAAAGGACATATTGAGATAGGAACAAAAAAAAAAAAAAAACACGGCATGCGTCGCCACGCCAGAAATCTGTTTTACGTGCGGCTATAGATGTTTCACATCAATAAGTTTTTAGTCGTAATAATAAATACTGAAATAAGTTTAATTTAGTAAGTAAGTCTTATGCTGTGATAGTATGAGAAGTTTCCTCTACTGGCGTGCATGCAGCTCCGGGAAGACAGTGATTGTTTGTGATGCAGTCACTGTGCCGGACTGGCAGGAATCGGCAATAGGGGAAGGCAATCTAGCACCGAGCACCGGAGCAGCATACCGTGTTCCCGGGGCTTCCCCCACCAGTCCCCAGAAGAAGTCCACGGCAGGTTTAGTCGGTGCGAGTCCGACAAACATGGGTATGTATGCCCATGCTTATGCATGTGGTGGCATGTTTAAGCACTCCCCCTGCCTTACCAAAAAAAAAGTCGAATGCTAACGCGTCAGGACCTTTACCAAACCTTACATGTGACAACTTGGTAAGCCTAAAAGGTACTTAATATTTAAGTGTAGCACATAGCCCTTCTAGTACCAGGTTCAATTCCCATACGGGATACTTATTTGTCCGACACTTATATACTTTTGGCACTTATATGGAACTGCATGTTTGTTTAGTCCAAGATACAGGAACTTATTTCCTGTATGCTGGTATGGCAACCTTCGATACCACTCTTTGATGACTGCACGTGTGGCGCAGCGGCTAAGACAGTCGCCTCGCCGTTTCGTGTCGCGGGTTCGAGTCCCGCTCCGGACAACTATTTGTGTGACCCATAAATAGTTGTACTGAGTCTGGATGTAGTTTGTGTCCGTCTATCGCGACGATGTAGTGCGGGCGTTGTCTAATAAAAAATAAATAAACAATTCGTTGCTTAAAAAATTTAATAGTTATCGATGAAGGCTAGCGTCGTCGTTCTTCGGAGCCCATTTTAAGCTTTCCCGGCTGTGGTCATTAGACTATTGTCGTTAAGCCATGTCAGAGGCCTACTGGACTACTTAGTAAAAAATCGGACATTAGTGGAGATGTTTAGAACTTCTTAAATAATCATATGCCACTAGGAGCTCCACTGTTGTAGTGGAGACACAACCGATAATAGGAAGATGAAGAAAGGAACTTATTTATTATAATTTTATGTTCAAAGTTTTAGCTTTTTCAGTCCGATCTCATTTTATCTAGCACTAGAAGAATGTACTTGTACTGTTCAACCCTGCATAACATTGTTCTGTCAACTACGTTACACTAATAATTTTAGCCGGAAATTCAGCACTGATGGCCACCAGAGGTGAATTTTAGAGGCTTCTAGCTCAGAGATAGCTTTAGGTACAATCACCAATATTTCAATACGAGCAAAGAACACACACTGTCAGAGGAATTTGTGTTACAAAATGTCATAGCATACCTACATGTACCAAAATATCGGAACTGACTATTGGAAAGGGATTACCGACGAGCATGGAAATACCTTTGTAGCAGAAGCCAAAAAAATGTTACGAATGTTTGTAAATTTTGGATGATATTGAAAGGTAGCTAATGTAAAAAATCTGTTAGGAACCTTCGATTAATATTAACGAATATCACCACCCTATTTCATTCCATTGGGGTATAGAAGTCATCCCGAGGGAATCATCATCATCATAACAGCTGAAAGACAAGAAAGGCCCTCCAAAGATTTGCACAAATGCCGGTCTAGCGCTTTCCGCAGCCATTGGTTTCCAAGATCATCGGTCCATCTTGAGGTATCTACCAGAAAACGGGCAGCAATGTCTCTCAGTAAGCTTTTGTCCAGCGGGCGTAATTCAACTGACATGATGATCATGCTTAATTGGATATACTTGACTGTCTTTTTGAAAACTCAGGACCTCATTGTCTATGATTGAACACAGATAATAAGGGATCATATTGCAGATTATGCTGGATGAAAATGGATGCTGATGGAAAAAAAATAAGCCCAAAAGTAGTATTACATCCCCGCACACTGAAGAGGACGTAAAGCCTCGTCAATGTACACGTGTAGCCTCCACCTGTGGATGTTTGTAACTCAATCACATCGGCTGAAGGATTTGCATGAAAAATGGAATGGAGATATTTGAACCCTAAATTAACGAACAAGTTACGATAAATAGTCAACTTGCAGGTAACATCTTGGGGCCCAGTTAGTTATTAACCTCTATAAATAATAATTTACTGTATGCGCAAGACCAGCAATTTTGAAGATCTTTGTGGGAGGCGTTTCTCCAGCAGTCGACATCTTTCGGCTGATATGATGATGATGATGATGTTCTTTTTTTTACTGTCTCATATGTTAGCCGAAACATTGTACCAATTCACTAAGTTGCGTTTCAAAATAAACCAAAGAACCCATATCAAAACTATTCAAAATCGTCATAACAGATTTCTACAGAAAATACGTAAGTGATTCGGGATATTGCAAGTGCCCGTAGGCTCCTCACGTGGTATTTTACGTCACGTGGAATTGCTCGTCACGTCAGTCTAGCGGTAGCACGTTCATCACCATCATATCACCTGAAGACTTTCACTGTTGCCTAAGGGTTTTCTCAAAAGATCTCCACAATTGCCGATCTTGCACTCTCCGCATCCAGTGGCTTTCAATGATTCTCACATGACAATCGGTCCACCTCTTGGGGAGCCTTCTCATGTTTCGGCTTCCAGTACGTGCTCGCCACTCGAGAACGTTTTTGTTCCAGCAGCCGTCGTATCTCGACGTTTAAGCCCAGACTAATAATTCAGCTTGAAAATTTTTCGGGCTAAGACGGATACTTTTATTAGCTGTTGACTTTGTTATTTCTGATTTTAAGAGCATCCTAATGATGCCTATAGTAGGTGACCACGTCTCTGTTATGTCAATCACGTAGCGTGTACAACTGCCCCTAATGATATGATCGGTACCTTATCAGCTTGCTGCCTAGAAGTGGGCGATGTAACATCCCCGTGCGTCATGCCACCGGGCTAGTATCCGTATGACAGTTAGACCCCGCGCGAGCAACAGTATTAATTAACCATTTTATAAAATATTACTGATTTTTTTTAATATCCCAAGGAATTAAATTGCTCTGCAAAACTCTGTATGGAATATTAAAACGGACTATTGCTGTGGGATTACAGCTGACATCGAAACGGCATGACAAACGATGCGTTTATTTATGTTTGTGTTGTATTGAAACACAAAAAGTTGTTGAATAATTCTAGGTATTCTTTATTGAGATTATCATATCTGTTTTGATGGTTATAAAGCCACTATGGGGGCACTCAAATATATTCACATTTACAACCTGTTATTTTAATCAAAATACAAAATCAATATGTAGTGTTAATTCCGCTAATGGTCAGTTTAATCATGCCGGGATGCAATTTGCACCGCCCTCCCGCCCGCAAAAATGTGCACATGCAAGAAGGACAATATAAAAAAGCAAATTACATGCGCCAGTACGATACCCAACACGTGTTTTGGTCCTCCACGGACCATTCTCAAGGGCTGCTAACTCGTCGAGTGCTCGAAGGAGTCTCCTTCGATTTGATTTTGTATTTTGATTGTCATGGATTTCCGCAAAGTAACGCCTAATTCCATTACTTACTTGTTATTTTGTTGTGTTTGTTGTGACGTCTATGGATCAAATTGTCATATGTGTATTTAGATGGATAGCGTCGTGCGTATCTTAATATAATATAATATCAGGGGATAATGTCACACAGATCATCCTAGCCCCAAACTAAGCAAAGCTTGTACTATGGGTACCAGTCGATGATATACATACTTATAAAGATAGATAAATACTTATATACATAGAAAACATCCATGAAACAAATATTCGTGCTCATCAAACAAATATTTGCACTTACCGGGATTCGAACCCAGGACCACCAGCTTCGTAGGCAGGAGCACTACCAACTAGGCTATGGTGACCAACTTCACCGTGGCTCAAGTAAACCCCGCTCAACCACTTGGACCACGATCAACTATTTCTTTACTTAAAAACTCCACTTAAAGTTTTCTCAGCTGAGAGTCTGGGACTGGTATAATAGAACTTGACCAAAATAGTTTTTTTCTCTATGGTTAGACATCGAGTGATCGTGACAATGTATTTCAAGGACTTTTGAGTTTCTAAGTTGGTATTATTATTAATTTAAAATTAGTGTAAATTAATCCAACTGGAATTCAGTATTCATTTTAAAATGTTGCAAAATTCTTCCACTAAATCTCAATTCACACACAAACGTCAAACAAAACCTCAGCTGATGCAAATAAAATTAATCATCTTTTATCCACTTAATCTATGTTTAAACCAGTGGTCGATGCGGTTTAAATTTTGACCACCGCTAAACCGCGTGTCAAAATTAAATCTGGTTTTTTAATGAAAATGTTGATAACCTATGGCTAAGCGGCCGGCTTAAATTTAAGTAGCGTTTTTAAATAAGGCCGATAGTGTTTACCTACGTTCAAGTAAGGTTGTAACTACTTAGTTACTTAAAAGTCCGTAATCGGGTAGTTTCACTGTCAATCCATATCCGTTATAGGTAGTACACACGGCTACATATCAAGCTATACATTTCCAGTTTAAGCTGATCTTAAGTTGTATAAGATTTCCATACAATGAGAGGTCAGCTTATATTGGAAATGTATAGCTTCATATGTAGCTGTGTATACTACCTATGACGTATGTATATCAGGCAATGATAGGAAAGGAAATGCTTCTTGCAAAATTGCCATTAAATGATTCTGGAGAGAAAAGAAAGAGATGGCGCGAATTATAAAATTTAATGTCTGGTAGAAAAGAAAGAGATAGGTGAAGACAAGGACCGATTACTTAGAACGTCCCATCGGATATTGAAAGTGCACCTGTAATTGAACACGACATCGTGTAATTTCGTTGGCTAGTCTCTCATGGGATTGTTAGATGTCTGGCTGGAGCGCTATTTAAGAAAAAACTGGTTGTAAGTAGTATGCTTAATTAGGCACGTAATGAAGTGGATGCGTTTCTTGTATACATACTTTGCCGAACACATTACACTTCCTTCATCTTATATGATTATATGTTCACTGATCTTCATCAGTTTTAGAATGCTTAATCATTTTCTTAATTAAAATGTCTAAATTGATCTTGCCTTATCTTAGAGTATACATAATATAGTAGTAGATGAACCCACTGAGTTTGTTTCGCTGGGTCTTCCCAGTTGGGGCGCATTGGATCCGGTGGTAGCATTAAAGCGCGACCGTCTTTAATAACACAAGGTCCGTCATAATAATAATACCTTAATAAAGACAAAACCATTGAAAATATGTAGTAAAAATATTAGACCTAAACTAGATAATTAAACTAAAACATAATCTCTTGACAATAATTTGATACGAGCTAGCTAAATATCATTGCTATAAAAAAATAAATTTTATAAATGTTTTCATACAATCAATACAATGTGTACCTAAATATCTATGTTACTAGAAATAATAATGTAAACAACTATATTACTACAAACATGTTCTGACTATTTACAAGCGCTTTTTTAAAGTCTACGTGAATAAAAACCTTTTTTATTTTATTTTATATTTTATACATTTTCTAAGATGAAACAAGCAAGAAATTTGCAGTGTTGCAATGGTTACTTAAGTTGTTCTGAGTCTGGACTTTGTATCAGTGAACTGTATACTTATCCCACACAATAAAGGGATTGAATCACTAGTGCGTTCGTTGTTTTTTTTAACAAAGTGAACCTAATAGTAATAACTTCCACTGTAATGATCTGGACTCAAGCTCCGAATCATAACACACCTTTGGGTTAGCACTGGACGTCGGTTTGTGATGCCTTAAGTTATCGGTTCAAAAACAAAAATATTAGTAAAAGTTCCTATGGCTAGATTTTGTCTACAGAGTCCAATATTTATGATGATTGACCAACAACGCTGAACATATAATAATAATAATAATATCTGGGGACATTGTCACACAGATCATCCTAGCCCCAAAACTACGCAAAGCTTGTACTATGGATACCATGCGACGGATACATAGAAACCATACATGACTCAGAAACAAATATTCGTGCTCACCACACAAATATTTGCACTTACCGGGATTCGCACCCAGGACCACCAGCTTAGTAGGCAGGAGCACTACCAACTAGGCTACGGTGACCGTCAATATACTAGGTTACTACTACCCATACAAATAAGTAAATAGTGGAAAACGTGCATAATACCTTAAGTTTCACGCGCTACTAATAAAAACCAGTTCATTTTTGTCCCCCAGTATAACAAGTTCAAAAACCTTTATCTGTCGGTACCTCCAACCGGAAACATTGTCACCGCGACCTCGCCGCACGAAAAAATTCAATTTCCGTACAATGCAAATAAGTGCCGCGATACACACCAAGAAGTTAGGAGTCGTAGGTAAAGGAGCTTTTCAACGATGTTGGGCCTATAATGTATATTTAAAATTTTCTCCATAATATAAAATTATCAATTTAACAAAGTAATATAAGTTTATAGTGTAACTATTAACGATATACAAACAATTTATTTTAATTTATAATTACGGCACCTTAACGTCAGTGTTTACTTCAATTACAGATTAGTAATTGTCCCTATTTATATTATTTTATACATAAAATTTATTATAATTTAAATATTATTAACTTCTAACAATTATATTAATAAAAGCAATTAATAGTATATAAGTAAACAGAAAGCAGTAATATAGATATACCAAACCGATACGCGGTCGCTGTAAACCGCTGGATGCGAATAGCATAAGACCGGTAATTGTGGAGATCTTTGGGGGAGGCCTTTGTCCAGCAGTGGACGTATTTTGTCTGATATAATGATGATGAAGATACCAAATAACGTATCAAATAAATTGTCAATAGAGTCTTAACAATGATATATGAAATAATGTATAGTTGCAATATACCTTATGATGTGGTCCCAGCCGATTTCGGACACGGCAACCGCTTCTTCTCCTACTGTAGCCGACGTTCATGTGCTCGCATGTGACTTATGTAGCCAATTTTATTTGAAAAAATCCTCGCACATTGCGGGCATGTGAGCACACCATTGTCATAATTGTAATTGATCGCCACAGGTGGTCTGGCTTTCAATTCATCCCGCTTGGTATCCAGCTCAGCGCGCCTTCCAGACTCGAAACAGTCGACTTTGGCCTGGACTAAAGTCCGCCATTCTGACCGTTTGGCTGCCCGCTGTTCCCATTGCGAGGGCTCTACGCTACAGTTCTTCATGTGGCGCTTAAGCACATCTTTATACCTGAGGAGTTGTCCGCCATGCTTTGTATTATCAACATTATTATGTATTAGAAGAAACTTCATTTGGGCAGAGAACAAAAATCACCATTTAAATGATTATTTATTTGCTTAATTCACTGTACCTAAAATACTCTGAGCTATTCTTAAATCTTTAGGGTTTCTTTTCATAAGATTGGGATAGGAATCGCGTCAGCTCATTGTCATATCAGCCTTCCCGATGTTTTTTGTTAGCTTCATGGTACGAATAGTGGCGTTCGAATGCAGTGAATGTAAAAATAGGTTGTAAACCAAGTGTATACGGGTCGGTAGTACACAATGTACGACTCAGTTATACAACATTGTTTACTAAAAAAATGGGTTTATACAAAAGTAAGTTCTATATATTGTTTTGTTTTACTACTACACCTAAGGGACTATATTTAGTTTATTAATTAACTACTTAGCGTAAGTTAAATGGGTTGTTATTTAGAAACCTGCACTCAATAAAGCACGGCGGTAGTAGAATGTAATACTTTGGGTGTTTTTTTATTCTACGAATAATGTTATGCCATTTTCAGCCGTCTGCACTTTACATATGATAACTGATTTAAAACGGTGTGCGCCAACTAGCCTGAGCATATATGAAAATATTAACTTGAATATGCGACTTTCTTTTCAAAAGACACTAAAGATTACTGGCAGACAAGACTATAGACAAACGTAAACATATTGTAGCTTTTGCGTTACGAAATTGATTTCATGTGCTACGGTGTAGCGTGTTCGTAGCACCGTACCAGCTACGCTGCTACGTATTTTGATTATCTTGTATTGTAAGTTCATGAACGGTACATAACGGTAATCTGCGATCTTAATTAAGAAGAAAACATCGTTATTATTTAGTTTCCACACATCCAATATTGACGGCCCTGTTGGCGTGGTTGGAAAATGCTTGCTTTTCACGCCGAAGGTCGTGGGCTCGATTCCCACCCAGGACAGATATTTGTGTGCATGAACATGTATTTGTCCTGAGTCTGGGTGTATTTATCTATATAAGTATGTATTTACAAAAGAAAAGTAGTATGTGCAGTATATCAGTTATCTGGTTTCCATGGTACAAGCTCTGCTTAGTTTGGGATCAGATGGCCGTGTGTAAATAATGTCCCAGGATATTATTATTAAGAAGAAATAAAAAAAAAATCGTTTATGCAATAAAACTGCACCTTGTATATTGTTTTTATTATTTGATATATGAATAAATAAATAAATTTCAATGTAAAGCATTAAGACGGCTAACCTGATGAGTATGGCGTTACTGTACTCTAAGGCGCTTGCAACATGTGTAGTTTTACTCACGCGTTACCGGCCCATCTGCGCGCCTCGATGAGCTCTTCATGTGCTACGCCATCACAATTTTTCATATTAAGATATTGAATATCATAGATATTAATTACACTAAAATAAACATTCAGAGAAATTCAAATTTAGAGATTTTACTCTTGCTCAATAAGTGCTAACTATTTATTCTTTTTTTTTCAAAGTGGACTTTATCTTCTGTGAATTAATGTTCAATTTCCAATACTTAATTGGTAGCATGCGATTTGATGTTGGTTTGAGAAGTTAGAGAAATTTTAGTCCGAAATTTGTATGCGACGCAATGTCTAGGGATGATTAATACGTCAAAGGTTTTACAAATAGATTTCTCGCTATACTGTTCTACTGCATATTTATAAAACAATTCCTACAAGCTCCACATCGTGCTCGGGGGAAAAGTTGTCAGAAGCCGTAAAATGTAATTATTATGAGTTCTAATTAATTGTATTCAGATTTCTTTTCTTTTTTAAGGTTTTTGTATGTATTTTAATTAAATCAATGTGACAGTAATAGCATTTAATTCAATTAAAAAAAAATGCAAAAATGTTTTTTCATCAACTTTTACATGAGTATTTTACAGATTTTGAGAACTCTTCTGTTAAGTTTTTCAACCTGTGTTAGAGGAGTCCCCTCTTGGCTGTAGCTTTGACAAACATAACATATTATATTGTTAATAAACTAAGAACTTAAAATGAGACATGGTTATTTTATTATTGTGTGTGTCTGTGTGTGTTGAGTGCGTTTGCGGGTGAGTTTGAGTGCGCGCGTGTGTGTGTGTGTGTGTGTGTGTGTGTGTGTGTGTGCTTGTGTGTTTGTGCGCGTGCATGTGTGAGTGCGTATGCGTATGTGTGTGTGTGTGTGGGTGTGTGTGTGTGTGTGTGAGTGTGTGTGTGTGTGTGTGTATACAATGTGTACTCTGTGTGATGTATGTGCGAGGAGTGATTCATAACACTATCATCAGTCAGTTTTTAATAGTTCCTCTGTTTCTTGGTAGGAGAGTGTTTTTAGCCACTCCGTTACCACTATTTTACATTTCAGGGAAGTCATATTGTATATAGTTAGTTTCTTGTTTATATTGTTGTATAGCCTTATCGAATTATAATGGAAAAGTTTTGTGGAAAAGACTGTCTTGGTCCGAGGGTATGTTATAATTGCACGTGGTGTTCGCTTTTTATGTATGTTTGGATCGACGTCGATTTTTTCATGTGTTCTGAGGACGATTTTTAGTATATAAATTTGCCTGACTGTTAGCACATTTGCTTCGCGATATAGTCTGTCGGTACTAAAGTATCTTTTCTTGTGTAACATTATTTTTAATAGATATCTTTGTGTGCGCTCAATGCTCAATTATTGGAATGTAAGGAAAGAAATAGAAAAGAAATAATTTTATTCTCATAACATATACGGAAAATCCATTCAATTGTGGTGTACATTTTAAATATTTCTAATTTTATCCGTACTGGTATGAAAAATGGCCCCTTTCTCAGCTAGTACTAAATTTCTGACTGAATCGCAGTTGCTTGAAAATAAATGTAATATTATAAATTGAACAAGAACTTATGACCACAGTTGCCTTCCCTACACCTTACCTGCCTTACATTATAAAGTTGAATGCTTCGGAATTGTGAAAATTAGAGACGTTCGTAATAATAACATTTTCATACTAACAATCACAATTCCTAACTACTCTAGTTAGGAATCGTGATTGTTAGTATGAAAATGTTATTATTACGATACAATAATGTTATTGTTTCGATGTTTTTCTTTTGTTTCCTAAATATAATCTAAATTAATATTCATTCAGACAACCGATCGACCAGATATTGTGTTTGCCTACTAAATAATTACTTTAAGTGGACCAAATCACGTGTTCATGCCCGCTTGAGTATGTTTCGCCGGACCGTCTCAACTGGGCCGTGTTGAAACCGGTAATAGATGAACCTGCTGAGTTTGTTTCGCTGGGTCTTCTCAGTTGGGGCGCATTGGATCCGGTGGTAGCATTAAAGCACGACCGTCGTTTTAAACACAAGGTCCGTTATAATTATAATAGTGATTTCATACCTTAATATAGACAGAACCATTCAGACAATATGTAGTAAAATATAAATGTCAATACATTATATTAAAAACTTCAACTAAACATAATCTCCTTGACAATAACTTAATACAAGCAAGCTAAATATCACTACCATTTTAAAATAAATTGTATAAATGTTTTAACATTCCGTGTACCTAAATATCTGTAATAAGTAACTAGAAATAATATCTGTATTACTACAAACATGTTCTGACTATTTACAAATAAAAAAAAATTAAAGTCTACGAGAATAAAAACCTTTTTATTTTATTTATTTTTTTATTAAAAATGTTAGGAAGAACATTTTCGGATTTCCAATTATCGGAGTTGAGAATTTAGGTGAAGATTAGCGCACCCCATTCAAACATTTATTTCATTATATGTTATTTAAAACTTTGGTTCTTGTTATATATAAGATTCATGTTACAAAAAGATACTGTTTGACATGAGATTTCAAGTATAAGTTCCCGAATCACCTTTAACCCTTTCAGGTACTTCTTTGAAGGAATGGCAAAGATAACTCAATATTTACACCCTTTTCAGAACGCGTTATACATGTATAAATATCCAAAGAGATATACTTTTCCTTTGACGTTAATCGTATCCTCCCAAACGTCACCATGTTTACAAACATGTCAATTTTAATCACAATAATGTCGAGTGATAATAAAGCCCTGTCGGAACCAGTTATCTTAAATTGTTAGGAAGTAATAAGGTTAAATGAATGTTAAGTAAAAATTATTTAGTCGGGTATACTTAGTTTGGCTTATAAAATAGGCAACATACTCAAACATAGGGAAGTCTAAGATATGAGTTAAGATTGAGCCTAAAAATGTTTCTTTAGATATACGAAAGTCATTGTAGGAATGCTTAATGAAGACTTTTTAGTAACTGTCTACAAATTAGTCGGTGATTTTTTTTTAATTCACTAACAGAAAGTATTGATGTCCCACTTAGTCTGTCTAAAAAGGAATAACTAATACTGGTCCAGTTCTTAATTGAATGTTGAGGGCCAATAGATATAATTAACTCTTATTCTTGCCATAAGATTCAATGCGGTTGGGTGTGATCACATTTGTTTGATCCAGCGCAACCTAATATATGATATTAGGACTAGCTGGACTTCAATGAAAACAGTGAACTGTAGTTCACACTCGATGATGGAGGGGTGATTACCTGACAAGCCGTACGGTACGACCGTATACCCGCGCCCCCACCGTCCCCTCTCAGGCCTAGTGAGATGCGTCACGAACATCTATTAACTTTTCCCTGAACCATGGATAACGCACTCCATTATGGCTTAAAGCCTATTTCTGTTGACCTTCCAAAGTCTATCTCAATCTTCAAATCAAGACCTAGTCCTTTTACATTTCACTAAATGTCTGTTATCAGTGCAAAAGTAAAGTAGCCTTTTCAAAATCATATAATCATAACACAAATATCTCGACTGTACTTCAATTTTATGACCGTATTTAAAGGCAAAAGGTACAGAGGTGTAAAAGGGATATGTGCACATATTAATTGCAATAAAAAGCATCCCTGAGACAGCCTGTCTACAGGCTTACAGAACCCTACTATTACTTAACAAGTTTATGAGAAAGGCGCGCCTTTCCAGCCCTATAAACATAGCATTATACTGTCGGAACACTACTTAAAGGTATTACTAATTCTTTTGAGTAGCCAATCAAGAATAGAAGCAATATTAAAATTTTAGTAATTAGAGCACTGCCCTATTGTTAGTAGACTAACTAATTGTATTTTAGATTGTTATTTATTAGAGTTTTGGTAATGATATCCGATTAAAGTCAAGGTTGAATTCATTACTTCCTCAACCACCGAGCGATAAAAGTGTGATTGTAAAAGTTAATTATACCTAGCACTTTTAAGAAGGTGACTACTCGCAATTTTATAGTATTACGCCAGTCTCATTTGTTTAAAAGTACGAGGGAATGTAGAGTGAACAGAAAACTCTAAAAAGAAGATAAATTGAAAAAAAGAAACATTAAATGCCGGCTAAATATTTTTTATATAAATAGTTAGCGGAACCTCATCAATCAGCATCGTCATATTAGCCGAAAGTGGTCTACTGCTGGACCAAGCCCCCCCCAAGATCTCCACAATTGCCCCTTGACAAAAAAGAAAAATTCCCGAGTGGCGACAGCGAACCGAAAAACGCAGTATGGGCTCCTATAAGATGGACCTGTCTAATATGAAATAATGTTTTAAGGCTTTTTAGAGGTAACTTTACGATTTGGCATGATGCATCGTGTATTGAGATCGATTATTTTCTTGGTTGAAAAACGAAAGAGATAGACTAACCTAATAGATGAGACTAACCTTCTACTAAGAACACCATTGAACTATATTTTTAAGTGAAATAAATAAATGAAATGAAATAAAAATAAGTTTCCATTCGTAATTACAGTCCTAAAAGTTTCAGAAGATCTTAAACATCCAGTTTTATTATGCTCTCCCTTACCGCCAGGATATTCTAAAAAAAAATAAACAAATTTAATCACATAAAATACTCACATCAAGAAAAAATCAAAAGCTTCTATAAATCAGGATTTAAGGCTATACAAACACCATCGGTTTAAGTACCAAATCCCCACATAATTATTTCGTGACCCAACATAATGTGGTATAAGAAAATTAATTCAAAGTTATTCATAAAGCAATTTATTATTCAGCAAAGTAACACGCAGGAATAATGTCCACCCCCGTGACATGACGATTTAACAAAGAAAATATTCTTGCGTTCGTCAATCGATTTTACTTTAGTATTCAAGACAAGGTGCTGTTATAGAGCAAGCCACAAAAACGTGGCACAATGGAAAAGTATTTGCATAATAATATGAATAGTGTTCAAAATCTTGTTTTTATTGCGTTGACTAGATAAAGCTTTTAGGCATTACAGAAAAAAATTCTAATGTCTCTGTTTTTATAAATACTTGAACTACAATACAAATATAAAATCCTAATGAGATAAAGCGATGAATTAAAATAAATACTAAGCAAAATATGATCTTGCATTACATGGTAGTTTAGACAAAAGAAGTAACTCTTTTATGAGGCAAGGTAAAATATCCCCAGTTTAAACTCTTTAATGAATAAATATATAAAATATATATGCAAGTACATTTATCTATGTAGTATATATATATATGTATATTATTAGATTATTAGATCACTACACTCCCTAGAACTGGCGATGGTACACTACCAGCTGCCTGTCATTTTCAACTTATCCTACGGTTGTCTGGAAGAAATTGCTATTATGCGATAAGATCAACAATTGGTACATCATTTTAGACTGGAGGTTGTTTTTGTAAACTGTTTTTTATATTTTGTACAATAATGTGTGTCTATCTATCTATTTAAATATGTGTGTGTAATTAATATTCTTCTGTCAGTCGTCTCCTTAATTTCTCTTGTCCTACACCTAAAACCCACATACTTTTGTACCTACTGTCTTTTGTGTCTGTCCTCTCGTGGGTCTGCTGGTAGAGATATTATCAGAAATAAGCACCACTCTTGTACCTCTACTTCATACGTAGTAAATTTCATTTTGTTTGTGTTTTTTATAGTGTGCACATTTATAATAAAATAAATAAATAATAATAAAAACAATAAAAACCGTTCAGACAATATGTGGTAAAAATATAGCTACAACTATATATTTTGATAATTATAATTAAACATAATCTCGTTAATAATAACTTAATACAAGCTAGCTAAATATCATTGCAATTATAAAATAAAATTTATAAATAATTTCATACAATACGTGTACCTAAATAATAGGTCTTTACCTATGAAATTGCCGTTTTGTATGAAAAAATTTAAACGAATTTTTTTCATGAATTTTTTTATTTGTATTAATCGAAGTAATCACCCATGCAATCAATGCATCTTTGCCATCGCAGTGGCAGTTTATTGATGCCCTTCTTAAAGAAATCAGCTGGACGGGAGGCAACAAATTCTTCAAAGGCATTTTGTACTGCCTCTCGGGTATTGAATTTTTTTCCCGCCAAGAAGTTATCCAAATTCTGGAAAAAGTAGTAGTCTGTAGGCGCAAGGTCTGGTGAGTAGGGCGGATGACGGAGAGCTTCCAACCCCAGTTCTTGCAACTTGGAGACCGTCTGCTGTGCAGTATGAGGTCGCGCGTTGTCGTGCAGGAGCAGCGGAGACGAGCGATTGACCAATGCTGGTTGGAGATGCGCCAGCTTCTCCATCATTGTGCTCAGTTCTTCACAGTACACATCTGCAGTAATGCTCACCCCGTTTGGTAAGAAGCTGTGATGAATCACACCGGCGCTAGACCACCAAACAGTGACCATCACTTTTCTAGGGGTAAGTTTTCGTTTAGGGCATTGTTTAGGTGCTGAACCAGGATCCAACCAACTTGCTGAGCGCTTGCGGTTATCAAACAGAATCCATTTTTCATCGCAGGTAACAATGCGGTTCAAAATTCCTTCATTTGTGTGTCTGTTGAGCAGTGCAAGGCACGTCTCGACGCGTACTTCGCGCTGGCGATCATTGAGTTCGTGGGGCACCCATTTGTCAAGCTTTTTTACCTTGCCAATTTGACGCAAATGGACCAATATTGTTTTGACGCTAACGTCGAAAGCTGCTGCTAATTCAGCCGTAGATTGTGTATCATCAGCTTCCACAACCGCCTTTAATTCGTCATTGTCGACCAAAGTCTTCGGACGACCGCGAGGTTCATTTTTCAGGTCGAAATTTCCAGAACGGAAGCGAGCAAACCAATAACAGGTGGTGCGTTGGTTTGTAGTGTTAGCTCCGTAAACGTCGTTGATGTTGCGTGCCGCTTGTGCCGCGTTGCTGCCACGACGGTACTCATATTCCATAATTACTCGAATTTTTAACGTATCCATGATGACGAAAAAGATTGAAATGCGATGAAAATGTAACACTAATCAATAAAGAAATGACTACTTTTGGAAAAAAGAATCCATGTTTTTAAAATAAAATTAATTTGAAATTAGAATTCTTAGCCAAACAAAAATTATTTTGATTTGAAATGGCCAGTACTGCAGAACGGCAATTTCATAGGTAAAGACCTAATATCTATGTAACTAGAAATAATAATGAATACTTGATTATATTACTACAAACATGTTCTGACTATATACAAGCGCTTTTTTAAAGTCTACGTGAATAAAAACCTTTTTTATATTATTTATTTATTTAATACATATCATTCCAGTCTGTATCCACCCTTGGCTTTCTATTTAGATAATTTCATGGTACATAATTTAAAGTAATTTAATATTATCTGTATCATTCATTCTCTACATTTCAGTCGTTCATTCCGTATTCCTTATAATTATATGCGAAGTTTTGAAACAAGTCAAATTCTACCCTAACTGTTTAGCATCTAAGTTGAGAATTGGGAAACTAAGTTTGAAACGCAAGGAGTAACGAAGTTGTTCCATTGAAAGTATTGAGCCGTCGAGTTTATCGGCTCGAGTGGTTATTCATGTATTGAATCTTTTGTTTTTACTTGATTGAGAACATCTTTAACTTGTCGGGGCAGTTAAATTTAAGCATCGATTAAATTCATACAATGTAGAATAGGTTTTGATTTGGAAATCACTTTGAGTTAGGAGTAACTCTGAATGAGGCTCGATAGTTAAGTTGATTATAAAATAAGCATCATAATATCTTGACTTACGTCAAAAGGAGAACATGTATGCCTCACTCGCCGTCAGTTCTACGTGCCCATTGACTTTCAACAAGCCTATTTTTTGTAAACTGTTTTTATATTTTGTACAATAATGTGTGTCTAACTATCTATTTAAATATTTGTGTGTAATCAATATTGGCGTGGTTGGCAAATGCTTGCTTTTCATGCCGGAGCTCGTGGGTTTGATTCCCGCCCGGGGCAGATATTTGTGTGCATGAACATGTCTATTGGTCCTGAGTTTGGGTTTAATTATCTATATAAGAATGTATTTACAAAAGAAAAGTAGTATAATATGTAGTATATCAGTTATCTGGTTTCCATAGAACAAGCTCTGCTTAGTTTGGGATCAGATGGTCGTGTGTAAATAATGTCCCAGTGTAATATTATATTATTATCAGTTTTTTTCGGGATGTGTCGATTACTTGGGTTTACAGGCGAAGCCGTTAGACGCGTGTACCGCAAGACCAACAATTGGGGAGAGCTTTGGGGGAGGCTTTTGTCCACTAGTGGGTGTCTTTCGGCTGACACGATGATGTGCTTTAGTCCGGAGGGAAGTGGAGCAATTCATTTTCTAACACCTTGTTTCTTTCTGATTAGATAGGAAGAAGAAGAAGAAGAAAAAATATTTATTGAGCACACATAATAAAGATACAAAAAGACACAATCAGAGTAACAATGGCGACATACAATATAAATAAATACCTTACAAAATACTCTATTATTGTTACTAAAATAGATTTAGTGCGCTCAAATGGCTAGCAGCTTAGCATGATGTTACAACCACAATATGGCTGTAACGCAGATTTTCAGCTACCTGCCACAGTTAGTCACAAATATGCTACACAAATTACGTACATAGGACAAAATAAAAGAATACGGTTTAAAAGAATGAAACAAACAATCTAAATAAAAGATAATTAAAATAAAAGCAACATAAAATAAAATAAAATCATAAATACGTAAAAGGATATATAAATACGTTTCAGGATCCAAGTTAAAGTGATTCCCCGGGACGGGCCTGGGCCTCAACGCTCAGTGTCATTTCATTGTGTGCCACTGTTGATCCTGGTTTACAGGAGTTGCAGTAGTAGGTAAGAGGGAGGGACTAATCCCGAAAAGTCACATAATTATTAGATTTATTCAAAGATCAGTGCCTGCGGTATTTTAGAGGGTTCTACCTTAAATAATACCGCAGCCAGATTACGTGACTTAGACATAGTCAGAAAACAAAAACATCGCCAGCTGTTTTTACACAAAAAAATTTAAAATACTACTTTTATTGCTAAGTCAACCCAATACTATGAAAATATTTAATGGTACAGGTAATAATAGTTGCAAAATTATATTACTCAGCTTATAACTAAAAAAACGGAAACAAAGAAATCTAGTTAAACAAAATTTAAACAAAACTTACCAATACATTGCTTTCTTTAAGTGTAAGCATTTTTAAATCAGTTAAGTATTTTTTGTGTTTATTCATTAAAAACAAACAATCAAATCTTTTTTCTGTATAATATTAGTTTAGACATGACCGCCAATTATTAATTATAATTAGTGTACAAGCGGTAGGCATACTCACAACTTGGAAAATATATAAAAATTTCGTTGCGACATTTGAAGAAGGATTAAAATATGGGCATCGGTTTTCTTGGTTTCATGACTAACATATCACGTCCAAATTTGGACAGAAGCTTTTAATTCGGATTTGTAGCTTTCAATCAAACTGAAATATATTTTTTTCTGACTTTTATGACTTACAGCAAAAATGACGTGTAGATACTTATAATATTTAAATTTGTATAAAATAAATTACAAATCATACTTGCTGAAATTGTTTTGGTATGTAGTTATTTTTGTGGATGTTTTTATACTAGATTTCTTAGTCTTTATACATTTGAAAGTTATACATGCGAAAGTTTGTGAGTATGGGTGTATGTATGAACGGATTTTGATGAAACTTTCATGTCATGCAGTTTATATATACGAATATCAGGCCCATGTGTTGGGCCTCAATTTATAAAGTTTAATTCAGGTAAAACCACGTGGCACAGATTATATTCAATAATTGTTAAGTTGTTCAGATATATTCAAGTTAATTATATTTGGGTTTACGACTGTTTTATGCATGCTTTGTCACAAGATGACACTAAATTGTATAAGTACGTAACTGTAATTATTCTTATGATAATAAAGATTCTTAGAACCCAAAAAGTCTATGTGTTGTGGATACATTTGTAACGAATTATATTTATTTGTTTCAGGTAATAACTACAAAGTGTTGCTACTACTCTGTCCTCACTACAAGGTAATGTCACATATGTACAGACGCTAGCACATCAAGCTACCCCAATCTGTCAAATCTTCCCAATTGAAAGTGAACCTTATGCTTTTGTGATTGGATTAGCTGGATGTGCCGGCATCTGTACATCGATACTTATAATTGATGTGAAGATTTGCTTGTAATTTGATTTAACCCAGTATAAACTGATTTCTACTCCCAATCCTCTGTCCACGCAGTCAGGTTATGTAACTCACTTCCGCCTGGCATAAGAAACTATGACACTCTATAGTTACATCGTATAAGTAAGTAAGTAACTCTTTATTGTTCACCAAAAAATATTATATACAGAGAACTATGAGTATATTATCAAGATTGTACAAATGGCGGCCTTATCGCTAGGTGCGATCTCTTCCAGGCAATCGTTGAATGCACCAGGAGTGATGAAAAGGCATTTGGGTATTTGTGGGCATATTAGTAGAAAGGTTTTTGTTTGTACCATGTGTACTTTTAACAATATATAAATAAATACATACATATAGAGTGCATACGTGATGCGTGATACTGAAAGAATTTTCCAAATCAGACCAGTAGTCCTTGAGATTAGCGCGTTCAAGAAAAACAAACAAAGAAACAAATAAACTCTTCCCGTAGCTTTATGTATTAGTATAGATGTGCTATAATAATATTATTTATTATTACAGGCGTGTTTTCATTGCTTCACTTTTTAATTATATATTTGTCACGAATATTTTTTTATCAATGAATTAATATTAGGTCTTTACCTATGAAATTGCCGTTCTGCAGTACTGGCCATTTCAAATCAAAATAATTTTTGTTTGGCTAAGAATTCTAATTTCAAATTAATTTTATTTTAAAAACATGGATTCTTTTTTCCAAAAGTAGTCATTTCTTTATTGATTAGTGTTACATTTTCATCGCATTTCAATCTTTTTCGTCATCATGGATACGTTAAAAATTCGAGTAATTATGGAATATGAGTACCGTCGTGGCAGCAACGCGGCACAAGCGGCACGCAACATCAACGACGTTTACGGAGCTAACACTACAAACCAATGCACCACCTGTTATTGGTTTGCTCGCTTCCGTTCTGGAAATTTCGACCTGAAAAATGAACCTCGCGGTCGTCCGAAGACTTTGGTCGACAATGACGAATTAAAGGCGGTTGTGGAAGCTGATGATACACAATCTACGGCTGAATTAGCAGCAGCTTTCGACGTTAGCGTCAAAACAATATTGGTCCATTTGCGTCAAATTGGCAAGGTAAAAAAGCTTGACAAATGGGTGCCCCACGAACTCAATGATCGCCAGCGCGAAGTACGCGTCGAGACGTGCCTTGCACTGCTCAACAGACACACAAATGAAGGAATTTTGAACCGCATTGTTACCTGCGATGAAAAATGGATTCTGTTTGATAACCGCAAGCGCTCAGCAAGTTGGTTGGATCCTGGTTCAGCACCTAAACAATGCCCTAAACGAAAACTTACCCCTAGAAAAGTGATGGTCACTGTTTGGTGGTCTAGCGCCGGTGTGATTCATTACAGCTTCTTACCAAACGGGGTGAGCATTACTGCAGATGTGTACTGTGAAGAACTGAGCACAATGATGGAGAAGCTGGCGCATCTCTAACCAGCATTGGTCAATCGCTCGTCTCCGCTGCTCCTGCACGACAACGCGCGACCTCATACTGCACAGCAGACGGTCTCCAAGTTGCAAGAACTGGGGTTGGAAGCTCTCCGTCATCCGCCCTACTCACCAGACCTTGCGCCTACAGACTACTACTTTTTCCAGAATTTGGATAACTTCTTGGCGGGAAAAAAATTCAATACCCGAGAGGCAGTACAAAATGCCTTTGAAGAATTTGTTGCCTCCCGTCCAGCTGATTTCTTTAAGAAGGGCATCAATAAACTGCCACTGCGATGGCAAAGATGCATTGATTGCATGGGTGATTACTTCGATTAATACAAATAAAAAAATTCATGAAAAAAATTCGTTTAAATTTTTTCATACAAAACGGCAATTTCATAGGTAAAGACCTTATATATTATATATTCTTCTCTTTCGTTACGCTCTTGGCAGAGCGGTCGTGGTCACATCGAGGCATCCACGTTAGTGGTAAGGGTGGGCACAGCTTTCCGCACGATCTCCCGCCATCTCTCTCTGTTGGCGGACTGTTCACTATATTATATATAGGTTCTATCAATCTCATTCTGAATGCAACGCTATTCAAGTATATCTAAGTTATATTATAAAAGACAAACATACAGACTAAAACAACTAAACAGTGGTGCTAAGCGAGGTTTGAACCCGCCGACGTAGTATCGTGATGACTATGTTAACCACTACGTCACAAATGCAATCAAATTAAATTTGAATTTTATAGTACTATGCAATGCAAAGCGTTAATCTAATCTCAAAAATCGGAAATCATAAATTTAATCGTCCAGCGGGTCTCGAACCAGCACCTTCTACCAATGCTCTGCATTAAACTACCTACGAACGATACATACTGGCAGATCAAATTTAGGATTCCCTTGCACTAACGACTATCAATATATATTTATTGAAGTTATACTTCTTTTGGCGCGATGGAGAAAAATGATGAGAGTGAATTTTTACGATGCGCGCGCACACCGACACCAAAAAATTTGTTTTTTTTTACGATGCACGCGCAGATGCGCGCGCATCGTAAAAATAACAGCATGACGTTAGTTCTAGGTGGTATGAAAATTGATAACAATGTTCAAGTTGTATATTAAGAAGTATAACTTCTAACGCGTGTACATAAGTACACACAAGTTTTTTTTTTAGTATATATTAGCGCATAGCTCCACCAGACGTTCGCAGGACTGTGGCAAGCTCACTAGAAAGGGCCAAAATGGATGGTGATCCCCGGCACCCCCTCTATGGGCATAGGCTACCGCCGCAAAGGCTTAAAAGCCGAAATAGCTTTGCCAAATGCACCACGCCGCTGGCGACCATCCATCAACAGCGAGATGCAGCATCTGGCGTGAACAAAAATCATTGCTGGATCAGTTTGTCACGCCTTCCGAAAGCCTCCCGCCTAGACATCAATTACCGTGGCCGATCTGGAAGTCCTTAAACAGACTCCGGACTCAGGTTGGCCGAAGCAAAGAAAACATGTCTAGGTGGGGACTGTCGAGCAACCCCAAAATGGACTGTAATAGCGGAGCATTGGTCCAATCCATGGCCCATCTAACAGCTTGCCCAGCCTGCCCTGCCACATGTTCATGGCAGGGTCTTAGAAATGCCACAAGGGCAATCAGTGTGGCCACGTTCTGGGCCACAAAAAATTAATGTGTTTCTCATCGAAACGCTAAGAAGAAGAATATATATTGATAGTATCTAGTTCTAATCTATCGTTATTTCCGCTACGGGGTGGAAACTTTTCCAAACAGAGGCCGTAAAACCTTCAGAGGTAATAAAATATATAACGGTAAAAAATCTTGCATGAAATAAGATTTATTGAAGTATACTCAAATTAAGGTCAACATCAATATATAATAAAATATAATTGAGAGGCAAGACGGTTCCGAAGCGCGTACAAATTTCAGGGAAATTTTTGCTTGTTTTTGCGGAAGTTTTTACCGTAGGTGGGGCGGACAACCTCTGCCGAAACAGAGAGTAGGTATAATATTTACTAGCTATGCCTGCGACTTTCTCTGCACATTTAATAATGACTCCGTAAATGTTACACGGACTGCCTCGTTGGTCTAGCGGTCGCGTGTTCACCCGCAGAGAACGAGGTCCTAGGTTCAAATCCCGGGTCGAGCAAACAGTGATTTTGGAACATTTCTGTAAAAGAAAAATTTCTCAGCATCAGCCCGAAGTCTGGGAGTTGGCGGTGTTATACCCCCGTGCCTCGGAGAGCACGTAAAGCCGTCGGTCCTGTGCCTGACCTCTTTCCGGTCGTGTCGCCTAGGCGTCCAATCTGATCATGAGAGTGATGGAATAGAAAGTGCTCCTGTGTTTGCGCACACACTTGAGCACTATAATATGCCCCGCGCAGATGGCTAATCTCAATTGAGACCGGCCGCCGTGGCCGAAATTTGGCTAGGAGGACATTAAATGTCACATGAGAATATGTCTAATATACTCTTGTCTAAAACTTATAAAAAAATTTACATAGACCTTACATATTTCCATACAAACTTTTATCTCCTATTCCCTATTGTTATTTTACAACCTTGAGTGTACAACTTTTACAAACTATGAATGTCATATTTATTTAAATCAAAAACATGCCGTAAAATGGGATGGATGCCATTCTGAGATGTACAGGTTGGAGTGCGGAGTGAGGCAGGGGGGGTTAACCTCTCCTCGACTCTTCAATTTGTACATTAATTAATAGGCATTCTCAGTAGCACTAGCATAGGATGTCATCTGGAAGGAGTATGTATGAATAACATCAATTATGCTGATGATGCAGTTTTATTAACACCATCGATTAATGCCATGCGTAAGCTACTTCTTATATGTGAGGAATATGTACAAGCCCATGGACTCAGATATAACACAAAAAAGAGTGAGGTGATGGTGTTTCAGGCGGGTAATAAATCATACTCCAAAATCCCTCCTTTGTATCTTGGCGGTGCCTGCCTAAACAAAGTAGATCGTTTTAAGTATCTGGGTCACTGGGTTTCGGAAGATCTGAGTGACAATTTAGATGTCGAACGAGAACGCAGAGCGCTTTCTGTGCGCTGTAATATGCTGGCTCGCAGGTTTGCATGGGGTACGGAACAGGTCAAAGTAACTTTGTTTAAAGCTTATTGCCAGTCATTTTACACATGCAGCCTGTGGACGAAGTACACCCAGCGCACATATAGCGCTCTGCGAGTACAATATAACAACGCATTCAGGGTGATGTTCGGACTGCCGCGCTATTGCAGTGCCTCTGCCATGTTTGCAGAAAAGAGCGTAGATGACGCGTAGATTCATGCCATCATAAGGAAACGATGTGCCTCCATGATGCAACGCATGCGATCCAGTTCGAATAGCATCCTGAGTGTGTTGGGTGGACGCTGGGACTCGCCGATGTTCCGGCACTGGACATCCCTACACTCTACAGGTGGTCGTGTTCTGGGCTTGGTTTGAGCTTGTGCCCTCCACCCACATTATACTTAAATTATTATTACTAACACTAGTTATTAAGATGTATTACTAACAAATAATATGGACTGTGTCTGAATTAAATGATTTATTATTATTATATTATTATTATATTATATTTATTTATATCGAATCAACAATCTTAAAATAAGTATCAAGCTTCTTGCTCTAAAATTTTTACAAACTATGAATGTCATATTTATTTATATCGAATCAACAATCTTAAAATAAGTGTCAAGCTTCTTGCTCTAAAATTTTTACAAACCATGAATGTCATATTTATTTATATCGAATCAACAATCTTAAAATAAGTATCAAGCTTCTTGCTCTAAAATTTTTACAAACTATGAATGTCATATTTATTTATATCGAATCAACAATCTTAAAATAAGTATCAAGCTTCTTGCTCTAAAATTTTTACAAACTATGAATGTCATATTTATTTATATCGAATCAACAATCTTAAAATAAGTGTCAAGCTTCTTGCTCTAAAATTGACTAAGAATTCATCCCCTCCGACTATCCTAGTGTTGAGTACATCAAACAGCCGCGCAGCGCAACGTTTCGTTACCAGGGGGCGGGGCCACCGACTCCAGCCGATTACCCATTCGGCCGCACACGGCAGTCAGCTGACACGACACTCTGCCACGACATTCCGCGCTCGCGCATACATAACTTTTATATTTAAATTGATATTCTTTGTACCGTAATGATAACGTGAATCTGTAGTGTGGTAATTAATACATACATCTCAATATACAGTCCACTAATTTTAATAATACCTGCTATCGAACCTACATTGGCCTACATAGGTCAAAACACCTAGACTATATTCTGTATACCAAATTTAATTATTTAAATCAGTTCAGTAGTTTTGGCGTGAAAGAGTGACAGACAGATCGAGTTACTTACGCATTTATAATACACGTAAGGATATTGTTGCTTCGGCAGAGCTTGTCCTGCCCTAGAAATAAATGTATTCTGCATTTTTTACTCAGCACCTACCGGCTCCTAATTATAAAACAAAACAACTCGAAACAAGTTCCAGAAGTTCAAATACAAAGATACGGAAGGTGGATTCTATTACATTCCTACTAGCTGTGCCTACGTTAAATTTTATAAATTATCACAGCTCCTCCCCCGTAGGTGATAGCGTGATAATATGTAGCCTATATGTTGACCCAACCTCTATTAATATTCATACAAAATTTTAAGTAAATCCTTGCAGTACTTTTTAAGCCCGGACATACATAAAGAAAAACAGACAACAATTCCAAAAACTATATTTTTGGCTTCGATATCGGTAGTAGATAACGCCCCAAGTATTCTTTTCAAAATATATCGCACCTTTAGAATTGTACTGACTTAATTAGAAAATATGATTTTTTGGGAATCGTTACATAAGATTTGAACGGTTACATTTTTTGTAATTAATGGTGATTTAGCTTTCTACGCCAAAATCGGTCTGTGTTTTAATTTAAATCGATAAACATTGTAATTTTAGGTCATTTTTTGATATAAAGTCAAAATCATAATTTTTTAATTAGGTCCCTTTAATTCTAAAGGTGCGATATTCACTGTACAGTTTTGACTTTCCTACGATTTTGTTATTGTATAGATAGATAGAATAAGAAGAAGAGATAGTTAACGGGTTAAAGATTTCCTTCCGTACAGCTACCTCTATGCGAACAGTACCTCGGCATCTAAACATACAGGGCTATAAGGTTATTTTCAGAATAGATGATACGACATCATGATCTCATCAAGGCTCTTACTTCATTCGGATCGCTTCCGTACCGAGCACCACCACGGGACCAGACTTAAGTAGCATTTTGAGAAGTTATCGGGGTCGTTTGTGAGGTTTGGCCATTCGGAATACAGATCTGTTTTCACTGATAAGAAGCTGTGATAAACATCACACTATAATACCTTTTATATAGACAGAACCATTGACAATATGTAGTAAAAATTTTAGACTTAAACTAGATAATTAAACATAATCTCTTGACAATAACTTGATACGAGCTAGCTAAATATCATTGCTGTAATAAAATAAATTTTATATGTTTTCATACAATATGTACCTAAATATCTATGTTACTAGAAATATTATCTAATGTATACAACTATATTACTACAAACATGTTCTGACTATTTACAAGCGCTTTTTTAAAGTCTACGTGAATAAAAACCTTTTTTATTTATTTATTTATTTATCACACTAATATTATAAAGGCGAAAGTTTGTGAGTGTGTGACTGTGTGAGTGTGTTCGTTTGTTTCTTCTTCACGTCTAAACGGCTGGAGCATTTAATAAAATTTGGTATGGAGTTAGCTGACACCTTGGATTAACACATAGGCTATAATTTATAAAATTTAACGTGGGTAAAACCGCGGGACACAGCTAGTAACTAATATATTAGATTAATTATTATATAAGTATGTATTTACAAAAGAAAAATAGTATACGTAATATATCAATAATCAGTTATCTGGTTTCCATAGTACAAGCTCTGCTTAGTTTGGGATCAGATGGCCGTGTGTGAAAAATGTCCATCGCCATCACCAATTTTGACTACACTGCACTGACTTTTGCGCAGCGGCTAAGACAGTCGCTTCGCCGCTTCGTGTCGCGGGTTCGAGTCCAGCGCATGACAACTATTTGTGTAACCCATATATAGTTATTCTGAGTCTGGATGTAATTTGTGTCCGTCTATTATATGTTTGTAAAGAACCCCGCGACACAGAGATTAAATTATCTAATGCAGATGTTGTCTTTATCAAAAAAAAAATTTGGGGATCTGCCATAATTGCCACGCTTGGCAGACGGGTTGGCGATCGCAGTACACAGAGAGAAGCTGTTGCCCGTTGTCTGGTAGATTCCCACGGGACGACTTCTACGCCAAAATACAAAATCAATATGTAGTGTTAATTCCGTTAATTGTCAGTTTAATAAATCAAATCAAATCCAAATTAAAAATTCTTTATTGCGAACATAGGTAGGCACATTGCACATTCAAGGGTGTTAGTGATGTTGAGGTCGCTATGTCCAGCCGGTTAGAGCATGTAATTATTAATGGTACAATGTCATTATTATACAGAAAATTACAATTAAATACATTATATACATAAATTTCACACTGTTTACAATTTCAATTTAATACATAGTTATTGAATAATAAATAATTGATAAATAAAAATAATTACATTAGTTAACTACCTAAAAAAAAAAACAAAAAAAATCATGCCGGGATGCAATTTTCACCGCCCTCCCGCCCTCAATAATGTGCACATGCAAGAAGGACAATATAAAAAAGCAAATTACATGCGCCAGTACGATACCCAACACGTGTTTCAGTCCTCCACGGACCATTCTCAAGGGCTGCTAACTCGTCGAGTACGTCGAAGAAGACATACTTCTACGCCCCCAACGGGATGAGATGGGGTGGCGATATTCTATGCCTTCAGCCACATAGTATATATTATTATGATGCCTGCCTCGTTGGTCTAGCGGTAGCGTGTTCACCCGCAGTTAACGAGGTCCTGGGTTCAAATCCCGGTTCGGGCCAAAAGTGATTATGGGACTTTTCTGTAAAGAAAAATTTCTCAGCATCACCCCGAAGTCTGGGAGTTGGCGGTATTATACCCCCGTGCCTCGGAGAGCACGTAAAGCCGTCGGTCCTGTGCCTGACCTCTTTCCGGTCGTGTCGCTAAGGCGTCCCATTGGATCATGAGAGTGATGGAATAGAAAGTGCTCCTGTGTTTGCGCACACACTTGAGCACTATAATATGTCCCGCGCAGATGGCCAATCTCTGTTGAGACTGGCCGCCGTGGCCGAATTCGGCTAGGAGGACATTATTATTATTATATATAATTCGATACATAATGCTGGTCTAAATATTTAAAACTAAGTTACGCTACTAAGTCCACACCGCATTTGAAAATATCCTGAAAATTAAAATATGTGATCTATACTGGTACAAATTGCTTGTTTTAAGACAACTCTACCTAGGTAAATCGATCTCTGTGTCACGGAGTACTTTAAAAACATATAATTGACGGACACAGAGAACATCCAGACTCAGATGAACTATTTATGGGTCACACAAATAGTTGTCCTGCGCGGGAATAGAACCCGGAGCATGAAGTGGCGAGGCGACTGTCTTAACCGCTGCACTACACGTGCAGTCAATATAACGGATCAGCTTCACGTATATTTAATCATATACCAGATCTATTAGAACAATAACAGCAATGAAAGTATTTAAGAAAAGATAGATAGATAGGTAGATAGGTACACTTTATTGCACATCACAGAATAAAATTTAGATGTAAGTATAGACACAGTTTCAATGTATTTACAATTGGCGGTCTTATCGCATAAGAGCGATTTCTTCCAGACAACCGTTGGATGGACTAGATTAGCAATTGAGAAAAGTGGCTAGCAATGTACTGTAAAATAACTTTAAATGCGATTTAAATAGATACTCAAATACATAGACTAAATATATATATATAAATATAAATATATATGTTAATAAAATACATAAATAATAATATATTATAATATATATAAATATACATACTATAAATAAATAATAAAAGGTACACCAAATGTAAGGATTTGAGAATAATAATAAAAAGAAAAGAAACAGTAGCAGGTTTATGATCTAAAGAGACAGGTAATGATTCTTTACTGAATTTTTAAAAGTGGTAATAGTCTGAGCGCGTTTTATAGGCAATGGCAGGGCATTCCACAGACGAGCTGCTTGAACCGTAAATGATTTATCGAGGAAATCTGTGGAATGTCCCGGTATTCTAAGTTGCAGATTCTCCGATGATCTTAAGGGCCTCAAATGTGAATCACATAGGAACTCAAATCTTTCCTTAAGATAGTGGGGACTAGCGGGATTGAACAAAATATTGTAAAGCAGGGAGAGAATATGAGTATTTCGGCGGAGTCTTATAGGGAGCCACTTGAGTTTTTTACGGAATTCGGATACATGATCATATTTGCGTAGGCCAAATATGAATCTTATGCAGAAGTTTTGGAGACGCTCAAGTTTATCAAGTTTGTCTTCCGTGAGATCTAGATAGCTGGCATCTGCGTAGTCGAGTACTGGGAGAAGGAGGGATTGAGCAAGCGCAATTTTAGTGGTGGTAGGGAGAAAGTTCCGCAGTCTACGCAGTACTCCTGCAGTTGCATATAACCTGCGGCTTGCCTGTTGCAGTTGAGGACCCCAAGAAAGAGATGTGTCAAAATAGATCCCCAAGTTTCTCACTGTGGTACTGTACGGTATAACAGTATTGTCAAAAACTACTGGTGGAAGTTGCGACCAGTCAAGTGAGGTGATTTTTCGCGGACTGCCAATAACAATTACCTGACTTTTTGATGGGTTTACGTGAAGTCCATAGGCTTTGCTCCAATAAGAAATATGTTCCAAGTCCTTATTTACTATAGCCACACCATTTGAGATGGTTTCTAATGAAGCTTGTGTGTATACTTGGAGGTCGTCTGCATAAAGGTGGTAGGAAGAATCTAACTGACAGGAAATAGAATTAATAAATATTGAAAATAGTAGCGGAGACAGAACGCCACCCTGAGGCACGCCAGCGGTCGTACTGCACCAGGATGACATAGTATCATCAATGTGAATACGTTGCCGGCGACCATCCAGGTAACTGCGAAACCAGTCAATTGCCGTAGGAGATATGTTAAGAGAGCGTAGTATGCCAAGAAGAATATCAAAATCAACGGTATTAAATGCATTGCTAAAATCAAGCAACGCTAGTACCGTTAATTTTCCACACTCCATACCTTGCCTGATATCATCCGTAATATTGACTAGAGCTGTGGTGGTACTGTGACCGGGACGGAATCCGGATTGGTAGGGATTAAGGAGGTTATTAGAACAAAGGTAGGAATTCAGTTGGTTGTGGATTAGGCGTTCTAGGACTTTGGAGAGAAAAGGAAGTATGGAAATGGGCCGAAATTCTGAAAAGGATGCTGGGTTTGGTTTCTTGGGCAGAGGAGTAATTTGAGCATCTTTCCAAGTGGATGGAAAGGCGCTAGTGGATATGGAAAAATTAAGGATATGACACAGAATAGGTAGGATTTCAACGAGGATAGGAATTATCATATTACGGCTGATATAGTCACATCCAACAGAGTTGGATGTTATAGATAGTACACTCTTCTCAACATCACAAGCGGAAAATTGACTAAAGACAAATGCGGGATAGTTAGGGGTAGGCAAAGAAGAAAGGTGACGTAGCGTGGTAGCTTTGATAGTCCCATCGAAATTGGACGAAGTCGAGAAATGTTTATTTAGTTCGTTAATATCTATATCTTTGGGAATACCAGTTTGGCGTTGTCTACCAACCCCCATTGATTGAAGAAATTTCCAGACCCGAGCTGGATCTCCGTTCTGTACAGATTCATGAATATGCTGGCGTTGCGATTAAAGACTCCATGATTTGTTGGTAAACACATGCTACTATTCTGTAAAAGACTTTCTGTCTGATAAAACTCTGATGTAATAAATACCCAGTCATGATGCGTTCAGTATTCTAGTAATAGTCCTGACATTATGTATACCTGAGATCGAATTTATGTAGAAATCTTAGTTATTATTAATTTTTATTATATAACTTGACAATTATTAAATTTGACATACATCCTTAATTGATTTATTGACATTGTATTATGTAATTATTATTTTAATTTAGTGTTAATTATTGTATGCCCAAAGGGCGGGACATGGCTGATCTTAAAATATTGTTCAACATCAGTATTTTGTACCTACCTATGATCCACAATAAAGTATCTGAATCTGAAATAACGGATCTTTAAATAACGTATAACATAGAATGCGAATAAAGATGTTAGTTGAGAGTAAATCAATATAAACTTATTTTATAACCTTTTGAACTTAACCACATAGTTAACTTTGGAAAGGCTTATCCAAGCCTCCTGATTCAGAAAAGGAATGAACTACCATTAAATAATAATCTCCTCACCAAGTCTGTGATCCTCTTGATTAGCCGTGTTCAAGGCAACATTGTACAATTAGCTGGGGAGAGGGGCAGGCGCGTGATCGCACTGCTGATAGCTCGATACACTGTGACCTGCGATTTAATGTAATTAACGGATAAGCAGGAGCGTAATTGGTGCATCTACCTCGGATTTCTTCGGCATTGTGTTACGTAATAAAATGGAGCAAAGTTAGCAATTGTCGCGCATTGGCATGGTTGGCAAATGCTTGCTTTTCACGCCGGTGGTCGTGGGTTCGATTCCCACCCAGGACAGATATTTTTGAGCATGTACACGTTTGTTCTGAGTCTGGGTGTAATTATGTAATATAAGTATGTAATTACAAAAGAAAAATAGTGTATGTAATATATCAGTTATCTAGGTCATATACCGATCATTTTAAAATAACTTAATAATAATAAAAAAATATTTAACTAAATAATAATTTATAAAAGTGTAATGTGACATTTTTCCTTTTTTTCAATCTTCTACACGTATTCATTAGTTTTCCTCTAACGATTTTTCAAAAATCTTTGCTAAAATCAAATTTAAATACGTTCCATCTCTCTATCTCTCTCTCTCTCTATGTCAATTTTTTGGGTCCATGTCTCTCAAGAGTAAAGGACAATTCTCCAGCTCCAGATGAATGTTGTTATAAGTCATTTCTTTCGATATTCTATTCGTGCAGCCATAGCCATCTTCGAAACTAATCAGGACTTCCTTGTTATGTATAATAAATAACTCCTCAAGTATCAGTCATCAACTTATTGCGTAATATCATCTTATTACTTGCTCTATATTAACTTAGTTGGAGGTATTAAATTCCGCTCTGCTAGCTTTGAGGATCAGTCACAATAATCCTATTTACTTATTGGCGTTAATGAAATTAACATATATCGACGGGCCTGTTGGCGTGATTGGCAAATGCTTGCTTTTCACGCTGGAGGTCGTGGATTCGATTCCCATCCAGGACAGATATTTGTGTGCATGAGCGTGTCTGTTTGTCCTGAGTCTGGGTATAATTATGTAGAAAAGTATGTATTTACAAAAGAAAAGTAGTATATGTAGTATGTCAGTTAACTGGTTTCTATAGTACAAGCTTTGCTTAGTTTGAGATCAGATGGCCGTTTGTAAACAATGTCCCAGGATATTATTATAATTATATTGCTGATAGCTGAATTTAGCCTTGGCGGTCATTATCAATGGAGACTACCGTTGAGAATGGCCAACATAGCCGTATACAGCCAGGGATACTATTTATAAGTGCCACTAAACATATTAATAATATTTTTCGCTGCAAATACATACATACGTACACCTTATGTTCCTTCAATCTATCTGATGGGCTGGTAAGTGCAAATATTTGTGTGATGAGCACGAATATTTGTTTCTGAGTCATGGATGTTTTCTATGTATATAAGTATTTATCTATCTATATAAGTATGTATATCGTCGCCTGGTACCCATAGTACAAGCTTTGCTTAGTTTGGGGCTAGGATGATCTGTGTCACATTGTACCCAGATATTATTATTATGTCTTTTATTCCGTGTCATTCTTATTACATACATTTACAAATATATAGTTACAAAAAAAATATATTTATAAATATAAAAATAGAGATCCAATCGGCAACGGGAGCAGGGTTCGTGCTACCGATGGTCAAGGCTCCAGAGAGAGGAACCTCCTCACAATACGCGCCGTCTCCAAAAGAACTGCCTTCTGAAGCTGACCCTTGACCCAACTGCCTAACGCGAGCCTCTTAAGGTGACGGTCGAGGCTCTTGGCAATTAAACCATGGGCAGAAACGACAATCGGTACAATGATCGCCGAGTCGACGTCCCACATGTCAACAACCTCGCGTGCTAGGTCAATGTATTTAATTTCCTTGTCTTTTTCAGCTTTCACAAGGTTGTCATCATGTGGGACAGCAACATCAACGATCACTGCCCGGCGCTCTTGGCGATCCACCATCACAATATCAGGCTTATTGGCAACAATAGCCCTATCTGTGATGATGGATCTGTCCCAGTACAATGTGACACGGCCATTGTCCAGTATTGTCTCTGGAACGTATCTGTAGTACGGCACCTCCGACGTCACAAGGTTGTACCGCAGAGCAAGTTGCTGGTGGATTATCCTGGCTACTTGATTGTGCCTGTGCAAATACTCACCATTAGCAAGACGGAAGCAACCAGAAATTATATGTCTGAGGGATTCCCCAGGGCGGTGACATGCCCGACAAATGTCAACAGTACCATCCCTCAGTATAAATCTCCGGTAGTTATTCGTCATTACTACTTCGTCAGTAATTGCACAGACAAAACCCTCGGTTTCCGAAAAAAGGTCACCGAACCGTAGCCAGGCTACTGAGGCTGTTAAGTCTACATCTGGCCTGTGCAGGGCCTTGTAAAATCTGCCATGAAGTTCCTTGCTCTGCCATACCTCCTTGCGGTCACTGGTACTAAGTACCGCAGGTTGACGCCAGTTAGTTTTGGCTAAGGATAGAGCGGTGAGTCCATTGTCCACGGCGATCACGTCCGCATGCATACCCACACTATTGTGTAGGAAATAGTTTCTAAGATTATACAGCTCACGGTTATGCAGAGTTTTAGCATTTAAAAAGCCACGACCACCACATTTCCGTGGGATGTACAATCTCATCACAGAAGAGCGGGGGTGATGCATCTGATGTGATGTCAGCCGCGTTTGGACTGTTAGGTCCAGGGCGTCTAGCTCAGTTTGAGTCCACTTGAGTATTCCAAAAGAGTACAACAAGACTGGCATGACCCAGCCATTGTAAGCACGCACCTTGTTCCCTCCCGACAATAGGCTTTTCAGCACTTTTGTCAAGCGGCCCAAGAAGCGCCGCCGCAATGACTCCTTCATGTCAGCCTCTTTGATGCCTAATGCCTGTGACATACCCAAGTACTTGTAGGTTTCGGTTGCAGAGAGGGTTACTAAGTTAATGGAAGCTGAGAGTTGGGTGCTCTCAGGTTCCACTATTATTATTATTATTTACAATAAAATGAATCTAACACCGTCAAATTGCAGACTTTAGGTAATAAAACACATTTATAACATCGATTTCGATCAGTGTAGAGCAATCTCAAAAGGTTTAAAATATGACTGGTTACTGGATAGTGGCGCGTCTGAACATAAGTGTTATACAAGAGTAAGATCCCAAAACTTTAATAGCATAGTGCTGCCAAAAGATGTAATTATATGGGGGCGGAAGAGTGATAAAAGCAGTAGATTATGGGGACATTGACTGAAAGCATATAAGTCATTTATTTTCATAACAAATGCATTTGTGTTGAAAATTTTAAAGCTAAATTTACAAATTAAAATACTTAACCATTAATTACATTATTATCAATTTTATATTATTATGTACATGTGTCATACCAATTCATTATATACTTAGGAAGTCATTTGTCATGTATAAATTCTTGTACACTAGAAAAGCCCTTCTTCAATGAATAGTTTTTTAATTTGTCCCTGAATATATTTGGTCTATATATGCTTTTAAATTCTAAAGGCAACTTATTAGACCGATTGTAATCTGGAACTGTGTTGAACCACATTAAGTTTGGCTTGGAACAATGAAGGTATGTCCTTTCTACGAGTTTGCTCTCTAATCTGTCTTTCCTCAACAGATTCAAATTTGAGGAGATTTTTTACAAAACTTGTTAATAAAACTAATATATATAAGCACGGAGCAGTCAAAATTCCTAGTTTAGTAAAATAGTCTCTGCATGAATCCATATGACGGTGAGAAGTGCATCCCTATGATATTATAAGATGTTTTGTTTGTGCCACAAGTAAAAATAAATCTGTTTTCAATTCTTCTTATCGTGTCGATGGTAAGAATTATATTCTATCTTCCCAAAATTGGGCAACGCTGACCCCTTTGGTTGAAGCGTCATACAAGTCCTGAAGGGAACAAGAGACTGGACATGAGGGGCAAACGGATAAATGTGCCATACTTTAGGGTGACACGCCGCACTCGCAGATGTTTTGTGATGTGGGAATGTAACCCCATTTGCACATGTTTTCTTTTGATCTACTAACCTGGGTACGTAGTATATTAAGAGTCCTCCAGGTTGGCCATGGCAAATTATGTCCCGGAGGTAGTTTTTCCTTTGGCGGGACAAACAAAGGAGGAGCAAATGTATCTCGCCATATGGTTGTCCTCACTTTCTGTGCATCGATAGTAGCTGTGGTAGTGGCCAGGAAACTTTTTCGACTTTTCAGTCGGCGGGGAGCTGGAGTAGAGTTATGAAGAGGGTTTTTTTTATCTGTCTCCTGCTTATACCTCTCAACACCACTAGCTACTTCCCTAATAACAGCTGGGGGCGCGATTCCTGCCAGCGGATACAGTTTTTGAACTGGCGTGGGCTTAAGGCATCCTGTGATGATCCGACAAGTTCATTTGAAGCAACATCCACTGATTTGGCATCGGTAGATCGGTGCCATACTGGGCAGGCATATTCATTTTACCGGGTGTTTGTGTACTAGGCACTAAAACTTCAATAACATGTATTCTCTGTCAATTTCTGCGGTTGTACACGCTCTACTAATACAAAATAGAAATCTAATATTATTTATTTATGAAACCCGCTCGCGATAACCTAGATATCTTTATTCCATAGAGTATTATATTTTACATTATCTACAGCGAGATCGTCTATATCCCACACTCCATGCCGTCATAGTCGTACGAGCAAAGTAAGTATCAAAATGATGATCGCATTGCCTCGGGCGAGGTCATAAATAAAAATACATCAATTATGGAAAGCAAAGGTTTCCACCCTCGGAGACCTTAGGGTGCTCAAACGATATTTGAACTGTATCCGATTTATTTAAAGACCTTTTCGAATAACCGTCATAGCTCCAGTAGTCGCAAATGCGATTGAAAATGAAGATCACGCTTTTGAAGTTACAAAAAGCCTTTCTATTGCAAATAATATATCCTTACCGCTTTTATTTATTGGTATGGGTCGTGGTAACCCTAGTATCAGAGTTTTTCAGGATGCCCAGTCTCTAATAGTCACGACTATTGCGTAACACGGAGACGCTCACACATTAAGGCACTTAAGCGGTCACCCATCTACATGCTGACCGGCGGCCTAGGTATTTAACTTCACCGATCGTTACTGTACAGGAGAGGGCAACTAACTATGAGCGCCTCTGTGCGGCATAAAATTATATTTACTCTAAAATGGGTTAAAATACATTTTTGACGTAGATATGTAAATGTTTTGAAGGGATTTTGTAACTTATACTTACGCTATAGAAGTAAACTCCACTTATCCAGTTTTACCCCGTAAAGAAGTTGTAAAATTTATGATTCGATTTTCATGAAATATATATTATAAAAAATGAATTGATTAGATTCTGATAAAATGTACATAAATACCGATTTTAGGCTTTTTTATATAATCATAATAATAGGCTATCTAATAATAATGTCCTGCTAGCCGAATTCGGGCACGGCGGCCAGTCTCAACAGAGATTGGTCATCTGCGCGGGACATATTATAGTGCTCAAGTGTGTGCGCAAACACAGGAGCACTTTCTATTCCATCACTCTCATGATCCAATGGGGCGCCTTAGCGACACGATCGGAAAGAGGTCAGGCACAGGACCGACGTATTTACGTGCTCTCCGAGGCACGGGGGTATAATACCGCCAACTCCCAGACTTGACTCCCAGAGCTGATGCTGAGAAATTTTTATTTTTACAGAAACGTCCCAAAATCACTTTTGGCCCGACCCAGGATTTGAACCCAGGACCTCATTAACTTCAGGTCAACACGCTACCGCTAGACCAACGTGGCAGTCAACTATATAATATGTCACGCACAGATGACAAGTCTCCATTGAGACTGGCCGCCAAGGCCAGAATTCACATGTACCGTGGGTGACGGCCTAAGTACTTCGATTTCAGGGTATGCCTTCATTTGGTTGTCACGTTAAGCACGCTATATTAGCGGTCTACCACCCGGCTTGAACAACACTGATGGAAGGGTATCCACTGCTCACTAGAGACAGAAAGACGAAGAATGTGTGATGCACAATATTAACGTTGTCATTACTATTATCTACAGTTTTTAGGGTTCCGTAGCCAGATGGCAAAAAACGGAACCCTTATGATTCGTCTGTCTGTCCGTCCGTATGTCACAGCCACTTTTTTTTCGATACTACTATACTGTTACTGGTAGATGTATTCTGTGAACCGCATTAAGATTTTCACACAAAAATAGAAAAAAAAAACATTAATTTTGGGGTTCCCCATACATAGAACTGAAACTCAATTTACATGTGGGATATCTATGGATAGGTCTTCAAAAATTATATGGAGGTTTCTAATATCATTATTTTCTGAATATTATTATACTGAATAGTTTGTGCAAGAGACACTTCCAAAGTGGTAAAATGAGTGTCTCCCCCCTGTAACTTCTAAAATAAGAGAATGATAAAACTAAAAAAAATGTATGATGTACATTATTACCATGAAAACTTCCACCGAACGAGGTCTAGTAAGTAGGTTTTTTTTAATAGATAAATCTTAAATCGCAATTTACCTTTCATTACTAGGCCAAGCGGAAGTAAAAATTACTTGTCTTGAAAAGAAAGAAGCTGATAAGAATACAATTATTACCAACCTGGAGTGCACGATAACCGAACTTCGGCAGCAGATAAACAACGAAACTCAAGCTAACCTCCGCAACGAAATCGAGATAGCCGGTATCCACGAGAACACAAACGAGAATCCTCTTCATATTGCTCGCATTATCGCCAGCAAAATAAGTGTCTCCATTAATGAAAATGATATCGATTACGTAAACCGTGTCGGACCTCGTCGCCGTAGGAATGAAGACATCGCTTCTCAAAATTCAGAAGAGAAATCCTTACCTCGCCCACTTGTCATCCGCTTTACTCGACAACTCAAACGTGATGAATTTCTAAAAGCCGGTAAATCCAGACGTAATCTTACTAGTGCCCACATCGAAGTACCAGGCACAAAACGCACAATCTACTTTAACGAACGTTTAACCCGAGAAAATCGCCAGTTATTTCGGGAAACTCGTATGCGATATAAAGAAGCAGGCTACATTTTTTGTTGGATCAAAAATGGCCTTACGTATATTAGAAAAAAAGAAGCCACTCCTGCAATTTCTATTAAGACCATGGAAGATCTCAAACGTCACACAGAAACGGAACCCGAACGTCAAACCGATGCAAAATGTGAAAGTCACGAACCAGAATCTGGATAAGGTTATGAAACACGTTAATTTTAATTACCAGCTATGTGATAAAATATGTAAAAGTAATTCCTTAAACCCACAATATTACCATCTTTTATCGCATTTCTCTTTAACCAACATTAAATTCGTAACTCGCTATTTTAGACCTATAAATTATTTAGAACCTACACAAAAATATCTACCTCTAAGCCTTTCATACTTCTTCTTCCTCTTCATTTCTGTAAAGTTTTCTCTATTATTACTAAGTTTACCGGCATTCAAACAGCCACTTGATTACCATCAGACACAACACCGCGTGCTTAAATCTAACACAACTGCTCGCTGCTTTTTATTACTATGTAAGTATTCTACTACTCAAGATCGTGCAAAAAATAAATACAATAAGACAGTCATACGTCAAGAATCCTCCACTTTACTAACATTAATATTTTTACTTAAAAATGGCATTACTTAACGTATTAGATACTTTAGACAAATCTACTGAAATAAACTGTCTTACTCTAGAATCTGTAGATGCATGCAAAAGTTTATTTCATGACAATGTTTTCAATTTTAAGGTATTAACCCTAAACATTAGAAGCCTTCAGAAAAATCTAGATTCTTTTATTGTTTCACTGAATCGGCTAGACTCAGGGATTGACGTAATAGTTCTCACGGAGTGCTGGTTATCTGAAAATTATGTTCTAGGTATGATCTCAGGTTACAACGTATTTCGATCCAATACTCCCAAAAACAAGTGTGGTGGAGTTGTTATTTACGTTAAATCATGTCATATGGCAACAGTAGCAGATACCGTAATTAAGGATGCTGATAACTTGTCTCTCATTATTAATGATAAAATCTCCATAACGGGTATTTACCGTTCCCCTTCCACCACAATTACTGACCCTTTTATAACTTCTCTGGATCACTCATTAAAAGATTTAACTATTCACCCCTTTGTCATAATTACCGGTGATATCAACATTGATATCTGCTCAGATAGTAATCAAGCTGCGGAGTATCTATGTTTGATGGCATCGCATGGTTTATTACCCGCAATAACAAAGCCCACTGGAGCTACTGCCTCTCTAGATCATATGTTTATAAAGTCATCAAACTCAGTTATCGGTACTGTCTGCAAGTCGTCCATCACGGATCACGATATTATTATCGGAGGCCTTTCAATACCTACACGTATTTCTAGCAAAAATGTTACTCGCTGGAAGGAAAAGATAAATTTAGACGCCGTTGTAGCTGAAATTAACTCTATCGACTGGACACCAGTAGTTAGTAACCACTGTTTGGACTCGGCTATAGAAAACTTTAACACCATTCTAAAAAATACTTTTAAAAAACACACACGCACAGTAAAGCTGTCTCGCAAGAAGGCCCACATACAGCCCTGGATGACTTCTGGCCTTTTAAGATGCACACGTCACCGCGACAGATTACATCTTGCATGCAGAGCTCATCCCAACGACACCACTAAACAAACTATATATATCCGGTACCGTAATTATTGCAACAAGCTCCTTCGCAAAATCAAAATAGACTATCACACAAAGTTAATATCTGAAAATTCGACAGATCCGAAAGAATTATGGAAAACCATAAAAAACATAACAGGAACATCTAAGTTAAAGGCTCATCCGTCTGAATTAATTACTAAACCATACGCAACGAGTTCTATATTAAATTACTGCAATCAACATTTCACTACTGTTGGCGAAAAATTAGCTAGTACGATTCTCACTAACACTGATAACACTCTTGACTCACTCGTTAGGAAATACACACCAACTTTCACCAATAACCACTCTTTCTTCCTAGAACCAACAGATCCATCAGAAATAAAATCTATTATCCTTCAACTTAAAAATGACAGTGCCCCTGGGCCCGATTCTATTAATGCTCTTTTTCTTAAGAACACACTCAGCTCCATACTTACCCCACTAACACACATTTTTAATCTCAGTTTCAAAACCGGTGTATTCCCTGAAGTCTGGAAGGTTGCCGCCGTATCTCCCATACATAAAGCAGGCCCTAAATGCGACCCAGAAAATTACCGCCCTATTGCTTTGCTTAGTGTAATTTCTAAAATATTAGAAAAAATTGTCAACCACCGTTTTGTAAAGTTCATGGAAAAACATCTGCTAATATCCGATAACCAGTTTGGATTCCGGAGGGGTAAATCTACTGAAAATGCTGCAACAACACTACTTAATAAAATAGCCACTTACATAGAAAAAAAAGAGAATTGTCTTGCAGTGTTTCTTGATCTAGCCAAGGCCTTTGACACAGTTTCAATAGATTTACTTTTAAAAAAGCTAGAGGCTTCTGGAATTAGAGGAATTCCTTACAATTGGTTTAAGAGCTACTTAAGCAACCGTAAGCAATACATAAAAATAGGTAACCAAACCAGCAACCAGCTAGAAATTGGTTTTGGTGTCCCACAAGGCAGTATACTAGGGCCCACACTATTTATATTGTATATAAACGACATTTTACGCTTACACATAAACAACTCAGACATTGTCACATATGCAGATGACACAGTCATATTATTCCATGATAAATCATGGGAACGAGTGTTTCAGAGCGCTAACGTAGGTATGTCCGAGGTTGTTAACGCTCTCAACGGTAACTTACTAACTCTGAATATCTAAAAAACTAAACTCATAGCCTTTTCTAAATCATCGATATCCAACCCGCCCTTAAACCTTACCCTAACCATACACTCCTGTCCTTCTAATTCTCACTTTACTTTACCGGTTTGTTCTTGAAAACCAATTCAGCGTACCTCCTCCATTAAATATTTAGGAATCATAATAGACTCAACACTCTCTTTTAAATCACACATCTTTACAATCTCGGGCAGGGTTCGTAAACTCATATATTAGGTCTTTACCTATGAAATTGCCGTTCTGCAGTACTGGCCATTTCAAATCAAAATAATTTTTGTTTGGCTAAGAATTCTAATTTCAAATTAATTTTATTTTAAAAACATGGATTCTTTTTTCTAAAAGTAGTCATTTCTTTATTGATTAGTGTTACATTTTCATCGCATTTCAATCTTTTTCGTCATCATGGATACGTTAAAAATTCGAGTAATTATGGAATATGAGTACCGTCGTGGCAGCAACGCGGCACAAGCGGCACGCAACATCAACGACGTTTACGGAGCTAACACTACAAACCAACGCACCACCTGTTATTGGTTTGCTCGCTTCCGTTCTGGAAATTTCGACCTGAAAAATGAACCTCGCGGTCGTCCGAAGACTTTGGTCGACAATGACGAATTAAAGGCGGTTGTGGAAGCTGATGATACACAATCTACGGCTGAATTAGCAGCAGCTTTCGACGTTAGCGTCAAAACAATATTGGTCCATTTGCGTCAAATTGGCAAGGTAAAAAAGCTTGACAAATGGGTGCCCCACGAACTCAATGATCGCCAGCGCGAAGTACGCGTCGAGACGTGCCTTGCACTGCTCAACAGACACACAAATGAAGGAATTTTGAACCGCATTGTTACCTGCGATGAAAAATGGATTCTGTTTGATAACCGCAAGCGCTCAGCAAGTTGGTTGGATCCTGGTTCAGCACCTAAACAATGCCCTAAACGAAAACTTACCCCTAGAAAAGTGATGGTCACTGTTTGGTGGTCTAGCGCCGGTGTGATTCATCACAGCTTCTTACCAAACGGGGTGAGCATTACTGCAGATGTGTACTGTGAAGAACTGAGCACAATGATGGAGAAGCTGGCGCATCTCCAACCAGCATTGGTCAATCGCTCGTCTCCGCTGCTCCTGCACGACAACGCGCGACCTCATACTGCACAGCAGACGGTCTCCAAGTTGCAAGAACTGGGGTTGGAAGCTCTCCGTCATCCGCCCTACTCACCAGACCTTGCGCCTACAGACTACTACTTTTTCCAGAATTTGGATAACTTCTTGGCGGGAAAAAAATTCAATACCCGAGAGGCAGTACAAAATGCCTTTGAAGAATTTGTTGCCTCCCGTCCAGCTGATTTCTTTAAGAAGGGCATCAATAAACTGCCACTGCGATGGCAAAGATGCATTGATTGCATGGGTGATTACTTCGATTAATACAAATAAAAAAATTCATGAAAAAAATTCGTTTAAATTTTTTCATACAAAACGGCAATTTCATAGGTAAAGACCTATTATATTATGAAAAATCTTCGCGACTGCCTCCCTATTGACTTACTACGCAGAGTATATCTAGTTTTATGCCAACCCATTATTCAATACTGTATATCAGTTTGGGGAAGCGCTGGGAAAAGCTATTTAGTTCTTCTTGAAAGAGCTCAACGGGCATTACTAAAAGTAACATTAAAAAAACCTTTCCGCTTTCCCACAGACACTCTATATGAGATTATTGAAGTACTTCGCGTTAGACAACTTTTTATTCTACGAGCGATCACCAGCGCTCATAAAAATCTCCACAATAGGCCTGATTATGACGAAATTATATCAAAACGGGTTTTCACAATACCACTTCCACCCTTTAACTCCCTCCTCGCCCGACGCTGTCCAGTTTTCTCCCATCCTCACTCGTACAACAAAGTATCCGCTATTCTAAACATCAAAAATCAAACTACATATCACCTTAAAAAATGGCTTCTCTCGTTAAATTATACCGAAACTGAAAATCTTGTCTGAACTCTACAACTACTCTTACGAAGCACGTTCTCACTTCTCTCTCTATGTCTCTTACTTTCTCTCTTCTTTCTACACTTACACACATACAACCCTCATTAGTTGATAAGTTTAATTTTATTTTACACTAGCTCCCTTGCTTATTAAGATTAGTGATTTTGATCTCACTATGTTAATATGTATTGAACTGTGTTGTAAATTTTCTTTATTTAGTTGATTATGAATCTTGTCCATGTACTCCTGTTTTATAATAAGTACAACCCGTGTGATCGGTACCCAAGATACAGGCACAATGCCTAGTTTGGGACCAAAGTTATTTTTAACACTCTGTGAAGCTTTACTATAATAAAGATATATTCTTATTCTTATTTAATCAACTCAAATACTTGCTGCTACGGAACCCTTAATGGGCGAGTCCGACTCGCACTTGACCGCTTTTTTATTCCAAAGGTGCTCATAGCCAGCTTTACCGGTCCGTAAGCAATTAGCTACACTAAACGTTTCGCCCGCGTTTAAAATTTTAATGGATGTATTTAAGTGGTTTAGTTTCTGGGATACTCTATGCTTTGGAAAACGCCTTAAGCGTGACTATAATAGTCACGCTTAAGACGCTATTGAGCCATGAGACATAAGACATTAAGCAAATAGCCCATACCAGCACAATATAAGATACATACGTCGTTTACGGGCCTGTTGGCGTGGTTGGCAAATGCTTGCTTTGCATGCCGGAGGTCGTGGGTACGATTCCCACTCAGGACAGATATTTGTGTGCACGAACATGTCTGTTTGTCCTGAATCTGGATGTAATTATGTACATATATAAGTATGTATTTCCAAAAGAAAAGTAGTATATGTAGTGTATCAGTTATCTGGTTTCCATTGTACAAGAATAAAAAATAATACCTTGATATAGACAGAACCATTGGCAATATGTAGTAAAAATATTAGACTTAAACTAGATAATTAAACATAATCTCTTGACAATAACTTGATACGAGCTAGCTAAATATCATTGCTATAATAAAATAAATTTCATATTTTTTTTCATACAATCAATACACTGTGTACCTAAATATCTATGTTACTAGAAATAATAATGTATACAGCTATATTACTACAAACATGTTCTGACTATTTACAAGCGCTTTTTTAAAGTCTACGTGAATAAAAACGTTTTTTATTTTATTTATTTATCAAACTCTGCTTAGTTTCGGACAGATGGCCGTGTGTAAATAATGACCCAGGATGTTATTATGTTCAAGTATATTATTATACGTATCGCACATACCTACTGGGAAAATTTATTCAAGTCTTTATTTCAAAGTATAGACATAATAGTGCCCGCTAACACCAAACGTGATTTAGTATACTGGTCATTATTCAGCGGCAATGTAAAAGATCGGTCTACCGTAAAATAATAGGTCTTTACCTATGAAATTGCCGTTTTGTATGAAAAAATTTAAACGAATTTTTTTCATGAATTTTTTTATTTGTATTAATCGAAGTAATCACCCATGCAATCAATGCATCTTTGCCATCGCAGTGGCAGTTTATTGATGCCCTTCTTAAAGAAATCAGCTGGACGGGAGGCAACAAATTCTTCAAAGGCATTTTGTACTGCCTCTCGGGTATTGAATTTTTTTCCCGCCAAGAAGTTATCCAAATTCTGGAAAAAGTAGTAGTCTGTAGGCGCAAGGTCTGGTGAGTAGGGCGGATGACGGAGAGCTTCCAACCCCAGTTCTTGCAACTTGGAGACCGTCTGCTGTGCAGTATGAGGTCGCGCGTTGTCGTGCAGGAGCAGCGGAGACGAGCGATTGACCAATGCTGGTTGGAGATGCGCCAGCTTCTCCATCATTGTGCTCAGTTCTTCACAGTACACATCTGCAGTAATGCTCACCCCGTTTGGTAAGAAGCTGTGATGAATCACACCGGCGCTAGACCACCAAACAGTGACCATCACTTTTCTAGGGGTAAGTTTTCGTTTAGGGCATTGTTTAGGTGCTGAACCAGGATCCAACCAACTTGCTGAGCGCTTGCGGTTATCAAACAGAATCCATTTTTCATCGCAGGTAACAATGCGGTTCAAAATTCCTTCATTTGTGTGTCTGTTGAGCAGTGCAAGGCACGTCTCGACGCGTACTTCGCGCTGGCGATCATTGAGTTCGTGGGGCACCCATTTGTCAAGCTTTTTTACCTTGCCAATTTGACGCAAATGGACCAATATTGTTTTGACGCTAACGTCGAAAGCTGCTGCTAATTCAGCCGTAGATTGTGTATCATCAGCTTCCACAACCGCCTTTAATTCGTCATTGTCGACCAAAGTCTTCGGACGACCGCGAGGTTCATTTTTCAGGTCGAAATTTCCAGAACGGAAGCGAGCAAACCAATAACAGTTGGTGCGTTGGTTTGTAGTGTTAGCTCCGTAAACGTCGTTGATGTTGCGTGCCGCTTGTGCCGCGTTGCTGCCACGACGGTACTCATATTCCATAATTACTCGAATTTTTAACGTATCCATGATGACGAAAAAGATTGAAATGCGATGAAAATGTAACACTAATCAATGAAGAAATGACTACTTTTGGAAAAAAGAATCCATGTTTTTAAAATAAAATTAATTTGAAATTAGAATTCTTAGCCAAACAAAAATTATTTTGATTTGAAATGGCCAGTACTGCAGAACGGCAATTTCATAGGTAAAGACCTAATATTAGCACGGACCAGACTTTTCGAGCGAAACGTTATACTCGCCGCGACTGGGATCCAACACACCCCTAATCTCAAACTGATAAAGCGACATCCCTAAGCTTACCTAGGGTTGTCACGCTCAAGTGGTCCTAACGGCAGGGTAGGTAAACCTATGGCACTTAAAATAATTTAGTTATTTACATGTTTTCCATTTACATTTATTTTATGAGTAATAATTATTTTCTTTTAATCTTTACACTAAAAATTACTATACTCTTACCTTAAAATTTAGCCGGGCATCAATACAAGGCGTAATAAGGTGGGGGTATACAATGGATGAGGATATTTAGGAACTGCAATTTACCCATGACTTTCACCAAGTTAAAACACAACCACTAGTTATGTTAAAGATAAAAAAGAATTGTAAAGCCCTATAAAAAAGTCGACATTTTTGTAAAAGAAGTCAACCACTTTTTTTGTACATATTTTGCTTTTAATTATTAACAGAAAAATAAAATATCATCATCATATCACCTAAATGACGTCCACCGCTGGACAAAGGCCTCCCAAAATATCTCCCCAACTGTCGCGTCGGTCTTGTGCTGACCGTATCCAACGGCAACCATCAACCCTTGTATGATGTAGACTCACGCCTGTTTCCCAGAGGGGTAGGCAGAGACAACGGATTTCCATTTGTCACGATCTTTGCATACTTCTTTTGCCTCGATTACTGTCATTATATTCTTCATACATGCTCGCCGGTTTAGGGTACTTCTGACCTGCCCTTTCTTGAGAACATCTCCAATTTGGTCAGAGAATGTTCGACGTGGTCTTCCCCTTCCGGTTTTCCCATCCACACAGGCCAGGTATACTTCTTTTGTCAATCTTCTTTCATTCATCCTTTCTAAATGGCCAAACCATCTCAGCATGCTTTTTTCAAATTATATACAAAATTATTCTTTTTCATCTGAAATATCATATGACTTTTTATTTATATATAAATAAAACTATAGAAAGCTAGTAGCCAATATAGTGAGACCAGGCGTCAAATTATATTAGGCTTCCGATAACCTGTAACTATTATCATCGATGTTCTCAACCGAGACACACAGCTTAGCGTGTTCTTCGAGGCCCGCCCAAGCAGCAAAATGTGGTCTAGTAATTGTCCTGGAACCACCATTCCATTAGACTATAACGGAATAGTAAGCAATTATAACCACGGAAAAGGGCCCAATTTATAGGCGTATTTTAGCTAATTAAATATCTATAGTAGACTTGGTGAATACCATTTTGACCAATAACGGCCATATAGTTGGACTATGTAAAACTATTTTCTCCCGCGAAGCCAACTATCAGCGCTTAATGGAACCAATCACGACAATAGTAACCTTATAGTTAGACCACGTAGAACTATTTGCTCTCGCGAAGCTAACTATGAGCGCTAAATGGAACCAAACACGACAATAACGTACACGGTGAATATCTTACAAGCTCATACAAAGTGATGTGAATTTGTAAATGTTGCTATGCACATTGGTAAAGATTAATTAATATTGATAAAGGTAAGTTATTATATTTTTATAATAAATATTATCTAGAATAAGAGTAGGGTGTTAGTTAACAATAAGTGAAGCCGTGTTTGAATGTGCATGGCGCAGGTATATTTTCGGTGAAGTGTAATAAGTTTTTTGTCAAAATTTTTAAACGCCCCTCGAATTTCACGTTTTCATTAAGTTGAATTTTAAAATAATGTTGGTTTCAGTAAGATATACAACGAAAAGTCGCCATCTTGACAAACTTGGTCTTCCCAAATACATTAACAAACCGTTATAGGCGTACTTTGTTACAAATGGTAAATATCAGAACTATTGCTTGGCCATATTGTTTGGAATTAGAGTTCCGCAAATATTGTAATGTTACTCTATGTTGTTATTAGGTACCGATGTCTTATTTTCATATTTTTGTTTAGGTGTCAGGTGTGAAAATGGTAATGTTTCTGGACGTCGATAGCTTTTTAACTAAAAGGGATTTTCGAGCTTTAAAAATTGTTTGAAATATTTTCTAATTCTATTTTGTGCTTTCCCTTGCTAACTTGGTTTATTGTTTCACAGAATCGTGATCAAGACCAAATTAGTGAGATGCCAACGGTCTCTCGAGAAGAAACTCGTTCAAATACTACAAGATCACTTCATTTACAACAAAACTCGGCTACCATTCAATCCGGTTCAGCAATTTTACCTGTATCTTCTTTTGTCGCGCAAAACCCTCAACTTGTCATAACAGAAGCAGAAAAAACACTGTCAGATGTCAGTTTAAATGCTCAACATTTCGTTCTTTACAACACGGATAACCAAATACAGCCTGTCGAGGATGGTCAAATTCTACAACTTCAACATGAAGTAAAGTCAATCAAAGAAGACATTAAAACCATCATACCAAATCAAAATCCACTTTATGAAATACAAACTAACATGTGCTGAGTGCTGTGTCGAAGAGAGATTCAGAATGAATTAAACCCGTACATCCAATGACCGTTTCAAGAAAGCAAGAAGACGTAGATGTAGACATGTTATAAGAAATCTAAGAGAACTTGAAGAATTTGAAACAAACTTAACAAATACATTTATTCAAAATTTCTAATAAAGAATTGAATGCCGCATGTCGTATTGTATTCTACAGCCCATTTTCTAAGATCGCTATGTAGTTGAAAATTGGAATAGTTTTCAATATCGCATTCATCTTCTTGTACAGGTTCCTCACTAACACAATCTTCCAAGTCTACATTTAAAATTGCTTTTATCGATTAAACGTTTTTTCGTGCAGAATCATTAAAATAAACATTTTGTCTTAAATTTTCACAATAACAATTTTGTACGGAACCTTCTCATATTTCTACGATTCAACAAAATCAAAATATCCGTACTGAGACTATAACAGAATTTGCAAGACCACTACAAACCAATGTTTTCTTGTTCAGGTCACCACGGATATAGTTTTGGATACTAAGTATATTATATTAAACCTTTATAAGCGTGTTAAGATTATAACGATATTGGTTTATACCACTATATAACCGCTCCATTTTACTGATAATTGTTCTGTAAAGAAAATTTATAAACCCTTATAAAACCAAGTAATAAATGCAAATAGTATCCAGAATGTTTAGTTCTGTTTATCACTCTTATTGGTGTACTTTACTTATAGTGGTTCTATAATGTTTCTTGTTAGTAGTTATAAGCATAGCTTACCAGTTTATCTGCTCTTGAGTGCGTTTACACCCTCGCGATACTTTTATAGGTCACCCAAGCTTATATTTGACCTTTAATTTCGGCCTATAAGTAATTATAAGCTAATGTATAGGAGGAGATATACTATAAGGCCCAACTAACTCCATGCTTGCTATTATAAGCGATGCAGCAAAAACTAGAACCCTTAAGAGAACATTAAAAGTGCTGGAGTCCTATAACGTCTGCACTATAGGATAATTTTGCTGCTTGGGCGGGATACAAAATCAATATTGGCTGAGGGATTCAGAGTAATAAGAGTTTAATTCGGTGCTAGTTCTTACTTTGAACCGAACCAATAATTTTTATGATAATAACGAAAGTTTGCGCACCCCTGGGCGCTCCTCTAGGCTGTGTTCTCGCCTAGGGCTGTCGGAAGTTTGCGATCCACAAAGGAAATTTGGAAAAGAATTATGCCTTTGTTCCTTCCTTATTCACGACGACATTTTTTATAAAGTTGATTAATTTGGGAGGAGTGTAATCTTTTGTTTCTTGTTAAAGATTTCTCGGTTATTTAGATATTTTCGTTTACATGGTATCATCTTGTTCCTTTTGTCATAATTAGGGAAGACCCATTTGGTATTCTCGTCTTATTAAGTTTATTAAAAATTCTCCATTTAGATAGAAGTTGTCTAAATTTGTTTGTTTATTTTTAGGATTTTATTTACTTCGTTGCATCATACTAAACATATGTTCCTATACATGTAAGGTTTGGGATATTTAATGCTCGTAATTCAGTCAAAATATTCATATAAAAGCAGGATTCGCATTTAAATATACACTAATTAATATATTAATAGTAAAAAAATAATTTAATCATGTAAGTACAAAAATTATAAAAACGATAAGTGCCACACATTTCAGATACTATTATTAAACGGTGGTGTCTGTCTAGTACTGGCAGTTGGCCAGTTGAAAGGCGTACATATGTACGTACCATTAGCTCAACAGAGTATCACGATATAGGCAAAAAATATCACAGTTAATCTTGAGTAATACAAATAACTAGATATATCAGGTAAGTTTATAATTTACTTATAAAATTCTTTTACTTTGCATTTTTGTTTTTTCTGGATGGGTTTTTCAACAATCTATATCAATGACTCAGGTCTACTGTTCCTTGGAGCTGTGAAAAAATCAAACTTCTGAGCCAACGCAATCAAAAGATACAGTAACTTAAGGACGCGTAAACTAGTGCTGTTGATACGTCAACTCCCCAGTCGCATTAATTGAGGGAATATAGAGTGCGTCTACGTTTGCGTCAACTCAACTGCGCTATAACGTGATCGGGGTAGTTGGTTAATCTACATGGAGATAGGCTGCCATGGCTGAAATTTGCCGTTAAGCGCTATAATATAAAGTCAAGATACAAATACCTATCAATCGCTCCTAATCTATTTTTCTTAAGGCCCTACCTAACCTCATCACTAATTTAACTCGAACACACCACACGAACATCACAAAACCCGCTTTTAAACATAATTTGAAACTAATATTATAATTATGTATAGTTTTACTAAATCTATCTCAAAATTCACGGGGCAACCTAAAACGACCACAAAGTGGTCCATTGAACCAGAAAATTAAGCCGCTGATACATAGCTAGTACAAAACCAGAATTTCGAATGAGCTGTTATGAAACTGCTATAAAGCAAACTACGAAGATTATGAAGAACATATTGGAGTGTAAAATCTCTACCTATCTTAGGATTATAAGTTGTGTAAGTGAGAATCTACCGATTTACCTTACCCTAGCGGCCCTTTAAGTTATTAAAGTATTGGTTGAGAACGTTTTGCATTTGTCACTTGTTCGATATTTACGCATATATAATAAAAAAATAAATTTAAAAATACAAAGGAACAAAGTAGCTTACTCTTTATTTAATAATATTCCAACATGGCTATGTGAAATCGAACCCGGGACACGAAGCGGCGAGGCGAATTGTCTAAGAATAAGTTTCAAAGCATTATTAAAGTCAAATTCGGTAGCAGGGCAAATTGTGAATATTACAACATTTCTGATTATTTAAGTTACAAAAGTGCTTGGGATTGAGTTGTTCTGAGTCAGCACACATGATTGTAATGCATCTTAAGTATGTTTTATTTTAAAAAAGGATTCCTAGGTACTGAGTTTTCTGGCAGTGTTTCTCAGTTCATGCACCGCACGGTAGGGTAAAAAAATGACAATTCCACATAAATGTAATTTTTTTACGGAACAAATGGTTTTTGACTTTGACTTTGAAGGACAAGGAATATATTGAGACTTTTCGGTAGAATGTTCCTCACACGGTTTACGAAAGATTCACACGGTGGAACCTAAGGAAATGTTTAATATGTTACACATGGAGGATTTATTGCAGCCGGGAGCTTGACGGATTGGCGATATGAGCGGTTATGATCATCGTACTTGGGAAATGTTGAATATATAACGAATTGCTTGCAGGTACGATGACGGGGTAAAGGTTTTCTGCTTACTAATTCAGTGACCATTTTAAGTTTTATCATCGCAACAATTATTTTTATTCTCGTAATATCAATGGCAAAAAACCGCTAGGCTGAAGTGAGACTGGGCTGAAAATGCTTCACATATGGGTACATAGGTATATAACAGACAGATGGGCGCAGATCACAACCAATTGGGTTCCTCAAAATGGCTGATGTCGACGCGGTAGGCCCAAACGGAGATGGTGTAATGACCTGAACTCGTTTTGGAACGATTGGCCTGAAATTGCAAAAGACAGACAAATCTGGAAAACCAAGGGGAGGCCTTTGTCCAGCAGTGGATCTCTGGAGAGATCTCCACAATTGCCGGTCTTGCGCTATCCGCATCCAGCAGTTTCCAGCGACCGCAAAAGATCATCGGTCCATCTTGTAGGGGGCCTGCCCACGCTGCGTCTTCCGGTTCGTGGGCATTTATTTATTAAAATTAAATACAATATAGTTTCTTCAACGTTTTAGCCATTAATGCATGATGGGTTCAACGTACATTTTAGTCTATGCAGGTATTACGCACAACCCCCGTGGTCTATTATCGCTTGTACCAGAAGAAGCTATGCAGCTTAATTTTTCTTAGAAGCATGTAAAAATCATGTCATATGACTATGTCGTTGGTCTAATGATAGCGTGCTGATTTGCAGGTAATGAGGTCCTGGGTTCTAATCCAGAGTCAGGCTAAAAAGTAGTATCGAGATTTTTCTGTTAAGAAACATTCTCAGTATCAACCTAGGGCTGAAAGTTGGTGGTTACCTGTCTTTCCTGTCATTAATATGACAGTTAGGGAATAAAAAGTGGACCCGTAGTTTATATGTCCAACCTAGATAGTTAGTCTTCATGAGACAGGCCGCCATGGCCAAAATTTCATCAGGAGTACCTGTTATATGAACCAGCAACGCAGTGTAGTAGGTACCTACTAACTTCGGTATCGTAGTAAATTTGGTCATTAACCATTTAGGGGCCAAGGGTCTCACATCTTCTGTAAGTACTATACATTACGTGCAATTTTGCCTTACAACAATAAAAACGGTCCCTCGTAAAATAAAACATATATAGCCGCGACTAATGCCATCTAACGGACGGGGAGTGACTTGGTTACTGATGAATTTTTTTGCTTCACGCATTCCTTGTATGGTTGGTTAATTTATACGCTTTTCTAGAATTTACTGTGACAAATGAAGCTACGCAGTAAAAAGAGGTCGATATGTCTTCGCACTATCAAAAGTATAATCTTGCTTGGGCAACGGTTGGACTTAGGGTGATGTTCTCGGCTGACTGCCCCTCACGCATCTTCAGTCATGCTCAATGCGCCTGCCCCGCTACCGGCAGCCCAAGCATTCGGAGTAGTCCTTCTCTCTTACCCACCAATGCAACTCCTGAAAGCCAGGATCAACAGTAGCACACAATGAAATGGCACTGAGCGGTGAGGCGCACGCATATTCCGGAGAACTGCTTAGCTTTAACTGTTTTGGATCCCGTAACGAATTTAATCAGAAAAAACAAGGAGGAGTTAGAAAATGAATAGTTCTACTTCCCTCCAGAGCAAAGCGGGAGGCAGAATGATATAACGAGGCTATAGCCTCATAAAATGAGAAAATTGCAACTAGAGAAGCCAGATGTAAAAGCATCGCGGATCAATTTAAGGGTCCTTAGTGAGCTGTTATATTTGATTCAAATAGTCGGTATGGCAAAATCGCTTAAACTTACGAGTACGTAAGTTGTTCCTTGTTGCTACAACAAGCTTAGTCTTCTAAACAAATAAAGTTTTCTGAAATATATTGACTTAAAATAGTCATATGTTCTTTACTGCGTACCTAATAAAAATTATCTTATCATTTAAAATAAGTATTCCACATTATTACATACAAAATCGTATAAAAAACCTCATCCTACACTTTATTGCGTATATTACACACTGAGGAAGCACATTAAAAAAGTATTAAAACTTTTATTTCGCTCCAACATCACGCTGTAGCATAATGAGGCATGACAGTGACGTCAAAGTTACGATATCAAAGTAAATGCACTTGTTATACGCATTTTTTTTTCAGAACCATGAAAGGTATTTTTTTTTTGAAAAAGATAACGCCCGCACTAAGGAATCCCTGTGTTGCGTGGTACTTCACAAACATATAATAAACGGACAGATTACATCCAGACTCTGCACAACTATTTATAGGCCACACAAATAGTTGTCCGGCGCAGGACTCGAACCCGCGACACGAAGCCGCGAGGCGACTGTCTTAGCCGCTGCGCCACACGTGGAACTTTATGTAGACGGTGCGTGTATTACATTCTTCTGTTTCGAGTGGGTAATTCTAGAGTGCTTCCCGTCACGACACCCGTAGGCCTCTGACAAGGGCTTTACAAGTATTGTCTAATGACTGTAATCTGGACTGGCTGCTCAACGAGCCTGCGGAGCACGGAGATCCTCAGGAATGAAACAATCCACACATCTAAAGAACGTGTTTGACTCAGTGTTTAATTTTTAGGGTTCCGTAGCCAAATGGCAAAAAACGGAACCCTTATAGATTCGTCATGTATGTCTTTCTGTCCGTCCGTATGTCAAAGCCACTTTTTTCTGGAACTATAAGAGCTGTACTGTGAAACTTGGTACGTAGATGTATTTTGTGAACCGCATTAATATTTTCATACAAAAATAGAAAAATAACAATAATTTTGGGGGTTCCCCATACATAGAATTGAAACTCAAAAATTTTTTTTCATCATACCCCTACATGTAAGGTGTCTATGGATAGGTCTTTAAAAATGATAATGAGGTTTCTAATATCATTTTTTTCTAACGGAATAGTCTGCGCGAGAGACACTCCCAAAGTGGTAAAATGAGTGCCCCCCCCCCGTAATTTCTAAAAGAAGAGAATAATAAAACTAAAAAAACTATATGATATACATGGCCATGCAAACTAACAACGAAAATTGGTTTGAACGAGATCTAGTAAGTAGTTTTAGTGACGCGTCAATGATGTATTTTGAAAGTGACCTTTATATGTTATACCTTAAAGTTTTTACTAAACTAACAACCAATAAAAACACTTTGGTTTAGACTCGTTTTGATAATCGTTGGCGTGCAAATAACCATTTCTGTCTCTTTAACCTTTTAACCAATGAAGTTATGTATAGATAGTTTATTATTATAATAAAACATCCTAAGTGCTGAAGAAGCACTTAGGATGTAAGCATGAAATAAATGGTGCTGTAATGAGGGCACACTTTTATCCTTAATTAAATCTATAAACGCCTCAAGTTTAGGTCAACTACAAACATCAGGCATTTTATAATACGTTTGGCAGTACGATGTAATAATGAAATATCATTCCAAGGTAAACATAATAATTTAATGTAGATCACTATAACCATTTCGCTCTTTGAGCAACTTGAATGAGATAGTTCTATCTCCTTCCAGAAAACACTGCAGTGAATAGGAAGTTCGGTGTTCAGCTTTCTTTAAAAACTATGCAAGACATTTATAAAAAGAAAGCCCACCACACAGAAATCCCGGACAAGTGTAAATTTCAGACTAAGTAACATTAAATAATCGATTTATTTGATCAATGAAAACTGTATGTGATTGTGACTGAATTATATTGATTGGATCCTGAATCGACAGCAGTATGATGGTCGTAGTGCCCAGAGGGACGCGGCTGACCGTTCTCTGTGCGATACTCCCTCGGGACGCAACGGGACTTCCACGCATTCCAAGTTCTTCCAAGCAAGTGGTTATTATATAACAAGTACTTTTAAATAATTGAGATTAATAATATAATCGCGCGACATGAGACTGTCAAGCTACAACAATATCGATTTTTCCGTCACAAACAGTACGGCATTGTAATTCAATAAAAAGCTGTGTTTCTACGTTAGCTTCATTACCAAAAATAACTGCTGTAACTCAATTCCCACTTCGGCAACCCTTTACTTCATCAATTTATTCATACGACTGGCTGGTTGACGTGGTTGCTAGATACTTGCTTTTCACGCCGCAGGTCGTGGGTTCGATTCCCACTCAGGACAGATTTTTGTGTGCATAAACTTGTACGTCTGTTTGGTCTGAGTCTGAGTGTAATTATCTATCTAAGTACGTATTTATAAAAGAAATATAGTATAATGTAGTATATCAGTTATCTTCTTTCTTTAGTACAAGCTGTGCTTAGTTTGGGATCAGATGGCCGTATGTTTCCCAGGATATTATTATTATTATACACAAGTCTGTCGTCTGCGCTAAGCCTAAACTACTTAAAACATTCCACGCAATAATCGTTAGGCGTTTCATAGTCACATTCAAAACTTTTGCAATAACTACTACAATTCACACTTTACTCCCTAATTGTTTCAATTTGTGTAAATTTTATAGCAACGCTTTACCCTTCATTGCATTTTACGCAATCACGAACAACCATTAGAGCGATAGTAAACCGGCAATCTATACTGTTGCCTCCAATAAATCCGTTTCTTTCAACGTGAACTTCTTGTAAACAGAAAATGCTGAATTCAAGTCGCGTTGTAAATCACGGCTAGTGAAGTTAGTGCGAACTAATGCTGCAATGTATTGGACTTGGACTTGGCCATTCATCTTACATTGTAAGGATAGACTTTTATTTATGACGTTTTATCAAGTAGTTTGAACTTTTTGTGAATTTTAAATGGCTAATAAAGCTGTTATTGTAGAAAACGTTCACTTTATGGCTTTGACGTCTTTAAAATTGCGTTTTCTTAGACATTATATTTTTACTCGTTTAAATAATGCTATGCTATGCTGTGCCAGTGATGACTTATGGAACAGAGACGTGGTCGCTCACTATGGGCCTTATCAGGCGGCTCAAGGTCACCCAAAGAGCAATGGAAAGGGCTATGCTTGGAGTTTCCCTGCGAGATCGAATCAGAAATGCTGAGATCCGCAGGCGAACCAAAGTAACCGACATAGCCCAAAGAATTGCCAAACTGAAGTGGCAGTGGGCAGGGCACTTAGCTCGTAGAACTGACGGCCGATGGGGCAGAAAGGTTCTCGAGTGGCGACCACGAACAGGAAGACGCAGCGTGGGCAGGCCTCCTACACGGTGGACCGATGATCTTGTGCGGGTCGCGGGAAGCCGCTGGATGCGGGTAGTGCAGGACTGGCTATTGTGGAGATCCTTGGGGGAGGCCTTTGTCCAGCAGTGGACGTCTTTCGGCTGATATGCTGTTGCTGATGTGGGTAGCGTAAGACCGGTACTTGTGAAGGTCTTTGGGGAGGCCTTTGTCTAGCAGTAGATATCGTACGGCTGATATGAATTGTATATTGAACTTGGGTATTAAAATACCCTTGTACTTTTGGAACGAAGTTCCTCATCGCGCGTTGTGAAAGGGGGCTAGACGGAAAAAAATCTTACGAAAAGTTGTTACGTCACTTTTTGCAGCTGTGCGGCGTGCGCATGTTTCTCTGTCTGCCTCTCTCTCTCTCTCTCTCTCTTATAGAAAGCAAGCCAGATATTTTCATTTTTATTTTGCATTGAACAGTTTGGTGTCGCGACGATTATTTTTGTTGAGTGTATACAGGTTTTTTGTACATAATAAATAATAAGAAATAACTTCGTTCCATCCGGGTGTAACCTTGACACCTCTCAAGATTTTTTTTAATTTGATGGGATGGCTATCCTACGCAACTGGGGAGAGGCCCATGTAGGACCTATAGCTTTACGCCGTCTCCGAAGCACTGGCACGTAACATCGTCTACTTCCAAATCCAGAGCTGCTGCAGGGTATTTTTTGGCCAGAAAGTAACTCAATAACACTTTTTGGCCAACTCAGATTTTTAAACCAAAGACCAGCAAGGCAATATACCTATAAGAGATTCATTAGAAACAAGTTATATCTTAGTCATATAATTTTATTAATATTGATTTATTTCACAAGCAGTAGGTATATATAATATTTTTCGTATTTAGTTTACATATTTATTTTCAGTATTTTCGCCACGCTTGGCAAACGGTTTGGCGGTGGCAGTTTGACGGTCATAGTACACAGGGAGATGTTGCTGCCCGTTCTCTGGGAGATATTAACTCCGGACGACTTCTATCCCCACGGGATGAAACGAGATTGTGGTTTACGACAAAGAATATCTCTAATATTACCGTCAACCACGCAGCAAATGTTACTACAACATATCACACTAATGTTATGAAGGCGAAAGTTTGTGAGTGTGTGAGTGTGTATGTTTGTTACTTCTTCACGTCTAAACGGCTGGAGCGATTTCAGTAAAATTTGGTATGGAGGTAGGTGACACCTTGGATTATCACATATGGTTAATAAATTTTAACGCGGGTATGGCCGCGGGGCAACCCTAGTTATAGGTAAATTACACCTAGACACAGAAAAAATAATCGTTCTCATCGTACAAACATTTGTTCTGGGTGGGGTTCGAACTAACGACATTCGGCTTAGCAGTGATAGTTTAGTTATTGTGTTTATTTGTAAAAGCATCACTCCGAGGCACGCAACCCCTGGGGAGTCACTTAACCAGTACGTACACAAGTTCAAAGCTAGTGTAACTCGTTGTCAATTCTCCAGAGAACCGATAGCGGGCGTAACTCTTGAGCTGCCTTAAAAAGTAGAAGGTTTTTGATCCGATTGTATAATTATTGCTTGAAATCTACGTCACATCATCATGGGAGATTTTAACACCAATCTCCTCGCCTTAAATTCTCTTCGTTCCCGAAAACTCCTGCATATTGTCGAGTCAAGTAGCTTGAAAGTTTTACCTCTCCAAGCTACCCATCATAACATTTCTGGCGATGACACTTGGCTCGACCTAATCCTGACCTCTAACCTTTCCTTGGTTTCCTCACATGGACAATATGAAGCTCCCGGATTTTCCCGTCACGATCTTGTTTTCCTCTCTTATATCCTGAAACCTCCTAAACCTAAACCTAAGGTGCTGCACGTGCGTTCTTTTGCGCATATGAATACGGTACAGTTACGCACGGATGCACCAAAAGTCGACTGGCGTACTTTGAAAGAAGCTAACTCCGTAGATGATAAAGTCCGCATCTTCAATGATACTGTTACCAAACTGTATGACGTACACGCTCCAGTCATAAAAGTTAAATTTAAGCGCCCCCCAGCTCCATGGATGACAAAAGGAGTTCAAATGGCGATGAGACGTAGGAACCGAGCATTCAGCAAATTTAAAAAAGAACGCGTTGATGATAACTGGAACAGTTACAAGGTCGCCAGGAATCGGTGTAATCAGATGATACGCAACGCTAAACGCCGTCACATTCTAAACAATATATCTTCTTCTACGCCTGCCGGTATTTGGAAATTCCTAGGAACTCTTGGTATCGGCAAGCCGCGACATGTAGACCTTCCTCCCTCTGTCGTATTAGATGATCTTAATAATCATTTCTCCACTATTTCATCCATTGATCATCTGACCAAAAGTCAAACTATTTCCTTTGTTAATGGTCTAGCGCGTCCTAATATAAATCTATTTTTCTTCTCTCCAGTAGATTCAGATGAGATCAAAAAGATAATCCTAGCCATCAAATCCAACGCGGTAGGTTGCGACAACATCAGCCGTCGCATGATTACAACTATTTTGGAGCAACTCCTTCCTGCGATTTCCCATATAATCAACCATTCCCTTGAATCTGGTTCATTCCCGTTGTTATGGCGCAAAGCTCTTGTCCATCCCCTTCCTAAAGTCTCAAATCCGTCACTTCCCACGCATTACCGTCCAATTTCTATCCTTCCCTTCCTCTCCAAAATACTGGAATCCTGTGTCCATAAACAGCTCTCTAGTTTTGTTCTCTCTAATAGTTTAATTAGCACAATGCAATCTGGATTCAGACCAGGCCACAGTACTACCACTGCCCTCCTTAAAGTGACTGGCGATATTAGAAAGGGCATGGAAGACACCAAAGTCACAGTCATGGTTTTGGTGGACTTTTTGAATGCTTTTAATACCGTCAGTCACGATATCCTGCTATCCGTCCTTTCCCATCTTATGGTCTCAGACGAAGCACTGGAATGGTTTTTCTCATATCTTCGAGAACGTCAACAATGTGTACGTGTCGGTGAGACTTCATCGAGTTGGAGAAATCTTGACACAGGCGTTCCTCAAGGCGGTATACTTTCTCCTCTTTTATTTTCTGTCTTTATAAACCTTTTAACCCATGATCTTCAGAGTGCGTATCATCTTTATGCCGATGACCTTCAACTTTATGCTCAGGCATGCATCGATACTCTGACGGAAGCGATTGTAAATCTTAATAGGGACTTGGATCTGATCAAGATCTGGTCTAATAGGTTTGGTCTTACAGTTAATCCTGATAAATGCCAAACCATCGTTATAGGAAGCTCCCGCATGATTAGCAGATTAGACATCGACCAATTACCCCGGGTTGTATTTGATCAATCCCCTATCTCTTTCAGCCAAAGTGTAAAGGATCTTGGTTTACACATTGATAGGACCTTTAGCTGGGCGAATCAAATTGCTGCTGTCAGCCAGTGTGTAACATTTATTTTGCGCAGTCTTTATCGGCTGAAAAACTTTTTACCATCCGAAACCAAAGTTTTGCTCGTGCAGTCCTTAATCCTCCCCAAAATTGACTATGGTGATGTGTGCTACTTTGACCTGAATGCAGATCACCTCAACAAACTCGACCGACTTTTGAATAACTGCATTCGGTTCATTTTCAATTTACGTAAATTTGATCACATTTCTTCTTATCGAGTAAAGTTAAAATGGTTACCAATTCGCCAACGGAGAACGTTGCGAGCTTTAACCACACTGTACTCTTTACTTGACTCTCATTCTTCTCCTTCATATCTAACTTCTGAATTTAAATATCTTCATACTAACCACAACAAAAATCTTCGTTCTTCTCATAACCGTCTCCTACAATGTCCCCCACACCGCTCTGATTTCATTCACTCTTCTTTCCTGGTACAGTCCATCCTCCTTTGGAATGCTCTTCCCCCAGAAATCAGAATGGCTAAAAGTCGTTATTCTTTCAAAAAGAAAACTCGGGAGCATATAACCAAAAAGTTATTGGCAGAATCATCACATTAGTATTATTTTATTTATTTGTATTATTTATATGTATAATATATATTGATATATATATTAGTATATTATATATATATAATATATATATATAATATTTATTAGTTTATTTTAATATAGGTATTTGTGTATTCTATATATCCTCAGATTTTAATTTTCTTACTCACTGTCCTTATAGTGCACCTACCATGATTTCTCTGCATCACCCCAAGGTTGACTGGCAGAGAATGCCTTTGGCATTAAGTCCGCCTCTGTACATTCTTGTGCATAAAGTTTTAAAATAAATAAATAAAAAATAACATTTAAATTTTCTTATAAATCCGTACACTGTCGCATCTTTTTGGATTAAGCATTTTTTTGTAGGTTGTTTGTAAATTCCACATTATACGTAAATGACATACACTAAAATAAATCAGCGTTACACTGGAGGAAGAACATGTTCACCAATCAGAACTGGAATGCCTTTAGTCTACCTTTAGTCTTTAGTCTAATAAAAGACTTAAAATAAGCCTTGTTATATAATTTAAAAAGATATTGGTAGAATTTATGAATAGTCGGCAAGTCTCAAAAAAGGCTGAACTGGCCGTACATGATGGAATGTTAGTGCCAACTTTAATTTATGGAAGTGAAATAGTAGAGATAAGTCAGTCAGAGTAAGTCGTCTATGTACACATAAGGCAAGGACTGCTCTAATACATAACAGTATTTTCTGTATGGCTCTTACAATAAACTGCCGAAAACTCTTAAGGAGACAGAAATGGCCATATTTAAGACTAAATTAAGAAAGTTGCTTGTTGAAAAGTGTTATTACAGTGTAAGAGATTTCTTATCAGATAAATTGCAATATTAGTTTGAATTTTGATTATATTTGACATTTATTTTTATTAATTTTTGACGTTTTGACATTTTTGCTTTTAGACATATCTCTACTTATGACGACATTTTTCTACATGTATTATCAATAAAACAAAAATTGTAATTAGACTGTTAGAATACAGCATACCTTGTGTGGTTATAATACAGCGTACTTATAATTATATCATGTAACCAACTCTATGTACCTTACTTGTATTATGCGAATAAATGAATATGAAAGCTGGGTGTGACAGTAACAGAATGAAATTAGAATAAATGCAGTGGAAATGAGAGCTTTGAGAAGTATGTGTGGTGTGACTTTGAGAAACAGAATACGAAATACTCATGTAAGAGAGCGTCGTGGTGTAAAGGCAAATGTAGGCACAAACATTGAAAAAGGTAATATGCTGAGATGGTTGGGGCATTTAGAAACGATGAATAAAAGTTTAACAAAAGAAGTATACCTGACCTCTGTGAATGGTACTTGAGGATGGGCGTTGGACGAAAGTGGTCACAGAGTGGAAAGGACCAGGAAGTGGAAAGTGCAAACAAGGTCGTCCGCTCAAACGCTGGTCAGATGATATACGCGAGACCGCAGGCAAACACTGGTTCGGTTTGGCACAAGATAGGGATAAATGGCACAACCTGGAGGAGGCCTTCACACGCACGGGGGTTCCTATGGAAGAAATCAAATAAATATTACCTTACTAATAAATACTAACAAAAATTACTTATAATTACTAATAAAAATGTTACTGTTAATGTTAGTTCAAAAGGCTTTTTTATTTGTATTTTATTTTATTTTTTGTGAATGGTACAACCATGAAATGGTTCTCTGACTAAATCAGACGTTCTCAAGAAAGGCCAAGTCAGAAGTATCCTAAACTGGCGAGCATGTCTGAAAAATGTAATGACAGTAAACGAGGCAAAAGAGGTATGGATCAGGACAAATGGAAATCCGTTGTGTCTGCCTACTCCCCAGGGAAACAGGCGTGAATCTGTGCATGTATTTAATTTTGTACACTTAGTATTATCAGCTTCCATTTCCCAAACAAAATATATTACTAACTTTTCTCTCCCTATTTGAAGACTTAGGCAAATATTTTTGTCTAGACCCAATATAGTTCATTATGCGATGACGTTGTCTCATTGTTTTGTTTTCGTATACGAACCTATTTTACCTAAAATCAATAAAAGTGCCTGTTTGGCAATCAATATAATATGTATGGTAAACCATTCTGGCTGTGTGGTGACGGCCTAGAGAATATCACCACCCCCTCTCATCCCGTGGGGGGACGTAGAAGTCGTCCCGAGGGAATATATTCCAGAGAATGGGCAGCAGCGTTCTCATGAGTACCAATTTCTACCAACCCGTTTGCCAAGCGTGGCGATGGCATATCCCCTCAAATGAAGGACACAATTAAACCGCGGCCCCCAGTCCCCGGCAGCCCTGCTATTCCCAGCCGTGGTAACAGCCTTGGTTACGGCAGGGCAGGGGGTGCTAAGAATCCCCGGCAGATTCCGCGTTACCAAAACCGACGACCTCTGGCCCTGGCAACATACAACACACGCACACTGCGGACCGACGAGAAGATGATCGAACTGGAGGAAGAATTGAGCAGGTTACATTGGGACATAATAGGATTATCTGAAGTCCGAAGAGAGGGGGAGGACACGATAATCCTGAAATCCGGGAATCTGTTCTATTTCCGGGAAGGCGACCAACTCTCCCAAGGTGGTGTTGGGTTCATAGTCCACAAGTCCCTCGTCCACAACATAGTGAAAATCGAGAGTGTGTCGACTAGGGTTGCGTACCTTATACTCAGAATTACCAAGCGGTATTCGTTGAAGGTCATACAGGTTTACGCGCCGACTTCGACGCACTCCGACGATGAGGTTGAGGTCATGTATGAGGATATTTCTAGAGCCATACATACCTCGAACTCTTATTTCACTGTGGTCATGGGGGACTTTAACGCGAAGCTGGGTAAACGATTCGGGAATGAGTTGAAAGTGGGGCAATTTGGAACTGGAGACCGGAATCCCCGGCGCCAAATGTTGGCCGACTTCATGGAGAAGGAGGGATTCTTTATGATGAACTCCTTTTTCAAGAAGTCGGAAAACCGCAAATGAAACTGGGTAAGCCCCGATGGTAAAACAAAAAACGAGATAGACTTTATCTTGTCGACGAGTAGGCAGGTGTTTAATGACGTCTCAGTGATCAATACGGTTAAAACCGGGAGCGATCACAGACTGGTGAGAGGCTCATTGAACCTAAATGTCAAGCTCCAGAGGTCCCGACTAATAAAGTCTACGCTCCGACCTTTACCCATCCACATCCAAAACCCTGAACCCTTTCAGCTCGAACTGCAAAACCGTTTCGAATGCCTAGCAGATTGCGAGGAAGTGGACTCATACCATGACAGGCTCGTAGAAGCTGTCCATACGGCTGGGTCTAAGGTCTTCAAGGCCCACCGTACAAACAGAACCAAAAAGATCTCTGACTATACCCTGCAGCTTATGGACGAAAGACGGAAAATGGTTCTGACATCCTCTGATGATGCTACCAGATACCGGCAGCTCAACAGAAAGATCTCAAAGTCTTTGACACGCGACACGCGCCAATTTAATACAAATTGTATTAAAGAAGCCATTGAGCGGAACAAAGGCTCTAAAGTGATTGCAAGAGAACTGTCTGTTGGACAGAGCCAACTGACGAAGCTGAAGACTGAGGATGGCAGAATCGTCACGTCTAAACCTGAGTTGCTGGGAGAGATCGAGAGGTTCTATGGACAGCTGTATGCGAAAACCCAGTCACCTGTCGATAGTTGTGCCTCAGATCCCAGAGCACGACTAACCCAACACTTCACCGACGACATCCCGGACGTCAGCCTGTGCGAGATTAGAATGGCTCTCGAACAGCTTAAGAACAACAAGGTGGTGATGGAATTACGGCAGAGCTTCTGAAGGCGGGTGGTACACCAATCCTACGGGCCCTTCAGAAGTTACTTAACTCCGTCATACTAGAAGGTCAAACGCCAAAAGCATGGCACAGGGGTGTGGTGGTGCTCTTCTTCAAAAAGGGCGATAAAACCCTCTTGAAGAATTACAGACCCATCACACTGCTGAGCCATGTTTACAAGTTGTTTTCGAGGGTCATTACGAATCGTCTCGCACGCAGGTTTGACGACTTCCAGCCTCCCGAACAAGCCGGTTTCCGTAAAGGCTTTAGTACTATAGACCACATACATACGCTGCGGCAGGTTATACAGAAGACCGAAGAGTATAACCAGCCATTATGCTTAGCGTTTGTGGACTATGAGAAAGCCTTCGATTCGATCGAAACTTGGGCCGTACTGAGGTCTCTCCAAAGGTGCCAAATCGACTACCGGTATATCGAGGTGTTAAAGTGTTTGTACGAAAACGCCACTATGTCAGTGCGACTCCAGGACCAGAACTCGAAACCTATCCACTTGCAGCGAGGTGTGAGACAGGGAGATGTTATATCTCCGAAACTGTTCACCGCTGCATTGGAAGATGTCTTCAAGCTTCTGGACTGGAAAGGCTTTGGCATCAATGTCAATGGCGAGTACATCACCCACCTTCGATTTGCCGACGATATAGTAGTCATGGCTGAGACCCTTGACGACCTCGGTACAATGCTCGATGGCCTCAACAGAGTCTCTCAACAAGTGGGTCTGAAAATGAACATGGATAAGACGAAAATTATGTCAAACATCCATGTTGCACCCACTCTAGTTAAGGTTGGAGACTCTGCACTCGAAGTTGTAGAGAACTATATTTACCTAGGACAGACCATCCAACTAGGTAGGTCCAACTTCGAGAAGGAGGTCAATCGTAGAATCCAACTCGGCTGGGCAGCGTTCGGGAAGCTACGTAATATCTTCTCGTCCCAAATACCGCAGTGTCTCAAGTCGAAAGTCTTCGACCAGTGTATGTTGCCAGTGATGACTTACGGACCAGAGACGTGGTCGCTAACTATGGGCCTTATCAGGCGGCTCAATGTCACCCAAAGAGCAATGGAAAGGGCTATGCTTGGAGTTTCCCTGCGAGATCGAATCAGAAATGATGAGATCCGCAGGCGAACCAAAGTCACCGACATAGCCCTAAGAATTGCCAAGCTGAAGTGGCAGTGGGCAGGGCACATAGCTCGTAGAGCCGACGGCCGCTGGGGCAGAAAGGTTCTCGAGTGGCGACCACGAACCGGAAGACGCAGCGTGGGCAGGCCCCCTACAAGATGGACCGATGATCTTGTGCGGGTCGCTGGAAAACGCTGGATGCGGATAGCGCAAGACCGGCAATTGTGGAGATCTTTGAGGGAGGCCTTTGTCCAGCAGTGGACGTCTTTCGGCTGATATGATGAACCATTTTGGGGAATTAACATAAAAAAACCATAAAGTTTAGGCTAGTCTAGGCTTACTCTTGGCTTGGGGAATAAGTTGTTGACGTGGTGAAGCGAACGGAAGTTGTGAGAGAGATATAAGTACGTGTGGTTAGTACTATGCTCTATTACTTATCTCTTCTTATGCTCGCACCTCTCTCCCTCGCATAAATTTTCATTCTCTCTTTCTCTTATAGCCAGTTACGTTTGAGGTTTTACTTCAGTCGTGTGGTCTAAACTACACACGTTTTTTTTGTTGTTGTTAGATTACAGAAAATACCAAGTCCACTGTTGGTGGATATTGTAGAAAACTAAACGACATGTGGATACTATAAACCAGTTTTTTCAACCGTTTTCTTCACGCGACCCCCCTACCCGTATTTTACCCGCTTTTTTCCATGTTTCTTTTAATTGGGACACATTGAATCCAACATTTTTATTAATTGTCATGGGGTTTGAATAAATACATCATTAAAATTTGTGAAGGATTGGAATAGAAAGCAGTCCACCAATTTACTTTATCATTCAGAGGTTAGGTGGTTGTCAAGAGACAAAGTACTAGCCAGAGTTTTGGAACAATAAATGTAATAACTATATAATACTCAAAATTCATTTGCGACCCCGATGATTAGCTTTCCCAGCTTTTTGCAACTTCCTTATCGAAGTTTCGCGACCCCCTTTTGAGGCTTGAAACCACGACGACCCACAGGTTGAAAAACACTGTTATAACCAAAGCGTTAAGATTCAACATTTTATTGGAAATATTTCAACATTATTTTAAATTTCATATAATTAATACTGCTATTCTCGGGCGCATAATAATACAGCTGATATCACATGACGGCCCAATTAGAGAATGTAATGGTCGAATTAACTTATGTAATCTAGGTATTACTGAAATGATATTAATATCGTTAATAGTTTCCAAGCCAATGAATAGTGATATCATAGCTACTATAATATGAAAATGATAGGTCATTTATAACTTAATGTCGATAGTCCATTATGGAATATTACCTAGAAAGCATCAATTGAATCTACTGAACACATAAATATTCAAGCTGTTAGTTTGCCGAGTCATGGCATCAGTAAACGGTAATGTTGTTAAAAAAAACCAGCCAAGAGCGAGTCGGACTCGCGCACGAAGGGTATCTCGGGTACTCGCGTATCATCTATACATCTATACAAATAAATAAAATTGGAGTGTCTGTTTTTAAAATTGAAATAACCGGTTTTTACAACATAAATATAAATATATAGACGGTACATACACCAAAATATTTTTTTTTACAATTTTTGTCTGTCTGTCTGTCTGTTTGTTCCGGCTAATCTCTGAAATGGCTGGACCGATTTTGACGGGACTTTTATTGGCAGGTAGCTAATGTAATAAGGAGTACCTAATTTAGGCTACTTTTATTTTAGAAAATGTTTTTTATTTTACTAAAAACAAAAAAAAACTAAATAAACTAATTAACACGCGGACGAAGTCGCGGGCACAGCTAGTTATCTATAAAAACGAGCAAAAAAATTACGTTTGTTGTATGTGAGCCCCCTTAAATATTTATTTTATTTAGTTTTTCTAACTATCACGGTTCATGAGATATAGTCTGGTGACAAACGGACAGACAGACAGATAGCAAAGTCTTAGTAAGAGGTTCCCGTTTTACCCTTTTGGTACGGAACCCTAAAAATGAGTTGAAGCTGTTAGTTTGGCGCCTTTATAAAATTTACAATAAACATATATCTTGCTAAAACTGTATCTAAATGCTCTCACCGTTCCGTAATTGATTGGCGAGGTTAAGCAACTAGGGTCGCGGTCTGTCCATAGATGGGTGGTTTAATTTTTTAAGCGTATCCGTGCTTCGGATGGCACGTTAAGCTGTCGGTTCCGGTTGTAGTCCTAAGACAACAGTGGTTAAGTCATGTCAGAGGCCTACTGGGCGGCTTGAACAACTCTGACACTAGGGTAACCACTGCCCATTGGATAAGTAAGATCAGCGTCTACTGCTGAACAAAGGCCTCCCTCAAGGATCATCTTGGGGATATGACATAGTCGGCACGCTTGGCAGGTTGGTGATCGCAGTATCATGGTTAAAGTTCTCAGAGAGAGTGCTGACAGGTGACAGGTGAGACAAGTATCAGAATATCATCATCCCATCTCATCCGTCCATCCCCCGGGCGAAGACGGGGATTATCTACTAGAAGACGGGCAGCAGCGTCTTTCTGAGTACTATAATTATCATACTGCGATCGCCAACCTGTCCTCCAAGCGTAGCAATTATGGAATGTCCACCCATAATGATTCTTGGGGGCAGTTTTTGTCCAGAACTAGACAGTTTTATTAAGACGTTTTTCAGCTGTAACAATGACTCATAGTGACAGAGCTGTTCGGTCTCTGGGAGATATTCCCTCTGGCAACTTCGTCGCCCTCTATCAAATGATGATGAGATGGCGTGGTGATCTACATCGTCAACACACGGACAAGTGCTTGAGTGTCTGCTGAAACATAGGACTTATCTAGTTTATAATCGACTTCAATAAAGGCGGAGGTAGGTTATTTAATTCGACAATATGATTCTATTTTATATTAGTCCCGCGATTTCCTCGAAAATTTATATGAAATACTTTAGAAATGATTTCATATAAACTTTACTCAAATCGTATTACAAGTTTACTATCCAAGTTGTATATCCAAGTGGTATGTTTTCTAACCGATTTCAAAAGAGGAGGTTGTTTATGAACGGTTGTTTATTATTATCTTATTATTCTTTAAGAGTTGGGCGTTGAATTTAAAGAAATACTTACTTATTGACTTATGTGTCACACAAATAGTTGTAATGTGCGGCAACCGAAGCCATGGCGAGGCGACAGTTTTATCTGCAGCGCTACTTTTTAATCGATAGAGATGCTTACTGTCTGTTGTCTAGAAGACAAATAAAATTTCTTCAGTTTTATGTTATTTTATCATCAGCCTGATATCGTCCACTGCTGGACATAGGTTGCCATTTGGAAGGGGGGGGGGGGGACTACCGTAGTAGCTGCTCGATTACGTGCTGTATCTCTTAGACACCTTTTAACGATATCCACGACATTTAATGGGGTAGTTTTGTTATTCTTTCTGGGCCACATGGCTTATGTCATTTAAACAGTAATTATTTTAAAACAGAAATTATAACTGAATACTTTACTTTTACTTACCAAAACGTTTTTCACTCAAAATGATTATTAACGACCGTTGAACACACAATGGTCTCTATTGTCCCCGTCTAGACAAAAACTGATTCTTTCAAGTATGTGCGGTGTGCGGTGTGCCGGCCAGATTTACCGAGTGGTCGACAAATTTTACCGATTGGCTCATGTTCAAAGGGCAATGGTTTTTAAGTATGCCTATGATTTAGATCGTGACAAATGGAAATCCGTTGTCTGGGAAACAGGCGTGAGTCTATGTATGTATGTATGATTTAAGAACAGGCAATGGATATTTTTTTTTAATTTGATACAAATATACAATTAACTTTTCAGACTCCTGAAGTTTCAATAAATGCTTTATTAAATTTTATTTTTATAGCATACTCTAATCTCAAATATGGTGGATCGTAAATTTAATCTTGCGAATAAAAACAACTAAAGGTGTTCTTAATATGATATTATCTTTCACATGCAAACTGTGAATGTATCAGTCACCCATTTTACTAGAAAATAATGTCGATGGATAAGAATTATATCCTCCGAAGTTAGAAAAGAGTGTTAGCGAGGGAATCCTAAATTTGATCTACCAGTGTGTGTTCGTAGCTTGACGCAGAGCGACTAACCCAGATTGGTAGACGAAACTGGTTCAAGACCGGATGATAAAATTTATGAATTACAATTTTTGAGATAAATTCCTTTATTTATTATTAGATTTATGTTTAAAATAAAGAATGTTTATAGTACTGAGTTACAAAAACAAGCCAAAAGTATCGAAATATAAAAGCTTTTGCAGTCATTGTGAGTCACTAGATAAATTAGAAGTTATAAACATAACCCTTTAGCAGATAATCCAAGTAAATTGTTAACGTAGACTACGTTAACAATTTACTATGTTATTTTCCATATTAATAGTACTATACGTTTCTTTATATTGTGGTTAACTCAAATATTTAATGCTATTTTTTGCTTTGATGTTTTTTTTTATTATTTACTGGCAATTAATAAATAAATACTTTCCAACACAAATTTATCATGGACAGACTCTGTAATATAGTGATAATCGGTGGATTAAATCGCTTCCATAGTTCAATCCAATTAGCAATATCAATTAGCCGATTGGTTCGTGTTTTTTACCCGGCGTGTATTGGATGTGAATTATGCACCGTCCTTTGTTGTATAAAGTAAATATATTTTTTTATTGAATTGAGATTCAATTTATTGATATTCAATGAGCATATTAATCCGTCATCTTTGTTTTCTTTTAAACATTTATGACAATAATTTCTGGTAGTCAAAAGTCTATTTGAATCTAACACCATATTGGTTACTGTTCGGTCAGTTACTTCCTTTTTCTTTTTAAAAAGACAGAATCCACACCAGGGAAATGAGTCCTTGTGTCGCGGGGTACTTTACAAACATATAATTGACGACACTAATAATTAATCCAGACTCAGAACAACTATTTATGGGTCACACAAATAGGTTTCCTGTGCGGGAATCCAACCTAAGGCATGAAGTGGCAAGGCGACTGTCTTAACCACTGCGCCATACGTAGTTTCGAGCGAAGATGGTAGATAATTAGTATTAATATACAAATCATCTCATATCGCAATACGAGTACATTAGTCTACGGGCCATACCATTTCGGTTGGTTTCGATAAGGAAGAAATGATAGAGGAACTAAAAGAAGAAAGTTTAACCGTAACCAATTTTACGTCAATATCTTTTACCTACTTATATTACGAGTCTGATCTTCTGTATGGATATCAACATAATTTCCACCAGAATTTACTTCGTCTCAATTTTTATCAATTTTCCTCGATCTGCCTAGCCGTAATCATTGGCTTACGGTTGAGTAAAACGAGTTAATCACAATTTCCCAATGTTGAAGGTGTTTGCCATTTCTATGTTAATGCACATCTGATGACTCTTTGGCTTCGAAACTTTCCGCCGAAAATTTGGTTAAATGAAATTTTTCATGAATATTTTTCTTCATTTCGTTCGGCAAGGTAAATTGGTTTTACAAAATGATTTGCTCTTTAAATATGATCATGATTTTTTATGTCACTTGAATGAGTGTTTTGTTTAGAGTTTCTTTCACATCTGGGTTATTGTACAGTTTCTTTACAGAATAATGTTACTTTATAAAATAAAGTGGGTTTATTTTTGCAGTTCTCGTTATTTTTTATTAAAAATTATACTAATATTGATAAACTTTAGCATATAACGTTTAAAACAGAAAAAGGTTCGAAAACTTGTCTTTTTGTAATTGAACTAAGTTAGTACCTAGTTCAATTACAAAAAGAAAAGTTTTACTCTTGGAATATAAAATCGTAAATTAGAAGACTAACTTCTTGACGAATGAACTGTCTTTAAAACAAAACTTCGTTTTTGTCATTGATATTAGGTTGGGCAATGAATGCTCATCAAAAAATAAGTCTTGTCAGTACTATGTGATAAGATTTTATTTAAACTTGAACACTGATCATAGTAGCGTTACTCTTCACAGGGATACGTTGAACGGTATTGAAGGCTTATCATAAGTCCTTCCATCAAGTCCATAATTAAAATATAAACTAAAAAAATATACACACATATCTGTCACGTATTTTACGCCATGTTGGGTAAATTTGGTAAAATAATGGTAAATTTCTATGGTGATATAAGTTTTGTAAATATTTAAATACCGTAGCAAGACAAAATAAACTAGTTTTAATATTAAACGTTTTACACAAATCTGTCTCGTAGTTTTAAGTGACCAACTCATAGTGAGTCAAAGGTATTGGCCAGATATTGACGATTTGTGATTAGAGACATGTAAATACTTTAACCTACCTATTGTACAAGCAAACAGTTGCAATATTATAATAGGCTGATGAACATAAATGTTACAGAGATAGTATTACAAGCAATTTAGTAATAGTATTACTAAAAAAATTATCATAAAAGGTACTGTTAAAAGTACAGTAACACTAGTATTGTTTTACCACGTTAAAGCCACTCCAAATTGTTAGAAATAATTCACAAAATAATTAGGTATAACAAAGTTTTACGCTATGTCCAGCTAGGTGTCATTTTGTTCACTGTGCGGTCCCGACGTAACTTTGCGTAGTTTTATTTTGTTGTTAGTTCAACTTTGGCGTGCTGCGGAAGTCATTTCGCATTTCCAGCTCCTGAATATACTTTTACTGTAGTTCACAGTTACAGTTAGTTTAGTTTGACCAATAATTTTGTGAATGCAGTGCCTGAGGTATTCAAATAAATATGCTAACTCTCTGTTTGGTAATATACGATTTTTTACCAATATTATTTACTAATGGCACAGAGAAAATCTAAATAGGAATTGATTCTTATATTATTTTATTGATACGTTTGTAAAAAAATCGATCGCTGTGCAAGACAATAAAGCCCATAGCTCGGCATAAGGTATAGTTGTAGTAACTAGATATCGTACTGGTTCGAAATTTGAACATCTAGGTTGTGAAGTACTATAGGTATTAAAGACAAATGATATTAAACTGTTCTCACTTTTGACACTCAGTTTGTCATCTTAGTTTGTCAGTGTGTCAAAAGGAGGTGGTAGTGTGTGTAACGTTTCGTTTTTATTAAAATAATTTACTTCTAATGCCTATTCAATAAAAATATTAAGTTTCTGCGCTCCTTGTCCATATGAACTTTAACTGGTCCAAATTTCATACTCCCCCACCCCGTCCACAGAATTTTCGTAAAAGTGGGTTTTAACTTAACGTATTAAATTATGATGAATAGTTAGGATTAAGTTATTAATTAAGTTATCAAAAGTTGAAAACTTAACATGTCAAGCAAAATTAAAGAATATAAAATGATTAAGAATAGAAAAGGTACAGACGCATTCCGTCTGTGAATAGTTTGTGGAAATAAAATAACAGATTTAAGTTTCAACAGTGAAAACTACAACTTAAAGAAACGTTACACTGTACTTGTACTTGACCGTTATAAAACTGTTCGTATGTATGATTACTAAGCAGTAACCATATTTTTATACGAAGACCCATCATCACTATTGATAAAGGATGTCGATCTATAGACGAAAACTCTATTTACTACATTGTGTATTGGGACCATTATAAACTGACCTGAAATACGATATAATATTTTTTAGCATTGATTATAATGTTAGCAAAAAACAAATACTGCTGAACAAAGGCTTCCCCAAATGCACCATTTGGAAGAAATATGTCATAATCGCCATGCTTGCTTGGGTAGGCTGTCGCAGTATGATCTTTACATTTTTAATTTTTTTTCTTTCTGTAAGTTATTCCGTCGTCGATTTCTGAGGCATAGAAATCGACGACGGAATAACTTCCAGAAAGAACAAAAAATAAAAATTACGGGATCGTGTGGTAATATTTGTCTCCGCCAGCACACTATGTATCATATTAAAGCTCTAATTTTATCTTTGCCTAAAATTTCAAAGCGTTTAAAGGACAAATCTTTATTTTACAGTCACCAGAAATATAATATTTCATTAATTTAAGATTCATAAATTATTGATTTGAAATAATAATAATAATATCCTGGGACATTATTTACACACGGCCATCTGATCCCAAACTAAGCAGAGCTTGTACTATGGAAACCAGATACCTGATATACTACATAATATATACTACTTTTCTTTTGTAAATACATACTTATATAGATAATTAACACCCAGACTCAGGATAAACAGACATGTTTATGCACCCAAATATCTGTCCTGGGTAGGAATCGAACCCACGACCTCCGGCGTGAAAAGCAAGCATTTGCCAGCCACGCCAAAAGGCCCGTCATACTTAAAAAATAAACGTTAATAATGGATAAAAAATACGTAAATAATGGGCATACTTTATATTTTATCAAGAGGAACAGAATCAAATAATTTGATTATATATTGGCAATAAATATGGCCTATGAAAACTGTATAGTCGTTTAAGTCCTTTGATATTTTAACCATACTGTTATAAAAACAAATCAATGAAAATAAGAAAAAAGTATATATAAGCAATGCATTTAATTTCTATTTAAAAATTTTATAATTCCGAATATAGTTCAAATATATTTTCTTCTATAGCAGAAATATAACACTTAAACTCTATGGATAAAAAATAACGGTTAGTTTTAACGGTTTCAAGTTGAAACTGTTAAAACTGCACCACAAACTTCAATGGAATATCAACAAGTGCGTACACAGTGTGCCCAATTTTAATACAGTGGGGCTACCACCGCCTTATTCGCTGATCATCGTGCTCGTTAACCTTCATCTATTTTAACGCCGATCATGATCACGATAACCAGCGAATTATGCGGCAGCCACCCATTTTTGCTTCTTAAAAAAACGTGGGTTAAGATTACAAACATAAGTATAAACAGATAGACTTACGTTTACATATGCGTATTTTAATTAAGCTGCAAATATAGACTTACAAACGCTTACATCACAATACGATAAAGAATAATAATAAAATAAATAATTGAATGATCACTAAATTTAAAAATGATGATATTTCTTGAAATATTGGTAAGGTCTCTACTTATTTTACAAAGTAAAAACTTATCCAATAGACAAAGGCCTATAAAAGGGTCGAATACAATTTCATGCTCTGTTTCTTTTTTTATTTTAAAATAGACCTGACCTTTAAACCCTTTTAAAATAACAATGTCGCCAACATAATCCCAGCCGCACATTGTGTCAATTTAACCGTGTGTTATCAAAACGTACAAAAAATATACAAAATGTACATTTCAAGCTTACTTTGGCAACGGCCAACTTTTTCACGAGTTAGCGAATATGTTGTCAAACTTTGTCCAATATGGCACGGTTTCGGCACACTGGGTTGTTATAATGTTCCCAATTTGTTTGTCTGTGACGTCTATGGATTTTGTTTTACCTTTTTCTGTTCAACATTACTCTTCATTAGTATTTTAATGTAGGGATGTTATATATATTGTGGATTAAGAGGCTATGGAGCGTTATTTGTACAAACAAAAGGTCCTAAAATTTTGTTTTCGACTGGAAATATTTTAAAGATGGTAATATTTTATTACGTGTAGGCCATTTTTTTTAATTTTAATATGTCTTAACTCGTAAGCTAGGCCAATATATGTATATACTTATGTACAGAGGTATCAGTAACGGTAACACCGCGAGTTCAATTGTTCTTTTTTCCATTAAAAAAATGTTCAATGAGACTAAATAGGTTTTCATTTAAAAAATAGCGATTATTCTATTTTATACTATATTACTAAACAAATATACAACCCCTTGCTAACCGGTAATTGTAATCTTTGACATGCATGGCAACATTTTCGCGTAGCCTCCCCTTTTCCTCTCCCTGATGACTATTGATATGTAGCAAATTAGTTCGTACAGGCATGGTATGAGCTTAGAATAATTTTAAGAAAATGTGCCCCAGTTTGTAAATATCATTGATGCTATGCAAAGTAAAAAGATATGATAGGTTTCATTTATAAGCTAGTTTTGATAATATGCGGAGCTTATAAGGTTCGTATTTTCTAGCTGAATGTAAAATATTCAAAGAGATAATGAAAAAATAAGCATCTCACTTTCTTTATGAAGCAAGACAATGTATCTGTTCTTGTTACACAATTTCTGCGCAGCAATCAGTTTTCATAACCAATTAATTTTGTCTAGAAAAATGATATTTACACCACCGTGCGGCAGAGTGGCGTCAGGGGAAATCTACTGGTAACTGGTTCAAGTTGTTACTTTTATCAGCTTCGAACAAATACTCTACTTTTTATTGGCCACTTCATTTAGAATCTAAGCTCAATCTTATTTTTTCGATCTAAATGAACTTATGTGCAAAAAAATTTAACAATATTATAATGTAATTTAGATAAAGAGTATATAAATAATTATACTTAAGTCTTACAAATAATAATAATAAAAGTAAATGAATAGGTAATCAATTAGTAGTTTTGGCATGCGGTAGAACTGAATCCACAGTTTATTTTTAATGTAGTTAAATCCACTTTACGGATATAGTCGCAAAGGATGTGGCAGCGGGTATGTCGATGTCCTACCCGCTTACACTACTAAAACCTTGCGGTACGTTCTGCGAATAGTATAAGTGAGCACAGGAGTATCGATCACATTGTTTCTGGTTGTTAAGCTTATTTGCATTTTCTCTCTTGGAAATAAAATGGATGGTTAGTTTTTGATATTATGATTAAAAATAAGAATATTAAAAATTAAATAACAATTTAATGGTCATGTTCTAAGCACGTCAATCTATCCTGCAATTTGTGTCTTTCCGCTACCGAAACTCGTGCATTATGACGCCTTTGTAGTCTGCTAATCTATGTGAGATTAGTCAAAGCTTTGTAGAAAGTTAGTTAAACATTAAAAAATATTCGATTTATTGGAATTTTAATCTCGAGTTTATCATACTAGTATAGATTGTGCACATAATGGGGCTTTCCCGTATATTATGTTTGCATAAAATAGGAAAATCCTTCAGGAAAAAATTGTTTACAATTTTAAACCAACACTGTGTTAAAGTGCAGTCGCGGAGAAAAAATGAATCTGATATGCGCTGTCTGTATAAATAAATTGCGTATAACATTTGCACATATGCAATGACCGTTACTTCAACTTTTACCTGTGACAGCGTTGTCTATTTTTGTCTTCAAAATAGTTGATATACACTTACACTTAATACATAAATGTTTCTAACCACTGTCAGTAGATTTGCAAGTTCCTTCCTGCTCCGCGACCGTAGTACGGTTTTCCCAAGAGACTACATCATGGGGCCCTTCAAAAAGGGAGTTGTAAGGTTTCTAAAGTTACGGCAACGCGCTAATGATGCCCCTGGTGTTGCAAGCGTTCATAGGCTACGGTGACCGTTTGCCAACTAATTTTATAAAAAAATATACGTTTATAAAATAAGTTCTTGAATAATAGAATGGAAACTCGTAGTTTATTATCTGTGGTTAAATATTCTGACACTAAATACGAGGCAGTCAAATCCTCAGCTACTTATTGGTCAATTGCCAGTTGGCACTCAAGTGTGAACTTTATAGCGTAGCTATTGTATTTTTCCTTTTATTTGGATATTTTAAACTAATGGGCAATTCAGTTTAATGGAAATGCCTTTTGGGACCCTTTTTGTTAAGTTTGTATTTCGTAGAATGATATTATGCCGAAAATAGCGGTCGAAAGTCACAACGGCGAAATATTAAAACTATGTGGATTACAATGAAGGGACATACATTAAATTATGTATTAAATAGGGAAAGGGGATTGTAAGCCTATTGTTGTTATCAATTATTTATAAATATGTAAAAAATAAGAATTTAAAGAAATAATTTGAAATATTAATAACAATCATTTTATTTCAGACAACTAAAAGATCCATAAATGAGTAGTAACAGGATTACTCTTATAAACTGTAGTATAACTAAAGACTAATTTAATGAGAGGATCGCCCATTCCCTAAAACCACCAAATAGTAAGGGTCATCATATCAGCCGAAAGACGCCCACTGCTGGACAATGGCCTCCCCCAAAGATCTCCAAAATTGCCGGTCTCGCGCTATTCGCATCCAGCTGTTTCCAGCGGCCCGCACAAGATCATCGGTCCATCTTGTAGGGGGCCTGCCCACGCTGCGTCTTCCGGTTCGTGGAAATAATAAGGGTATAGGTCACAAACTGTCTTATCATGGTGTAGAAAGTATCGGCCGCCACAACCTTCAGGATGCTATTGTGACTGCCTCTAATTCTGCTCAGGAGCGAGGCCATTTTCTTGCGGATGATGAAACCCATCAGTATGGGTAACCGTGAACATTGTAGATGCACTGCAAACACGTGGCAATCGCAACAATATGCTGAAAACATTATTATATTGGACGCGCAGAAGATCCAGCGATCTTTTCGAGTAGCTGACCCAATGATTACCGGTGTAAAAACTCTGACAATATCTTTAGAATGTTATCTTTACATCGTCAGTACACCGAGCAAATAATCGTGCCAATATGTTACCCCTGACCGCCAGTGCCCTACGCTTCCGTTCGATGTCAACATGGTCACCAGTCGTCGGCAATACCCAAAGTATTTAAACTTTTTACTATTACTATTATTATAGTATTACTTGTGATCAAGGGCTTTAGCTAAAAACTGTCAAATGAGCTACTGAAACTTAATTGTGTCAGCTACCTCTTAATGGAATCAATTAAATCTGGAGGTGTTTCCAATGTAGTATGACATAGCAACCTTCAAGAAGCGAGCCTTTTTAGGGTTCCGTAGCCAAATGGCAAAAAACGGAACCCTTATAGATTCGTCATGTCTGTCTGTCTGTCTGTCCGTCCGTAGGTCACAGCCACTTTTTACCGAAACTATGAGATCTGTACTGTTGAAACTTGGTAAGTAGATGTATTCCGTGAACCGCATTAAGATTTTTACACAAAAATAGAAAAATAACAATAATTTTAGGGGGGTCCCCATACACAGAACTGATACTCAAATTTTTTTTTTCATCGTTCCCATACATGTGGGGTGTCTATGGATAGGTCTTCAAATTGATACTGAGGTTTCTAATATAATTTTTTTCTAAACTGAATAGTTTGCGCGAGAGTCACTTCCAAAATGGTAAAATGAGTGTCCCCCCCTGTAATTTCTAAAATAAGATAATGATAAAACTAAAAGAAATATATGATGTACATTACCATGCAAACTAACAACAAAAATTGGGACGAGATCTAGCAAGTAGTTTTTTTTAATACGTCATAAATCGTAAACCACAATTTGCTTTCATTTAATAAACTGAAATACTTGCTGCTACGGAACCCTTCATAGGCGAGTCCAGCTCGCACTTGGCCGGTTTTTCTTTCTTAATGGCCGGAAACTCTTGCGGCACCTTTGTTATTGCAAGTGTCCACGAGTAGCGGTGATGACTTGAAATGAAATAAACTTTATTGTGGCACATAGGTTACATACGGATGTTATGTTACAAGTTTAGTCCAACTTATGACCCGCCATACTGGCATACAATATTGGATTGGAAGTAATATGTCATTTAAATACAAATTACAATAATATTATTAAACATGTCAAAATTCATAATACATTTTCTTACATAATAATGTCATTTAGGTAGTCAGTCATATTATAATAGCATTTTACACTTACCAACAGGTAACCCGTCTCCAGGTATGCATTCCTATTCTACAAATGTTTCAAAACTTTTACAGTAGCCCGGATTGTCAGGTGTAAATAGGTACTCGTGAAACATAAATATGGCCGATAATACAATCTGCACATTCTAGGAGAAACAATGGGTATCTAACCAATAAATATTTGATCCCAACAATATTTAATCAAATTCCCTGGCTCAGAAGAGACCATGGTAGAATTAGTAAATTTTCGCTTAAAAAGAAGTTAAGACAAATATTGCTTACCGAGTTAGCTGATACCTTAGAAGCTTGATACGACTTTCAACGAACATCACCATGTAACCAACTAAGAGTACTTATAGTTGTGCAATAGTTCTTTACGAATACGTAGAATGTTATGTTTATGTACCTAATCTAAGGAACACTATTATGTAACGAGCGCTAATCCCGCCGACAAACTGTTACACAGTTTGGTGGGTTAAAATATAATGTAATGGGTTTTGTTCCAAATAAATGATTTATTTTAGTCCCGATATAAGGCTTCGGGTAGTTTTATTTGACAAGACAATATCAAGGAGAAAAAGATATGCTTGCTATTCACGCCGCAGGATAGATATTTGTGTGCATGAACATGTCTGTTTGTCCTGAGTCTGGGTATAATTATCTATATAAGTATGTATTTACAAAAGAATATAATAATATTTACAAAAGAAAATAGTATATGTAGTATATCGTATATGAAAATTGTTAACAGGTATTAACGCGACTAACCTTATTGTTATTTTCTCGACGTTTCGACTAAGTTGCATTGATCGTGGCCACGGGATGACAATAAGGTTAGTCCCGTTAATACCTGTTAACAATGTTCATATATACTTATGATACGCGAAAGTTTAAAAGTGTTCATTGTAGTATATCAATTCTTCCCTTCCCGCTACGCTACGGCTCAGTGCGTCGGAGGTTCGCTGTGAAATAATATTATTTTTCTGCTATTTCGTGATTGTTTTGTGACCTGTGTTTTGTTTCTAGCTTTAGTGTTAGTGCTAAATACTACAATCTGTAAGTTTTTTAAGTGTTTTAATAAGTAATATCTGGATTTTAGTTCAAATTATCGTTCGGTGAGTAAGTTTAACTTTTTTCTTGTGAGGGTACCGCGTCATAGTCACAGTTACTTGTTATCGTGCTAAATTAGTTATCGTGCTGTTTACATTAAAGCGCTTGCTTATTTCGTGTGAATAACATGTCAAAAATTAATGATGTCCCCCCCGATAGAGGGCGAAACGCGTTTGGGAGAAGTAAACAGACTCCCAGAACGCCCCCTTCAGGCTTCAACAAACGAGTGTTAGACGATGCGTCACCGACGTTTTGTACTCCCGATGGTCAACAGGAATCGGACATAAAACGTTTTCGGGGATCTCAATCCGATTATTCGTCTTCATTAAATATTAGCGATACAAACAGTGCGGAATATAATTATTGCGATCTTGTGACACAAGCTTCCGTTTATCTGTCAAAGGTTAACGAATTAGTCAGTGATTCCAACTCGGGTATGAATATTGCGAATAAGCTATCGGTGATGGATTTTACGCAGCGCCTTACCAGTATTATTTCATTACTTGCGCTTAAATCTTCATGCAATGAAACTAAATTGGCGAACGCAGAACGTCAGTTAGATCTTTGCGTAAATAAAACCAATTCTGAGATTCCTACGTACGCGGAACAATTAAAACTGCGTTTACCGAAAAAAACCGCCGCCCCCATAGTACAGACGCGAAAACCGGTTCCTTCAATTATTGCGTATCCCACCGCTGAGCGATCAGCGGAGTACGCGACTTCGTCGGCGACCAAGGAAGCGCTTATGAAGGCTATAAAACCCGCGGACGACGGTTTTCAAATAGTAGGCGTTAAAAAAACTTCCAATTCTGGCGTTGTACTCCGAGTGGCAAATGAAACCCAACTCAATAAAATTCGCTCTGTCGAGGCCATTCGTTCGGCGGGTTTAAAACTTCAAACTCCATCCGGGCGACGACCGCGCATACTTATAAAAGATATACCGTCGTCAATGGACGACCAGGTCTTTTTAACGGCGTTATACAGGCAAAATATCAAAGATAGTGATCTTAAAGTCAGCGAAGACGATTTTACGTCTAAAACTAAAATTGTGCGCAAGCGTAACGTAGCTAATGGGCGCAAGTGGGTGGGAATTGAGCTCGAACCGGAGATTAGAAAACATTTAGTCAGCACTAAAGAAAAACTTTTCATCGACTGGGCTACATGCCGCTTTATTGATGATTTAGAGGTAGTTCGGTGTTTAAACTGCCAGCAATATGGGCATGTTGTCAAGTACTGTAGTAATAAATTACCTACCTGTGCCTTATGCGCAGAAGCACATCCCACAAAATCATGTAAGCACCACAATGACCCAGAATTTAAACCAGTTTGTGCATCGTGTAAAACATATAAAAAACCTCACGACCACAAATGCGGCTCGGACAACTGCCCCACATTTAAGCATAAACTTGAGCAGTTAGTGCTAAATACCAAATATTAATATGGCTTACTTAAAAATAGGGCAGCTAAATCTTCACAACGATAGGGTTGCGACATCAGAGTTGGAAACTTTAGTCAATGAATACAACTTAGATATAGTGCTTGTACAAGAACAATATCAATATGCGCGTTTAAAAAATAAATTGGTGCAGCTAGACAACAAATCACGGGCTGCTATTTACGTAACGCGTACTAATTTTACGGTAAGCGCTATGCGAAACCTCATGACGTCACACTGTGCTGTCGCTGAAATATCATCCCCATCCTGGAAAGTTTACGTAGTGAGCTGTTATTTTCAGTATTCAGATCCTGTCGGTCCCCATTTACATCACTTGCGCCATGTTTTGATGTCCCTCAAAGGACACAAAATTATTATTGGCGCAGATGTTAACGCATCCTCTACATTATGGTATGGCAAATACCGTTCAAGCGATACAGAACGGCGGAATGCCGTCGAAGATTTCGTCGCTGAGATGAATCTATCAATACATAACACTCCTGATGCACCGCCTACTTATTGTAGCCCTACTGGCGAATCTTTTATTGACGTCACTTTTTCAAGCTCAGACGTCCGAATAGATGGATGGCGTGTTTTGCCTGACGCTTCATCCAGTGATCACCGCTTAATCGTGTACGAGTTTGTTCCTCGGTTGGCACAAAGACCTACGGCTATTTACGGTAACTATAGATATCGGCTCAAAGGGGCCGATTGGGATTTTTTCAGAGCTCTTTTTGCCGCGCATGCCAGGGATTTCACCCGGGATGAACTAACAACAGAGGAATGTGCTGTAATGATGTCGGACACTTTTACCTACTGTGCCGATATTGCCATAGGCCGCGTCCCTATCACTAATATTCGAAGATGCGATTGGTGGAATAACTACTTAATTAAAGTTCGATGTGAATTTCGGAGAGCACGTTAAAAATATAATAAACTAAGAAAACGTAAAATTGTAGGCGATTTTTTAAATAATGCATATATAAATCTCAAAATAGCTCGTTCACGTTACCGCTCGTCAATAGAGAAATCCAAAGGCAATCTTATTAGAAAAATAGTCGATAAATTAGATAAAGAAGGCCCGTGGTCGCCTCTATACCATGAGTTTAAAGCAAATAGGTCTATAGATTTAGCTTATATTCAAAACATAAAAATCAATAATACCTACACCAGTGGCATAGAGGAGACCACGGAATCCTTACTTAATTCGCTCATACCTGATGATAGTTCCTTGAACGATAATGACTACCATAAGCAGATTAGACAGTGGGCAAACAATCCACCCGCTACCTATATGTCTAGTCTTCCTACAATTAATGAGTTTATGAATACTGTGAAATCGCTACCTGTTAACAAAGCTTCAGGTGAAGATAAAATAGCCAACAAAATGATAATAGAAGCCACAAAACAATCCGGTGATTCAATACTAAAAGTTTTTAATCGTTGCATATCTGAAGGGACTTTTCCGCGTTCTTGGCGCAGCGGTTTTATTCGTATTATACCAAAAAATGGCGATAAACTGCCTGAAGACCCTAAGTCATACCGACCAATAACGTTACTGCCTTCCTTAGGCAAGCTTCTAGAACGACTTATTGTACCGCGATTGCTGCCGGGAGGACCAAAATTTCACGGAAATCAATTTGGTTTTACTGCGGGTAAATCGACAGTGGACGCAGCTATCTCAGTGAGGAAAGCTGTAAACTCGTCCGAATGTAAATACGTTTTGGCCATATTCCTAGATATTTCAGGGGCGTTTGATAATACTTGGTGGCCAATTTTGTTACAAAAACTTAAGTTACGCGGTTGTTACAGTAATATATATTCGATAATCATATCTTATTTCGTACATGGCTCTGCAACTCTTAAGCTTGGTCACTTCAGAGTCACTAAATCGTTAACCATGGGTTGCCCCCAGGGCTCAGTGCTCGCGCCGTATCTCTGGAACTTGGGTTTTGATGACTTCTTGACATTACCCTTGCCATCACGCTGCTCTCTAACGGCATATGCTGACGATGGCCTCTTACTTATACAGGGTAACTCCAGGAGAGAGTTGGAAAATCTGGCTCAAACTTGCTTAAGTATGATAAGTGAATGGGGTAAAAGAAATCGCCTTACATTTGCTCCTCATAAAACCTACCAACTCCTTCTTAAAGGTGAACTAAAATCCCCCCCGGGCGTAAAACTTAATAATGTTACTGTAAAACGCAAAATATCAACCTGTTATTTGGGTTTAGTTTTAGAAAAGAATTTCTCGTTTATAGAACATATTAAATCAGTTGGGGAAAAAGCTAAGCGAAACTTTTTTGCACTTACAAGGATATCGACGGCAACCTGGGGCCTCTCTTTTAATACTCTTAAAATCATTTACGGGGCAACCTATCTCGGGTGTATATGCTACGGCTCGCCTGTGTGGGCTGATAGGGCTACCATCGGAGCTGCTCGCCGTAAATTACTACAAAGCCAGAGGTTGGCGTTGATATTTCTGTGTAAAGCCTATAGAACAGTGAGCACAGAGGCCCTACCTGTCCTAGCGGGTGTACTACCGGTTGATCTTGAAGTACAAAGACGAGCAGCAATGTATTATTCTACGCGCGATAATTTAGAAAATGGTTTCTTATCATTACGCGACCGTGCGAAAATAACCAGGCTATTTATGCCAATAGCTGACTTAAATAACGAACTACTAAATGAATGGCAATGTAGATGGAATACGTCAACCAAGGGTCGCCATCTGCACCAGTTCTTTCCGGACGTACGCGAACGGTTAAATAAAACTTGGCTAATCATAGACCATTGTGTTGCACAATTTCTTACCGGACACGGCAATTTTAAAAGTAAATTGTATAGTTTCAAATTAGTATCTTCACCAATCTGTCTGTGCTCAACATCCAGTAACGAATATGAACAAACTGCTCACCACATCCTGTGGGAGTGTGATCTCTGGCAAAATCAGCGTGATATTATGTTAAACAGCTTGCAACCAATATCTGGAGTAGTTTATTATACGGATCTTGTAGCAACAAGGAACAACTTCCGTGCGTTTAAGCGTTTTTGCCATACCTACTATTGGAATCAAATATAACAGCTCACTTAGGACCCTTAAATTGATCCTCGGTGCTTTTGCAGCTGGCTTCTCTAGTTGCAAATCTCTCATTTTATGAGGCTATAGCCTCTTTACATCATTCTGTCTCCCGCTTTGCTCTGGAGGGAAGTGGAACTATTCATTTTCTAACTCCTCCTTTTTTCTGTTTCTGATTAAATTCGTTGCGGGATCCAAGACAGTTAAAGCTATTCCCCGGGACATGCCTGAGCTTCACCGCTCAGTGTCATTTCATTGTGTGCCACTGTTGATCCTGGCTTACAGGAGTTGCAGTGGTGGGTAAGAGGGAGGGACTAGTCCCGTTAAAAAAAAAAAAAAAAAAAAAAGAATATCAATTCTCTAGTTTCCATAGCACAAGCTCTGCTTAGTTTGGGGTTAGATTGGCGTGTGTATGATGTTAAGAAAACACGTTATTCAGCAAGCATATACGTATATTCAAGTCCTCAGGATTGCACCATTACAACACTTATCCAACTTAAACTAAACCAATTCACTTCAGCATTATAATAAATGAATGTACATACAAAACACGATACTTGTTAACAACGTTTCGGTTCCAGCGCTCCGTGAGCTCTGCCCAATTAGGCGAGCATGCCGAATGGCATGAACGGGAATGAACTGAATGCATCGGCCATTCCGCTCATTCATCTCTTTTAGGCAGATTATATCGTTTTATTAAATATTAAATTAAATACAAAACAAAATCATACCTTTTTAAGTAAACAAATCACCAAAAATGTTACCAATTATTTGGAAATCATAACATTCGGCCATCCGACCCTGTGTTGCCTCCTGGCACACACAATACATAAACATAAGTTACATATACCTTTCAAAAAAAACATCAGCAAATCATAATCAAATAAAATAAAAATAATAATATATATAATACAAAAGTTTTGAATACAACCATTAAATACATTTTGTCAATAACACATTATTACAAAACAAAAAGAAAGTGAAAATAAAAAGTACCACTATAATAATGACGATGTATCGACAAAAATAGACCCTCTAATCCATATCCTGAACATTGGATTAGCTTCAGATATTTGCCTAGACAAACTAATAAAGCCTCTCTTTAAAAATAGAAAAACGATATGTAGAATTCTATAAGCCTCATGCTCCTAAGCTCTCTTGTCGGTATTCTCTACAATCATCAAGTATATATACGCCTAAATTTATTCTTACTTCGAAAAGAAAAGAGGAATATGTTTGTTGCAGAACTAAAAGGTTGACGAAAGTATAAGACAAAAAACAGGGCTATTTACGATTTCTTAAATATTAATGTATCAAGAATTGAGGTCAATGTCACGATTTTCTCACGATAGCACTGCTATAATTGAATGTAATTAATACTTCAATGTAAAAATTATATTAACGAATGTTTGACATTACATAATGGAATGGATGCGAGGTAATAATTATAAATTTGATAAAAACAACATAATTCAATTTAGACAATGAATTACTCCACCGACACTTAATTATTGACTACAAAATTGACTGGAAAGCTGATATACATGGTTTGAGCAAAAATATTTAAACTTCCCTCGATAAGAAACCGAGATGCATTACTGCCTATGACAATCAGAATTTCATCCAAGATACGGTACTACTTATTGGGTGAGTTTCCCCACAAACACAGTAATGCAGCTTTTAATGCTCAAAACAATGCATTAGGGCTATGTCTAAACTAAACATTTTAGATAAGTGGGACCATTTTATGTGTGAAACTTGGTTTTGTATTCTGTTAGTCTGTTTTAAATTTGTTATGTTTGTTTATTTTATTCTGTGATTTTAGATTATGAACTAATTCAATTGATTTATGACTTTTTTTATTGTAAAACTTATTTTTGCATTATATTAGCAATCAAGATGAACATTTCCATGCATTTAGATAGAACATAGAATACTATTATTTAATATAACATCCATATATCTGTAACTTTGTTCAGAAAATAAATGATTGATTGATACGTGACTACATTAAAATTATCAATAAAACAGCAAATAAAATACTTTTGTGTAGAGCTAATCAGAACTATGATTTTGGATTATTATGATTTTGAGCTCATATCAGATTCAATTTCATCAACCTTAGCTAATACATGTCTTTTGTGCAGTGTCAAAACTGCTGATTGTCCAAAACCCTTAACTACTGGAACTTATTAAAACTTTTACCCAAATTAAGTAGCTCGGCATCGGTTTTGCGCGAAGGTCTACAATCACTATCAAATTCAATGTAAGCATTTATCATTTATGACAGGTGATTTAAAATATTCAAGGAAAATTTCCTGATGCACTTAAAATATCACTTGTTAAACCGATCCATAAAAAAGGGGCACACATACGCCTAACAAGTACAAGCCATAACCCTTTTACCTACCTTCTCGAAAGTATTTGAAAAGGCCATATTATGCAACCGTTTAACCAGATTTTTGAAAAAAATTGAAGTACTGGACGATAATCAAAACGGTTTTTGAAAGTCAAAATTGACTACATTAATAGTGTATAAATACGTTCAAACATCCTTACAATATGTGAATCACAGAAAAAATGTCATAGAATTATTACTGGACATGACGAAAGCGTATAAGGTTTAATATACATAAGGTTTTGTGCCATAACTACTCAAAAACTATACGGCTCCGGAATCCGAGGATCTGCTTAAAATTGGTTAAACTAATACCTAGAAAACAGATATCCAAATAGTACAAATTGATCACCACGACATGGTCACAATCAAAATAAAGCACATACGATCTGACATTAGACAATTAACTAGTTCGATTCCCCAAGGAAGTGTATTAGGTTGCATACTGTTTCTAACGTACATAACCTTTCAAAAATACTAAATAGCGAATTACTGTTCCGGATCTCTTCGCGCATGATATCTCAATTCTTATAAAATGTGAGAATAATTATGATCCTGTCCAACCAATACATGAAACATTGGATTATACAAATATTATATACCAAAAACATATTTAGAAACCGTGGAAACATTTAACTTACTTGAAATTCATATTACACATGATAGATAGATACACATGTAACTTGGAAACCACATATAGGACAAATAAAATCGAAACTATCAAGATTCTTCTAACAAAACTATCAAGAACTTCCAAACTAATCAAAGCTTCAAAGCTCTAACACAAGCACCTCTCTATCTGCCTACTATGCATATTCGTTGCTAAAATATGGTATAACGCTGTGGGGAAATAGAGAAAAGCAAATCAGTTGTTTATCATACAAAAAAATGTGTCAGAATTATAGCCCACATAGACAACACTTAAACCTGTAAGCCTTATTATATTGAATACGAGCTCTTGACTCTGCCTTCAATATACATCTATGACATTTCTTTATACAAAACCCGTACAAACATTTACTAGAGTTAAAGAAACATACACCTTAAATACATGACACAAAAAGGATTATACATCCCGCCATCTCGGACTAAAATGCTCAACGAAAGCCCATACTACATGGCAGTAAAAAAACTTAATAAATTACCATTAGACATTAAAAATGAAACTCATACCCTGGTATTTAATAAAAAGCTAAAGAAACTCTTAGTAAAAAAAATATTACTACAAGAATATTTAGAAAAACGATTAGGTGAATTGCCTAATCTCAAGTAAACTCTTTAATACGGCAACTAAAGACACTTCTTTATTAAAATCACAATTCAACCAATCTAACCACAATCTTGACAAATTCCTAATCCTGTATATAACCCTTCATATAATGCAATATGAACCAGTAATCAAAAATACTAACGATATTTTTATCAATTATCCAGTAAGTCAAATCCAAGTTTATATAAACTTATTTTAAGATTATGTTTCAATAATTGAAGGTTAAACAAACTTACCTTAAGTGAAGTTTGACCATAATTATATGAGTCGCTGCATCCGAAGAGATTTTCATATTACACAGTAGTACACTCTTCAATGTACTGGACATCGAACACTTTTTAGAGCTTGCAACATTAAAAAGACAAAATGTCAACGTCATTTTTCCGCCGCCACCTGGATGTCACCTCATTCTTTTCAGAGTAACACAGCATCTACTTTAGATTTCACTAAAGGCAAAGCATTAAAATCAAATAACGGGAAGAAAGTATTCACAAGAATACTTTAAGGGAGGGAGGGATCGAAAATCTCTTCGGATGCAGCGACTCATATAATTATGGTCAAACTTCACTTAAGGTAAGTTTGTTTAACCTTCAATTATATTTCGTCGCTGCATCCTCGAGATTTTCATATTACACAGTAGATGTTTAGAGCTTTAGGGAAATCGTTAGTAAGAGTATTGAACCAATACCCATAAACGAATTAATACATGCAATAATTTACTTTATCTTATTAACTTAATCATTTTTAACTATACTTAACCATAATCAACTGGAATTTTTAAATACAGGATCATTATTCGATTTGTCATAAAATTTACTAAATCCGTGGGAGTTTCATGACCATTCTGCTGCCTTCCTAATCACTTCAATGGAAACGCATCGACGGACGTCTCTGCGTGGCGAGCACTATGCGCAGAGTATACGCTTGCGTCAATATCCGCTCTCTTGCAATACTTGCTGGACACAGCGGCTGATTGTGGACACAGTTGCGTTGTGGTATATATATATATATTTTCTTTTTCTTTTTTTTTTTTTAGTGGTCAGAATTAACCTTTCTGCGATAGACGTGTCTCTAAACGGTCCTATTAGTTCTATGTATGCTATCAGGGTTTTCCCTGGGCATATCTCCTTCTAATTGTGATAAAAGAATTAGATGCGATTGAGGCCTCGCTTACAAGAATTTTAAATATTGGAATCGTTATTCCTAATATTTGAAACAACGTCTCTTATCTTAGGTTCATAAATGACAACTTTAATTTTTGATACACTTAAGGCATCCCAAAAGGCCTGCGGCCAAAGCTCGGGTGCTGAGAGTTCATCTTTATTAGATTATTTGGTCGGGGTAGCAATATCAGCGGTAGGATCCTGCGTAGCGACAACATTATCAAGAGTATGTGTAATCGGGTCAATATTATTCGGCGAAAATGGAGCGTATACCCTAATTTGCTAAATATGAATGTTCAGATGTATTATTCACATAAAATAAAATATACATTATCACCCTTATTTAAAAAACGAAGTCTAAAACTAAACTACAGTTGAACTGAGGATCAAGCAATATCATTGGATGGTTTTCGACTAAACCAAGGATCGCATCACGGTTCAGAAATTATATTGTTATGATGTATTTTCAGATGAGAAATTAGCTCATGCTATGTAATGAAGTTTAATGCTACAGGATTATTTTTTTTTTTTATTTTTTTTTTTTTTAATCATCAATGTTATTATTATGACCAAAATTCTATAAATTTTACACGCTGCGTCGTTATCGTTTTATTGACAGAGATGCAATCATTAATTCAATTGTCTCATTTTGAGTGCTTGTTACAAAAAAAGGCCTCTTTATTGGCTTTGCCACACAGATTAGATTCACATCTCACTAGGCGAGTTAGGAACGACAGTAATATCTACTGCCAGGTTGTCTATTATCTTGCATAATCATTTTAAAATTGGTGAAAAACGGAGGAAACAAGCAAAAAAAAAAGTACCTATTTCTAATTAAAGGTAAACATTTATATTGAAAGCGTTAGTATCCTTCTTCCAGTAAATATATCAAGGTCATTTTTCATTTAAAAAGTAGGCCTGAACTTGTTTTCTAGATCTGGGGAGCCCGATCTCTCTGCTAAACATAGCATACTAAATTAAAGTAAATATATGTATGCATCTAACAATACGAGTAACCGTATCTAAATAAGGAAACTACATGATAATCTTAAATTTAATTTTAATATTGGCCTCTAATGGTTTTATTAAAATTTTAATATTCCTGACTGCTAAGCCATACGGTGTGGGTTCGATCCCCACTCGGGACAAATATTTGTTCGATTAGCACGATTATTACTTCCGTACCTGGGTGCAATTCATCTATAATTTGTATGTAATTACTGATATACAAGTATATTTATCAGTTGTCTGTTGGCCCCACTATGACAACAGTACTGGTTCTGCCCAGTCTGCAATGAGATGGCAAGACATTTATTTATTGTTATTATGTATATAATATACTGTATAATTAACTTATAATATTCAAATTAATAGATCGAATATTTATAGCTACTTTGTTACGTAGTTACGTAGCAAATGACTAATACCATTTCAAATTGATAGACAAGCAATGAACAACATTTTCTCTTATACTGGATATCAAACAAAACTAATACACGTTTACCATAAACGAATTCTATTTTCCACAGGTTTTTTACAACAATCACAGTCAACTTAACTGGAAAAAACCATGTCTGCAAAACTAGCAAATCAATCAAATATTCGCTATACTGGTAACCCATGTTACTAATACATGTTCTAGAAGTAGACGGGATCAACATCGGGACTTGTACTTGAGTTGTACGTGTACTTGGTTAATCATATATAATAAAAGCATTCTGGCTATGTGCGTACGTTTCTGTTACCTACTAATCTAAATAGAAACTACATTGCAGATTATTTAGAATTAAGCTATTTGAATGGTTGAATGAAAATAACCTCTATAGCATTAATGAATTCCTGGAACTCAAAATTTTCTATTTCAGGATTCAGTCCTGTATTCTCCTTGCTAAGTGCGTCCATTATAATTTGCCCCCATTGTTCAGAGAACACGTGGCAGATATCTAGGTTAGTTTTGTAAGTAAGTAATCAGGTTGTTAATAATAAATCATCACAACTCCATATGATTTTAACCCAAACATTGCCCCAGGGCATTGTAATTATTAGGGTTTTACAACAGGTACATACCTGTTGTAAAAACAGGGCTTGTACTATCTGACACAAAGGGCAGATCTTATTCCATAGAATGGCTAACTGTAAAATAGGTTAGAATAATCTAATAATGCCAGAAAACATTCAGCTTGTAAAACTAAAATCTAATTATTCATACACTCACGCCTGTTTGCCAGGGGTGTGTAATGTAATCATAATTGGTAATAAAATAAAATGATAGTATCGTTGTAACCGTCGGTCACCTTAAGATTCAATATGTTGTATATTTGCTGGAGAGTAAGTATGTACTTACATTTTTTGCTGACACTCGGCATTTGCGTAGATTCAATCGGCACCAAATTTTTCTTCATATTCCTTCTTCGTGCACTTAAACTAGCCCATTTTTATAGGCCAATACAGTAATTCACATTAAATGTCACTATAATATAATTATAACACTTGTTTACTGAAAATAAAATAAAATAAAAAGAATTGATGTTTCGATGCCCAACACGAAAAGTGAATGAGGTGACATCCAGGTGGCGGCGGAAAAATGACGTTGACATTTTGTCTTTTTAATGTTGCAAGCTCTAAAAAGTGTTCGATGTCCAGTACATTGAAGAGTGTACTACTGTGTAATATGAAAATCTCGAGGATGCAGCGACGAAATATAATTATTTACATATTTAAGTATTTATTTAGATTAAATAGTGTTGTTTTTATTCCAATTGTTTTATACAATTATTGATATATTATTAAAGGTTGAAAAATAATATATTACAATTATAGTGTCAACGCCTGTAAAAGGCCACTAACTCCAATTTGTACCTAATTAAGATCTTTACAAATCTTAGTTGCAAATTAACTTGGAACTTTGAACATTTAAAATAGGGATGGTCATATCAACGACAGCTTAACATGTAAGAGAACAGGTAGTAAATCCATTAAACTTTTAACATTTAACATTTCATTAAACTTTTAACATTTCATTTAACATTTAACTATTACCAGGACCACACAAGCTTGGTTTTTTCTTTGAGCGTATCACTATGCTCGCCAAATTTACTATTAAGTAGTGGTTGAGGGTTTTGGGAAGTAAGAAAGAAAAGTAAATCTTACGACTCAGAACTATTCTGCGTCTGTGCCGTATTTCTCACTGAACTATCATTAATACTGTGTACACTATTATTAGACAGCCTTCTACCACAAATTTTACTATAATAATGGGGTTTATTAATAATAAATTTAACATAAAATAATTTATCATAAAAATATTAACGAAGACTTTCATCATCACGTGAAATAAGATTTAACATTTCTTCTAAAAGTCTACCGTAATTCTATTCACTGGGAAAAGCCTTCATGAGTTTAACGTGCCACTCACCTGAACTAAAAACAACTGTTAGCGAAGCTCCTAACAATCTCTTTGTTAAACTAGCTAACTTTAACCATGTACAGCAAATCTTTAGATACCACTTCTTCACTTGAACTATTTCACGATGGACTTCGTAGATTAACCATAATTTTCTGAGATCTCCGAGGTGAATCAGGAGGAGCACCTGCTTCATCATCAGTCGTCATCAACATCTCACTGAAACATATACATTCTCCGCGACATAATCCATTCATAATCATGTTACAATAAATAAATTTGTTAAAATCCAGTTAATTATAACCGCTCGATTGCTTTCTGCAACCACAGTTGCAAAATTTCAAATGCCTACCGTGCTCGCTGTAACCGTGGTTGCATTTTGACATTTTATTTTAAAATCATTATGATCCTTATTACAATAGCTTAGAGCTCTATTTAAACGTATCCAAAACACGTCTTAAAACTTAAACCCGACATAATCCATTCATAATCATGTAACAATGTATATCGCTACTTCGGGGAAGAAAGGGCGTAAAAGCCACTTTTGGCCAAAATGAGTTAATAATGCAACTTTGTTTAGTTTTCGACGCTCTATCGATCTGTATATTTAAAATTTCAATATTCCCAAAAAAATGGCTTTTACCCCCATGATTTTTTTCTCACCAAAACCATTTTTATTAAAAAAAATTGACGTATAATGACATTATTTAATTATTTCAAATTAATAAGGGCGTATCACCATAGTATGAAAGAATATTTGGTCGTAAATACAATATTTATTACGCAATGACTTTTACGACATTTTTACTTGGCAATTTAAATATGATTTGGCTTTTACGCCCTTGCACAAAAATAAAAACTTGGAGTTACAGCATTCAAATCGTAACAATAACAATGTCTTTAGTCTAAAAATCGGAGAGATAATCATGTCATTTATCGTTGTCTCTTATGCGTACGTTAAACAGTCTTACAATGGAGTGAGATAGAAACATAATTTATTTAGCCAATAAAGCGCGCGCGCTGCCGACGACACACGCACAAACACAATCGCAACCTGCATGTACACGACTTACCACAAGTGAAGTCCACGTGTCCAATCTTGTCAGTCTGTCAATCGCAGTTTCTTTACCGGATTGTTATTGTTTACGTTCCGTTTGAATATTAATACAGTGCGAATAAGTTACTTGTTTAATTAAAAAAATGGATAATACGAAGCCGAAAGCCTTGGATTCCTTGCTAAAAAGAAGGAATATCGTTAATGCATTATTACAAAGCCGTCGTCGTTCATCACAAAGGTAAGTTTTAAGTAATAGTACAGTACCTATCTATTATTCTTGGCTCAAACTGTTTAGACGTGCTTACCTAATGTGATGTTTCTTTAGTTAGAGATATTCGTATTTATTTTATAATAAATATTAAGAGTGCATTCGTCGTAGTAATTTCTAGGAAGATAGGTACTTACCTATTTTTTTACTACTTAAAATATTAGGTACTCACGGTGTAAAAACGGTCGGGTTTATTATGGTTGTATGTATAGTTGTATAGATGGGTGCTTACGTACCTAAGTGCTAACTAACTTTACCACAAAGGTCATGTTACGTAGGTACCTATCTAATTATTCACAATATTTTTATTCAGTTATTTTGTTTAATCATTTTCTTTATTCAAATTACATGCATTTCTATTTATTCCGTTATAAACTCCATGAAACTGATTTGTTAGACTGGCTTTTACGCCCTAATGACTAATGTCTTCTGATTTTTCGATGCCGTGCGTGACTTTTACGACCCCAATATTACAGGGAACTAAAACTACAATGGCTTTTACGCCCTAACTCTTACTAGCATTAAAAATAAAGACGACTTTTTTGTATAATTTTTGTATAAGTAATTCTATTATCATCTTATTTCCAGATCTGACTACGAGCCGAGTCAGTCGACTAGGAGTTTTGATCAAAATAGTAGTTCGGATCAAAGCAATGATATAATCGAAAACAGCGACACAGAAATGCAACCAATAAAAATATCAAAAGCAACACACAAAAAAATCATAATTAATTCAAGCAGTGATGGCGATATCAATACCTCTATGATTTCTTTACCCCGAGCACATGCTTCATTCTTTGGAGACAACGTTGGTAGCCTTATACCACCAAAAAGCCCGTTTAAAAACAATAGTAACAAAATAAATATTATTTCTATGGAAGTCTTAAAACAGGCTGATAGTTCGTCGACTGTTGTATTACCACATCCAAATATTACTGCCCTCCCTGCAGATCCAGTAATTGCTGAAAATGAAATCTCATGTGCTGTGCCGACCGTTGAGTCGTTTTCTTCAAACCTTTTGCCAGCTGACTATGCTCCAGAAACCAAAGTTACATCAGTTCCGATCGCTAATTCGTCTCTAATTGTTAATACATTGTCTACCTACGACAATAGCACGCAGCTTGAATCTTCTTCCGTATTGACTGCTGAATTACCTACTTTATATGTTAATCTCGTGCCACAAGATGACTATGCCGCTGATGAACCCGAAGTTCCTTCTGTACCGATCCCTGAATCATCTGACTTGAAGACCAACCTTCTGCCGTTGGATAAATATATACCTCAATCTGATAGTTGTATACCTACCACCTCCAAGACGCCATTTTTAGAACTGAGTCCTTTACTGGCTGCATCTCACGATGAAACTCAGCTTGGACCTCCTAATCCATCTACAAGTACAGCACTGGCCAATTTAAATATTACACACACAGTTGAAAAAGATCGGACTAAAAGAACACGCAAAACTTCAACTTCAAAATACAAGATGTATTATATAGACTTCTTATCTGACGAGGAAGCTTTAGACTTTTCTGGTGGTAGTTCTGATGATTGGACTTGCAATGAATCTGAATCTAGTGGTTCACCTGAAAAGAAAAAGAAGAAAAAAGAAAAAAAGAAGAAAGCCCAAAAGGATGATACAAGTAAAAATATAACAAGGAAGAAACAGAAACTAATAAATAAACGGAAAGAACGAAAACAATTAAAAGATGAGGGAAAATCCTACCAAACCAAGAAAGGGGACATAGTTAAAGAAAAATCTATGAGAGAAAACCCATGTAAGCAGGATAAATGTAAAAGAGGTTGTTTTAATATAACGGAAGAAAGGCGAAAGTCTCTGTTTGACTTCTTTTGGAGCATAAGTTCACAACGGAGGAAAGATTGGCTTATTAATTGTACTCGCCAGGTATCAATTTCCAGGAAAAGAACGGACTCTCCAAATAGTAGGAGAAATTTAACATACGAGTACTTTATCAATAATGGTGAAGATCGTCAAAAAGTTTGTCAAAAGTTCTTGCTTGAGACATTGAATGTGACCCAGAAATATTTATTATACAATCTGTCTTATTCTAAAGAATATAATATGTCTCAGGATGATCGGAGGACACGTACATTTCCGGATAAGTATTCTCCAGAAGCAAAAGCACATGCAAAGTCTTTTATTGAAAAATTGCCAGCAGTCCCTTCACACTATAACCGGAAACGAACCAGCAGGGTGTATCTTCCCCAAGAATTAAAAAATGTATCCAATTTGTATAGACTTTATGTGAAAGAATGTGAAGATAAAAATCAAGATGCAGTTGGAGATACTATATTTAGAAATATATTTAATAATGAATATAATATCAGCTTTCATTGTCCAAAAAAAGACAAATGTCTTCTGTGTACAAGAGCCGACCGAAAAGAAATAAGCAGCGAAGAAGATAAAACCATTTTAGAAAATCACATTAAAGAAAAAAAATCTACTTATAAAAGGTTTCTAGCACATCAAAATTTAAGTAATCATTATAATATTAATGGTACTTTGACAGCTAGCTTTGATTTACAAAAGGTATTGACAACACCCCACGGAGATAGCATGTTGTTAGGGTACTCAAGAAAGTATGCAGTTTTTAATTTCACCATTTATGAAAGTGGAACTCAAAATATGAATTGCTACATTTGGGGAGAGTGTGACGGAAAACGAGGTAGCCAAGAAATAGCAACTTGTCTCTTTAAGTATTTACAAGAAGTTGACGAAAGAAAAATAAAAAATTTGATTTTATACTGCGATTCCTGTACAGGTCAAAATAAAAATAAAGTAGTTCTATCTGCCATAAACTATTACCTCAAAAAGTCCGTAAATTTAGAAACAATACAGCTTAACTTTTTGTTGCCTGGACATACATACATGCCTGTTGATTCAGTGCATGCAACAATAGAACGAGAAATAAAAAAACTCACCGTCTGGAGTCCTTCCCAGTGGATGCCTTACATTGCTTCTGCCCGAAAACGGCCACGACCTTATCGTGTTATTGTCATGGAGCATAGTGATTTTATTAGTTGGGACGAACTAGCTACAAAGACTTTCACTAAGGAAACGCTAAAAAACATGCAATTTAAAAATATTCGGATTGCTACATTTAAGAAGAAGAATGTTGATCAAGTTGAAATTAAGTACTCCATGCATGAAGACACATCAGTACAAAAAGTCATTCTATTTGAAGTACCTGAAAAAAGGCCAAATACAAAAGGGAAATCTAAAGCGAGAGGAAGACCTAAAAAAAATATTTGTTTAGATACAACTAATAATCACTGCCAAGCTGAAAAATCAAACGAATTTGTGTTGCGTAAGTTATATGACGCCAGATTACCAATTTCGACTGCAAAATATAACGATTTAAAACTTCTTTGTGACAATCACACAATACCCAGACCGTTCCAACAAGATTTTTTGTCGCTGCCTCATTTTAAAACAGTAGTAGACCAATTACTAGATACCGACGAAGAAGACGATGTAGTAGAGGAATTAGAATGAATGGGTACTTATCTACATTTTAATTTCATTAGAATAATGCATGAATGATTAATAAGTAGAAGAAAGATTTATTTTACAAATTATAATTAAAAAAAAAGGTTAAACAAATAAGAAAAAGAAAAAAATATATAAGAAGAGAAAGAAGATGAATAAAAAGAAAGTAAAAGATAAAAAAAATAAAGAAGAATACGATTACAAGCAATAAAATTAAAAAAGTAAGAAAACGAAACAAAAAACAGAAAAGGAAATAGAAAAAAAAGGAAGATTACTAATTATTGTCAATTTGATTTGATTTATGAATGAATAAAACTGATTTGCATCTTAACTAAATTTATTTATTTAATACACCAATACCTACCTAGTAGAATAAATTACAAACATACCATTATTTTATACTATTTTATCAATTTTAGTTAATTTATTTCTTAATTAATTAATATTAGATGATAGTAATTATATATCACAGTTAACTTAAAATTTAAATTAATGAAAATAATCAAAGTTCAATTCAATTAAATCTTTTCTTTTGTTTCACTATTCATGAATCGTGTGCATTTAACTTAACAGGTAGGTAACCTGATTCGTTATAATAAATTTTGTAATATAGAACTATGATAAATCAGATAATAATAATTATTATGCTATTATTTTGAGCTTCTATGCACCTTAATTTCATTATATTTCGTCGCTGCATCCTCGAGATTTTCATATAACACAGTAGTACACTCTTCAATGTGCTGGACATCGAACACTTTTTTAGAGCTTGCAACATTAAAAAAGACAAAATGGCGCCTCTGCACGCCACGTGGCCGGCTGGAAAAACTTCATTCGCTCTTAGTGTTCGGACCTCGAAACACCAATTCTTGTTATTTTATTTTCAGTAAACAAGTGTTATAATTATATTATAGTGACATTTAATGTGAATTACTGTATTGGCCTATAAAAATGGGCTAGTTTAAGTGCACGAAGAAGGAATATGAAGAATAATTTGGTGCCGATTGAATCTACGCAAATGCCGAGTGTCAGCAAAAAATGTAAGTACATACTTACTCTCCAGCAAATATGAATATTTTTCGAATTCTTTTTCTATTCGTTATTGATCATGCATATTAAGGTGACCGACTGTTACAACGATACTATCATTTTATTTTATTACCAATTATGATTACATTACATACCCCCCTGGCAAACAGGCGAGAGTCTATGTATAATTAGATTTTAGTTTTACTAGCTGAATGTTTTCTGGTATTATTAGGTTATTCTAACCTATTTTACAGTTAGCCATTCTATGGAATAAGACCTACTCTTTGTGTCAGATAGTACAAGCCCTGTTTTTACAACAGGTATGTACCGTTTGTAAAACCCTAATAATTATAATGCCCTGGGGCAATGTTTGGGTTATAATCATATGGAGATGTGATGATTTATTATTTACAACCTGATTAATTTACTTACACAACTAACCTAAATATCTGCCACGTGTTCTCTGAACAATGGGGGCAAATTATAATGGATGCACTCAGCAAGGATAATATAGGACTGAATCCTGAAATAGAAAATTTTCAGTTCCAGGTATTCATTAATGCTATAGAGGTTAGTTTCATTCAACCATTCAAATAGCTTTATTCTAAATAATCTGCAATGTAGTTTCTATTTAGATTAGTAGGTAACAGAAACGTACGCACATAGCCAGAATGCTTTTATTATATTTGATTGACCAAGTACACGTACAACTCAAGTACAAGTCCCGATGTTGATCCCGTCGACTTTTAGCACATGTATTAGTAACATGGGTTACCAGTATAGCGAACATGTGATTGATTTGCTAGTTTTGCAGACATGGTTTTTCCAGTTTAGTTGACTGTGATTGCTGTAAAAAACTTGTGGAAAATATAATTTGTATATGGTGAACGTGTATTAGTTATGTTTGATATCAAGTATAACAGAAAATGTTGTTAATTGTTTGTCCATTAATTTGAAATGGTATTAGTAATTTACTACGTAACTAAGTAGCTGTAAATATTCGATCTATTAATTTGAATATTTAAGTTAATAATACAGTATATTATATACATAATAACAATAAATAAATGTCTTGCCATCTCATCCCAGACGGGGCAGAGCCAGTACTATTGCAATAGTGTGGCCAACAGACAACTGATAAATATACATGTTTATTATTAAATACATACAAATTATAGATAAATTGAACCCAGGTACGGAACTAATAATCGCGCTAATCGAACAAATATTTGTCCCGAGTGGGGATCGAACCCACACCAGTATTATAGTTAGCAGTCAGGAATATTAAAATTAACCATTAGAGGCCAATATTAAAATTAAATTTAAAATTATCGTGTATTTTGACACGGGTACTCGTATTGTTAGATGCATACACATATTTACTTTTATTTAGTATGCTATGTTTAGCAGAGAGATTGGGCTCCCCAGATCTAGACAACAAGTTCAGGCCTACTTTTTAAATGAAAAATGACCTTGATATACTTACTGGAAGAAGGATCGTAACGCTTTCGACGTAAACGTTTACCCCTAATTGGAAATACTTTTTTCTCTTGCTTGTTTCCTCCGTTTTTTCACCTATTTTGAAATGCTTATGCAAGATAATAACCTGGCAATAGATTTTATTGTCGTTCCTCACTGGCCTAGTGAGACATGAATCCAACATAATAATCTGGCGAAGTCAATAAAGAGGCGTTTTCGTAACAAGCACTCAAAATGGAGACAATTGAATTAATGATTTCATCTCTGTCTCACAACACATTAAAACAATAACGACACAGCGTGTAAAAATTATGGAAATTTGGTCATAATAATAATATTGATGATTGCTTAAAAAAATAAAAAAAAATAAACAAAAATCAATCCTGTAGCATTAAACTTCATTACATAACAGTTCAGGTTAGGAGCTAATTTACCGTTCAGCACTTTCTCCCATATTGAGTAAACCAGATTTCGTTCAGATGCTAATATCAGGATATGGCTTAAAGGTATTTACAAAACTCAATACTGTGGAACTTGTTTTGTGAGTAGATGGTGCCCAAACGAAGGAATACCATTGGCAATTAAATAATAATATTAATAAAAAAAATATATATATATTGACATGTCTAATCGCGTTGTCGACTGCACAACGAATACAGATAAACTGTATTTATAACAAGATTCCTGATCAAATTAAGGTACTTCCAATGGTCCGATTCAAAAAGGCTTTACGCAAATGGCTAACTGAGATTTCTTTCTGTACAGTAAAGAAATTCCTGCAGGTCAAAAAAAAAAAAAAAAAAAAAAAAACAAATATATATATATATTAGTACCTGTTGTGTTACCAATGTTCTTACATTCACTTCTAAAACCATATTTATTTGCAAATAAATCGTTGACTTTGACTTTATTATAATGTATATTTTAAAGAGTCGTGAAGTGATTACGACCGAATACTAATACCATACCAATATAATTATTGAACCGTAATCCGATTACGGTCATTTACTCACATATGTATTTTATCTGATGCAGATTAGTAGCCTAAACTGTCGTCTAAAAATGTATATTTTAAAGAGTCGTGATGCGATTACGACCGAATATACGAATACCATACCAATATAATTATTGAACCGTGATGCGATTACGGTCATTTACTCACATATGTATTTTATCAGATGCAAATTAGTAGCCTTAACTGGCGTCTAAAAATGTATATTTTAAAGAGTCGTGATGCGATTACGACCGAATATACGAATATCATACCAATATAATTATTGAACCGTGATGCGATTACGGTCATTTACTCACATATGTATTTTATCTGATGCAGATTAGTAGCCTTAACTGGCGTCTAAAATGTATATTTTAAAGAGTCGTGATGCGATTACGACCGAATATACGAATACCATACCAATATTCGATTCCACATAAAAGTATTTTTTTTACGGAATAAATGAATTCTGATTTATAATTATTGAACCGTGATGCGTTTACGGTAATTTACTCACATTTATATTGTAATTGATGCAGATAATGAATCGGAGCATTCATTTTCATCATACCAGCAAATAAGCTCCGTCGAATCGATATCGTTGGTCAAGGTTAATACCCATAAAATTAAAGCGTCATGATTAGATTACCGAATATACGAATACAATACCAATATTATTTCTGAACCGTGATGCGGTTATGGTCGCTTACTCGCATAATAATATGTATGTTTTCTTATAAAGATAATGTATCTGAAGATTCATATTTATTAAATCAGGGAATACGCTCCGCCGCATCGTTGGTCAAAGCTAATACGGATAATATTAAATAGTTGCGAGGCGATTACAGCTGAATATACGATCACCATATCAATATTATTTCTGAACCGTGAAGTGAATACGGTCACTTACTCACATATATATTTTTCTTATGCAGATAATGTATCTGAGCATTCATTTTCATTAAATGTTGGAATACGCGTCGTATTGATACTGTTGGTCAAGACCTATAAAGATTCGTAATTCGATTATGACCGAATATACGAACACAATACCAATATAAATAATTGAACCATGGTGCGGTTACGGTCACTTACTCGCATAATAATATGTATTTTTCTGATGCAGATAATGTATCTGAGTATTCATTTTCATTAAATTTTGGAATATGTTCCGTCGTATCGTTGGTCAAGGCTAATACGCATAAAATTAAAGAGTCGTGATTCGATTACGACCGAATATACGAACGCCGAATAATGCATGTGAGCATTCATTTTTAGCTAATTAGGTTATACGCTCCATTGATATCGAATAATATTGACCCGATTACTCAAACTCTTGATAATGTTGTCGCTACGCACGATCCTACCGCTGATATTGCTACCCCGACCACATAATCTAATAAAGATGAACTCTCAGCATATGAGCTTTGGCCGCAGGCCCTTTGGAATGCCTTAAGTGTATCCAAAATTAAAGTTGAAATTTTTAAACCCAAGATAAGATTCGTTGTTTCAAATATTACAAATAACGATTCCAATATTTAAAATTCTCGAAAGCAAGGCCTCAATCGCATTTAATTCTTTTATCACAATTAGAAGGAGATATGCCCAGAGAAAACCCTGATAGCATACATATAACTAATAGGGCCGTTTAGAGACACGTCTAATGCCGAAAGGTTAATTCCGACCACTAAAAAATTATACCACAACGCAACCGCATCTACAATCCGATGCTGTATCCAGCAAGTATTGCAAGAGAGCAGATATTGACGCAAGAATATACTCTCCGCATAGCGCTCGCCACGCAGAGACGTCCGTGGATGCGTTTCCATTGAAGTGATTAAAGGCAGCAGGATGGTCATGAAATTCCCGCGTATTTAGTAAATTTTATGACAGATCTAATAATATAATGATCCTGTATTTAAAAGTGCCAGTTTATTACTGTTAAGTATAGTTAAAAATGATTAAGTTAATTAGATAAAGCAAATTATTACATGTAACAATTCGTTTTTGGGTATTGGTTCAATACTCTTACTAACGATTTCCTTAAAGCTCTAAACATCTACTGTGTTATATGAAAATCTCGAAGATGCAGCGACGAAATATAATTGAAGGTTAAACAAACTTACCTTAAGTGAAGTTTGACCATAATTATATGAGTCGCTGCATCCGAAGAGATTTTCGATCCCTCCCGCCCTTAAAGTATTCTTGTGAATACTTTCTTCCCGTTACTTGTTTTTAATGCTTTGCCTTTAGTGAAATCTTAGGTAGATACTGAGGACTCTGAAAAGAATGAAGTTTTTCCAGCCGGCCACGTGGCGTGCAGAGGCGCCATTTTGTCTTTTTTAATGTTGCAAGCTCTAAAAAAGTGTTCGATGTCCAGCACATTGAAGAGTGTACTACTGTGTTATATGAAAATCTCTTCGGATGCAGCGACTCATATAATTATGGTCAAACTTCACTTAAGGTAAGTTTGTTTAACCTTCAAATATTCACCACATTAAATCTTACAAAATTATAATTATTGTAGGTTTACTCACGATAATTGTTATAAGTGGTGCAGTCATTACGACCTTTTCACTGTCTAAAGATGGTTTATACGACACGATGTATGTTAGCATTATAGATATTTGTGGATTTACGTCCTATAGTACGTATTTATAGACGGTGTAAAAGCCATTTTTATTAAAATTTTGGGTCGTAAATCCATCCTATCTTCTAAACCATAAGGTCTACTTAAAATTAAGCTTCTTGATATTAAAGAGCACTTAAATGCAAGTAAATATCACCAATTCATTCGAATTTAACTCTATTGCAAAAAAAGTTATTTTCCAAAATTTAAAAAAAAAAACGTTTTTTCGCTCCCCTGTAAAGTTGCTATTTTGGCTTTTACGCCCTTTCTTCCCCGAAGTAGCGTTATATGAGTTCCAATCCAGTAAATCATAACAGATGTACTGTATCATTCTACTCAAAACAAAGAAAAACCAACACAGTCTTTCAGTTCTTTCTTTTCAGTTCTCAACACAGTAAAAGTCTTCTAAACGTTTCACATGTAACAACAAAAATAAATAAAACTGTCTAAATTTTATCGAGTAAACTATTCATTGACCAGATCACTTGTTTTGATTAGCATAGACTGTTGTAAGCATTCATGGAACACTTTATTTGACAACTGATCACGCACTCGATTACCAGCAATAACCATAATTATCCAAAACCATATCCAGTGCATCCATATTGTAAACCCACTAAGTAACTTTATCCGACGACTAGCGACCCACTCAACATCCAGTGAGACACCTACTCACTCATCTAACCAGCGCAGTCACATAGTACGCCCGCTAACTAACATTATCCGACGACTAGCGACCCGCTCATCATCCAGTGAGATACGTACTCACGCAATCAACCAGCGAAGGCACATAGTACGCTTCCAAACTAACTTTATCCGATGAATAGCATCCCGTCCACCATCCAGTGAGATATCTACTCACTCAATTAACCAGCGAAGTCACATAGTACGCCCCCTAACTAACTTTATCCAACACCTAGTATCCCGCTCATCATCTAGTGAGATACCTACTCACGCAATTAACCAGCGAAGGCACATAGTACGCTTCCAAACTAACTTTATCCGATGACCAGCATCCCGTCCACCATCCAGTGAGATACCTACTCACTTAATTAACCATCAAAGTTACATAGTACGCCCCCAAACAAAACTGGTCAAAATTCTCACTGTATTTGTCCACTAGCAGTACCCGCGGACATCGTTCCGCATTATAAGTATTTTTGTCCCTGCCCGTTTGTCCCGCGTAATACTTCAAGATTAATAAAAATTATGATTATATTCTATGACACTCCACAACAACGTAGCTTTCTATTGGTGAAATAATTTTAAGAACCGGTTCAGTATATCCAGAGATTATCCCTTACAACGACACCATCTCACAAACTCACCAACGTTTCCTCTTTATAATATTAGTACAGAAGTATAGATAAAACAAATAATCATAGCAGTAATTTAAGTAACCAACAATATAAAATCTACATAATGGTGCTTGTAATTTAATCATTCCATCAAATAAATATATTCAACGATTTCCATTTAAATATTCCAAGAAGTTTATGGATGTAGCCATAAACGTATCAAAATTCAATTTTATCCATCTCGAACGCACACAATACGTTCGGCCACTATATACAGTAATGTGTGCTTATTAGTACTGCCAGAGAGAAGCCCCGGCCACGTACCCGCGCCCACGGTTATATAACACAGTTTACACAGCATAATCCATTATCAGAGAGTTGCCCTGACCTTTGGGTAATGCTATATACAACAATGTGAGCTTATTAGTACTGCCAGAGAGTAGCCCCGGCCACGTACCCGCGCCCACGGTTATATAACACAGTTTACACAGCATAATCCATTATCAGAGAGTTGCCCTGACCGTATGGGTAATGCTATATACAACAATGTGAGCTTATTAGTACTGCCAGAGAGTAGCCCCGGCCACGTACCCGCGCCCACGGTTATATAACACAGTTTACACAGCATAATCCATTATCAGAGAGTTGCCCTGACCTTTGGGTAATGCTATATACAACAATGTGAGCTTATTAGTACTGCCAGAGAGTAGCCCCGGCCACGTACCCGCGCCCACGGTTATATAACACAGTTTACACAGCATAATCCATTATCAGAGAGTTGCCCTGACCTTTGGGTAATGCTATATACAACAATGTGAGCTTATTAGTACTGCCAGAGAGTAGCCCCGGCCACGTACCCGCGCCCACGGTTATATAACACAGTTTACACAGCATAATCCATTATCAGAGAGTTGCCCTGACCGTATGGGTAATGCTATATACAACAATGTGAGCTTATTAGTACTGCCAGAGAGTAGCCCCGGCCACGTACCCGCGCCCACGGTTATATAACACAGTTTACACAGCATAATCCATTATCAGAGAGTTGCCCTGACCGTATGGGTAATGCTATATACAACAATGTGAGCTTATTAGTACTGCCAGAGAGTAGCCCCGGCCACGTACCCGCGCCCACGGTTATATAACACAGTTTACACAGCATAATCCATTATCAGAGAGTTGCCCTGACCTTTGGGTAATGCTATATACAACAATGTGAGCTTATTAGTACTGCCAGAGAGTAGCCCCGGCCACGTACCCGCGCCCACGGTTATATAACACAGTTTACACAGCATAATCCATTATCAGAGAGTTGCCCTGACCGTATGGGTAATGCTATATACAACAATGTGAGCTTATTAGTACTGCCAGAGAGTAGCCCCGGCCACGTACCCGCGCCCACGGTTATATAACACAGTTTACACAGCATAATCCATTATCAGAGAGTTGCCCTGACCGTATGGGTAATGCTACGCCATTAACATTTATTTGGATATAACACAAAGCCTTGAATCCATAAAAATGCCTACACACAAACCCTTGAACGTGGTGATTATTTAACAATTATTTTCAAGTATGACCAATTACAAGCGGTTTAATAATATTATATCTTTGTTTTATTTTTAAATATGGTCTACATACCTTTTTCCTGGGTAATTTCCACTTCTGAGATGTTAAGAAAACACGTTATTCAGCAAGCATATACGTATATTCAAGTCCTCAGGATTGCACCATTACAACACTTATCCAACTTAAACTAAACCAATTCACTTCAGCATTATAATAAATGAATGTACATACAAAACACGATACTTGTTAACAACGTTTCGGTTCCAGCGCTCCGTGAGCTCTGCCCAATTAGGCGAGCATGCCGAATGGCATGAACGGGAATGAACTGAATGCATCGGCCATTCCGCTCATTCATCTCTTTTAGGCAGATTATATCGTTTTATTAAATATTAAATTAAATACAAAACAAAATCATACCTTTTTAAGTAAACAAATCACCAAAAATGTTACCAATTATTTGGAAATCATAACAATATAATGTATTATTATTATTAACTTGACAATGTCACACAGATCATCCTAGCCCCAAACTAAGCAAAGCTTGTACTATGGGTACCAGGGGCCGATATACATACTTATATAGATAGATAAATACTTAAATACATAGAAAACATCCATGACTCAGAAACAAATATTCGTGCTCATCACACAAATATTTGCACTTACCGGGATTCGAACCCAGGACCACCAGCTTCGTAGGCAGGAGCACTACCAACTAGGCTACGGTGACCGTCAATACTACCGTAATACGATACTAGGTATTCATTCCAGGTACAATAGTAAAACCCTTGTTGGATACCATAATATTCCATTGCGGAAAGAATCGCAGGATCACCCTATACCATCCTGTGAGTGTCGTGAAAGGGAAAGCGTATACGTAGTTGATACACCAGGTAGGCGAACAGTAGCGCCGCCCGTGTACTAGCTACCACCTCAGTGCGGTCGCCGACCTAAATTCCTAGCGGTTTCTCCCAATTTGAATTTGAAATTTGATTTTGAATAAATTACATCAGGTTTTGAAGACAACGCAAAAGATGGACATTCATAATTTCACTATATTTTATTAAATTTTTGTATTCATATTACATTTGTTTTTAACTCGATATCTTTAAATCAATTATGATTAATGTGGCTTATTATTCAAAGGGATACGCCTTCAAGATAGTACCTTATATATTTTGCAAAAACCGGGTAATACCTTCCTCAAATATCCTCAATCCTTAAATAATAACGTATTTTGCATTTTTATTTTGTTGATTTTATTATCAGATTTGTTTAAGCTGCTCAGTAGGCTCTCACATCTAAATGCTCTAACCGATCCGTAAACTATCGGCAAGGTTAAGCAACCAAGTTCGCGGTCTGTCCGTAGATGGGTGACCACCGAATTGGTTTAGTTTCTGAGCGTCTTCGTGCTTCGGAAGGCACGCTGTAGTAATTAGACACCGAGATGTTATTCCCGGTTGTAGTCATTAGACAACAGTCGTTAAGTCATGTCAGAAACCTACTGCGCGGCTTGAAAAACTCTGACACCAGGGTAACCACTGCCTTTACGATAAGTAAGTAAGTAGGCATGTAACAAGTTATAGCTACTGTTGTTTTGATGACTACGATCGAGATCTGCCGGATCAACAACGTAAAGTATCCTAGAAAGCACATAGACTCATAAATTATAATATTACTAGCGGCCCGGTACGTGCTTCGCTACGCTTTTAAGTATTAGTACAAATTGTTTGTATATGGGAGTATAGAAAGATGTTGATTTTACACTTTTTCAAGACTTTTTTTAATTTTTCTCTACGTACAAACCTTCCCTGGACTTTCACGAATAATTCAAGACCAAAATTAGCCAAATCGGTAAAGGAGTTGTTGAGTAATAACATTACAACGAAAAGTGGCATTGATTTTTAAATATATTATAATATTATTATATAAATCCAATCTATTGTGAGGGCAATAACTTAGAGCGTCTGTGTGTAATATGTATAGATATAAAGTAGGTTAGCTCGCGTTGGTCAGAACCGGGGCCAATACTTCATAAAACTAACAGCTTTGATACTATCTGTGACATTACAACGCCCTCCCTTAACCTTTACAACCGGATAAGGTCTGATTTAAAAGTCTAATGTCCCGATAAAACCCTTAGATAATAACAATTTATGTTCCAAAATGGATAGGGATCTTAGTTGCAACCCAATTGGTTATTCACAAGGCCATATCCTGTAGATACCGGAAGGAGGGAAAACTGAGGGTTTTAAAATACATTGGTGAATAGCAAATGTAGAGGTGAGATTCATGTCAAATATACAATGTACACTACAGTATTCGTTGCAAAACAAGGCCTTGCGGTAGACCTAGCATTTTGCATTGTCATTTTGACAATCCTACAGCAATTATCCTACTACTATTCGACCTGTATTACATAATTATTAGATAATTAATAAGTTTCATAATAGCCAATGAAGCTGACAATATTGTGGACAGTACGTTACTTAAAAATATATAAGTAAAGATTAATGAAACGAGTAACATTCAAATATTTGCACACAATCTCGTAAATGTCACCGCGTTCTAAAAATAACTTCAAAGCAGGCTCAGGCAGCTCTGAACAATGCATTAAGAATTTGACCTTTCCATGTAACAATTTAAACTAGAGAATGTAGATTCGTTATATTTTCGGCAGGAAACAGTATGTTATTTAGACAATAGATCGTATAGAGGTTTTCAAGCCCATAATATTTTTACCATTCGGGCCATACCTTTTTCTGTATATAAAAACTTCAAGTATGAAGCAATATTTTCTATTTCAAAAGAAGGAGGTTATCAAATCGGCTGTATGTTGTTTGCTGTTTGTTTGTGTGTACGTAATTTCTCAGTTATTTCTGAACAGATTTTATCAATTCCTTTTTTAAACGATAAGGACTTTTTTGCGTTCCGGAATCATATAAATGTCTTATAAGGCAATGTAAACTACTTATTTTGTTAATTCTATAAAATTTTAATAGTAAATAAATAAGGCGATAAGACCGCCCATTTTACATTATGTTCTTTATATCCAATGTATTTTCTTTCCGTTTGAGCGTGTATAATAAAGATAATTCTATTTATCTATCTATTTTATTAAAGAAAAGTCGAACTCTCTCAATTTTATTTCTTTACTAGCTGTGCCCCGCGGTTTTACCCGCGTTAAAATTATAACTTATCGCTCCTCTCCCGTAGGTGATAGCGTGATAATATGTAGCCTATATGTTGACCCGACCTCTTAGTAATATTCATGCAAAATTTGAAGTAAATCCATGCAAACCTTTTTGAGTTTAGCCCGGACATACATACAGACAAACAGACACACAGACAAAAATTCTAAAAACTATATTTTTGGCTTCGATATCGATTTTAGATGTCGCCACAATTATCCTTTTAAAAAAATATTCAATGTACAGTTTTGACTTTCCTACGATTTTATTATATGTATAGATTCAAGTTATTTATTAAAATTATCTAATAAAAACTTCATAGTGCTAACGCATAATTATATTTTTTGTTATATAGTTGTCACTTTTGGGACACACACACACATTTGGGATCAAATGGCTGTGTGTGAATAATGTCCCGGGATACAAAGAAGTACAAGACAACTATTTTTGTAACCCATTAGTTAGTAGTTGTTCTGAGTCTGGATGTACTTTGTGTCTATCAGTCATACGCGACACGGGGATTAATATACATAGGAAACATGTAACAATTAAAGAAATCGCCTGCATTTAATTTTGGTCAGTTTACTTATGTATACTTTATTTATTAAATTTAGTGTACTTTTAATGCGTATGATATCATTGTTATTTATTAAATAATATTCTTGGCTGACATCAGATTAATAGAAGAAAATGAAACGCCAACAAAAGTACTTACTTTTAATGTAAAATCTTACGTATATTGTTTGTAATGGGGACACCCATTGCAATAATTCTTTACAACTACAACCTCTTTCATTCTCATTAAAATATTATAAAGAAACCTCCGCCACATTTTCTGTCTCCACTGAATATGAAAACTCACACAAAAAGCCTCATATTTTGAATTTTTACCCACCGACCACCTTTTGTATCCAAACTTATATATTTTTTTTATCACCTCAAGCATTTTTGCAGTAAACTTGTATTTAAAAAGCTGGCCAAGTGTGATTCAGACTTGCACATTGAAGGTTCCGTACACACTACATGTTACAAAAAAAATCGCTTTTTGTGATACCTACTTAGATATTCATTTCAATTCAAATAATTTATTTCGGAAAAATATCCATATAATGTTAGTATAACTCAGCCTAATGTTAGTATCAATTATATTAAGGGTGTCTGGACTCTTACCCACCTGTGTAAAAGGGGTATATATAACAGATTATGATTATTTTATTATGATTCACTGAATGACAACGATTCTGTGCGTGCATTAGCCTACATAACAACCAATCACAATGTAAGTAAAAGACATGACATTTAAAAAAAAATCGTAAACTGAAAGCAAAAGAAGACGAAAAAAGCAAGCCCGCAGTTTCTTTGTGGCTTTCTTCTCCGGGTCGTCCACCTAGGTAGCTAGAGAAAGCCGCAGGCTAGCTAGGGTAGGTTCCTCAGCGGCGAGGATCGCTTTGGCCCATTAACGCGTGATCGGTGATCCCGTGCATGTGATCACACCCTCCTTTAGAATTTCGTCTTTTGCTTTAGTCTTCAATTCTTTAATTTTAATATAGTAGAACTAAATTTCAAATTAATAGATTAGTAAATTGTTATTTATTTAAGGATTTCAGAAAATATATGCGATAAAACAAACCGCACGGACTGACAATTAATTTGTTTTTGTAAATTTTTACTATCCACTTTGTTTATGTACTGCATTGTGATCTTGACAAGTACAAGTGCTGGATAAAAATTTCATTTCATTTCATTTCATTTCATAGGTTAGATACTTACTTTCTTCACCCGCTTAGAGGTTGAATTAATTTTTTTTTGAGTGCACATCAACGTCATTTAAGGAATATTTACTGCTACAAATATTCCTTAAATGAAGACAATATGACGTATAGTAGATAGTATGACTCAAATATGAATATGCCTTATGTGTAAAAATATCACAATAACACTTCTTGGTCGAATCCGGAATTAGAACTCAGGGTTTTATTAACTGCGATAGAATACGATACGAAAACTAAAAGAACGAAGCAGTAAAATATACTAAAGTAAGTATCAAAAGTACTAAATGTAAATAGTATTGTCTGTAATGATGTCATACTAACATTATAATTCCAAAAGTTTGTCCGACTTCTATATTTCTGCTTTATATTGTTTCTGTTTATTGGTCATTTATTTAAACGACTTGAAATTCGTTTGTTACTGAAGTCGATAAGAAACGCAATACTAACACGGTAACGGCTCCGGTAACACCAGAAGAGCTGTATAATTCTTTTTACTTATTTTTTTAAAGACAACGTCCGCATTAGGGAAATAATCCTTGTGTCGCGGGGTACTTTACAAACATATAATAGACTGACACAAATTACATCCAGACTCTGAAGAACTATTTATGGGTCACACAAATAGTTGTCCGGCGTGGGACTCGAACCCGTGACACGATACGGTGAGGCGACTATCTTAGCCGCTGCGCCACACGTGCACTCGATTGTTTATCTTTGAATTGTTTGTCAACTTGGTGGTATAAACAACACTTGGTGGTTAATAGTATTGTCTGTAGCACTGTTACTATAAGATCTATTCATACTAACATTATAATTCCAAAAGTGTGTCCGACTTCTATATTTCTGCGTTATATTGTTTCTGTTTATGGACTTGAAATTCGTTTGTTACTGAAGTCGATTAGAAACGCGATGGTAACACGGTAACGGCTATGGTATCACCAGAAGACTTGTATGATTGTTTGTCTACTTGGTGGTATAAGAAAGGGGAACAAAATTATCCATCGTAACAGGATCTCAAAAACAAACTTACCAGCTTGGGCCTCTTGACTCAGTCCAAAGACGCGCTGTGAGGATAATTGATGATCCTAAGTAATGGAATCAGGCGTTACTTTGCGGAAATCCATAACAATCAAAATACAAAATCAATATGAAGTGTTAATTCCGCTAATTGTCAGTTTAATCATGCCGGGATGCAATTTGCACCGCCCTCCCTCCCGCCCGCAATAATGTGCACATGCAAGAAGGACAACATAAAAAAGCAAATTACATGCGCCAGTACGATACCCAACACGTGTTTCAGTCTTCCACGGACCATTCTCAAGGGCTGCTAACTCGTCGAGTGCTCGAAGGAGTCCCCTTATATATTGATTTTGATTGACGATCCTAAGATAAATAGACACATTGATACCTTAAGTCTAAGGAGAGACTTTGCCTCTCTCTGTGTGTCTGTGTTCAGAGGAATTATTTGATTTGATGCCCACGGCCACCTTCTACCATCGCACCTCTCGCCACAGACAGGGTATTCATCCTCACATCCTCGAACCTTTTCGATCACGTACGGTTCGATTTCAACGAAACTTCCTCTCACGTACGTTGAGGTTGTGGAATAAACTCCCTATTACAGTTTTCCCAAGAGACTACAGCATGGGGCCGTTCAAAAAGGGAGTTGTAAGGTTTCTAATGGGTTGGCAACGCGCTAATGATGACCCTGGTGTTGCAAGCGTTCATAGGCTACGGTGACCTCTTACCATCAGGTGGGCCGTATGCTCGTTGCCAACTAAGTTGTATAAAAAAACTATTTAGTAATTGAACTTTGAAAAATTACTCAGTCGAAAACATGAATAAGTGAAGTCAAAGCTTCATAAGGCCCAATTTGGTGCACTTGAATATTTCAGGTCGCGTTGAAGAGAATGGCATTTTATTCGCTTTTCCTCCGCAGGCATGTTTATTCAATAACGTAACGAATTTACGCTCTGATGCAAACTGAAGTTCATCAGATTGCACGTAAATTTTAAGGCAGGCTCTTGATATTTGATGAAAAATATTTTTTGAAATATTCCATTAAATCTTTTCATAAATTAATATTCTACTGAAATATCCCTATACATGTAACATAAATAAAATAAAAATGGTTTTTATTCACGTAGATTTAAAAAAGCGCTTGTAAATTGTCAGAACATGCTTGACGGTCACCGTAGCCTAGTTGGTAGTGCTCCTGCCTACGAAGCTGGTGGTCCTGGGTTCGAATCCCGGTAAGTGCAAATATTTGTGTGATGAGCACGAATATTTGTTTCTGAGTCATGGATGTTTTCTATGTATATAAGTATTTATCTATCTATATAAGTACGTATATCGTCGCCTGGTACCCATAGTACAAGCTTTGCTCAGTTTGGGACTATTATATTTGGGACATTGTCCCCAGATATTATTATTATTAAGTAATGTATAATTAATTAATTCATTTATATTTCTAGGTACATATAGATATTTAGTTACACGGATTGTATGAAAAAATTACAATAAGATTTATTTTATAATAGTAATGATATTTAGCTAGCGTATATTAAGTTATTATCGTGGAGATGATGTGTAGGTTTAATAATCGAAATTTAAAATTTTAGCTATATTTTTACTAAACATTATCTGAATGGTTCTGTCTATATTAAGGTACGAATTATATATTATTATTATTGCGGACCTTGTGTTTATAACGACAGTACCACCGGATCAAATATGCAACAATTAGATGTTTATTAAAACACGTCTATTATTTAGTTATTCTTTTATTAAAGACATCGCCCGAACTAGGAAAATAATCCCAGTGTCACGGGGTACTTTACATATAAAAAACTAGCGACACCTTACTATATAGTAGAAAACTAGCTAGTAAGGTGTCGCTAGTTTATTTACGTGTTTGCACGTCTTGACACGATCAACTCGTAGCACGCACCATCGTTAAAGTGCCAATCTATTCGGTTTGTCAAACTTTTTCGCTGTATGTATTCACATAAATAATCTATACATATAATAAAATCTGAGGAAAGTGAAAACTGTACATTGAATTTAATATTAGGAAAGTGAAAACTGTACATTGAATATTTTTTTAAAACGATACTTGGGGCGTGATCTACAATCGATATCGGGAGACGTCGGGTCAACATATAGGGTACAAATTCTCACGCTATCACCTACGGGGGAGGAGCTGTGATAATTTATAAAGTTTAACGCGGGTAAAACCGCGGGGCACAGCTAGTTTATTATATATTAATTAATTAATTAAAGATAAGATAATATAAGATAATGAATTAAAGAAGTTCACTTCTTACCGACATATTTTTTGTCATCAATACTGTCTAAAGTCTAATATTTTAATGCAATGTGCAAAATTCTTCGTTTTTGCTTCCGGAGAGAAAACAAATAGTGCTGAAGAAACAACGACCAAATAAAGAGAGGGGGGGGGGGGTTTCTACAATCGATATCGAAGCCAAAAATATAGTTTTAGAATTTTTGTCTGTATGTATGTCCGGGCTAAACTAAAAAAGTTCTGCATGGGTTAACTTCAAATTTTGCATGAATATTACTAAGATGTCGGGTCAATATATAGGCTACATATTATCATGCTATAATCTACGGGGGAAGAGCTGTGATAATTTATAAAGTTTAACGCGGGTAAAACCGCGGGGCACAGCTATAAGTATATATATAATTAGAAGTCCTACTAATTGTTTATCGCATTACATGCTCAGCTTTATTGCTTAAGACAGACTGTGGGCCACAAAATTGGTAAATTTATTGCCTCTATATAATGAGGTATAATAAATGCCATCATAATCAGTTTGTGACCTATAACTATATAATAATATAATATCTATAATATCTAGGGACAATGTCACACAGAACGTCCTAGCCCCAAACTAAGCAAAGCTTGTACTATGGGTACCAGGCGACGATATACATACTTATATAGATAGCTAGAAAACATCCATGACTCAGAAACAAACGTTCGTTCTCATCACACAAATATTTGCACTTACCGGGATTCGAACCCAGGACCACCAGCTTCGTAGGCAGGAGCACTACCAACTGGGCTACGGTGACCGTCTCGGTGTCGGACCGTACGGTGAACTCTTTTATTAACGAATGAAATTTTAAATTGACCTCTAAAATGTTAGCATACTGTACTGATGATCATAGATAGTCACAAAATAGACCTATAACTAATGAAACTTGTGTCAAGATGTGTCGGATGGCGTGGTTGATGAATGCTTGCCTTTCAGGCTACAGGTCGTGGGTTCGATTCCCACCCAGTACAGATATTTCTGTGCATGAACATGTCTGTTTTTCCTGAGTGTGATTATCTACAGTAAGTAATTACAAAAGTATATTTATTATGTAAAAGTATATTATATTATGTAATTTGTGTCCGTCTATTATATATTTGTAAAGTACCCCGTGACAAAGGGATTAGATTCCCTAGTGAGGGCGTTGTCTACAAAAATAAAGAAATTAAAAGTAGTATACATATCAGTTATCTGATTTCTACAGTGCTAGCTCTGCTTAGTTTGGAACCAGATGTATAAATAACTAGCAGCCCGGTACGTGCTTCGCTACGTATAAGGCATAGTAATAAAAAAAAATATTATTAAGTTCATTTATTCAAACAAAAAAAAAAGATTTTGATTTTATACTTTTTCAAGACTTTTTTTAACGTTTCTCTACGTACAAACCTTTCCTGGACTTCCACGAATAATTCAAGACCAAAATTAGCCAAATCGGTAAAGGCGTTGTTGAGTTATAACATTACAACGAAAAGTGGCATTGATTTTTATATATATAGATGTCAAAAAAATACTTTAAAATCTGACTTGGAACTGCCTTAACCACAGAGCAACACGTGCATGACTTGTTACGTTAATTTTGTGTGAGTAAATAGATAAAATGGATCGACATATCCAATCAGGGAAAAGGTCAGCAATACGTGAGAGAGCCCAGGTGGGGTGCAAACGTTATAGGCTAAGGTACCCTTACCATTTGCTAGCCAAATGCTAATTAGCCGATTTCGTGATGAATATTAAAAAATACTCCCGTTTCCCGAGTAACTTCGTATTTCGAAATATTCTGAAACTCTTTTAATGTTCATATTAAAGCATTTCGCTCTTTTATTTTATATATACGTCCTAAATTAATAACCTTCAATGGGAACATCTTTATTACGCGACGTAGCTACTTCATTATTACAAAAGGCATTTTTTCTCTCTGCTCATTTTTCTGTGTCAAGCGATATTGAATTTCCGCGCTTCATTAGACAGACATCGTACTTACTTCGAACACTATGCTTTTTTTCAAATTTTGCAATTGAAACCAATCATATTGGCTTTTTATTTCATTGAACCAATTGGAATTGATAGATTTTGTTTCGAATAATTGTGCTAATGTTACTTTTTAATTACGATTGTTGGGCGTAACTCCAACAAATAATAATAAAATACGATGGTATAGATAATACACTGGTATATTAAACTGGTAAAATGGTTATGGTTAAATGGTAATGGTTGAATTGACGCGGCTGGGTTGGTGGCTGTTCGTCAACTAACATTATAACTATTTAAATATTAAAACTAAAGATTTGGGTCAGTGCGCATCGTGGAATTGCTGACTGCGCGCGCGTTTATGTCAATGAACTGTACTTTGTACAACGGTTTCTATGTTGTTTCTTATTTTTATTTTATATTATGTATTTTATTTTATATTATATATAACCGCCAAAATGTACAATGCTAAATGTCATCTTATTTTAAGCAATGGTAAACTAGTTTTGTGATGGGAGAAATAAATGCATATTCTATTCTATTCTAATGTAAGCTAAACTTGCTCCTCATGTATGCAATTACATACGGTGGGGATTTAAAGCAGGGTGCCTTAGTCTCCTTCTCTTCAGTAGTTTCAAGGAGGAGATGGCTAGTTGACTTACAGTTGTGGGTATGGCCATCCCGTATGGAAATGAGGCCAGGCTTTCGGGCATGTTGTCTATATATTGTAAGTGATGATTAGTACATTGTAAGTGACATTTTTCCTCAAGAGGTTGATTTTTTTCGTCATATTGTACGGCTAAGTAGTCCCGGGTAAATGATTTGCCTGCGATATATTGTTTTCGTGTAATCTTTCTGATGTCACCTTCCAAGTCTCTCCGTGCTTAGCGAAACGCAAAGTTCTTTGAGTGGGGAACTAAAGCTTCATTCAAACTGTCTCAAGTAAAAATTCAGCATGCTGCGGCTAAGACCACGAGCTTAATGGGAAAAATAGTTAACGGCACTCTCCGATAGGCAAGTAGGTTGGGTTCTATTCGGTCAATGATTCTTAGTTCGTTATGGACACCAATAAAGGTAAACATGACTTCAACTATTAATTTAAAGCCCAGATTTAGCTCGCAGCTTAGTCACATCTGTATGTTTTTACAATTTATAAAATTACTAGCTATGTCTTGCGGTTTTCCCCGCGTTAATTTTTATAAATCATAGCCTATGTGTTAATCCAGGGTGTCAGCTAACTCCATACCAAAAGTTTATTATAATCGCTCCAGCCGTTTACGTGTGAAAAAGTAACAAACATACACTGAGTGTGTTTGTTTGTTACTTCTTCATGCCTAAACTCAGAAATAAAATAAAAATTAAATTAAATAAAAAAGGTTTTTATTCACGTAGACTTTAAAAAAGCGCTTGTAAATAGTCAGAACATGTTTGTAGTAATACAGTTACTTTCGCCTTTATAATTCTAGTGTGATTGGTGGCACTTTCGAAAAATGTGCATCGATGGTTTTGTACGATTAATATTCAGAACATATTTTCACTTTTATACTTTTACTTACCTAAAGAAATGGGAACATCGGATATTCTCATATTTTGTAGTATGACTGGCCTCATAGCCTAGTGGTTAGTGATCCTGACAGCTAAGCCCGAGGTTATGGGTTCGATTCCCACCCGAAACAACTTTGTGTGATGAATAATATTATTTGTTCGGTGTCTGGGTGTTATTTGATCCATAATATATATGTATGAGTTTATGTGCAATCGCAACACCAAACGAGTCACAGGTGCAATGCTGGAATTTAAAAAGTCAGCAAACAAGTGTTGTTTAACCTTCTACCCACCCCGATGAGCTCTGGCGACTTGTTGTGGAGGTGTTCCTGGAGGTGTTCTGGAGGTGTTCCCAGTCGCGCTGCTCTGTCAGCGACCGAAATATAAATGTGCCCTGGTGTGTAAATATATAAAAAAATAGGTAATCTAAAAAAACAAAAGTGCTTTGAACAACACTACTTACTGAAGTAAAACTTCTTTAGATCCAAACTAAGGTGACCGCTTAACAATAACTGGTCCGAATACTTGTTAGGTATCGAGAGCGTCCATACGCTACAGTGACCGGGTGTTGCTTACACTTGTTTGATGTAGAGTATGGTTATCGCCTATTCAAACATGACTAAAACAAACTTCAATTTTGACATAAGAAATCTCGCAATCTTTCTGTATATATTCACTACTCACTTCTATTTCCCTCTCAACTTCCGTTACCCTCGCCCGATCATACTTTTTGTAACGAATTCACAAGAAGCTCAAGTCAAGCGCTCCTAAACAAGTTTTGATTTAAAAGTAATATATGTATTCGTATATTTTATTACGGAACTCAGAAATACTGTTATCAATAATATCAAAATCGGGCGACTTTTGACCAAAAAGATATAAAATTTACGGGAGCACTTTCGAGGTGTAATGTGCATCGTTTATTTCGTGTGATTAGTATTCCATTATATACAGAACCATTTGTGTTCTTTGTATGTTTTTGACTCGCCGAAAGGAATGGGAAAGTTTGTTTTACTATCATCATCATCATCATGTTAGCCAAAGTACGTCTATTGCTGGACAAAAGCCTCCCCAAAGAATAGGGTGATGTATATCCCCCTATTCTTTGGGGAGGCCAAGCGTGGCGATTATGGTATCATAATCGCCACGCTTGGCAGACGGTTTGGCGATCGCAGTTTGATGGTCATAGTTTACAGAAAAACGCTGCTTCCCGTTCTCTGGTAGGTAATCCTCGGTCGGTTTCTACGCCCCCCTAGTATTCAGTACAAAAATGTTATGAATATTTTACAATATTAATCTCAAAAATATTTTGAATTACTAATATTCAAAATATGTTTTATATTTATTTCATAGCATGTAAAACATGTCCTCTAAATGTCCTGCCCTCTAAAGTCTGGGCCTTAAGGGTTTTGTAATAACTCCCAAAAAATGGTTATCATATTTTTATTGACACAATTTTATTTTAATGAAAACTGTCACGTAGAACTTTGAGCGCTCGGGGGCAAACAAAAGCGATGTAATTCGACGTAGTTGGAAATTATTATGTTATGAAATATTCATGTTTAAACTTATTTTATTTTAAAATATTTGAACACCCTTCGGCTTGTATATTTAGTTAAAATGGGTCTTTGTATTAATTTTATGTTGTAGTTACCATTAAAATGTAAATGAGAATTTATAGAATAAATTTATGTCGCCTTTTTATTTCAAGATAATTTTTAGGTAAGCGAATAACTGCTGCGGGTAATTTTCTAATCTAAACTTTTTTCTCTTTATTTACAGGTAAGCAGGTCAAAAATAAGAAAGTTCATTCTTCCAGTAAGTATCTAGAACCTATATTAGGTACCTATAGTGTGTGTTGCCAGTGATGACTTACGGAACAGACACATGGTCGCTTACATGCCTCATAAGAAGGCACAAGGTTAAAACAAGAGCGAGGTAGAACGCTATGCTTGCAGGTTCTCTGCGAGATCGAATAAGAAATTTCAAAAGCCCCAGGCGAACCAACCAAAGTAATCGACATGGTCCGCAAAAATTGCCAAGCTGAAGTTGCAGTGGGCAGTACGCATAGCTCGTAGAACCGACGGTCTCTGTAGCAAAAAGGCTTTCGAGTGGCAAACACGTACAAAATATATATGTTTCTAGTTATAAATTCATCAGTACTTTTTTGTTACGCAATTTCTTTATTGTTTGTTAATTGATCTTTCTGAAACTTCTTTCTTTCTTTATCCTATGGACAGTTGTGTTAGTTCTCTAGGAATCTAAAATTTACTTAGTACCTATCACCCCGCTGAGTTTGTTTTGCTGAGTCTTCTCAGTTGGGGCGCATTGGATCCGGTGGTAGCATTAAAGCGCGACCGTCGTTATAAACACAAGGTCCGCCATAATGATAACATTTAATTCGTACTTTAATATAGACAGAACCATTCGACAATATGTAGGTAAAATATATATAAATTTAAAATTTTGATAATTAAACCTACACATGATCCTTGACAATAACTTAATTTAAGTTAGTTAAACATCGTTACTGTTATAAAATAAATCTTATTGTAAATTATTTCCTACAATCCGTGTACCTAAATATCCATATGTACCTAGAAATAATTATAAATTAATTATATATTACTACGAATATGTTCTGACTATTTACAAGAGCTTTTTTAAAGTCTAAGTGAATAAAAATGTAAAAAAAAAAAAAAAAAAAAAGAATCTGGCAGTTGACGGTAAAACACCCCCGTGCCCCGGATAGTACGTAAAGCCGTCGGCCTGTATCTGGTTGTCTTTATTTATCCCATCGGATCATGAGAGTGATGGAGTAGAAATGCCCCTGTGTTGTTTAAGATATTATTGTAATTTCCGGTTATTTGAACAACTTTATCTGTCAGTCAAATATCGAGCAAACCTTCGGGGAAATTATGTAAAAGAAATGTTATTTGGCGCCATAGTGAAAATAATATACATAAATAACATCAAGTCAGTTTTCTTGAAAGATTGGGCAGCTATTTAGTAAAAAAGTCTAAGTAAATATTTAAGTTAGTAAAACTTTCGTCACTTTAATGAATGAACACCGTAGTCTAGTTGGTAGTGCTGCTGCCTACGAAGCTGGTGGTCCTGGGTTCAAATCCCGGTAAGTGCAAATATTTGTGTGATGAGGACGAATATTTATTTCTGAGTCATGGATGTTTTCTATGTATTTAAGTATTTATCTATCTATATAAGTATGTATATCGTCGTCTGGTACCCATAGTACAAGCTTTGCTTAGTTTGGGGTTAGGATGATCTGTGTGTTTTCCCTAGATATTATTATTATTATTTAGTAAAAAAGTAAGAAGTCTAAGTAAATATTTAAGTTAGTAAAACTTTCGTCACTTAAATGAATGAACATTACTGAACATAAGTTACAAGTTTTGCAACTTGATATAAGTCGAACATTTTGACACTAATGACATTTTGATGAGATAGCGTCGACGGTAAATATTTGCCTACTAATGTGTATGTAGATTGGTGAAATTAGGACACTAAAGGGTACGAATAATATTACGGTAACAAAGTAGGTGTGTTAAATTTATACGTACAGACGCCAGCACATCAAGCTACCCCAATCTGTCAAATTTCCCGAATTGAAAGTGAACCTTATGTTTTTGAGATAAAGTTGGAAATCGTTAAAAGCAATTGACAGAAGGTTAGCTGGATATTCTGGCGTCTGTACAAGAAATCTGTGAAATAATTTTGTTATATTTTACATTTTTTTTAAATTTCTACTACTTAACTAGATTTAAATGTAGAGTATTTAATAAAGCACAACAGTGTAGCTTATGGTATCCGTAACTACTTTTCAGCATGAGTTACATTGGCCGTTGTCATAACGCTTTAGTCCCCGTCGTCTACGTAAAGATAAGATAAAATAATTCTTTATTTTACATCAAGTAAAATGCATTACAAAATTGTACAATTGGAGGTCTTATCACTAATTGTGTAAGGAACTATTTAGTGAAAACCATGAATCAAAATCGTGCGAATTTAAAATAAATAATAATAAATGAATTCATATCTTAGGTTACCTAGGACACCGCCATCTGATCTCAAACTAGACAGAACCTGTACTGTAGCAACCAGATAACTGATGAACATACTTATATATTTCTACATACATGTTTTTTTTTATATTAAAGACAAATTACACCCAACAACAGAACAAAATTAAATAATTGTGCTCATCACGCAAACATTTGTCCTGGGTGGGAATCGAACCCTCCACCTCTGATGTTAGCAATCAGAGTCACTAACCACTACACCAACAGCCCAGTCATATCATTTATTATACGTTAGACTTCTGGTATTTGTCATCCTTAAACTGTCCTCTACAACTTGAAAGGAGTTGAATTTCATTAAAATGATATCGTCGAAGTTAGTAAGAGAAATGTACAGACGCCAGCACTTCAAGCTACCCCAATCTGAATTTCCCCAATTGAAAGTGAACCTTATGGTTTTGTGATAAAGTTGAAAATCTATAAAATGAATTTGACAGATTGGGGTGGCGATGTGCTGGCGTCTGTACCTATTACTAACGTAGGACGGCCATTGACTCAACATTAGGACTTCAACTAATTTCGGTTTATTACTGCGCAGACCATTTGCTCGCGTAATTGGGTTTCTGCTAGATCATTCGAATACATTATTTTGTATAAATACCTACATTAACCCATTAGATAATATACATGACTTAAATTTATTCAGCTCTTGGGATTAACATACATTTGTACTTGTCAAGTTCACAATTAAACAGGTTAGCTTACGTTATATATTATAAACTTAAATTAAGCACATAGCGCGTTTCGTCCGCGCGGTCTGCTTTACCATATGAATGTTGGTAAATCTTTAAATAAGTTGCATATTTATAGTTGCATATACTAAATATATACTAAATTTAAATTTATTGACTCTATCTCATACTGAATAATGTTATTGTTTCGACATTTTTCTTTTGTTTCTAAATATAATCTAAATTAATATTCATTCAGACAACCGATCGAGCAGATATTGTGTTTGCCTACTAAATAATTACTTTAAGTGGACCAAATCCCGTGTTCATGCCCGCTTGAGTATGTTTCGCCGGACAGTCTCAACTGGGCCGTGTTGAAACCGGTAGTAGATGAACCTGCTGAGTTTGTTTCGCTGGGTCTTCTCAATTGGGGCGCATTGGATCCGGTGGTAGCATTAAAGCGTGACCGTCGTTTTAAACACACGGTCCGTTATAATAATAATACTGAATACATACCTTAATATAGACAGAACCATTCAGACAATATGTAGTAAAATATAAATTTCAATACATAATATTAAAAACTTCAACTAAACATAATCTCCTTGACAGTGACTTAATACAAGCTACCTAAATATCACTACCATTATAAAATAAATTGTATAAATGTTTTAACATTCCGTGTACCTAAATATCTGTAATATGTAACAAGAAATAATAACTGTATTACTACAAGCATGTTCTGACTATTTACAAGCGCTTTTTTAAAGTCTACGTGAATAAAAACCTTTTTTATTTTTATTTTATTTTTATACAATATTATATATTCGGAGATACCATATAAGCGAGAACATCATAAGGAGCCTATGCGGCTCGGACTAAGGCTCGGGAGGCTGCTTTATCGTATGGGCGGTTGTTGCCATAGGGTTAGAATTCTTCAAGTCCCCACTAGACCACTAACATGGCTTAACAACTATTGTCTGCCTACGACAACCCGGTTCGGCAGCTTAAAATCTCCCGAAGCACGGTGATGCTTAGAAGTGTCATCAGTTTCACGGTCATTTCTAACTTACGAATTGCCAAGTTGGGCAACTGCCTATGAGCGACTTTGAATTCAAAAGACGAATTTCCAGAAAGAATAGTGGTCGCCTTAAAGTCTAGCTCATAGAGCGAAATATCACTATCCTCTACTTAACTTAAACTTTATCTTCCTCTCTTCAGATTATAACAGTAGCGTTAAATAAAGTAAACTTATATCCCGAAGCAAAGGCATACTGTTATACACCGTTGAAAATGAACATCATCCGAAACTCGATCAGCAAAATATTATTATTATTAATCATACGCCCATCAATATCCCCTAACAAACGCAGCAATGGACATAAAACACAATTTATTAGCTGACAAATCCAATCAGTGTACATATTAATAACTCTAAATTAATTGTGTCTGACGGAGAAAGATTGATGGGAAACCAAACCGGGGTAACATTAATATGGCCGCTAATTAAATTGAGAAAAGTTTAATCAGTTGTTGGGTGGGATGAAGGCTCATTTACATTTATCACGTCGGATGATCATTAAGGAGGGATCATCTAAAGTGATAAAAAGTATTTATTCAATTCATTTATTACTCTAAATTATTCTAAGTACTTACTTTGAATAATATTCTTATGAATACAATACAATACAATACAAAAATTATTTATTTCTCATCACAAACAGTGATAATTACATTACATGTGGGTACATTTTGTTTGCGAGAGACTGGTGTCTGAACTAGGCAAGCCTGTACTACAGATCACCAGGATCTCCCTTGACGGCGTTGACACATATTTGTAAAAATTGATTTAGCTAAATGTTTTGAAAGAGAACGGTCAAATTAGTAATGTTGTATTGTCTGAAAAGAGTTGTGTTGTGTTGTGTTTTGGTGTATTGTGAGTGGGTGTGTTGTGTGTATTTGCGTATGTGATTGTGAGTGTGAATGATAAGGCATGTAAGAACGGAATAGGCGATAGTAAACGATTTATACTTAATCTAAACTGGATGAGTTAGGAGTGTTTCCGTGGAATGATAGTTTAGGCTTAGTAGCCATTTTTTTTGTATGAGGGAGCAGGTTTTTTTAGTGAGATGATAAATTCTTACTTCTTTATTAAGTTTATTGTATAGATGGTTACCAAGAATAAATTATTGACAAAAATAAATTATTATAAAACCAAACAAAAAGATATCTTTGGGGACTGCCGATATAAGTGAAAACAATTTTTACATTTCTCATACTCGGCAAGTAGTCTTTATTTTATTCGAGTAGCGAGTGGAAGATGCTACTTTGGGCGGTAAAAATTCATAGTAATTGCTTCCCTCACTAAGGTGAGCATAAATTTTAAGAATAGAATTAAATTTGGTTAGTCAGTGGGGTGTAAGAAACTAACATAATTAAGAAAAAAATTCTACGGTCATGTAAGTGTATAAGCGTTCAGCTTGATTTTAAAAAGAAACCCTCCGTCTTACACATATCCGATCAGGTTGTGACCTGATGCGACGCTGTCTTTCCTGACTCGAGTTCAAAATTTTTTACCCATCCTAAAAAGTGCACAACGCCACTAAAGAAGTTATCACTTCAAAAATAAACAGAAAATTTCGCGAACAACATTTCCTATCTATCACATTTACGTTGCTGCAGTAAATTGGAATCCAGTGCTTAAGTATGGAGTTGACGTTTTTACTCTAGAGAAGGTCCAAACATACCTTTTCAGATTTCAGTATAAGCATTTAAATGCAAATTACTCTTTTATGTACCTTAAAATATCTTCTCAAGTGCTAAGGGTACAATTCACTAGAAAAGAAGCAAAATCTAGCTCAGAGCAAGACATGCGGGGCAAATAGAAAAACTGTCTGGCAATTTAAGTTCTGTTAAAAATGCAGTTAAAACTAGACGGCTCTCTGATGTAGACACAATTAGAATGGTTGATTACAGTTATTTTCATAGTGTAATGTCCTATGGATTTTTTTACTGCTGAGCGCTGCTGACATTGAAACCATATTTATATTGCAGAAAAGATCTGTAAGAGCCTTATATAAACTTATTCTGCAAGTGTTTTTAAGAGAAAAGGTTAAAGAAATTAATATTCTGACTGTAGCATGTGAGTATATATTTTTAAAAATAAAGATTATTTCAGTAGAAGCAGATATAATCATAGTATTTATAAGCATAACCTTGTGTTACATACTACCCGTCTCCACTAATTAAATAAATCTTTTGATTCTACAACAAACTTCCTAGTGATGTCAGAGAAATGTCTACGAATAAGTTTAAAATAACTATAAAAGCCAAATTGTGTAGCAGGGCTTACTACAAAACCCCTGATTATTTCATTGATAAAACGGCTTGGGATTTAGTCGCTCTAAATTAACTCATTTAATTACAATGTTATTTGATTTTAGTAAATAAATATTACTGAGTTTTCTGTCAGTGTTTCACACGACATGCCAACAAAACATGGAAAATCATACATTCATCCGTCCAAATCGTTGGGTCTCCAACCTATTACCTATCCGGTGTAGGCTTTACGTTAAACTATGAACGATACGCACTGGCAGATCAAATTTAGGATTCCGTTGTTAATACCATTTCGGTGAATGTTTTAAGTTCGAGACCCGCCGGACGATTAAAATCTTTTTCCGCATTCCGCAATTTTTTTCGCACACCACCACTCTGTGGAATCAATCAACTGCCGAGGTATTTCTGATCCAGGATGACATGGCAACCTTCAAGAAGCAAGCCATACCTTTTTTAAAGGCCGGCAACACAAGTCCTCTGATAATGCAGATGTCCATGGGCAGCGGTGATGATTTATAAAAAAATATAAAGTCTGTCTGCCTCTTTGGACAATGAGGTCCTGGGTTCAAATCCCGGGTCGGGCCAAAAAGTGATATTGGGATTTTTCCGTAAAAAGAAATTTCTCAGTAGGTATCAGCCCGAAGTCTGGGAGTTTGCAGTATTACACCTCCGTGCCTCGGACACCACGTAAAGCCGTCGGTCCTGTACCTGACCTTTTTCCGGTCGTGTCGCTAGCGCTCCCATCGGATCATGAGAGTGATGGAATAGAAAGTGCCCCTGTGTTTGCGCACACACTTGTGCACTATAATATGTCCTGCGCAATAGGCTAATCTCCATTGAGACTGGCCGCCATGGTCGAAATTCGGCCGGGAGGACATCATCAAACATAAAAAAGACACAAAAATATCGATATTTTTATTTGACGGCAATACCCTTTGTTGTCAATCAATCAATCAAAATAAATTTTATTTTCTCTTCACAATAGTTATATGTTAGTTATTATGTGGTATTACTATATACTATGTGATGTGTTGTTATTTAGATTACTGTATAAAATCCCTTCTTCATTATAATATCCTTCAGAATCCCACATCCTCATGAAGTTGATCTCCGATAGCGTAGGAACGGTGCTATTCTTCGCTAATCCAACGCGCGAGACACTTCGTGCGACGCGCTGAAGTAATCTTACTATAAAAGGGATTTATGTGAGGGACTATTGAAGCATAAGTTAATGAGATACATTTTGTAGGTCATATGAGAAGAAAAGCTTGAGAAATTGTGGGGAAAGCTTAGTGAATAGAAACATTAATCTTTGAGAAGTAAGATTTGGTAGACAACTTTTGTGCTCAACAAAACATACAAACAGTATAGAAATCGACACGAGGCATGTTCACCACCAAACCCATTGTAGTTGTTATTTTAATTGAAACTGTTATATTTAGATCAATTTATACTTAAGCTATCTTTCGTAAGTACATTCCGTCAGTAATGTCCTTGGTGGGCTGTATATTGTTCAATATGTGTAAATTTGTTTGCCGACAATTCCCTAGATGGCGTTACTGTCGAAATAGATCGCGGTATGGTTTCGTTCGCAATTTTGAATAACCTATCGATTTATTAATTTTTGCAATATAGTCCAGCTTCAAATCAGTATACAGAATGAGTTTTTTTACTTGAATACACACACCCGGCGAAGCTCGGTCGTTAACAAGGCATATAGTACTAACGGCTACACGTCGTGCTATACACTTCCAGTATAAGCTGATTTTGCGTTGTATAGGATTTCGATACAATGAGAGGTCAGCTTATATTGGAAATGTATAGCTTGATAATATGTAGCTGTGTGTAAATATGATGGCCTTCTCTTTAAAAGCTATATGTAACCGATTAATAAACCAGAACTATCTATTGGTGAAAAGTCAGCTATTGTAGGTGGACGAAATTTATTCTATTAACTGTACATTAAAATATAATAAAATATGAATTTATGAAGTCAATAATTATTACTAATATACAATAATAATATAATAATAATATCCTGGAACATTATTTACACACGGCTATCTGATCCCAAACTAAGCAGAGCTAGTACTATGGAAACCAGATAACTGATGTAGGTACTACATATAATACTTTTCATTTGTAAATACATTCTATACATATATAGATAATTGGGTGTAATTATCTTTATATGTATAGAATGTATTTACAAATGAAAAGTATTATCTCAACTCAGGACAAACAGACATGTTCATGCACACAAATATCTGTCCTGGGCGGAAATGGAACTCACGACCTCCAGCGTGAAAAGCAAGCATTTGTCAACCACGCCAACAGTCAGAATGTAAATAAATTAATATGCCTATATTATAGATTGGATATCATCATTATCAATGCCCACTGCAAGATAAGGCCTCCTCCACAATTGCCGATATTGCACTACCTGGATTCAGCGGCTTCCAGCGACTCCTACGAGATCATCAGTCCATCTTGTAGGGAGCTTGTCCACGCTACGTCTTACGTTTCGTGATCGCTACTCAATAACCTTTTATGTATAAGTATATAATAAAAAGTCATCAGAAATGTCGAAATCCGCAGGCGAACCAAAGTCACCGACATAGCCCGAAGATTTGCCAAGCTGAAGTGGCAGTGGGCAGGGCACATAGCTCGTAGAGCCGACGGCCGTTGGGGCAGAAAGGTTCTCGAGTGGCGACCACGAACCGGAAGACGCAGCGTGGGCAGGCGCCCTACAAGATGGACCGATGATCTTGTGCGGGTCGCTGGAAATCGCTGGATGCGGATAGCGCAAGACCGGCAATTGTGGAGATCTTTGGGGGAGGCCTTTGTCCAGCAGTGGACGTCTTTCGGCTGATATGATGATGATGATATAATAAAAATACATATGTGGCAATCTAATAAGTAATTTGATTTTATGGGTGTATAAGACTTTAGTTATCTCGTTTTTAAAAGGCCAAGGAAATCATTGAGCGTAAACCTGCACGCCTGAAAGTTCTCCAAAAATGTTTTTGATGGCATGTGAAGTCCCGCACTATGCCAGAGTGGCCTCAGATAAAGATAAGATAAAAAGATAAAAGATAAAAGTCATTTATTTGCGTGAATAAGGTGACAAAGTTCTTATCATAATACAAATAGGTATCTCTTACTCTACTTTTCAGCATGCAAATATACATTTTAATACAAAAAATTACCATACAATTTATACTTAATTCATTATTAATAATAATACATAGCAATACAGATTTTTTTTAAATATAAACACACAAGGCTCACAGCTTATAGTCAAGGTATTCTTGTATACTATAAAAACATTTATCCGTTAAAAATTTGGTTAAATGACGTTTAAATTTAAAAAATGGTAGTGCTTTTATGAAACTGGGCACTTTATTAAATAATTTAATACACATAATATAGCTGTTGTTAGCTGTACACGTGAGATTCGTTTTCGGTCTGTATAGCTTATTGGCATTAACAGACCGAGGTGCATAGTGAGGCGTTGCTTGCGGGAAAATTGACCTGTTTTTAAATGCAAATAAACAACATTCCGATATATATATGCAAGGTAAGGTCATTATATTATATTTTCTAAAGTATGGACGACACGAATCTATCTGTTTAAGGCCAAATATAGCTCTTACACACTTTTTTTGCATTATAAAAGCTTGGTCAATATCAACACAACGACCCCATAGAATTATGCCATACCGGAGAATGGCAGATATGTAACCGTGATATGCCGTGATTGCAGCATCTCTCGAGACTTCACAACTAATACGCCTCAAAGGATAGACAAAACTGTTTAATTTGCTACAAATTTCATTAAGATGATTTTTCCAAGAGCAGAAATTATCTAGCGATATCCCAAGAAATTTTACCAACCCAGTTTCGGACAGCGGGATGTCTTTATAGGCTATGTTTAGTTTCAGTGGTTTTGATCTATATGTGTGGAATTGCATTAATTTAGTTTTACTAATATTAACCTTTAAATTGTTTACTTCCAGCCACTCGATAGATATTTTTAATGCCATGTTTATATCGTGCTCATATGAATCTTTATTAACACCCTTAACGATGATTGTAGTATCGTCCGCAAATAGTACACATTTATGATTAATAATATTTGGAAAATCATTTATGTAAAGCAAGAACAAAAGTGGGCCTAAAATACTGCCTTGTGGTACACCATATCTATTAAACATAAGTGAGGACTGAAATGACTCTATCGTTTTGGATTTATCATTATAACTTATTATTTCTACTTGTTGTGTTCTATTATATAAGTAGGATTCAAGCCAGTTATACGCTTTTCCTCTAACTCCATATCTGAAAAGTTTTTCCAATAACCGTTTGTGGCAGACATGATCAAATGCCTTACTCATGTCCATAAAAAGTACTGAAACGGGGATTTTCTTATCAATACATTCCATTATTGTCTTTATCAATTGAAAGGCTGCCAAAGAAGTGCTTCTATTTTTACGAAAGCCATTCTGTTCGTCTTTAATTACTTGATGCTTTTCCATGAAATCTAGTAACTTGCGATAAAACATCTTTTCAAAAATTTTTGAGAATATAGGTATTAATGTTACCGGCCTATAATTATCCATTTGAGTTTTATCACCTTTATTTTTATATAAAGGTTTCACAATAGATCTTTTTAAAATATCGGGAAATATTCCTTCATCTAATGATAGGTTAATAACATGCAGCAGTGGTTCCAGTATGATATCAATTGATAATTTTACAATATCAGTGCGAATTCCATCATAACCGGAGGCTTTGGAATTATTTAAAGAGCTGACAATTTTTTTAAGATCACTGCCTCCTAATGGGTACAAAAATATAGATTTACTTATTGACTCTATATTATTAATGCTGTTGACATTCGATTTTACCTTATTATCAGGGTCACTATCAGAAACCGCATTAATGAAAAAATTATTAAAATTATTTGCAATGGAGCCGGGACTCGTATTATTGTGGCCATTGACAGAAATACTAGAGATACACCTGTTTTTAACGTTTGTATTAGTATGTTCTTGTATAACATTCCACACTGCTTTGCACTTGTTGCGAGCTCTATTAATATATTTCGTATTATTACTTTTTTTTGAAATAAATATGCATTTTCTTAACATACTACAATAGTTTTTATACATGTTTCTGTGATATTGATTATGTTTTAATTTATAATGAATTAGATTTTTTTTCTTACAACTTATTTTTATCCCTTTAGTAAGCCAGTTCAATTTATTTAAAGTCTTGTTTGTAACTTTTACTCGAATGATAGGAAAGCATAATTTGTAAAATAACAAAAAAATATCGTTAAACTTACGAAACGCTTCATTTGTTGAAGTTTCTTGAAGAACGTCATTAAAGGACAAGCAGGATATTGCGTTTAGAAATTTATCTATATTTTCCTTGCTGTAATCCGGTCTTAGTTCATACCACCATTTTGGACCAGGTTGCTGACGCTTTATAACAGCCCAAGAATACGTTTGAGCTGTGTGATCCGATAATCCTAAATTATGTATTGCTGCACAGCCTTTTTGGATACCGGTTATTATGTGATCTATACATGTCTCTGTTTTTTCGGTTAATCGAGTAGGCGCTAATATTACATGTTTTATATTATATGTCTCTAACAAGTTATTATATTCTCTAGAGTCTTTAGATTGTTTTAAAATATCTATATTTACATCTCCACAAAGAATAATCTGCTTTCTTGTATTGTGACAGAGCGTTCCCAAAACAGTATCAAGTTTATTGAGAAAAGTTATTACATTTGAGGACGGTGTTCTATACAGACATATTAATCTTATACCATATTTAATTAATTCCACTCCACAACATTCAAATACGCATATTTCGCATAAAGTTTGTATTTCCTGTAAAATTTTAAATTCAATATCATTGTTAATTAGAATAGCGACACCTCCTCTTTTGGACGTTTTTCTGGAGTAGTATGCTGCTGTTGTGAAGCCTTTTAGACGTAAATTTTTTTTCAGTGCCTTCAAGCAGGAATGTTTCACTAAGACATAATGCGTCTATACATACACCTCTTTCTGATAAGTCCAACAAGGCAACCGAAATTTCGTCACTCTTATTTAACGCACCAGCTATATTTTGATGCATAATAGTTAAGTGGGGATCATATTTATTAACGAAAACATTCATTTATCGTTTCAGTTTCAATACCAATATTATCGGTCTGCACACTAGCATTTTTTAAACTAAACGTTTGTGTCATGACTTCCCTTGTGCACAGTTTTATTCTCTGTGTTATTACATTTTCAGTGTAAGCTTGGTAATTATTTTTGTAAATTACATGCAAAATTTGTCTGTGAATTAAACCACAAATATGAAGTTTGTTCGCATAATTTGATGATGTTATACAGTCACTATGCAAAGTTACAAAACAAGAATTTTTACAATTATGGCATACAAATTTCAGTAGATTATTTACATTATTTACGTTTAAGAATCTGTGATTGTAGAGCTGACCAACCAACACATTAGTAAACTTCATTTGGCCTAATGTATGATGTAAATACGTTTGGATGTTCATAGGGTGTTTATCGTTTAAACCTGCTAATATTATAATAAAATCGGATTTATTAAAGTTTCTACACATACTTAAACAGGATTTTAATACTTCTTCTATTGTTGCATACGGTTTTATAATTGAAGTTACTGTAAAATTCGTCCCAAGATAGTGCTGCAGAATGTTTCGGATACCATGTCCAGATTGATCGGCAAATAACATAACTCTGTGAGTCCCTTTTTCTTGAGTTTGCGACTGAGTCATCACATGGCTATTTAATTTTATTTGCGTTTGGACCTGTAAGCAAGGGCTTTTTGAATTTGAATCTATATCAGTGATGGAAGAGGACCTCTGTTTATTTGGTCTATCCTGATTATTTGAATGTACGCATGTATGAGTTTTCTCGAAAGCTTGGTTCAGTGACTTTTCATTCATCTGTCCTTGAGTACTACAGTTTGATAATGCTGTATTAAAAGAATTGTCAATATTGGGTGTTGCATGCGTTAATACGACAGAATCAGATGGATCATTTACTACAGGAGAATGATTCCGTTGCAGTGGAGTAGAAAAACCGCTCATTTTCAATATATTTTTTTTCAGTGCAGATTTAGGCGTACGGTTCTTTCTTTCCGATAAATTCACTTTCTTATACGTTTCCATAACTTTTATGTATCGATCTATATCCATCTTTAAGTGACTATTTTCACTGTTTAAATTTTCAATTTCAATATGGGCGCTTTCTAAATCCATGTTCAATCTTTTAATGGTTTCTTTGAGGCTTAACACGAGATTGCTATCCTCATTGGGTGATGTATTCGGTAAACTCATGATTGTAGTATCTAGTAGCGACGAATTAACATCGAAAAGGCTGCCCGTTGAATGTGATCTTTGTGGTTTGCGAACAGTAATATTATCCATTTCATGAACATCCATATTTGCAAAAGTTTACAAAGTATTAGTTATTAATTGATTTTTCAATTCGTTTATGGTCCAGAACCACAAAAAAAAATATAAAACCCAAAAAAGAAGTTTAAAAAACAAACAAAAAGTCCATAGCGTAAATATATGTGTGATGGTGATTTGAACTCACGACCTCATTGCATTAGTCACGTATCTTTCTTACTTCGCTACGGTCTCATGTAAGTTAGAGTTCAAAATAAGGCATCGTTAAAGTAAAATTATCTAGAATGCAGCTTTTGATCACCCAGATGACCATTTATGGTAATGTTCACGTCGCATCGCGCACTGTACGATGAGTCACACTGAGTCACTTTCTCACAGCACAAAGTAGATTATATTTTGATTGTTTTTTACTGTTTATTGGCACACTATTTGCTTTAGTACAATACTGCTTTGATATTATTCACACTCACATGTATACCTTTTAATTAGTTCACTCTCGTCGATAAATACTCGTATTTGTAATTTATAAAAAATATTTTAACGGAGCTATCACTATTTGCGTGCGGTCAGCGGCGACGCGCGCGCGGTTTTTCATAACGAAATCAACCCCGCAGAAGGACAGAGTTAACGCATAGCGCCATCTATCGCCATTAGTGTTCATTTTATCCACTAGATGGCGCTGTTTTAAACTAATTACTGTGAAAATATATTTTCTTTGTGTTATCTGAGCAACACTTTTCTTTTTTAAAACTTTAAAATGGTAAATTGTTGTCTAATTTCGAAAACGTAGACAAAAGAATTCTTCCCGTCGGTTCTGTCATGTAATTCTAATTTTTTACATGACATATACAAATTATTTTAAAAACAAAAACAAGAGGACACACATTTTCAAACCACAACTTCTGCCCATGAACTCCTGATGCCATAATTCGTAACAGACAGTAATGCGCCGCATTATCCTTACTTATATTATATATGCGAAAACACGCCAAAACTACTGAACCGATTTAAATGAAATTTGGTACACAGATAGTCTAGAGCCCGAGAAAGTACAGACGCCAGCACATCAAGCTACCCCAATCTGTCAAATTTTCCAATTGAAAGTGAACCTTATTCTTAAGTGATAAAGTTGAAAATCTATAAAAGAAATTTGACAGATTGGAGTAGCTGGATTTGCTGGCGTCTGTACATAGGTTAATTTTGTTATGTTAATTAAGGTTGTAAGGAGTTTAAAGAAGGGGATGAAAAGTTGTATTCAAGTACCGTCATTTTTAGAGCTAGAAGCTTGAAATTTAGATATATTTTAGACTGTTGATTCGTTATAAAGAAATATAACATTCAAAGTTTGTAAAAGTTGTACCCTCAAGGGGGTAAACTAACAAAAGGAAATAGGGGATGAAAGTTTGTATGAAAATATGTAAGGTTTCTGTGAATGTTTTATAAGTTTGCGACAAAAGACTATTATATATTTATGTAAGAGATATTCTAGATGTAACATTTACGGAGTCATTACTGAAAGTGCAGACGAAGTCGCGGGCACACCTAGTATTATTATATATCTTATACATTGTTTGCAAAATACATCAAGGTCAGTGGAGAATAAAGTAAGCGAGGTATTCAAGCAGGTTGTCCCATTATACTTGAGGTAAGTTTACATAACTGAAATAGTTATTCCCAAAAGGGCCAACCACAACAATGGTTATCCAGGGAGACTCTTATCACAGCACAGGTATTCCAATATCTTCGTATCGCCAAACTTTGGGATAGTAGTTTGGTCCAAGCGATAAGCAAAGATACAGTTTTTTCTTTAAGATTTTAAAAGTAGCGATTATTGCTTATAGAACAGCCCAATTGCAGAATTTCATCCTTATAAAATACAAGAGCTTTGCTGTAATGCTTTTGTATTGTAGATCTAACTGTTTACTGATTTACAGCATTCATAAATTAATAAGCTGTCTATTTGCTGAGCTGCTAGACTCACAAAAAATGTCCACTTACTAAGTTCTTAAAATTATAACTCACTCTTAGAATTGTTAATGTTTTACAGGGCAAACCTTAGATTATTGGTAGGTGATAAGGTATTTAAATTTCTGAGTGTTATTTTTTTAATTTAAATACCCAGCAACAAAACAAGATTCATATTCCTAGCGCAAGCAAACCTTACTAAAGAAACAACTCCCTGTGTCGCGACGTACTATACAAAAAAATAATTGATTGATAACAAAGCTTACCCAGACTCAGAACAACTACTTATGTGTCACACAAAAAGTTGTCCTGTGAAACCATCGAACTCGGGACACCAAGTGGCGAGGTGCCTATCGTAACAGATGCGCCACACGTGCAGTATTTGCGCTTTGGAGGATACGTTAAATTCTCAGTTCTTGCCATGGTCAATTGATGACAGTCGAGAAGACATGTGGTTTCACTAACATTGACCTTAATAAATTGAAAGTTGGCGACTCTGCGCTCGAAGTTGTAGAGAACTATATTTACTTAGGACAGACCATCCAACTAGGTAGGTCCAACTTGAGAAGGAGGTCAATCGTATACTCCAACTCGGCTGGGCAGCGTTCGGGAAGCTACGTAACATCTTCTAGTCCAAAATACAGCAGTGTCTCAAGTCGAAAGGCTTCGACCGGTGTGTGTTGCCAGTGATGACTTACGGAACAGAGACTTGGTCGCTCACTATGGGCCTTATTAGGGTGACCATATGAACAAATTAATTAAACATTAATTATTGAATTTAATAAGATTAACAGTTATTAGATGCAAAAAGGATGCAATCACGATGAGTCAAACTTAAACCACGTTAATATTTTAATACATAACTTCAACTTAGTATACTACCCACTTTAAATGCTGATAATAATTATGATGAAATCTTCTCGCTTCCACCGCCAACTTGGCCCCCGTCCAACTAGCCATCATCGACTCCATTTCAATTGCTTCAGATAATATCAGCTAATTTAATCAAAACTTGGTACTAATTGATTTACTGCTATTTCAGCCAATATTGGGCGGAAAGTTTACGGTTGTGGCGTCCGGGGGGAATGGAAACCTATTTTTACCACTTTGTCACTGAATACTTATTTAATTTAAATAGAAACTTAATTTAAACTTAGTTGGTATTTATGGTAGCTTAAGTATTTCGGTAGTCAAGTGCTACCATATCTGTAGTACAAGGTTAATCTGTAGTAACTGAACACGGTATCGCTAAATGGTAGTATGATTTAAGTAAGAACTTGGTTTCGCTATGTGAGTTGTTCCACTGAAAACCAATAAAGGTGCGGATAGACTTGAGCAATCACTTGTATAAGAACTTCAAGCTTTTGCCAGTTTTAAATTGTCGAACTGAAGCACGAACAGAGACAAGCATCACTCATCAACATTCTAGTAAACGATCTCATCAATATTGGTAAAAAAAGCATTCTTTACCACCGTAAATATTGTTTTCTTTTTACCAATATTGATTGCGTGGCAGAGCAAAAACAAAATAACTTGTCTCAGCAAAAAACTTGAAGTAAATATACTGTGCTTTTGCCAGAATGCTCGCTAAAACGCTCCCGTTTATTTACATTACAAGTTTAATCTCAAGTCTATCATCACATTAAGACTTAGTAAAATATGGGGAAGGGGGATGGAGAGTGTCATTGGATCATGAAGGAGAGTGAATAGAGATGCACAAAACATGGGTACCCACTCGTTCGCTACAGTATGTCTTGCGTCAGTAGTCTAATCTTTTTTGAGATTAGTCGCTGTAGCCGCAATTCGCCTAGCAACTACTATATCATCATCATCTGCTGGACAAAGGCCTCCCCCAAAGATCTCCACAATTGCTGGTCTAGCGCTACTCGCATCCAGAGACCTTCTCAAGAACATCAGTCCATCTTGTACTACAAATTAATGCTGTTCATTAATTAAAACAGCAGTTAAAACTTTTACTGAACTCTTTGAATATTTTAACTAACCCAGTTGACTTAACGGAAATGAATGAAAGCACTTTTCAAAAATCGATCGCGCGCAGACTTGCCCCGTTGAATTAATATTTTACGACGGGCTAACACAGGGAGGTTGATACGTTTTTAAACCCATTTGCTGACTTAGAATGTATACGGTATACGCAAAAATACGTACAAAATAACTTCAACTTTATTGCTATTTCGGTTAAAAGGATTTTGTCAGCTTTAGTAGTATTAGTTTAAAACGAAACTTTTCTGTTTCGGTACTGTACGTACATTATTTTGGGATTATTTTAAATAGAAAACGTAAAAATTACTTTACATTTAGTATTAAGATTATTTTTGCTGTGTATACATTAAAATGTATTCAGATATTAGAGTTACGTAACCAAGTGGTTCGCGTGGTTGGTAGATACTTAACTTTCACGCCGCAGGTTGTGGGTTCGATGTCCACTCAGGACAGATATTTGTGTACACAAACATGTCTGTTTCTCCTGAGTCCGGGCTCAATAATTAAAATAATTTTAAGAGAGGTAGGGCACAGCGTTCATTCTCTCAAAGAGCAGCTCGGCTGGGGAAGTACCGTCCTCCACCTTACAGAATACAATCCTTAATAATAATTCTTTAATGTTGTGTTTCCGCGTGTGAGTAAGTTCGCGAGAGCTCGTCGCGGAGGGCTGAAGGGTCAGCAACACTTGTTTGCTGACTCTTTTAAAGGCCGGCAACGCACCCATGACTCCTCTGGTGTTGCGAGTGTACATGGGCAGCGGTGATCACTTACCATCAGGTGACCCGCTTGCTCGTTTGTCGTCCTATGACATAAAAAAAATATCACACTAATATTGTAAAGGTGAAAGTTTGTGAGTGTGTGAGACACATAGGCTACAAATCTATAAAGATTAACGCGGGTGAAACCGCAGGGCATAGTTATTTATCTATATAAGAATGTATTTACAAAAGAAAAGTAGTAGGTATATGTTGTATATCAGTCAAAACCTGGGGCGGTGACTTTGGGAGTCATTATCTTAAATTTGTTTCCAAATGATACCAGCGCCTAGCGCTATTGTTTTCCTTTCGCTTAGAATATATGTATATCTAAAATAGGTAAATCACAGATGTTGCTCATAATTTTCCTGTTATTATCAAATTCTGTCGGAAATTTGTTATATAGGATAATGGGATTCTTTGAAGTGTTTTAATAACATATACTCTTCATTCATTCGTACACCTACCGTATTATATCTGCATCACCCAAAGGTCGACTGGTAGAGAATGCCTTTGGCATTAAGCCCGCCTTTGTACAGTTTGTGTACTAAAGTTTAAATAAATAAATAACTACTTAATACATTGAATTATTGCTTCAATTAATTAATTTATTAAACAACATATTTTTTGGATTTGGTGGAGTTTCGAGACGCTTCTGACATTATTTTCATATTTTTTTAATATTAGGTCTTTACCTATGAAATTGCCGTTCTGCAGTACTGGCCATTTCAAATCAAAATAATTTTTGTTTGGCTAAGAATTCTAATTTCAAATTAATTTTATTTTAAAAACATGGATTCTTTTTTCCAAAAGTAGTCATTTCTTTATTGATTAGTGTTACATTTTCATCGCATTTCAATCTTTTTCGTCATCATGGATACGTTAAAAATTCGAGTAATTATGGAATATGAGTACCGTCGTGGCAGCAACGCGGCACAAGCGGCACGCAACATCAACGACGTTTACGGAGCTAACACTACAAACCAACGCACCACCTGTTATTGGTTTGCTCGCTTCCGTTCTGGAAATTTCGACCTGAAAAATGAACCTCGCGGTCGTCCGAAGACTTTGGTCGACAATGACGAATTAAAGGCGGTTGTGGAAGCTGATGATACACAATCTACGGCTGAATTAGCAGCAGCTTTCGACGTTAGCGTCAAAACAATATTGGTCCATTTGCGTCAAATTGGCAAGGTAAAAAAGCTTGACAAATGGGTGCCCCACGAACTCAATGATCGCCAGCGCGAAGTACGCGTCGAGACGTGCCTTGCACTGCTCAACAGACACACAAATGAAGGAATTTTGAACCGCATTGTTACCTGCGATGAAAAATGGATTCTGTTTGATAACCGCAAGCGCTCAGCAAGTTGGTTGGATCCTGGTTCAGCACCTAAACAATGCCCTAAACGAAAACTTACCCCTAGAAAAGTGATGGTCACTGTTTGGTGGTCTAGCGCCGGTGTGATTCATCACAGCTTCTTACCAAACGGGGTGAGCATTACTGCAGATGTGTACTGTGAAGAACTGAGCACAATGATGGAGAAGCTGGCGCATCTCCAACCAGCATTGGTCAATCGCTCGTCTCCGCTGCTCCTGCACGACAACGCGCGACCTCATACTGCACAGCAGACGGTCTCCAAGTTGCAAGAACTGGGGTTGGAAGCTCTCCGTCATCCGCCCTACTCACCAGACCTTGCGCCTACAGACTACTACTTTTTCCAGAATTTGGATAACTTCTTGGCGGGAAAAAAATTCAATACCCGAGAGGCAGTACAAAATGCCTTTGAAGAATTTGTTGCCTCCCGTCCAGCTGATTTCTTTAAGAAGGGCATCAATAAACTGCCACTGCGATGGCAAAGATGCATTGATTGCATGGGTGATTACTTCGATTAATACAAATAAAAAAATTCATGAAAAAAAAAGGTTTAAATTTTTTCATACAAAACGGCAATTTCATAGGTAAAGACCTATTATTATGGATAGTTATTGGTGTGGTTTCTACATTGATTATGTATAGCAATCTCGTTTTCATATTATATTCATCTTCTATCCATGTGCTATACAATTCATCGCGTTTTAACACATATTTTTGAGCCAGTCGCCCAATTATTTCTTTAATAAACATAATTTACCATTTCATTTGTGTTATTATATTGCATCGGTATCCTCCAGTCAACAACACTTAATTCACTTTGCATTTTCACATCATTGATTGGGGTTATAGTCTGTTTCTGTGTGTAAATAATACACGCCCGTGACGGCGGAACCGGTTGTTCAGTACAGTTGATTATTACGGCCGGCGGCCGTTGTAAAACTATGAGAATCCGCGTTAAGTATAAATACATAATGTACGAATGATTGATGTAGTTAATATATTTTTTATGCGCGGATACGTTATACTACAAATCCTAAATTATACAGTGAATCTAGGCACTGCTTTCAGATAGGATTCTCAAGTTTAAAGTCAACATATAGACCTGAGACTTATCATCTCATATCTCCCATCAGTATATGGTCCTGTTTGATGGAAAAATTCGCTAATAGTGAGTACTAGCTGTGCCCCGCGGTTTTACCCGCCTTAAATAGTATAAATTATCATAGCTCTTCCCCCGTACGTGATAGCGTGATAATATGTACCCTATATGTTGACCCGACCTCTTAGTAATATTCATGCAAAATTTGATGTAAATCCATGCAGTAATTTTTGAGTTTAGCCGGGCATACATACAGACAAACAGACATACGTACAAAAATTCAAAAAACTATATTTTTGGCTTCAATTTCGATTGTATATCACGCCCCAAGTATCCTTTTAAAAAAATATTCAATGTACAGTTTTGACTTTCCTACGATTTTATTATATGTCTATACATATAATAACATAACATATAATACTGCATATCTAAAATCTAAAACTAGCGCTTTGCCCCTCCTTCATCGCTGATTGGTTCTTAATTGTGAATATAATTTGTAGTCGGGTTACTTACTTACTCATCGTATGGACATGGTTACCCAGTGTCAGAGTTTTATATATGCGTGATATAATATAGCGCCCAAGTGTGTGCGCAAACACAGAAGCATTTTCGATTACATCAATCCCATGATCCGATGGTACGCCTAGCGACACGACCGGAAAGAGGGCAAGTACAGGACCGACGGATTTACTCGCTAGGCACGCGGGTATAATACCGCCAACTCCCAGACTTCGGGTCGATGCTGAGAAATTTCTCTTTTTACAGAAAAGTCCCAAAATCTCTTTTAGCCCAACCCGGGATTTGAAACCAGGACCTCATTCTCTCTCAATGCTCAACATTCTACAATGAGCACTAAAACAAATGTAGATATATCAGTTGGTTGACAGAGATTTTACTAAATTAAGCCAAGTTCTTCTTAGTTCAAAGCTTTGCCCGCAACATATTAATAATGCGTATTAGGGGCTTTTTTAAGTCATTGGCTTCACAAGCTCACGTCAAAATACTTGATTGATGGGAAAAGTTGTAGTTATGAGAAAGGTCAGGCGAACTTCGTAAACTCATTTGTAACACGTGGAGCTCTCTTGTTCCGCAACTTTGGATTACTTACATCGTTAATAGATCATGTTAAAATAAACATAACTGGGAATATAATTTGAATAACTTCTCGTGGTTATTAAAGAAAAACCCAGAAATTATTGTCGTCTTTTATGCCCATATTTTTCCTTCTACTGTCACATTCTCCTATTTAAAAAAAACCTTTTTAATCGTCATGTCAAGTCTGTAATTGAGACGGACAACGTAAGTTTAGTCTAAAAACTCCGTAACACGTGGTTGATTCTCATATTAATGTCCTCATAATAAACCTCCTGGTTGAATTTCCTAATTGCCACGGCGACCAGCCCCACTGGAGACTAGCCAATTGCGCAGGACATATTATAGTGCGCAAGTGTGTGCGCAAACACAGGGTCACTTTTTACCATCACTCTCATGATCCGATGGGATGACTAGCGATACGACCGGAAAGAGGTCAGGTACAGGACCGACGGCTTTACGTGCTCTCAGAGGCACGGGGGTGTAATACCGCCAACTTCCAGACTTCGGGCTGACACTGAGAAATTTCATTTTACGGAATAATCTCGAAACCACCTTGTGGACCGACTCGGGATTAGAACCCAGGACCTCATTAACTGACTGCTTCATTGGTCTAGCGGTAGCGTGTTCTCATATTAAATGACTTTATAACAGAAGCACAGATGACATTTATATAGATTCGATAGAATTCCACATAAACTGCTAATTAACAAAATGGAACTCATCAGCATAGGAGGCGACCAGTTGAGATGGTTTTCTTCTTACATTTTCTCCTATTGCTAGCAGTCGTAATAAACTAACTAAAAATTTGACGGACACCGTAGCCTAGTTGGTAGTGCTCCTGCCTGCGAAGCTGGTGGTTCTGGGATCGAATCCCGGTAAGTGCAAATATTTGTGTGATGAGCAGGAATATTTGATTCTGAGTCATGGATGTTTTCTATGTATTTAAAGTATTTATCTATCTATATAAGTATGTATATCGTCGCCTGGTACCCATAGTACAAGCTTTGCTTAGTTTGGGGCTAGGATGATCTGTGTGACATCTTTAAATTGTGCTTAAAATTTTCGTCGTGGGGAGATAACATTAATTGTAAACTTTTTTCAGAATTGATTGGGTTAAGTAATAATAGATATTGGACTCATAAAAAGAAACCATTGTTAGCAAAATGTTATACCGAAGTTAGAGAAGATACAATAGCTTCTTCTCGTCCACTTGACATGTTTATGCTAACTATTTGGGTAACAAATATAAGTGTCAAAAACATAATCAATTGCAATTTATATAGCGTTAGGAAATCAAAATCAGAATATCATAATTTTTCTCTAAAAGTTGAAGTTCTACAAGAATTACATGAAAAATATAACGGATACTATTGCCTGTATACTGATGGGTCAAAATCTCCAAGTGGGCTGGGTGCTGCATTTTATGATTCCTACAATAAACACTATAAATGCTTTAAACTGAATAGCTGTATGTCTATTATGACTGCGGAGCTAGTTGCAGTGTCAAAGGCTTTATCATATGTGAGCAATGATTTATCTGTGCCTAAAGTAGTAATACTGACGGATAGTCAAAGTGCTCTACTTCATATTGCACGGTGTGCCTCTGGAGTCAGAGGTCATCCAGTAGCATATACAATTTTAGAATATATAAAAAATATAAATAACGTAAGAAATATAACTTTGTCGCTGCAATGGGTTCCGTCTCATATCGGTATATTTGGGAACGAGGAGGCTGACAGATTGGCCAGAAAAGCTATTGCTGAAGGAATAGAAGTGGACATTTTACCTCATTACTCAGAAATCTTGTCAAAATACAAAACCAAATGCCATGACGCTTTCAAAGAATATTTTGATGAAAGATCTAAGACTAAAGGAATATGGTATAAATGTATACAATCTGAGCCTCCTCATATCCCATGGTTTAGTTGTAAGAGTTTGAACCGGCCACAGATTGTTACCGCATTTCGTTTGCGTTCCGGACACATTCCTTCCAGAAGTTTTGCTTTTCTTATGAAAAAAGTTGATTCACCAAATTGTGAACAGTGTGGAAAACGAGAAGATGTTTTCCATATATTGAGAGAATGTGTCCGTAACGGTAGTAGGCGAGATGAGATGATAAGAAGGTTCAATATAAATTTAAGAGATGTTGGTGTTTTTCATAGCATTTTAGCAGAACCATACTCGGTTCGAGCTAGAATGCTATATTTCTTTAAAATTAAGTGACCCGTCTATGTACTCAGTGGGTTAGTTATTGGATTTGTATAGTGTAGTTTTAGAGCTAGCTTAGAATAAGGTACGATGGGATTGGCATCGTCATTCCATGTACGAAAATCCTGTATAATAAATAAAGATTAAAAAAAGAAAAAAAAAAATCTAGCTATGTAAACATCCTTAGTGGAGTCTCCAAGGCTCTCTACTGGGTCCATTATTTTTTTAATTTGTGAGAATTTACATCGATTAATGCTTTCACCACAGCAGCAGACTAAACGATTTTTTTTCAGCGGTGTAAACACATGTAGATGTTATCAATCTGCAATAGGATTTGACCCGATTGATGGAAACTGCACGTTAAACCAGTTGGATATTAATCCTTCAAATTTTCGGTATCTATTGCAGAAAAATTAACATTTTCGCTTCTATATATAATCTTAATGGCTACAAGCTCTCGAGACTGCCCACTGTGCATGATTCCAGGAACATATTTAATTCAAATCAATAACAATTTTTACATCGTGTCTGAATATTCTAAACCTAGTTACATATTATGTTTGAGAGATAAGATAAGATGTTTGTGTCATTTTAGATTCACATGTAACTCACAATAATGCAACACACAATATTATAAACATTTATAGTAAAAACGCAATATTAGTTACCTAGTTCAATTTATGCAGACTGGCCGAGGAGTTGACGTTCAAACGCAAAATTTAGATAGTTTATGACGAGGAGACCAGAAAGACGAAACGAAATAAAATAGAAAAAATAAAATAATAAAGTTTTTACTCAGGTAGACTTTAAAAAAGCGCTTGTAAATAGTCAGAACATGTTTGTAGTAATATATAATTAATTTATAATTATTTTTAGGTACATATAGATATTAAGGTACACGGATTGTAGAAAAAAAATTACAATAAGATTTATTTTATAATAGTAACGATTTTTAGCTAGCTTAACTTAAGGTATTCTTGCTTTCTATAAGAGAGAGAGAGAGAGAGACAGACAGACAGAGAAACATGCACACGCCGCGAGACTTACAAAAGCTTACTATAGCAAAAAGTGTCGTTACAACTTTTAGTCTTAACTTTTTCCGTCTAGCCCCCTTTCGCAACGCGCGATAAGTAACTTCGTTCCAAAAATATTTATAAATTTTATATATTTTTTTTATTTATCAAATATCTTTGTTTTTATCTAAAATATAATACAAATTAAAATCAAACGATTAAACTCATCATCTGTGTGCCATATTTCACTTTCCCCTCAGTACGCGCCGCGAAATTAGTGACATCATGTAGACGATGAACATAGTAAACTACGAACTATATCTATGTATGTAAGCCGGCTTGTTGGTGTAGTTGGCAAATGCTTGCTTTTCACGCCAGAAGTCGTGGGTTCGATACCCACCCAGGACAAATATTTGTGTGCATGAACATGTCTGTTTGTCCTGAGTCTGGGTGTAATGATCTATATAAGCATGTATTTACGAAAGGAAAGTAGATTATGTAATATATCATTTATCTGATTTCCACAGTACAAGCTCTGCTTAGTTTGGGATCAGATGGCCGTGTGTAAATAATGTCCCAGGATATTATTATTATTATTATGTAACAACTTGTAATGCCTATGTTCACAAAATAAATGAATTTGTTTGAATTTTATTTGATAGTCTCCGGTTCAATTGCCTGTTCTTATCTCCATTCAAATATCCACTTCAACGTTCCAACGAAAGTAGTAAGACACCATACTCCAATCTATATTCCATTAGCATAAGTAATAAAAAATAGCATAAGTAAGTAAGTAAGACACCATACTCCAATCTATATTATAAGCAGTACGGCAAGGAATATTTTTAACTTAAATCATTTTTCTGTAATTTAGTATTTAAATTTTGTAATATTTTATTTAGTTAGTTGTAATTCTTTAGTTATATATTGATTATCACCTAGGCACTGATATGTCTATTGCAATTCATGAAAACCTGTTATTGGCTCACTGTTGCTTAGTTTATATTTAATTTTATGTTTAATAGCTGTTGGTTTCCCTATCTAAATAAATAAATAAATTTGTATCTACTAACTATCGCCATATGCTGTGTGTTGCCATAGAAAACTATCACATCTCATTCCGTGGGGGGCGTAGTAATCGACCGAGGGAATACCTACCAGAGAACGGGCAGCAGCGTTTTTCTGTAAACTATGACCATCAAACTGCGACCGCCAACCCCTCTGCCAAGCGTGGCGACTATGGCATATCCCCCATTCTTTGGAACCCCCCCAAAGAATGGGGCATATGCCATAATCGCCACGCTAGTCCAGCAGTGGACGTAATTTGGCTGACATGATGATGATGATGATGAACTGTCGCCAAAATGAATTCCTGTGGCGGGTGACTAATTAGTTAAACATGGAAAGTAATAAATTTGATTTTTACGATTTAATACTAAACCAGAAACGATAAAACGGCAGCTCAGTCAAGGCATTTTCTCTAAATTTAATGTAATTGCATAGATCATTTATTTTTCTTTCAGGTTGAGATATTTAATTAGCATAAAATTGTAAAATAAATGCAGTGGAAATGAGAGCACTGAGAAGTATCTGTGGTGTGACTTTGAGAGACAGAATTCGAAATACTGATGGAAGAGAGTGTTGTGGTGTGAAAGAGGATGTAGTTACAAAGATTGAAAAAGGCATGCTGAGATGGTTAGGCCATTTAGAAAGGATGAATGAACGAAGATTGACAAAAGAAGTATACCTGGCCTGTGTGAATGGGACATCCGGAAGGGGAAGACTACGTCGAACATTCTCTGACCAAATTGGAGATGTTCTCAAGAAAGGGTAGGTCAGAAGTACCCTAAATCGGCGAGCATGAATGAAGAATATAATGACAGTAATCGAGGCAAAAGAAGTATGCAACGATTGTGACAAATGGTAATCCGTTGTCTCTGCCTACCCCTCTGGGAAACAGGCGTGAGTCTATGTATGTATGTATGTTGTCTAGTAAATATAAAATAAAAATAGTAGAAAATCCAAATTAAAAGGTCACAATATAATATGTAAGTTAGATAGAACTTTTAATTATATCTGTAACAAACTTGGTCCCAAATGTTGCTAATAAACCAAGACATCGAATGTTCCGGAAACTATTAACGAACAAACACACATAATTAAACATATCGCTATTTCTAATCCATAGGAACTTCCTAACAAGGGGACCTTTGAAATAACTTTAGTTATCCACAAGTTACTGATATAAGTGTAGTTAGAGAATATGTGCTGAGTTTCAGGGTTCCCTATTAGAATTGTGAGAACTACACACCTTATGGTGGGACTCAGCTTGGTTTTTAACTAGAGTTTAGAGTAATATAATAATAATATCCAGGGACAATGTCACACAGCTCATCCTAGCCCCAAACTAAGCAAAGCTTGTACTATGGGTACCAGGCGACGATATACATACTTATATGGATAGATAAATACTTAAATACATAGAAAACATCCATGACTCAGAAACAAATATTCGTGCTCATCACACAAATATTTGCACTTACTGGGATTCGAACCCAGGACCACCAGCTTCGTAGGCAGGAGCATTACCTACCAGGCTACGGTGATCGTCGAGTAATCTCAGCAGCTAACACTTTTTCGCTCTCCGCGCATACTTTAGAAAGAGAATACCATAAATGAATGACAAAATGTAGGTTTTGTATTGCTTATTGCTTGCTTATCTCATAGAAATTTGAATCAGATTTTTTGGTCAATAATGAATCTAATGTCCTCCTAGCCGAATTTCGGCCATGGCGGCCGGTCTCAATAGAGATTAGCCATCTGCGCGGGACATATTATAGTGCTCAAGTGTGTGCGCAAACACAGGCGTACTTTCTATTCCATCACTCTCATGATCCGATGGGACGCCTAGGCGACACGACCGGAAAGAAGTCAGGCACAGCACCGAAAGCTTTACGTGCTCTCCGAGGCACGGGGGTATAATACCGCCAACTTCCAGACTTCGGGCTGATGCTGAGAAAATTTTATTTTTAACAGAAAAGTCCCAAAATCACTTTTTGCCCGACCCGGGATTTGAACCCAGGACCTCGTTCTCTGCGGGTGAACACGTTACCGCTAGTCCAACGAGGCAGTTAATAATGAATCTACAAGAATATCGACCAGCTTTTTATGCTGGGCATTGAATTTCATTATTTTGAAATAGGCTTTTTAAGATTATTACCTATCCAATTACCTATAGAATAGAATAGAATAGAATAGAATAGAATAGAATAGAATAGAATAGAATAGAATAGAATAGAATAGAATAGAATAGAATAGAATAGAATAGAATAGAATAGAATAGAATAGAATAGAATAGAATAGAATAGAATAGAATAGAATAGAATAGAATAGAATAGAATAGAATAGAATAGAATAGAATAGAATAGAATAGAATAGAATAGAATAGAATAGAATAGAATAGAATAGAATAGAATAGAATAGAATAGAATAGAATATAATACATTTATTTGCCAGAAACACGGTACAAGGTTATTATGAATACATCGATCAGCATGTTTCACCGACACAGCGGCATGCAAAAGGTTACATAAGAATTACATAATATTAATAAATTAGTAAAATTTGATTTTATTTGATCAATTGAATTATATAAATTAAACTAAGTCAACTCTTAATTAAATACATTACATACAATACAATACAATACACACAATTATTTCTAAACACTCAACTCACTCAACTTCGATATTTCAGTCTTGATACAATACCAAGACTAAAAAACTTACAGGGATTTTTGGTAAAAAATTCATTAAGTGAATAAAAACATTCCTGCAACAACCACTTACGCAATTCGATACAAAACTTTTTACTCGGTAGGTCAGTAATCGATTTAGGCAACGCATTATATATCAACGGAGCCATGTAAACGCAACTCCGTCGAAAAAGTTCTAACTTTGGAGCAGGGATTTCTAGGGCCAAATGTGTGACTTTTCTTTTATTTTGATTGTGCCTTGATTCAAACAACGTAACGTTAGATTTTACAAACCTAGCTACTTCATATATGTATATACACGTCACAGTTAGAAGGCCATTCGATTTAAAAACAGGCCTACAGGAATCTGACCACTGCATATTAAACATTGCACGGGTGCACTTCTTTTGAGCAACAAAGATTCTCTCTATTTCAGATGCATTTCCCAATACAACGATACCATAGCGAATTATTGAGTTGATGTATGAGTGATATACCGTTAAGGCAGTATTCATAGAGGTGACATCTTTTACTTTTCGCAAAGCAAATACGAACTGATTAATTTTTTTGGCAATTAATTCGATGTGCTCATTCCATGTAAAATGCTCATCAACTGTTACCCCTAAGAATCTTGCGCTATGTACCTGGTCTACGCTAAGATTATTGTAGTCAATATTAAGGCGTACCGGTTTACTTTTCCACGTTTTAAAGTAAAGCACATTTGTTTTTGAAATATTTATTTTTAATTTATTAATGTCTAACCATGTAATAATTTCTTTTAAAGCGTCATTAATTTTAATGTCATAATTTAAATTATTTTCACAATTGATGATAATTGTAGTGTCATCAGCAAACAGGACACTTTTATGTTTTATTGATTGTGGAAGATCATTAATGTAGAGGAGAAACAATAACGGTCCCAAGATGCTACCTTGAGGTACACCACAATCATTTATTTTATATTGAGAATCGAAGTGTTCTACACTATTCGTCAAATTGTTAAATTTAGTGATCCTCGTAATCTGCCTCCTGTCGCTTAAATATGACTCGAACCATTTTTTGGCTGGGCCTCTAATACCATATTTCTCCATTTTGAAGAGGAGTCTTGAGTGATCAACAACATCAAACGCCTTACTTAAGTCTAAAAATAAGACACAGGAAGGTATTTTATTGTTAATATTATTCATAATTGATTTAACTAATGTAAATATTGCTAAGTTAGTCGATCTATTTTTCCTAAAACCATATTGTTGATCAGCTAGGATATTAAATTTATTTAGGAATTTCATAATACGTCTATACATGACTCGTTCGAATATTTTTGAAAGTACGGGAGTCAACGCTATAGGCCGGTAGTTGTCAACATTTGATTTATCACCCTTTTTAAATAGTGGTTTTACCACGGAATATTTCAGACTAGAGGGAAAACACCCTTGTTCTATAGACTGATTAATAATATAAGCTAAGGGCGAGGAAATATAATTTGATATGCCCTTCAAGAGCTCTGTTGTAATATTATCATAACCTGCTGATTTTGTGTTTTTTAAAGACATTATAATATTATAAATTTCCGAACCATTAGTAGGTTCTATGAATATACTATTTTCACATGTCATTAAATTATTTATGTCATTATTATTATTGTCAAATGTTGAGGAGTTATAATTAGCAATGTCAATGAAATGGTTATTAAATTTATTAGCAATATTGGAACCGGAAGTAAGAGTCACACAATTATCCACAAGTTTACTGATAAATTCTAACTTTGTCTTGTTAGCTATGTTACGCTTTACCACATCCCAAGTAGCCTTAACTTTATTTTGTGAACAATTTATGTGTCTCTGATTACAAAGGGATTGTAGGTTATTCATACACTTTTTTAATAATTTTGTACAGGCCTTAAAATTATTCTTATTCACAGTATTCTTTTTCAAGTAATATGTATGTCTGAGTGATCTTTTGGTATTACAACTATTCTTAATCCCTTTTGTTATCCATTTGGGTTTATTTATATTGTATTGTTTTCTGACTCTTATTAATGGAAAACACAGCTTATATAGTAGTGTCAATAGGTCATGAAACCAGTTAAAAGCCTCATTCGCATTTGATATGGTATAAATTTCACTAAAAGTTAAACAGCTTATATAATTAATAAATTTATTTACATTATCTTTATTGATATGGTATAAATTTCACTAAAAGTTAAACAGCTTATATAATTAATAAATTTATTTACATTATCTTTATTTAGGTCGTTGATATACATAAAATAGTAACCCAATTTTCTACTTATTTGTTGTTCAATAGTAACAAGCTGAGCTGTATCATGATCGGATAAATGTAAATTATAAACGTATAATTGTAGGTGAAACGTCACCTACTGCATCAGTAACATTACCAATAATATTATCAATACATGTACTAAGTCTAGTCGGTTTATTTATATAATATTGCATTCCATAATTCATGATCAATTCTTTAAATGTCATACAAATTTTATTAGATGTCAATAAATCTATGTTAAAGTCGCCACAAATTAAAATTTTGAATTTTTTATGCTGAAGTTTCAGCAATGTCTCATTTAATTTGTCAAAAAATAGGCTTACGTCAGATGATGGCGTTCTATATATGGCAATTACTATTAATTTTAGTTGTTTAATTTCTATTCCGCATATTTCAAAATGCTTCTCTATAGCTAAGTCTCTGATCATATCTAGTTCTACACTTTCATAGCCATTTCTACACAGTATACATGTGCCGCCGCGTCGTTGATCTTGGCGTGAATAAATTGCCGCAACGTAATAATTATTGAAATTTAGATGATTTTCTTCACCTTTTTTAATAAAGTGCTCACTAAGACATACCGCGATTATATTTTTATTCAAGTCATGCAACTCTTGTAGCGCGACTTCTAAGTCCTGTATTTTGTTCAAGACCACCTATACTATAATACAATACATATAAAATAGTAAAGCATAGTTATAGCAGATATTTTTACGTATATGTATTATTATTCTTATTATTAATGTCCTCCGTATTTCGGCCACGGCAGTCTGTCTCAATGGAGATGGCTAATCTGCGCGGGGCATATTATAGTGCACAAGTGTGTGCGCAAACACAGGAGCACTTTCTATTCCGTCACTCTCATGATCCGATGGGACGCCTAGCGACACGACCGGAAAGAGTTTACGTGCTCTCCGAGGCACAGGGGTATAATACAGCCAATCCCAGACTTCGGGCTTATGCTGAGAAAAATTTGCTTTTTACAGTCCCAATATCACTTTCTGGCCCGACCCGGGCTGTGAACCCAAGACCTCGTTCTCTGCGGTGAACACGCTACCACTAGGTCAACGAAGCAGTCAAAAAGATTACACAATGCATTATTAAATGAATACTTACGAGCTTAATGATTATTCTCTAAGAGCCAACGAGCTCCAAAGAGCACTTCTCTCCAGCCAAAATTCAATCAAATATTATAAATTCCCTTTTGTTTGATAATACGATTGAAATCAATGGAGCTCAGAGTTTCAAGTAGCAGTGTTTTTAAGCTCATTATCCTTTAAAGTTAACTTCAATTTCTCTTTTTAGAGCCTATTGCTCCTCTTTCTATACGTGCCCCTTATGGGCTAAATATACTCAAAAATCTTACAACGCTCTTCGTATCCAATACAACAACGCGTTCAGGGTGCTGTTGGGTCTGCCGCGTTTCTGTAGCGCATCGGACATGTTTGCTGCAGCCAGAGTAGACTGTTTCTACGCCACAATGCGCAAACGGTGTGCATCCCTGGTGAGCAGGATTCGTGGCCACTCTAACAGCATTCTGGCCATGATCGCAAGCAGATTTTTTACATGAATCACTGCTGCAGTGTTTCTCACGGAATGGGGCATCAATGATTCATGTATTCCAAACTCATGTAAACAAAATTTTAGCAATATCTTTAAAGTTAACTTCAATTTCAATTAATAGGTATGAGCGGAGTGGGAGGTGGCCTATACCGCAGAATTACTAACTTAAATACAGCACGGGTGGTGTAGTGGTGACGTACCAGGTTCGAAGCCCACACGTGACCGAAGATAAGCTGACTGCGTCTAAAGCTGATATAAGATTAGCTATATTGTTCCAAGAACTGTTATGCGACGGGAGGCGCGTGGATTTCCGCTTTATGCGGTATCTTCTTGTCGCACTAACGCTGGGGTCCGTGCTCCTCTGCGTCGAATAGCCAATCAGACCTTGATCTGTTCACACTGTCTGCTAATAAGTTTAGAAATTGTTTACTCCAGAAGATTAAAGAAATAGATCTGAATATTACATATTTTATAGACTCATAAGTAAGATTAAAACATATATAGGTACGTTGTTTTATATAAATGCCATTACTTAAATTAAATATGTTTAGCACTAGCTTCACTCGTGCCTAGTTAAGTAGTTTCATGTTAAGACTATTTTACTTAAGATGTGGATAAAAATGTGGGTTACGCATTAACAAATCCTATTAGCTATAACTTAGTTATTAAGAAAAGTGTGTAACTGTTTGTATTCCCGAAAAATAAATAAATAAGTCAATTTGACAGGCCCGGAGGACTACCAGATAGGGCTACCAGATAGACTACCATATAGGCATTTCTCTGAGTACTATGACCATCATACTCCGATCGCCAACCCGTCTGCCAAGTGTGGAGATTATGGTATAACCCCCACGATGATTGATTGACACAAATAGCGCCAGACTGGCTATTGACTAAAAAAAAAATATTTGGACAAGACATTTATGCATGATTTTTATTTTTTTTCGCATGATCGCTAGTCGGCTAGACTGTATATACGTCAATCAATGCTGCGCCATTTTGCTTGGAATGACGCAGCAATGGATGGTAAATTTGTTAAATTTGTTACATATTTTAAAAATACTTATTACTAACACTAGTTTATAAGAAAATTGTTACTAACTTATTGGACACTAATTTGGTCCGAAAATAAAGTCTTATTATTATTATTATGCAGCAATAGACGTCTTTCGGCTGAAAAAATTAACATTAGTTGCAGCTGTGATATAAATAAAACCGGCCAAGTGCGAGTCGGACTCGCGCACGAAGGGTTCCGTACCATCCAAACTATAATATTATAAATGCGAAAGTAACTCTGTCTGTCTGTCTGTCTGTCTGTCTTTACTTCACTCCTAAACTACTGAACCGATTTGTGTGAAATTTGGTACAGACATAGTTTGGAACTTGAGAAAGGACATAGGATAGTTTTTATTACAAAAATAAAATAAAAAATAAAATTTATTCCGGACATACAGCGCCATCTATTGGTCAAGAGTCGGCATCAATTCCGTACTGAAAATTCATCGGAAAAATGTAAATAAATAGTAAAAAGGTATGAAAATATAATATAATACAACTTTTAGTAGAAAGAAAATGCTCTAACGGAGTATAGATAATTCTATTAGTACTATACTATGTCAAGTTGGTGATCGCGCAATGGTGTCGATCGTTACACGAGTTCGGTTCATGTTATTGTTTTAATTCATCGGAAAAAAGTAAATAAATAGTAAAAAGGTATGAAAAAAATAATATTAATTTAATAATACTTTTAGCACAAAGAAAATGCCCGAACGGAGTATAGATAAATAATCCGAGTTGTCACTATGCTCGATAGATGGCGTTGGGAGGAAATGACAGTTTGTAACATAAGTAAAAGTAGTGAGCGTGGAAGAATGTTGCAACAATGTAAACTGCTGGTTTGGGATGAATGTACGATGTCCTATAAAAGAGCAATCGAAGCACTTCGTCACACGATGAAAGACATAAAAAACAATCAAGGTATTATGGGAGGAATGGTGGTTCTATTGGCCTGTGACTTCCGGCAGACCCTGCCGGTTATAGCAAGGGGCACACCGGCAGATGAAATCAATGCCTGTTTAAAAGCATCTGTGCTATGGTTGTACTGTCGACGAATATGCGATTATACTCCATAATGATTGTAAAGCCGGGCAGTATGCTGCTGCTCTTCTGAAGATCGGCGAGGATCGTATGCCTACCGACTCCGAGAGTATGATCACGCTGAGCAGCGAATGATGCCAAATTGTGGATAGCAAATACAATTTCAAAAATAGTGTCTATCCGGATTTACGCGCTAATATCGAAAATCGGGAATGGTTATGCGAAAAGGCGATATTGGCGCCAACAAATGAAATAGTAGGCCGGATAAATGACCAAATTATGTCTGACGTAGAGGGAGATGTCATCGAGTATCTATCAGTAGATAACGTAGTGGATACCGAGCAAGTGACATCTTACCAAACAGAGTTTCTAAACTCCTTAGAGTTATCAGGAGTGCCTTCTCACAAGTTGAGGCTGAAAGTTGGAGTTCCTGTGATGCTTATGAGAAACCTAGATCCACCAAGGCTATGTAACGGCACATGGTTACAAGTAACCTATTTAGGACGGAATGTCATTAACGCAGTTATTATGACTGGAATGGCAAAAGGCGAAACTGTAATTATTCCCCGCATTCCCATCATTCCAACTGATTTGCCATTCCAATTCAAAAGAGTTTAGTTTCCGCTGAAAACTGCGTTTGCAATGACCATAAATAAAGCCCAAGGGCAAACGCTTAAAGTTGCGGGGGTACATCTTGAAAAAGCCTGTTTCTCCCATGGACAACTCTACGTTGCGTGCTCAAGAGTGTCAAAACCACAAGACCTATATATTTTTGCAAAGGATGGCAAAACTCAAAACGTGGTATACAGAAATGTCTTGGTGTAAGAAACTTTAATAATGTTTAAAGCCTAAAATAATAGAAAATTTGTCAAGGGAGAAATAGTATTTTTTTTCTGAAATGGCAAATCAAAATAATATTTTGAAAATAAGGGAAAAATAACATTTTCGCCTTTTTCGATCGGCAATAACGGCTTTAATGCCCTAAGTGAGTATACATATCTTCAATTCAAACGCAGAGCTCATTATGTTGATTTTTGAAGAGTTCCCTAGAATATCTTCCACATTTCATTTTTGAAGAGATCCTGCGAGATCGTGAACTATGTGGGTAAAACCAAAAATCTGCCGGAAGACACTATTCCACGCGAACGAAGTCGCGGGCAAAAGCTAGTTATCTATAAAAAGGAAAAAAATCACGTTTGTTGTATGGAAGACCCCTTAAATATTTATATTATTTTGTTTTTTAGTATTTGTTTACATCATACATTAAATACATCATTTGTGAAAATTTAAACTGTCTAACTATCACGGTTCATGAGATACAGTCTGGTGACAGACAGCGAAGTCTTAGTAATAGGGTCCCGTTTTACCCTTTGGGTATGGATCCCTAAAAGTAATAAAATAAATAAATAAAAAAGGTTTTTACTCACGTAGACTTTAAAAAAGTGCTTGTAAATTGTCAGAACATGTTTGTAATAATATATGTAATTAAGTCTATATAATTATTTCTAGTTACCGATATAACAGATGAAGAGCAGATCGGACCATAAGTTTTCGTTTTTGACATTTCGATACCGAACCCTAAAACGCGTACATCGGGCGGATGCCTCTTAAAGCACTTCACTAACATCTTTCATTCCTCTAAACTGACATGAAATCGTTATTGCACAAACTTTCACTCCAAGTTTTCAACTTTGCTTTAATGTCGAGCTTTTAAATGTTCCGGTACAGCGTATAATTGCGCGAAGTTACGCGCTGCATACCAAGTGGAATTGTATCAACCCATTTTAGATTTTACGAGATACTGTGGAATGCTGTACCTAGAGCATTACAAATTGTTTCAAATTCGCTTTCAAACTCACTACAATCTGAATATGCTGGAGGCAAAGCCTTGTTTGACAATATTAGGTCAGAACTTTGCTACAGTTGTCAGTCTGATTCTGTAACAGGTAACTCACGAAATTAATTTGGGTTGAGAGGAGGTAACTGATTTGATCTCTACACATTATTTCAATGTTTTAGGAAACTAAACATAGTACAGACGCCAGCACACCAAGCTACCCCAATCTGTTAAATTTCCCCAATTGAACGTGAACCTTATGCTTATGTGATAAAGTTGAAAATCTATAAAAGAAATTTGACAGATTGGGGTAGCTGGATGTGCTGGCGTCTGCACGTCTATATTTTCAGGTAATAAAAAAATCTTCAACATACAACAGTTATCATCAGACATTAGTGGTTCATATTGCCAAATAGTAAGTACTCAATAATCACTTTAAAAAATCACTATTATGGGACAAATAATAAACTAAATAATATATGAGGTAGAGCGTAGCGTTAATACATTCTGTGAGCAACTTAACCTTTCAGAAATTTGACTACCTGACTAGACCAAGTATACTTAACTTGAATGCACGTATGGCACAGCGGTCAAGATGGTGGCGTCGCCATTTTGTTTCACGGGTTTGATACCCACAACTATTTGTATAACCTATAGGTAGTTGTTCTCAAAAAATGGCAGTGGGCTGGTCATGTATCTCGTTACACAGGCAATAGGTGGACGATCAAAACTATAAGGTGGAAAGGGCCATTTGGAAAAAGAAGAGTAGTAAGGCCAAAAAGAAAGTGGGCTGACGACTTAAAAGAAATAGCTGGAGATGACTATTAAAAAATTGGTAAGGACAGAGACGAGTGGAAAAGACTGGAGGAGGCCTTCACCCGAGGAGGGGTCCATATCTAACATAGGAACTAACCCGTACTAACACTTAATTAAAAAGCAGAAGACTAACAATTAAATACTAACAACATTTAAAATGTAAATCTTGAAGGATATGGAAATAAAAGGCTTTTTTTTATAGGCATTTGTTCTGAGTTAGTATATACAGTGGAGCGAGCGATTTCGTTAAAAAAACATTGTTACGTCGAGTTTAAATTTAGTCGGCTTTTTTAACATGATGTTTAAGATAACCTGAGAGCCTGTCACTGCTTCACCAGACAATGGATGCGAGTGGGGACATAATCTATCTACCTATAAATAAAGTGACCAATGGGATTCGAACCTTGGCTCAGGGTGTACTGACATGGAAACGTTTTGTGCAACTATTACGTAGGTAGATGGTGTCTCCGGTCCCTAAGTGATCAGTCCATAGATGTGTGACTGCCAAAGTGATATAATGTCTCCGATCTCTGCGCTACGGGTAGGTTAAACTGTCGATCCCACTTGTAGTCATTAGAATATCAAAGAAAGTATTGTTAGACAGAAATTATATACTCCGTGGAAGAGTGGATCAGAAATGATGTGATTGTCTCTGACTTGACATAATCTATGTCATTATTTCTGCTTCTTCTTTTTTCAAATGACAAGTTATGCCGATGTCGACAATTCTGCCAATGTCAGATGTGAAATGGGAATACGTGCGATAAATTTAACCAAAATTTGCAATGTCATAGCTAATTGCGTATCTTGGCGATTAGGCTAAAACAAAACATTCAGACGTAACAATCACAATTTGATGCCATTGCATCTTATAAAACACATTAATACTTCGTAGAGTTCTGGGGAAGGGAATGTAAGCAACGAAGAAAAGTTGATGGGAATGGGAATCTTTAAATTTGGAAGGAGTTCATATAAATTATAGGCAGAGTTATTATTGGTGCATTCAAAGAAAATGTGGTCCAGTGAACCCTCATCCAGCCCACACTCACAAAGGGATGAATCCCGAATCCGTATTTTCTGTAGAGAAACATGTGAACAACAGAAACCTAAGCGCAGTCTACAAACAGTTGAGATCACGCATCTGGAGGTCTTTTTATATTTATGAAACCAAGGCGTTATGTAATTATTTACTATGTGTTATTAATTTGACATTTTATTTGAATTGGTTAACATTTTGATGTTCGTTTGAATTCTGTGACATTAACAATTTTTAACTTTTATTTTATTTATAGATATTAAAATGTATTCACATACTTAATACAGGCTAAATAGATATTATGCAATTTACCTAATTATCATATTAACTCTATTTAGTGTGAATAAATAAATTGAATTGAATTGATATTAGTCAGTTAATCCACATCAGAGTCTTACTGGGCGGATTGAACAAGTCTGACACTAGGGTAACCACTGTCCTAACGAAACGTATGTAAGCCGGATACATTCTATTTTTATTACTTAGTACCTATACTTTTGTAAGTTGACTGCCTCGTTGGTCTAGCGGTAGCGTGTTCAACCGCAGAAAATGCGGTCCTGGGTCCAAATCCTGGGTCGGGCCAAAAAGTGATTTTGGGATTTTTCCGTAAAAAGAAATTTCTCAGTATCAGCCAGAAGTCTGGAAGTTGGCGGTATTACACCCCCGTGCCTCGGAGAGCACGTAAAGCCGTCGGTCCTGTACCTGACCTCTTTCCGATCGTGTCGCTAGTCGTCCCATTGGATCATGAGAGTGATGGAATAGAAAGTGCCCCTGTGTTTGCGCACACACTTGTGCACTATAATATGTTGTGCGCAATTGGCTAATCTCCATTGAGAATGGCCGCCGTGAACGAAATTTGGTCGGGAAGACCTCATCATACTTTTAAGTATCTCGAGCTGTAGTTACGTCAGTTTGTGTTCTCAAATCTCAAAATATTTATACTTACACGCTTTCACTCATGAGAGGAACACGCCTTGGTAGATAGATAGATAAAACTCTTTATTGTACACCTCATAAAGAAATAAATAGAAATAATAATCACTTTATTTCCAAAATATTGTAGTACAGAACCACTTACAGAATAAATACAGTGTAATACACAACTGACAACATATACAAATTATTCATTCTTTCATTAATCATAACAGTAAAAGTAGCGTTTGTGTTTTGCAGAAAATAAGGGTTGTTTTCATAGAGCTCGTGTGTACTAATGCTGTTTCAGCTATATCTATGTGTTTGTATCGATTAAAACGCATACATTCATAAGACATATGTATAGGTACGTGTGCTCCGCAACAGTGCGTGTCGCGTCAGTCTGTCGCAAACTTTATGCAAATGTGTTCACTTTATCCCCTTTTATGCCATGTCAGTGACAGCCTGCCCATGATTAATAATAATGTATGGAAAGGAAAGAAAGAAATAAAAAGATTTATTCAGAAAATTGCACAGATAACATGAATATAAAATAACATAGCGAAGAATTAAATAAAAACAGATACTAGTTGCCCGTGCAAGCCTGAAATGGCACCATCTCAGCATTAGCTAGAACATTTTATTGTTCTAGCGCTGGTAATTCTTAAAAAAAAGGCTGGTAATTCTGAAAAAAAGGCTTACTTTATTTAATCGTATAAGCAGTGGGTGAGGACTACTACACACCCGAAAGTGTATTCTTCAAGCCGGTTGCCGCAAAGAAATGATTTAATTATTTTAAATATATAAATAAATGACGGGCCTGTTGGCGTCTTTGGCAAACACTTGCTTTTCACGCTGGTGGTCGTGGGTGCGATTCCCACCTAGGACAGATATTTGTGTGCATGAACATGTCTGTTTGGGCTGAGTCTGAGTATAATTATCTATATAAGTACGTTTTTACAAAAAATGTAGTATATGTAGTATTTATATCATCAGTCATCTGGTTTCCATAGCTCTGCTTATTTTGGGATCAGATGGCCGTGTGTAAAATCCTGTCCCAGGATATTATTATTAAATAAAATAAAAAAGGTCTCTATTCACGTTAACTTTAAATAACGCTAATAAATAAGTAGAACACGTTTGTAGTAATAAAGTTAAGTATACATAATTATTTTTAGGTACACATAGGTATTCGGATATGCGGCTTGTATGAAAACATAAAGAAATAACATTTATTTAATGAGAGTAAGAAATAAGTTTGTATCTCTCGCAAACATTAAGTGTAATTAGTAGAATTAAAGTATTACCTATACTTTAATTCTACTAATTACACTTAATGTATAGATAAATAAACATAACTTTTTAAGAGCTATGTCTATTGTAGATTCACGATAAAATAGATATAATCTATGATTTGTTTTGTTTCTTAGCTAGCCTGTTTAAGTTATTGGCAAATAGATTTTCTAACGGTATATTCAGGTACATAGGTAATCGTGGCAAATATGTACATACTTGTTACAGACGCCAGCACATCCAGCTACCCCAATTTGTCAAATTTCTTTTATAAATTTTCACAAAAGTATAAAGTTCACTTTCAATTGGCGAAATTTGACAGATTGGGGTAGCTTGATGTGCTGGCGTCTGTACTTATACCCACTTGGTCGTTTGATCTAGTCTTAAAATCCAAAATGGGTTACTAATAAAAGCTGTTTCGATGGGAAAATAACAGTTAAGAATGGCTCTGAACAGTTTTTGGTATGCAGTTTCACATTCCATTTAGATTTTCTTTAATTGCGTTATATGGGATTCTGCGGAGTCTTATGGGGAATGTAATTTTATAGGCTTTTGTGGGGTAACAGTGGAGGAGACATAATGGTATTGTTATGAGGGTGTGTTTTATAGGAGTTTGGTTTGTAAAATTAAAGTTGATAACTACGAGCTATGTGGCTGACGGCTCAGAATACCCCACCCTATAGACGAGCCAGTTGGCGTGGTTGGTAGATACACTGCCTTTCACGCCGCAGGTCGTGGGTTCGATTCCCACCCGGGACAGATATTTATGTGCATGAACATCTCTGTTTGTTCTGAGTCTGAGTGTAAATTATCTATATAATAATGTATTTACAAAAGAAAAATAGTATATGTAGTATATCAGTTATCTGGTTTCCATAGTACAAGTTCTGCTTAGTTTGGAATCAGATGGTCGTGTGTGAATAATGTCTCAGGATATTATTATTATTCCAAGTTATTTATTTATTTTTATTATTATTAACATATTTATATTTATAGATAGATAGATAGATAGATTAACTCTTTATTGTACACCAATATTAAGATCTTACATTACAGGAGCATGCAAATAAAAAGTATACAATTGGCGGTCTTATTACTAAAATGTGATCTCTTCCAGACAACCAAAGAATGGAAAATAATAGGGATTATTTAAGAGGGCAGTTGTCGGTGTACGTATACTTTGTTAACAGTACCCGTTGGTACTCAGTACAAGAGCCTACTATATATACCTACTATTTACACTATATACATACATACTATATACATACATACTATACATATACATACTATACACATACATACACACTATATAAATACATACATACCTATAATAGATAGAAACTTACATATCACAATATTACCTACTTGTTCTGTCAATGTATCCTATAGTGATAGGTAGTAATCCTTTACACTTTTCTGGAACTTGTGTAAACTTTGTGCTTGGCGTACTGTTATTGGCAGTGCATTCCACAAACGAACACTCTGAACAGCGAAGGATTTATCAAGAAAGGTTGTGGAATGCGCTGGCATTTTTAACTTAAGATTTTCCGATGATCGCAAAACTCTCGAATGTGACTCGTATAGAAAAGAAAACCGTTTTTTAAGGTATGAAGGAAAGGATGGAGTAAACAAAATGTTGTAGAGCAATGAAAGTATATGAGTATCCCGACGAAGGCGTATGGATAGCCACTTGAGCTTGGTACGGAATTCAGAGACATGATCATATTTGCGAAGGCCAAATATGAATCTTATGCAGACATTTTGGAGGCGCTCAAGTTTATCAAGCTGGTTTTGGGTAAGATCCAGATAGCTGACATCTGCATAATCTAGTATTGGGAGAAGAAGGGATTCTGCGAGCGCAATTTTAGTGGTCATAGGCAGGAAATTGCGTAGTCGACGTAAAGAACCAAACGATGCGTATAGTTTACGGCTAACACACTTCATTTGAGTATCCCAGGACAAATTGCGATCGAAAAAGATGCCGAGATTCTTAACACTTCTACTGAACTCAATTACAGTACCATCGAACGTTATTTGTGGAAGCTGTGACCATGGCACTTTTGATATCATCCTCGGGCTACCGATTATGATGGTTTGTGTCTTGATGGGATTGACTTGAAGCCCGTATGCACGACTCCACCCACAAATTTTGTCTAAATCTGTATTTATGTGACTGACCGCAAAAGATAACCTATCTAGGGGAGTTTGGAAATATATCTGAAGGTCGTCAGCATAAAGGTGGTAGGAGGAGACAAGTTGATTAGAGATAGAATTTATAAAAATTGCAAAAAGTAAAGGAGATAAAACGCCACCCTGAGGAACGCCTGCAGTTGTGTTGCACCAAGAGGAACGAGTGTCATCGATACAAATAGACTGCCGGCGGCCAGACAGGTAACTACGAAACCAGTCAATGACCGTTGGAGATACGTTAAGAGAGCGCAAGATTCCAAGTAGTATGTCAAAATCTACGGTATTAAACGCATTGCTGAAATCCAGAAGAGTAAGCACTGTCAGTTCTCCGCGCTCCATGCTAGATCTTATGTCCTCCGTAATATGGACCAGGGCCGTGGTCGTACTGTGTCCAGGACGGAAACCGGATTGGTAAGGATTGAGGAGATTATTTTTGGTAAGAAAGGTACTAAACTGATTATAAATGAGGCGTTCCAGGACTTTGGAGAGGAAAGGTAATATGGAAATTGGGCGATAATCGGAAAAGGATGTGGGGTTGGATTTTTTGGGGAGAGGAATAATTTTAGCATCTTTCCATAAAGCTGGAAAAATGCCAAGGGTAATAGAAGAATTTAGGATATGGCAAATAATAGGAAGGATTTCATTGAGGATAGGAAGGACCATATTACGGGTAATACTATCGTTTCCGACTGCATTTGATGAAATGGATTCGACACTCTTCTTAACGTCACAAGCAGAAAATTGACTAAAAGTAAAGGAAGTGTAATTGGGAGTAGGAATCGATGAAAGAGAATTTAAGGTACTAGTTTTGGTTGCCCTGTTGAAATTGGGCGAAGCAGAGAAGTGTTTATTCAAAGAATTAACATCAAAGTTTTTTGGAATAGCGTTATTTTGAGCTTTTCCTACTCCCAAAGAACGTAGAAATTTCCATATTTTTGCAGGATCTCCATTTTCAATGGAGCTGTGGATGTGTTGGCGTTGTGCACTCCTACACACCTTATTACAATGATTTCGTAAGTTGATATATTTCTCCCGATTGAAGTCGTTAGGTCTACTCCTAAAACGAGATTTGGCAGAGGCTTTTTTGTCCAAAAGTATTTTTATTTCCCCAGATAGCCATGGCGCAGGTAAATGTTTCACTCTGATGGCACGACTCGGAGCATGTACATCGTAGAGGTTAATAATTGTTTTGTTAAATATTTGCACCTTTTCGTCAATCGACTCTGCAGCTATTAAAGATGACCAGTCAATGCTGTTAGCATCTGCTCGGAGATGTTCCAAGTTTATACCACCAAAATTGCGCTGCATTAGTATTTTAGATTTTGCCTTAGGTGGGCGAATTTTGTAAGAAAGGAAGAGAAGGTCATGGTAAGAAAAGGCATCTGCTAAACACTGCCCGTGCTTAGCGACATGGTTTTGAGAAGAGACAAGAATAATATCAAGGAGCGAAGGAGCGGAATTGGGGAAATGATGAGTTGCATTTAGAGGAAGAATACAAAGGTTACTAGATTCTGCAGCAGAAGTTAACAAGGATGAACGAGAGTCGTTCTTTAACAGACAAGTGTTAAAATCACCCATTATAATTGAGTGGTCGTAATTGGGAGTGAATGTTTCAAGTAAGAGCTCAAAAGAAGAAAAGAAATTTATACGAAGAGAAGGACAGTAATATACACCAAGTAAAATTTTGGAATGGTGTAGCTCAACTTCAAGTAGAAGATGTTCACCAGCGTTTGGTGAAGGTGGCTGAGAGGATAAACTAAGAATAGAGTAGTTGAAATGATGACGAAGATATATCGCAACTCCACCACCACCGGTTCCAGTTCGATCATTTCTGATGAGCTGAAAACCAGGTAGTGAGTAAGAGGCTGAAGGGAGACAAGGTTTGAGCCAAGACTCAGAAACAAGGATAGCATGAATATTTTTACATTGGAAACTGGCCAGCATATCGGAATGATGAGCCGGAATACTTTGGGCATTTATATGAATCACATTGAAATTACGCGATACATCGGCAAAGTGGGATTCCAACGTATCCCCAAGCGATGGAATACTAATAAAACTGTCGCCATCACTATTGGCCGAAAAATAAGATTCAGAATCACTACTTTCATCTTCGGTGTTAGACATAAAAAACAAAATAATTCAATAAACTAAATAATATAAATATATGTAAAATACTTAAGAACAACAATACAAAACAAATAAATATACAATACGCAATATCACCTTTAACTAACCTACCAGTTCAGTGCGTAAAGAGAATTAATGAGAGTTTTAAGTTTGTTTCTACTCACCCCGTTTGAAATCTAGTAGCGTGTAGTAGAATTACAGGATGTCTATGGTATGGTGTCATATTAAAAGTTAAACGCGTCATTTGACGTTTCTATTATGCAAGTGTGGAAAAGATCACAAATGAAATGACGTAAAGTTATAACAAAGAAATCATAGAATTCTAAACAATTCAGAATATGAGAACATAACAACACTTAAAGTTAGAAATCAATAAAAAATTATGAATAAAATAGGTAGAAACAGAAAATACGTAAATGCAATTATGTAAAAACATCGCTAATGTGTGTAAACACACGTAAACAATATTAAGAAGATACAAATTAAGTCAACATGAATTACTTCTTAGTTCTTCGAGTTTTCCCGACTGCAGCCGTAGTAGACGTGTCCGTGGCCGCGATTTTCGAAGCGTCTTCCTTGGTGTGCTGCGGCGCAGAGCCGATCTTGTTGAGATCCTCCATCGAGACGACCTTGTGGCGGCTGCCACCTCGATCCAGGATATATATGACTCCGTCCCGAGTCCAAGTATTTGAAATTCCGTGGCGCTGGCGTGCAGCCATGAAGGTTTCGTGACGGGGCCGGGTCAGGAACTCTGATATTGTGACACCAGAGCCTTTACACTTCGTTTTGGCAAACCAGATGTTGTTTCTCACCTGGTAGCTTTCAAATTCTACCAGAATTGGCCTTGGCTTGTCAGATGATGGAATATGACCAAGACGCTGACACCGCTGAATGTCTTTATTAGAGAAATCTAACAACATGAGATGGTTTTTGACGGTGGCAACTGTGACCTCCAAGGAATTCTCCTTCTTCTGTTCTGGTATCCCATGGAATAGCAGCATCTTTCTCCTCCCTCGCATCTCTGCTTGGTCAATGCATCCTGCAAGTATATCTAGTTGTTGCTGGAAACAATTTAAAGAGCTCAACACAAATTTTTTGAATTCTGCAAAGTCTTTGGCCAATGTATCTGGAGCTGCAGGTGTGCTGGATGGCTTATGGAGCTCCTCAAAGTCAGTCATCCGCTTCAGAAGATGTTCTTTTAAACTGGAGAGATTTTGTTGCATGGACTGCATAGTGAACTTGTGATGTGTATTAAGAAACAAGTGGTTTGTGACAATAACACTGGGCTGGTAGGTTATGTGAGTTACCTTAACTTTAAGCACATTTAATCTTAAAATCAAGTATGTATTATCAATTATATCAATTATATTATATATAAATTATACAATTGCTACAAAAAATAAAACAATAATATATAAATAAATATGAAAATAATAGAGTTCCACCAGCGGCGAGGTTTGACACCCTAAGCCGCCGGTGGTCAGGGCGACAGAGTAAGGAACCTCCTCACAATGCGTGCCGTTCCCAATATTGCCGCCTTTTGTATCCGACCCTTGACCCAGTGATCTAGCGAAAGCCTCTTAAGATGTTGGTCGAGGTTCTTCGCTATGAGACCGTTTATGGAGACGACTATTGGGACAATTATTGTTGAGTCCACATCCCACATGGCGGTAACCTCGTGAACCAAATCTAAGTATTTTGACAACTTGTCATTCTCGGCTCTTACGAGGTTATCGTCAAACGAGACAGTGATATCAACAATAAATGCCCGGCGCTCCGACCGGGCTCTTATTATTATAATTATTATCTCATCTCCTGTGGCGTGTTGAAGTCCAGCCGAGCCGATCTACTAGAAGGGAAAGGAGGAGCGTGTCTCTGTGAACTATGACTGTTGTACTGCGATCGCCAACCCGTTTGCCAAGCGTAGCGATTATGGCACATTTCTCGATTCTTGGGGAGGATCTTGTCCAGCAGTGGAGGTCTTTCGGTTGAAATGATGGTGGTTTTTTTATGTCAGAGATCGACAAAGGTAAGTGATCACCGCCGCCCAGGGACACTCACAACACCAGAGGAGTCGCGGGTGCGTTGGGGGCCTTTAAGAGTCAGCAAACAAGTGTTGCTGACCCTTCCCCCACCCCTTTGAGCTCTGGCGACCTTACTCACACACAGAAACACAACATTAAATTATTAATGTTATTATTAAGGAATGTCTTCTGTAAGGTGGAGGTACTTCCCCAGTCGGGCTGCTCTTTGAGCGAATGAACGCTGTGCCCTACCTCCCTTTGGCAATGATGATATTGTTCCACTTCCGTGCGAAAGATCATAATGTGTACCTTTGGCGGGACAAACAAAGGTGGTGCAAATTTATCTCGCCATAAGGTCGCCCTTGCTTTCTGTGCATCTATTGTAGCCGTGGAAGTGGCTGAGAGACTTTTACGTCTTTTCTATAACAACGAACATAAATTATAATGGATTCCTAAAGTATGGATTGCATCGCAGAGCGCAGCTCGTAAATACTTCATCTAAATATTTATATAATTTATCTAAATACTAAATCTAAAACGGGCCTGTTGGCGTGGTTGGCAAATGCTTGCTTTTCACACTGGAGGTCGTGGGTTCGATTCCCACCCAGGACAGATATTTGTGTGCATGAACACAAACACATGTTTTTCCTGAGTCTGGGTGTAATTATCTATATTAGTATGTATTTACAAAAGAAAAGTAGTATACGTATTATATCAGTTATCTGGTTTTCATAGTACAAGCTCTGCTTAGTTTGGGATCAGATGGCCGTGTGTTAATAGTGTGCCAGAATATTATTTATTTATTTAAAATCGTCTGTTATTAAAAGGTACCTACTTTATAAAATACCACCGTCACATATTGCTTCAAGCTACCTACGCAAGTTTCCATAACAACGACATCTCAAGTCTTGTCGGTTATTTTCCGCCCTCAATAAGTAAACAAACAGGGTCGCGCCGCTCCGGCGCCACTATATACCGTTATTACTGTATATTATGTTGGGAGGTGGATTTCTTTAAGACGCCGTCTATAGCTAAATTCGAACGAAAATATGTTAGACCCTTGAGTTATTTAGTTAAGTTTCTAGACAGCCGCTAAAGGTAAAAAAAAAATTAAATTGGCTTTCGGTTAACATTGACTGATAGAAACTGTCACGTAAAGAAAATCTGGTATTCTCCTCCTTGATATGAAGTGTAAAAACGGCAATCAGATTTCTTGCATATCCTGCCGACTGCGCCATGTGAAGATACTCCATAAGACTTTCTCTTTTACTTTATATCTCATTCTTTAACGTGTTTTTGGGGCTGAGCATGAAATTTTACTATTGTATCTCTGTAAATAGTATAATAAGTAATATGTAAACAGTAAAATATATAATTATTATATATTTTACTGTTTACTGATTTATGGCGGAAGCCTTTGTCCAGCAGTAGGTGGCTTTCAGCTAATAGGATGATGATGATGATGAAAATATATATCATGTATCAAGTTGCCTAGCCGTAGCCTAGTTGGTAGTGCTCCTGCCTACGAAACTGGAGGTCCTGGGTTCGAATCCCGGTAGTGCAAATATTTGTGTGATGAGCACAAATATTTGTTTCTGAGTCATGGATGTTTTCTATTTATATAAGTATTTATCTATCTATATAAGTATGTATATCGTCGCCTGGTACCCATAGTACAAGCTTTGCTTAGTTTGGGGCTAGGATGATCTGTGTGACATTGTGAAAAAAATAATAATAAAAAAATATAAATTTCTCATCTTACTTTCGGGATCGGATTCGAAACACGAGGTCGCTGAGGTAGTAGGAAGGAGAGTACCCTATCCACTGCACTACACATGCAGTCTAATAATGTTATTTCCTGGAAGGAGAGTACCTGTAAGGTTCTACCCGGCGAACTACTTCTAGAGTGAGTAAATGCTTAGTTCTGCCTTGTCGCTACCGTTAGGCGCTATCCTGTCCCGCGTGTGAAGACGATAGAGCCTACAAAAACCGAGCGAGCCTTACAGTAGCCGCGTATGATGTGTAAAATCTGACAGATATTGAGATAAAATGTATGTGAAACCAATTTATTCATATTATGATTGGTCGAATATACTTACTTACTTATCGTATAGGCATTGATTACCCTGGTGCCAGAGTTGGTCAAGCGACCCATTAGGCCTCTGACATGGCTTAACGACTGTTGTTTAATGACTATAACCGGGACCAACACCTTAATGTGCCCTCCGAAGCACGGAGACGCTCAGATATTAAACCAATTTGGTAGAAACCCATCTATGGACTGACCGTGAGCCTAGTTGCTTAACCTCGCCAATCACTTTCGCACCGGTGAGAGTATCTAGCTATGAGCTATGTCATCGAATATATCATCGCATATACTATGTTGGCCGACTGTATGTCGATGAACCTTACGCATAATGGCTGGGCACCATCTTATAGCCATCTCTCCGCCACCGCGTGCGCTCATTGGTCAATCAAATAGCGTGCGCATGAACGCTTCCCCGGTTTCTTGTAACAAATTTTCGCCCACACAGACCACTAATTGCTCCATCGCAAACCCAGTTTTCGTAGAACCTTGAAAATAAATTTGCAAATGTAATCCCAACCATTACTAAATAGAAATTAAGACTGAGTATTGTCTAGACGATAATGAATAGATTTGTTTTGTTCAGACTAGATGGGACTATCAATCAGAGTGAACGTTGTACTAATGGAATAAATAGACGAATGATTGAAAGAAAAGGTTGAAACTATTGATTATTGTTGAAACATTGGTAGGTACGTTAGGATAGACACTGAAAAACATTTGCTGCCTTGGTGGCAAAAATATTCACTACCTTCGTTGAATAAAAATATTCACTGCCTTGCTTGCATAAAAATATTCGCTACCTTAGTTGCATATAAATATTTACTACCTTGGTTGCTTAAAAATATTCGCCACCTTGATTATAATAATAATAATATCCTGGGACATTATTCACACACGGTCTCCTGATCCTAAACTAAGCAGAGCTTGTACTATGGAAATCAGATAACTGATATACTACATATACTATTTTTCTTTTGTAAATACATACTTATATAGATAATTTACACCCAGACTCAGGACAAACAGACATGTTCATGCACACAAATATTTGTCCTGGGTGGGAATCGAACCCACGACCTCCGGCGTGAAAGGCAGCATATCTACCAACCACGCTAACAGGCCCGTCAATTACATTTATTACATAAACAACATTGTTTTAGCATACAGTTTCAGTGTACATGAAATTTATATATTTCTAAAATTCCCGTATTTCTTTTAAGAATTCAAAACATTCCCTTTTATAACTCTAATTAGCATAACTCTACGAACAACTCAGTTAGTGGTGGCCTGAAAACTCCGAAAAATCCACGACATATTATGCATTCTACTTGACAATACGTGGTTGACGAGAAACACAACGAGTTGAAAATGTCAAACCCAGTTGTAAGTCTTAATTGCGAGGTAAAAGACATAGTGAGAGGCATAGCGTGAGCGGTTTTGAGTTAGCACCTATAGTTCAAGCTGGTGCTATAATAATAAATAATAAAACTATATCAGACCAAAAGACAAGTCCATCATATTTCGGTGTTAGTAACAATGGTGCTTATGTAAATATTTTTATTTTTTTATTTTTACTTTATTGGGACATAAAACGTGTGTACTGGATGGAGTGCGGGGTGAGGCAGGGGGGGTTGAGCTCGCCCCGCCTCTTCAACTTGTACATAAACCGGCTGATCGGTGAGCTCAGCAGAGCCAGAGTTGGATGTCATATAGATAGTATTTGTATGAATAATATTAGCTATGCCGATGACATGGCCCTTCTGAGTCCAACGATAGGCGCTTTAAGGACACTTGTGGCGATTTGTGAGTCCTATGCAGTGGCCAATGGGCTCAAGTACAATGTCAAGAAGAGCGAACTTATTATGTTTAAAGCGAGTGCCTTAAATTATTCTGATGTCCCCGGTGTCTCGCTTTGTGGTACTCCTTTAGCTTGGGTAAAGAAATTCAAGTACTTGGGTCATTGGGTCACTGATGATCTCAAGGATAATACTGACATAAAAAGGGAACGCAGGTCGCTGGCTGTTCGATGTAATATGCTGGTTCGAAGATTTGCACGTTGTACTGACGAAGTAAAAATAACACTTTTTAAAGCCTTTTGCCAGTCTTTTTACACGTGCAGTCTTTGGACCAGTTTTACGCAGAGGACATACAGTGATCTGCGTGTCCAATATAATAATGCATTCAGGATACTGTTGGGGCGGGCGTGGCGATGTAGTGCGTCCGGTATGTTTGCGGAGGCGCATACTGACGACTTTTACGCCATAATACGTAAGAGGACCGCCTCCATGAATGGCCGGCTGCGCACCGCCACCAGCAGTCTCCTGAAAGTGTTTTCAGATCGGTGGGACTCCCCTCTGCTGCGCCACTGGGTGAGAATCCACACCGTTTTTAATTAAATTGTCTTATTACTAACATTTAGTCTTTAAGTTATTTTGTATACTAACTAAATTCTTTTTTCATGTATACTAACAATAGTCTCTAAGTTATCTTGTATACTAACACTATGGACGCATGTCTGAAATAAATTATTTGATTTGATTTGATTTGAAAACAGTTACACATTAGGTATAGTTAAATTATTTAAATATAAATTTTAAGAATAGGTAAACGTGTAACCCACACCAATGTCCGCGAATTAATGTTAAAAATAGGTAGTAATAAATGCGTGCATTAATTAAGCAGAGAAGTACCTATGTAGGTACTAGTGAGTAGGTATTAACTATAACTATTTTAGTAGTTCAGTAGCCATTTTTTTGAACTTAAAGTGCGATAGTGCAAAAATGTCCAAATCGTGGAAGTGTGTGTTATACGTTTCCACAATGCGTCGGAGAGGCACCCGTGCGCCAGCGTGAGTTCTGCACCGCGCGGTGTGGAACAGCCGGGGCACGCGTGCCTCTCGACGCATTACAGTTCTAGGTACAATATAACATAAGTTGTTAGTGATGTCAGTACAATCAAACTTGTTATTACAAAGACCATGAAGCATCATGACCATCAGTAAACTACGTCTGGACTGTAAGCTCTAAAGTTTATAGCGTTCCAATAAATCTGTGTATGGTATTCTAGACTTAGTGCATCTATAGTGCATAGATCGTAGAAATTTTTTTTGAACAATTTCTAGTTTTTTTATGTAAACGTCAAAAATAGGGCTCCAAATCGGGACTGCGTATTCCAATTGAGAACGTACTAAGGTTTTATATAAAAGTAAAAATGTCGACGGTCTTTTAAAGTCAGATGACGATCTCATTATAAATCCAAACATACGATACGCTTTATTAATGACATTATCTATGTGACAGTCGAAGTGTAATTTTGAGTCGATTAAGACCCCAAGATCTCTAATACGGTCGACTCTTTGTAGACTGATATCACATAGATTATAATCGAATGTTATAATGTTTCTGTTTTTTGTGAAAGTAATTATATTGCATTTGGGTAAGCTGAGCTGAAGTTTATTTTGTAAACAGTATCGAGAAAGTCTATCTAGGTCTTCCTGTAAAAGTAGGCAATCTTGTATGGTTTTGCATGTCTTGTAAATTTTGATATCGTCGGCGTACATTAGAAATTGGGAATGGATGAAACATGTTTTAATGTCATTAACGAATAAAGTATACAATAGTGGCCCAATTATTGAGCCTTGGGGCACACCAGATGTGACGATAATTGGGTTAGATTGGAAGCCATTAATAACCATTTGTGATCTATTAAATATGTAAGCCATGAACCAACGCAATAGGTTGCCACGGATACCATTATAAGCAATTTTATCTAGTAGCAATTTATGGTCCACCTTGTCGAAAGCCTTCCGAAAATCGGTGTACACAGCGTCAACCTGAATCTGTCCATCCATATTTTTAAATAAGTAATCTGTAAAAACCATTAGATTGGTATTAGTTGAACGACGTTTCACAAATCCATGCTGTTCACGAACTATAAGGTTGTGAATCTGTGAGTATAATGCGCCATGTACAAGACTCTCGAAAAGTTTCGACAAGGTGGAGAGTATCGAGATAGGACGATAATTATTTATACTTGATTTGTCACCACTCTTAAACACCGGTGTGATATTAGCCCGTTTCCAAATATCGGGAAAAGTCCCCTCGCGCAAGCATTTATTAAATAAAATATGGAGTGGAAGGACTATGTTATTTGCGATTTTCTTTATAAAGATAGGTGGAATGCCATCAGGACCTGAACCTTTAGTCGAGTCAAGTTTTTTTATCGCGTTATGTATTGTATCGACTGGTAAGTAGATGTCAGAGATACAAGGCGAATTGTCTGCATATGCACTAGGTGACTGCCACGTCATGGGGTCTAAGGTCGAGGGTTCATAAACAGAAGTGAAATAGGTTGAAAACATATTACATATATCAGTCGGATTATTAGAATTAAGATTTTCAAGATACATGCTCGCTGGAATCTCCACTCAGCCTTTTCGATTAGAAACGTAAGTCCAGAAATGTTTTATACTAAGCGGGATGCTGTCTTCAACCGATTTCATGTATCTTGCGAAACATGTAACACATTCAGACTTAAAACGTTTACGATGGACTGAAAAACTTTCGTAATCCGATGCATTGGAATAAATTTTCCATTTTAGCCAAGCTTTCTCCTTGGTTTTGAAAATGCGAATTAGGGCAGGAGAGAACCACACTGGAAAACGTGATTTTTTTATGCGAGTAAATGGAACATGTGTTTTGATAATACTATAAATTTTATCATAAAATATTTCAACCGCTCGATGAGCTGACGACTCGTATAACAATTGATTCCAGTCTAATTTGCACAGCTCGTTATTAATTAAATCATATTTGGCCTTATAAAAATTATGTTTAGTATATAATTGCCGTTTCATTGGTATAATTTTTGTATCTAGCGACGTTACTACCAAGAAGGCGGGGTGGTAAGTATCAATAGGTAACAGTGGTAGACAAGTTTTGGCCTCGCAGTCAACGTTTGACAGAAACAAGTCAAGTATGCGTCCTAAATTATTCCTTATTGTATTGTATTGAAAAGTATTAGTAAAAGAAATAAAATTGCTGAAAAAACTGCTTATTGTATCTGTCGCTTGTGGAATCACATAGTTTATTCCACTACGGTCCAACCAGTTTAGGCCTGGTAAATTATAATCACCTAATACGAAAACTGCGTCAGTACTAGTGTCGTTAATGAAGTCTTGCAAAATATCTAAGTGTGATGTATACAAGTGGTCCGGTGAATTCGGCGGTAAATAGGCTGCACTAATAAAATGGCGCTTAGAGGGCCGCGACGCGGGCAGCTGCACCAATACGTGTTCAATAGCAGCATGCGAGGCGCGCATCAAAACGTTAGAAGGTCGTAACGTTTTCAAAACGGCTATGAGCACACCGCCACCATCTCGTTTTCCCGTAATACTTCGGTCACGGTCACATCTAAACACCAGATACCTATCGTCAATGAATTCACTGTCAGATATGGTGGGTATTAGCCATGTCTCCGTGAGAACTACTACGTCATAAGAAAATGATAAAATATTTATAAATAAGGTGTGGAGCTTAGTACGAAGTCCTCTGCAGTTTTGGTAGTAAATATTTAAATTGTACTTATCCATCGGTAAAAGAAAAAATATAAAATACGTTACCAAAACAAGGCTTAAAGTTCATTACAATTAGAGATCTGAACGAATTAAAATATGAAACAAGTAAATGAGTTTTACAACACATATAGAATGTTATCAATAACGGCAAATAGGAACGATAATATTTTAAGCACGATCTTATAACTATTGTTCTATCTTTGCAAAAGTATAAGTATTTACTATCTGTTCTTAAAAACACTAATATATAATTAAGTTTAACTACACTAACATGGTCTTGCTTCTTACTATTAATTAACGAAACATAATTAAGAAAGTTATAATATTTTAAATTCATTGCACATTTATTTTGAAGCATGAGGGTCATCGGTAGGTTATTCGTACTAACTTCAATAGTAAAAACGGCGTAAACAACACAGAGTAGACTACGAGTCAGAGAAGTCGCACTTCGGGCTAAACAAGATAACATGTAATAAAAAGTTAGACTGCACTGAAACCAAACTTTGACGCTAATACACATAAATATATCATTCAGGTGCTTTATAGGGTTTAATTTTGCATAAGTCTTCTTCGGTACGGATAGGAAAGGCTGCCTGAGCAACATCAGCGCGAACAAGTATAACACCATTTTTGATCCAGACAAATCGATGCCCGTTTTGTTTCGCGGCTTCTTTAGTTTGACGAAATAATATCTTGTTGTTCAATGTAAGGTGCTCATTTATATAGATCTTATTCGAATTCGTATCCAGCTTCAGCTCATCAGACGTAATTCCTTTTTTGCGACGTGCAGCCGCAATAAAGTTGTCACGTAGAATTTGGCTTGAAAGTTTGACCACTATGTTTTTTGGCCTTGTGGATTTTGGATTCAATTGCGGTACTCGATGAATAGCAATGACGTCACGTGGCAAAAGTGTTTGCTTGATCAAAGTAGCAATATTTTCAAATATCTGGAGCAAGTTTTCACCGCGTTTTTCGGGCAAGTTGCTTATCTCGACATTGCAGTTTCGGGATTTTTGCTCCGCTACTTCCAATTTTTTTTCCAGGATAGCAATTCGTTGGACAACTCCCTTAGGAGAAGAAATATTCTCTTCGAGTTTCGAGATACGCGATGCAAAATTATTCGACTTCTCTTCCAAGTAATCATATTTGTCACTTATAAACTTGATAGTAGACTTTATTCCATCAAATTCGGATAAGAGTATTGAAAATTTTTCATCCTGTTTTGCCAAGCACGTTTCAAACATAGATTTCATATTCGCCTGAAAATCTTTCAGCTCATCACGCAAATTTATATCACTATTGGATGGCACGGCTTTGCGGTAAGTGACGTATGGAGGAGGAGACTCCTTATCTATTAAGGACCCATCGATAGTTGTTTCACCAGATCCAGGTAGATCGTCGACATCACTAATACGGTCAAAAGTGCTGTTTAAAGTTGCCATAACGTTGACGAAGTTAGGAAGTCTCTGTCCAATACACTACTCTGTACGGCAAACGCACCTGCTGATAACACTAATGAGTATAATAGTCACAAACGCACTAATTACGCACACAAAGATATTTTTAAAACAAGTTATACTGATTGAGTATAAGACAGCCGCTCTGCTGCGAGGCGCTCGACGGAATGAAATGTATATTGTGGGCAAATATTGTTAGTTTGCCCACAATATACAGACAATAATTTTAACTAAGACCTAGGACTGTCTCCCCTCAGTATCCCTGAAAGCGACAGTCCGCTCTTAAGATCATTCTTAGAATGCTGTTGTTACTACCATGCAGGCGTTGTAATAGGGATGCCGCGTTCTTTCGCAAACCATCTGTGCGAGCCTCTGCAAACATTCCCGAGGCACTACAACGCGACGGCAGTCCCAACAGAACCCTAAAAGCATTATTCGAGTCTCGCTTGTGCAGCGTTTCGGTGCGGACGCGTTTTACGTAATCCGTGTTGATTAGCGCGGCGCGAGCTGTCGCTCGTAATTACTCGCCATGAGTACTGTACTTGTGGCAAATGAGCTGCTGGCGTTCTTGCAGCAGAAGCTGGATGTGATGGACGAGGTGTCCGCTATCCAGATCTGCGCAACGAACTTCAGCGAGGACGACATAGCTGCTGCCAAGCTGATGCTGTACGACGTGCTGAACAAGCGCGATCAGATGGTGTCCCGCCGGCGTGACGGGACTAAGAAGAGCTTGGAAGACATCATCAAGCTGTTCAAGGAGACCGACCCGGACGACGTGCCGACGTTTGTGGCGAAGGAGCTTCACAAGCTTCCCCCCGTCACTTTCGACCACGTCGATGTCACGAGCCTTTTGAAGGACATTGTCTTTTTGAAGGCCAGACTCGTGGATGTGCAGGTGAAATTAGACACATCCCAGAACACCGTCGCCGATTTGCGCAAGGAAGTTGACGAGTTGCGCAAGACCGTGGCGGTAACTAGGTCACCAGTCGATGCGTCAAATGTAAACACGCGTCGCGGAGCTGCGCTCGACATGTCGTCATCGAGTTCCGCGTCAGCAGTTTCGTCGCCAGCGCACCCACCGATTGCTGAGCCTGCGAAGTGCCCCTCCCGCGCGCCCCGCAGCTCTGTCCCTGTTGCCGCGGCTCCTCCACGCACCGCCGCTCGAGCCCATCGCCCCGCCCCGCTGCCAGTACTTGCAGCCACAGCAAAACCATTCCAAAAGGATTTTGCTACTGTCTAGCGCTGCCAGTTTGAAGCCTGGGCCATATAAGGCAACGAAGAAGGCTGATGATGATGATGGGTTCGTGACGGTGCAAAGGAGGAAGCGCCGAATGCGAACCAACAAGAACCGCTGCGGCAACGCTCCTACGGAGCCCAACACGAGTCTGCGTGCCGCCAAGCCGAATACACCGGTGTATATCTCCCGCCTGCACTACACCACGAAGGCGGAGGACATCGTGGAGTACGTGCGCCAGAAGATCAAGTACACGCCGAGGGTGCAGTTACTGGAGTCGCGCCGGAACGTCAACTTTAAGGCGTTCGTGGTGCGAGTACCGAATTGCTTTCTGCCCCGCGTCATGGATGAGGACTTTTGGCCGCAGGACGTGGTGTTCCGTCGCTTCCGCGGACAAGTGCCACAGGACAGCACAAAGACAATAAGTGCAAAGTGAAGTGTTACTAACATAGTCTTAAGCCCTATATACTAACACTTTTTGTATATATTTTATATATGTTAGTCTGTAAGGTATATATCTATGGGCCATTAGATGCCTGATAATAAATGATTATTATTATTATTATTATGTTGAACACGCAGGTATTTGTAAGCTCGGCGCGTATATGACACCCACAGGCTACTCGTGTAAAACGATTGACGAGCAAGCTTATTGCTCCTCACAGACAACGCTCTGCGCTCTCTCTCTCTCTCGATATATTTTTTATCTCTTAGGTCGCTTGTAATAATGTGGCCAAGGTATTTAAAAATATTTACAACCTTTAATGCTCCGTTGAGTCTTATGGAAGAAACAGTGCGCGGCTGTTGCCTGGGTGCTCTAAACACAAGAAACTCGCTTTTTTTTGTTGTGTATTCAGCCATGCTTCTTTGCATAGGCCTCGCAGGTCGATAGCAACGTTTCCATTCCGTTTATCAATAGACTGAGGAGCACAGTATCGTGGGAATATCTTTTATTACAGGTTCCGTCAATGTACCAGCCAACACAATGTGACACGTGTACTACCAGCCGCTTAAAAAGTAGAGGCGAGCTTAACCCCCCCTGTCTGACTCCGTATTCCAGCCTGTACTTGTCCGACAGAGTAAGGTTCTTTTGGTTAGAGTACCAATATTTGAAAAGGGAGGTGTACTCCGCTGACACACCCGCGTCTCTCAACTTGTCCCATAGGATTCATACTAGATCAAATGTTTTGAAAAGTCGAGGAAACACGCATATACCGGCGTTCTCCTCGTTGTGTAGTACATGACAGTTCGCTTCAGACTTAGAATAGCGCTCTCCGTTGAGATTCCTGCTCTGAATTCGAACCGGGCATCGTGCAACTCAACCTGTGCAGTGAGGCGACTATTTAGCAGACTATCAAATAGGCTATGCAGCGACTGACAGATACCATTCCAATTATAACATGCACAAGGTAGCTATGTGTTTCGCTCACTTCTCACACTAAACAAATGATGTTTATATATACATATGACATCGTCGTCCGACTTCTACTCTAGTAAATTTGTTATCTATTAACAGAAAAATTAACTTATACTTAATTTTTATATCATTATTCGCAACGCGAAGTGTAAAACTAATCTCAAAAATAGGGAATCATAAATTTAATCCATTAGGGGTAGTGTTCTGCGTTAAGCTACGTTGAATTTATGATTGTGGTTCTTAGTTTATTAGTATATTATTTTTTTTTTAATTTAGCGTATAACTTGTTTAATTTAAATTATTAATCTTTTTTTCGTAAGTAAATATTATGTTTTATATAAATAAATATTATTTTTTCTTGCGTTTACATTTTTGTATACCTAATTATATAAGTAAGAGCAACAATGTCTGAACAACAGGGCAAAATAAAATTATATAGCCTGAAAAGTTTGGTCTTAAAATTTTTATGTCAACATAAGAAGCAGTTGAATTGTACTTAAAAAGTTGCATTTTAAGTTTTTTATCGCTTTCGTCGTCACGGTGGCTTCACTCCAAGCCTCAATTTTACTGGCCAGTTATTCGGTGGAGTACAGATTCAGTTCGTGCCAAGTAAAGCAATTCTCTACCATGTTTTACTTCCTTATTACAACTAGATTTTTCAGTTTATGGTTTATTGAATTATATTTTAGAAGTTTTATTACCGGTTGAGAGATTAACTTTATAGCTCGACTGCCTCACTATTCTAGTGGTTGCATGTTCCACCACAGATGATAAGGTAATGGGTTCTAATCGAGTGTACTACGTGAGCTCGACAAATGGATGTGCGATTAACGCTTATGCGACAAAACTATACTGCGACTCACCATAATTCTATTGCAGGCTAGTGCCACACACTGAAGATCGACATCTCGTAAAAAAGCGATCGACGCTTCGCTCGCTCAGCTCGTGCGTTGTTTCGTCACGTTCTAACCTAACCTAACCTAACCGAACCAAAACTACATCTATTAATCGTTTAGCGAGATGTCGATCTTCAATGTGACACACGTGCATTCGAACTATAGTGAGTCGCAGTAAAGTTATGTCGCATAAGCGTTAATCGCACATCCATTTGTCTAGAATAGAATAGAATATCTTTATTTGCTTTGAATGTAGGTACAAACATTAGTTGTTAACATACATTTTGAAGAATCCTTGTACATTCGGCCTTAATAAAGCATGCAAATTCAGTGTTAAACTAAAAAGACATGGATGCATTAATTTAAATATGCTTATCATCTAGGAATTCTTGCAAGGTATAATAGCATTTTTCAGCTAGCAGAGCTGTGAGGTGTATTTTGAACCTTTCCAATGGTCTAGCTCACGTACGAGTAGTACATTTGTTCTAATCCCGTCGGGTCGGGAAAAAATGATAATTTCATAGAAACAGCCCGGAGTCTAGACTTAGATACTTACATAAAAAATACTAACATCATGAAGACCGAAGCAAGTTTTAAGAAAGTGCATACGATTATTTTATTGCATGTAAACATCTAAATGTGCAAGTGAAATGGCAGCGCGCTTAACAAGCCTTAAACGGGTCTATTCTGGCATTTTGCAAAACATACTTTAAAACATGGCACTCTGTGGGTTATAAATAAATACTATTATCACAAAACATTGCTTACGATAATCATGAGATAATGAAACATGAACCTATTCACGGACGGCCAAAAACCACTATAATAATTTGCCAGCTAATCTGGGCACGTAGAATCAAAGTATTGATAGTTTTATTGTACAGACGCTAGCACATCAAGTTACCCCAAAAAAAATCCCCATCTACAAAATTTCCCCAATTGAAAGTGAACCTTATGTTTATGTGATAAAGTTGAAAATTCTATAAAATAAATTTGACAGATTGGGGTACCTCAATGTGCTGGCGTCTGTACTTCGGATGACCAACAACCGCGGTCAACGGGTCACTCATAGACAATTGGTACAGGAGTAAACAACCTATTTTGTATGAAACTGGTAATAAATAATCAAGGCCTTAAAATATATCATTCTCTTTATACTTACAATAAAAAAGAGGCCCAATGTACCATCTTAAAATTTACCGGCGTACCTCCGCGATATATTTCCTTGTTAATATTGCTTACATCTGAATTTTCGCGTGCCTTGAGCCCACAATTTTGTAAACACACACACATAACAAAGACATCTTGGTTTATATGCTAAAGATACGTGACGTTTCGATCAAATAAGAATATTTCAGGTTGAATATGTAAATAAGTATGCTGTATTTTTTCTGGTTGTATTTCCAGAGATATGGAGATTTTATTATCATTCAAGAGCTATTATTGGCCATTTACATACACATGTATAGACGCAAGAAGAAAGAGAGGAAGACCGAGAAGAAGTTTACTGATCAACTTAAAGAAAAACTACAAGTGGACGGTCATCAAAAAGTAAAAGAGATTGCTGTACAACGGGATAAATGGGGAATGCTACACAGACAAGTGCCAAACACTTAAATTTTGGATGGATGGCTTACATTTTATATACCCCGAAGTTATAGCGCATAGATTTGTCAATATATATATATTAATAATATCCTGGGACATTATTTACACACGGTCATCTGATCCCAAACTAAGCAGAGCTTGTATTATGGAAACCAGATAACTGATATACTACATAGACTACTTTTATTTATAAATACATACTTATATAGATTACTACACCCAGTCTCAGGATAAACAGACGTGTTCATGTACACAAATATCTGTCCTGGGTGGGAATCGAACCCATGACCTCCGGCGTGAAAAGCAAGCATTTGCCAACCACACCAACAGACCCGTCCCACCCAGGCAGATATCATGTAGAAATTAAATATGGGCAATAAGCTATATTGCCTATTGTAACGGTTGAATGATAAATAATTATTAATTAATAGCTATTAATTATTTATCATTCAACCGTTACAGCGTTAAGCTCTTAAAAACAGACTAGTTGATGTATGTTCAAACTCACTATTCATAATACTAGTGGCGATTACATAACAATTATTATTTATCAAAAATAAAAGCGATAGCTATATTAAATGAAAGAATATTATTGAATATGGGATGCATGGCATGGAAACCAACACGTTAATTACTGTGGTTTTATGCAACTGTCGTATTTATAATTTGTATTTTATTCGTTATTGATGTCAGCAACATTGAATTTCTGCTTTATTGTTTCGATTTGATTCACCGCGATGTCTATTTCGTTTTAAACATGAAAATATTTGCTGAAAAAGAGAATTCTTGGAAAACGGGTTGGTGTTCGCAGTAAGATGGGCAGCTTCCTTCTGAGTACTATGACTACTCAGAAGTAAGCTGCCCGTCCTCTGGTAAAAATTCCCTCGGGTCAACTTTTACGCCTCCCCCGGGGAAAGATGGGATGACGATATTCTGATATTCGCCGCCGTCACCACACAGACAACACGCATCTTTATGTTATTTCAATTTAATATTCGCCACTAAACTAGCTATTTACACAGGCTTTAAGATGGCACACAAATTCAAATAAACCTATTTATTATCCTTACACTCCCAATCTCTGTCAAACTATTGTTAAAATACATATACATACATGTACCCATTGTACGTAAGTATAGAAGGACAAAGGTCATTGTGTGGTGAGCTGTGTCTAGCCTCCGTTAGGTCGGGACTGGCTCGATGGTATTCGATTATTGAATAATTGCTCGGCTGAGTGGCGCCTCTCTACGTGTGTTGTGTGGCGCAAGGGAAGAGAGTATGGCTACACATTTCATACTCTAGACTCTGATGCTGATTTCACATTTAGATTCTTAACCACAATAAAAAGTTTTCAGTCTTGTTTATAACATTAAATTATATTAACACAAACAACGGTGATTTTGCGAAATATACATAGAATAACATACTGGGACATTATTTGCACACGGCCATCTGATCCCAAACTAAGTAGAGCTTAATAGAAACCAGATAACTGATATAAGTACTAGATATACTAAATTACTTTTGTAAATACATTCTTATATATAGATGATTACCCAGACTCAGGACAAACAGACATGTTCATGCACACACATATCTGTCCTGGGTGAGAATCGAACCCACCACCTGCGGCGTGAAAGGCAAGCATTTACCAACTACACCAATCGGCCCGTCGAAAACAGCACATACAGTCAAATTTACTGCGTGGCGACTGCGACTAATATTTCCCCCATTTCATCCTGAGGGGGATATAGAACCAGCAGTCTATCTGAGCTACTAATGACCATCAGACTGTGATCATCAACCATCGGCCAAGCGTAGCCGTAATGGCATATCTCCTCCATGGAACCTTGGGGGAAGCCTTTGTTCAGCAATAGACGTCCATTGTAATCAAATAAATTAGACATAATCCATCACTTAACCTCAGACAAAAATAGCGATGTTTAAAGTAGCTACTATAGTGAGTGATTTGAGAAATGTTGGCATTCGTGCGTTATTTTATTTCACATATTAAGATAATCATCGATTCGGTGATTTTTAAACATAAATTTTACATATTTTGTGAATCTACACACTGCTTTACAAACAATTCCACAGCGTTAACTTTAACCTGAGTGAAATTGTAAAAAGCCTTGATATTTTAATTTTCTATTTCATTCTAAGAATCTTAATACCAAATATTAAGTATTGCCTTTTGCCCTCAACTCCATTCGAGTGGGATTTATTTGTTACGTAAGTATACGTTTTTTATTTCCTATAGGTATATCCCAAAATACGTTCCTATTCCTTGCACGTTTTCATATTAAAAGGAACCTTTATGCTAAATTTTCTAGGTCTAAGTATTTGGGCTGGGTATTGATGTGTTAGTATGGGAATTACTAAGAATTGAACTTGTGAAATGTTTATCACTTGTTTTTTGCCACGACTTCGCCGCATGGATTTAATTTCCTCCTTATTCGTCGTCTACATTAGAAAGTGTGTAATTTTAACTTGTCGACCAACAAGCATAGGACCCACCAGCTACTCCTTTGCAACTGGATAGATTGGATATAATGGGGATTCGGGACCAGCAAGATATTTAAAAGTAGTGATGTCAGCAGAGCAGCTGGCGTCACCACTCTTATTACTAGGCTCACTCATTGCAAAGACAAAGACAATATAGTCACACACAATTTATTATAAAGACAATTAAAATAATCAAAATACAAAATCAATATTTAGTGTTAATTCCGCTAATTGTCAGTTTAATCATGCTGGGATGCAATTTGCACCGCCCTCCCGCCCGCAAAAATTAAAATAATCTTAAAATCTATTACAATAGGCAAACCACAGGATACACACATGACGTTCTTGGCCACCACTTTTCTTGACGAAGTCTCCCCGAAAAGTGTTTTTTAAACGCGGCTTCCCAACGATCAACAGTTTTTGCTACCAAGATGGCGATGTGGTATCATTGTGAAGTCCTTACACTTGCATATTATACGTAAACTTTAAACTTCAACTAATTTTCTGTTAACTAAAAAGGATTTATTAATTCGTTTCACAAGTTTTAGGAGCTAATTACATGGAGTGCACTTTATCTTAGTTAAAACATTCAAATTTTCCGCTTACCACTTCCTACTTTGCAATTCGGACTTAACTTAATTTCACAGCAGCTCAAATAATTTTGAGTTCAGATTTGATGTCCGGAAGACAACAAATCAAAGTAGTATTAAAATCATAAAAAGGCTAAACTTATCAGTTAATTTCAACCTAAAATATATATACAAAAAACATATGTTCCAAAATATTATTAAAAACCATCAAAATCGCTTCTACTGGTCACTAAACCCGCTTCAAGTTCCTGCTGGGTTTTGTCATGAATATCGAGCGACGCAATTTATTCGGTGGTCTTCGGCGTCCAGGGAATTATTTCTGTGAGGGGCTCCATATTGCTCCGTAATGGCCAGCTGTTAGTACATTGATTCAGAATTGAATATTCGGATATACAAATACAAATTTATTTATTGCGAACACAGGTAGATAATGTACATCCAGCCTGTTAGATCATGCAACTGGATTTTATTTTGTTATAATTTTTGCTTAATATTAAAAGCAATGCAATACAAATTAAAAATTATTTAATTGTAATCAATGACATTTCTTATTATTTGAAATCATCATTATTATTATCTCACTGAATTTGACATAGCATTATTAATGGGACCATGACATCAAATAATTAATTATGACATTATTCAACAATTATTAATGAGTTGCTTGCTTGCAAAATATTAGATTATGACTGTTTGAAACGTAGAAAAATTTGCATACCATGATAGAAAGGTAGAATGTAAATGGACCATTTTAATTTAAGACCATACCCTGTAAACTACATTCTTGCAAATAAACTGATTTGATTTGAAAAAAAAAATTAAATAAAAGTAAAAATATCACACAATTAAATTAGAAAATATACACATGTCAATATCGCGCAATGTATAGACGTCAATCATATAATATGTCAATTGACAAACAACTAAATAAAGTAGGCTAAGGCGTCAAGATAATTACATCAATACACAAATTATCAATTGACATAGTTGAGTCATTATTATAATTTACATTACATACCATTATCTAATAAATATTCACTTATGGTGTAATAAACCTTATTAATTAAAAACTCCGTCAAACGCTTTTTGAATTTCATATTGTTACATTCTAATATTATATGTTGTGGCAATTTATTGTAAATTTTTGGTGCCATGCCTATAAAGTTATTGTTAAATACGGCTTTTTTGTGGGGTCTAAAACGTATTTTATTATGTCTGTGTATGTATTTTGATGGGAATAATCAAAATCAGGCGTAACTAAATAATTGTTACGGCGTATGCAACTACTGTTAAGAAGCAGTATAAATGTTTATTTGATGGCATTTTACTATGATGGGCCAATAGCCATACGCCGTAACCAAATTCCATCACTTTACCATAAACGTAAAACAAAGTGCTAACCACTTTCGTTTACGTTTCTAACAGATAACAGAAAATATTGAGATGAAGTTTAAAGTTTAAAGACATTTATTCTAATTATTATAATTTTGTTTATATATAAGTTCTCATGTGAGTGACGTATGTCTGTCACTCACATGAGAACTTATATATAAACAAAATTATAATAATATATGTTCGTTGGCATAGGTACATACATAGTAAAAAATTAAAATTAAAATTAAAATGAACATTAAACGAAAAGTAAAAACATAATGACAATTTATGCTTCGTGGATCTAATCATAACAAACTTAAACAATGTTATACTTATCTAGGTGTAAACCTAAAAGTTAAAATTAAATGACAAGTAATATTTAGCAAGTTAAAATAAGACAGAAATTGGAGGAGAATGAGTGTAGGTATCTAGATGCTGTATAAAGTTCATGTATCATTACAATCAGAGAGGTATTTTTGTTTTTTGTACTTTGCTAGCCTTTTCTTAAAAACGTTAATTGAGTTAGCATTTTTTATTTCTGAGCGTATTTTGTTATAATCCATCGCTAATTATTGTAGATGCACCGTATCTTGTTCGCGACTTGGGTAGCACGATATAGCTAGCGCGCCGACTGCAGGTGCGCCCAACTTCTTTCCGTCTAGTGAATTGTAGGTCGGAATGGACTTGTTATGATCAAATCGTTGATTTTGCACTAATAAAAATGGATTTATATTAGTGCAAAATCGACTTGCTTATAGCATAATAATGTCCTCCTAGCCAAATTTCGGCCACGGCGGCCAGTCTCAATAGAGATTGGCCATCTGCGCAGGACATATTATAGTGCACAAGTGTGTGCGCAAACATGAGGGCACTTTCTATTCCATCACTCTCATGATCCGATGGGACGAGTAGCGACAAACCGGAATGAGGTCAGGTACAGGACCGAGGAATGTACGCACTCTCCGAGGCACGGGGGTATAATACCGCCAACTCCCAGGCTGGACAAAATCAGTTTTTGGCCCGACCCGGGATTTGAACCCAGGACCTCGTTTTCTGCGGGGGAACACGCTACCGCTAGACCAACGAGGCAATCAATTATTATGATTTATAGCATAAAGTTAGTATACCTAGGTACAGTCCCACAAACTTTTCTGACCCGGTGGCAGCGTCGCTGTTATCGCATTTAGTGTTGCTAGTAAATATTTTTTGCAATAAAGTGGGTAAAAATAATATGCACATTGTAACGTAAATGTTACTTCACTAAAAAGCAAACAAATACTGTCATTACTAATCTTTATAACATCTTTATATTTTTATACAATAATTATGATCATTTACATAAAATGTATGCTATGTGTTCTCTAACGGAGATGCTCCAGGTATTATTATGTGACCGGAATGGTTTAATTCAGAAGTCATTTCATCATCATCATTATCGCAATCACTGCTTTCACTTTCACTATCACTACCATGAATGATGAAAGGCTCGTCTAAGTATCCATCCCTTTTTCGATACACATTTTCAATATTTTTGTACATTATTGCAATGCTTTTGCCATTCATTGACTATTATTTTATCAAAAGCTTCTGCAATGAATGATAGGATTTCAGAATTCTATCTACCATGCTCTTTTTCTTTCACAAGTTTTCTTACACATCACTCCCAGACACCTACAAAGGAAACAGCAAAAATTAAATAAAAAATGAATATTTTAAAATATGTATTTTAATTTAAAGAGCGAGGGGGAATTTCGTATTTTTTCAGAAGCTGACAACACTAACCTGTAGCAGCAGCTACGCATTCATACAACTTATTGAAGGGTATAATTGGTGCCTGAAGGCGTTATTCTTCCTTCATATAATTCAATACTTGTAATATAACGTTCCCCGCATCAATTTTTAAAGCTTTCGGCATTTTTCACAATTAAAAACCACAAAGAGAAAAATAAATACGCGTAACAAACAATCAATGGCAGGAATGTCATGGATTGACATTTCAAACTGGCGTCATTAGTTCTACTTTTGGCCACCGGGCCAGATAAGTTTGTAGCACAGTATGGCTTATAGTCGTTTCTCTGTGATACAAAGAGAATATAAAAAACTGCGTTTATAACGGTACTTCAACCGCCTAATTATAGGCACTTACCATAGACAGCTTAATATTTATCTATGGTCCCTACCGCCATAGACAACGCGTGACTGCAAATTAAATGTCGTAAAAACGCACATAAAAATTAATCGCAAATAATTAAGTTAATGTTCGGTATAAATAACTCATAACGAGGCACGCACTTTACATTTAAGGCTGCCTTTAGAAAATAAAATCCAGTTAGAATTAAACTATATTGCGATGTACGTAAGGTTGTTTGCACGCGGAACGACAAACAATAACGACAAAATGGCGTCGATATGTCAATAGTAACGGAAGTGATTTTTAAACTTCTTATTCAGGACAAAAGGTTTTGCAATAGTCAGACACTTATATCTGAAATTAATATGTTTAAAGTACTTGCTACAAAAAAAATTGTTATTTAGAAATGTCTATTTAATTTCAAATTCCAAGTACTAAAAATACTATGTTTCATTCCACGTTGGCTTGTAATTATCTTGGTTTTTACAGGTTTATCATGCATAAGTCAAGCAAGGTTCATTCAAAGATTCAAATTCATTTATTCCATAAAAATTTTACATTTATGTGGAATCGTCATAATTTTTTACCCTACCGTGCAGTGCATGACGTGGCAGCTACTGAGAAACACTGCCAGAAAACTCAGTAGGAATCCTTTTTTTTTAATAAAATATACTTAAGATTAATTATAATCATGTGTGTTGACTCAGAACAACTCAAACCCAAGCACTTTTATTACTTAAATAATCAGAAATTTTGTAATATGCCCTGCTACACAATTTGGCTTTAATAATTCTTTTAAACTTATTCGTTGACAATTCTCTAATATCATTGGGAAGTTTGTTATAGAATCTCATTCATTTATTCATTCATAATAGCTGTAAAAATACCACTGCTGGTCAGAAGCCTCGCCAAGAATCATCTTGGGGGGATATGCCATAATAGCCACTCTTCGCAGACGGGTTGGCGTTCGCAGTATAATGGTCATAGTACACAAAAAGACGCTTCTGTCAGTAGACTGGTAGATATTCCTATGGGTCGACTTCTTCGCCCTCCATGGGATGAGATGAGGTGATGATATTCTGATCAATTTACAAGCAAGATGTTGGCAGTTAATGACGACCTTAGTTTTTAAGTTCACTGGCATACTGCTTGTAAATATTTCTTTAAAGCTTCAGTATTTGTTCCAAGTTAGTTGTATCCTGCGCTCTACCACCAGAATGTTGCTGTTTTTCTCAGAACTTATTTTTTTGCCAAGATAGATATAATATAATATCTAAGGACAATGTCACACAGATCATCCTAGCCCCAAACTAAGCAAAGCTTGTACTATGGGTACCAGGCGACGATATACATACTTATATAGATAGATAAATACTTAAATACATAGAAAACATCCACGACTCAGAAACAAATTTTCGTGCTCAACACACAAATATTTGCACTTACCGGGATTTGAACCCAGGACCACCAGCTTCGTAGGCAGGAGCACTACCAACTAGGCTACGGTGACCGTCTACATATAATGGTCTGTATAATTGAGGGGCTCATTATTAACGTATTTGGTGAGTTTGATTCTGTTAGTCATTGTTTTTGATAAGTTATTTCTAGTCCGATTCGTTAACTATCGTTGTTTAGGGACTCTATCATAACCTGTAGCTCTAGAGCTATCTGTGAAAATAGAACCAAATCATCTGCGAAGTGCAGATGGCTCAGATGCGAATCTTCTATGTGTATTGCATGTTTCCCTAGTTAGTTTACTAATTATAGCCTTTAGTTGAGCTATAAATATTTTTGGGGCTCCTTATCCCCATAAATGTTTCACCTTGCCTTACTCCTCATTTCACAGGAACGAAAAATCCACTCTTTCCATATTTACTCTATTTTTACTGTCATAATTAATGCTTTTAATTATTAATATCCTTTTCTCTTTTTCTCCTTACTGGTCTATTAGCGCTTTCCATTGCTATCATGGGATATCGTTTAAAAAGCTTTTTGATAATCGATGTACACAATGTCGAGTTTCTCTCTTGATATTTTATGAGGAGCTCTAACGTGTGTATGTAGTAAATCGTAAAAATCGCCTATTATAAACCCGCATACTAAAGATAACGTATGTAATATTTTAATTGTACCTAAAATATGGTTAAATATATAAAATAAAATAGCTAGATTTTACGTATATCTCGAACTACCGTAACCACAAACTCACTGAACCAATAAACTATTAGTTTCTACGAAATTGCTTGCCAATCTTACACGAACATTCAATACGTGAAAGCTTTCCACTTCCCACAAACAACGAATTCCATTTACCTATCTCTTTACATAACTGGCGATGTATACCCGTACGCGATAAACCTCGAGATAACTCGGTGTAAGAAAATGGGATTTGGTCTTTACCTAAAAATTTTCCAAGGATATCTCATACTGGCTAAACCAATTGAGGGAAAACTTCTCTAAGCCAAATTTTAACTAATATTGATAAATTAGGAGCGTTAATTGGTTTAAATAATTATTCGTTTACCAAACTATTATTTAATATAAGTATCCTTATCTACGTAATTTAGGTGTAATATTGAATAAAAAAATTGTATCCAGTTTCCATAAATTTGTTTCTATGTTCTTATATTCAGAGTCAAATTTTTACTATTAAATTTTAATTTACTTACCGAAATATATAAAAAAACAGCTACAGCTGAAAATATTCAAAATATGGGTGTATGGTTATTATCGAGCATAATTACAAACAGTTCACAATGAATTCTTGGTTTTACTTTTTTGTTTTGTAACTATAATTCGAACGGAGCGCTCTTTTATGTGTTTTATAATATTTAAATTCAATAAATGTTAGATGTGTTAATGTGTTAATTAAAAAGTTAGATATGAGGGATAAGAAACAGAATCTAGTAAAAACTAATCGTTCTCAAGGGATGTTGAGAATGATTCGTGGAGGACTGAAACACATTTCAGTATCATCTTGCTTCATATTATAATTTTCTTTTGTCCTGGAGCAAATTGCATCCCGGCTCGATAAAATTATAAATGATCGCTACCTGTTAGGTTTGTATTTAGATTTTCATACATTTCTACAAAGTAACATCTGATTCTAATACTTGGAAATCGATATGTGTGTATTACAAGCGTTCATAATGGATTTATGATAATAAAAACATTTTAATGTTATGAAGGAGGGCCGATATTCTTTTTACTAATACATAGGCAGTGTTCCCTCTAAATATATATTTAAAGAGGTTATCAAATTGCCAGTGCAGAAATTTGTGAGGTCTAACTATTTCATACTTTTTACTAGATTCTGTTTCTTTTCTCTCATATCTAACTTTTCAATTACAATACCAAAAATCTGCGTTCCTCTCATTAACGCCTCCTACTACCTGCACACCGCTCTAATTACATCCAATCTACTTGTTCACAGCTATAGAATACTATTATTTATCTGTTAATAAACATTCGGAGTATCAGCCCGGAGTCTAAAAGTTGGCCGTGTTTAAGCCCCGTGCCTTTGAGAGCACGTAAATCCGTCGATTAGCCCGGTACATCGGATCATAATACTCAATACTCAATGTTTTATTTGCATTCCACAATGTTGATTAGGTGTTATAATTATATATGGCATCATAATGGACCCTGTCGGGCACAGCAAACGTAGAAGAGAGGAAGAGGGCTTTAGTTAAACATACTAAATTGAAAATTCTATTATTACTTATGTGTTTGCTAATGTATCTAATATATATATTTTTATGTATATCAACCATAAATATTAGGCATCTGTTGTTAATTAATTACAAATATATTAATAGTGATAGCGCAGATAGATAGCGCTCATATTTTTGCGCACACACTCGTGCACTATTATATGGCCCATATAGGCTAGCCTCAACTGAAACTGATTGCCATGGCTGCATTTCAACCAGAAAGAGAGTATTATGTTCTATCTAAATATTGCCTATTTAAGAGTATTTCGTGTGAGTATTTTATTGGCAAAGAGTGGGTGGTATTAGCAATAGTCTATTTGTTTTTGAAAGTTATGAGTTATGAGCCTAGTGGATCGGATAATAAGGGTGGTTTACTACCTGCCGTAAAGAAGGGCGTGAAATTATTTTTGGGAGATGATTTATGAATTTTATATGTATCTTTGTAATATGCAATATGAATTTTATATGTATGTTAATGTTTGTACATATTTTTATGCGATGTTCATGGCTGCTATTCTCAACCGCACTTAAATTTACCTAATACATTTTTAAATAAGTAATGCTAGAAGAGTATTTATTCAGTATTATTACAATAACATAAATAACAATAAATTTTTATTCAAGAAAAAATGTGAACAAAATTTTATCTATTTATATTAAAAATAAGTAATACTAAGCCTAATTGGTGCACAGTTGGTGCTTGTACTAAGTTAAACATGTACCACAGGCGTTCGCATGGCTTAAAAAGTATGATTATCATTTATTCAAATATTTAAACAATATTTAATTACACACTCAAATATAATGTTTAAAATATTAACTTATTTTAGAATACTAAATAACTCCTCAGTCTCATCATAGGTTATAAAAGTTTAGGCCTGCTCCCGTAGTTACCACTGACCTGCACTTTTAAGTATTTTGGTTGATTTGATAATGATATTAAAGATAAGGTTTTAAATGATATATTAAAGGTATATAAACTATGACTATTTAGTTGGTTAATACTAAGATTTATATAATGATATATAAACAGCTAAAATGATTTGATTTGATGATTTGATCTTTACGCGGCAATCGGAGTGGTACTTACTTGCGAACTGACTTTATTTGCTAACAGTAGTGAATTTATATAATGAATAACATAAAAGTGCTGAGCTGTTCGGTCAATGTCCGAACATAGGTCAACTATTGTAAAAAATTACAGACTATTTTACTTTATTTTATCTTTTACCATTTTAGTTAACTATCTATGTATATATTTAACTGTTTTGTAGTTTTTCTTTTTCTTTCTAATGTAGTTAGTTAATTATATCCATAAGTTTATTTAGATTCTTAAGTTTTTATTTCTAGTACTATTCTAATTTCATCAAATAAATAAAACATGTTTTACCATTTACATAATTAAAAAAATTAAAATTAAAATAATGGTTTATTTCTCTCTTAAGGCGCATACATCGTGTTGTTATGTTAAAAACATTGTTTAAGTACTTATTTAAAAAGCCTTTGAGAGAGCTGGAGTCTGTACTAGGCTCGAAACCTGTATAACAGATCTCCAGGCTCCCCCCGTCTTGGACATAAGGCTTTAGAGGCTTATTTACATATTCCAAATTAAACAAAGTTATAAGCTAAAGTTTTGAGAGTAAAATAACATTACTAGAATTTGTAATGTGTTACACATTCAAGGCAACATAGGAAATATAACAAAAAATTAAAAATTGAGTGAGAGTTGAGTGTGTGTATTTGTGTTCTAATAATTTTTATTTTTGAGTTAGAATCAATTTTTCTGTTTCATCGTAGTTTAAGTTACTTAACCACTTTGTAACTGTGTATTTACATTTGGTCCTACGCATAGGGTACATACCTAGCGTTTTATTGGCCAAATTGTACACGAAGCCACTCAGAAAGCAATAGAAACGTTGTGCCGTAGTTGTAGTTACTGGTACCGGAGGGCAAACAGTGTACTTCCGTCGTTGATTTAAAAATTTTGAGGGATCGTAAAAAGTTTGGGAGTGAGTGCTTAAAATAATGTTTTGAATAAATTTAAAAAATTAAGGTTATATGTAGATAGATAATGACTTATTTATTTTATTGTAAAGATATGGCCAGAAAAAGGGATAAAACCTGTTTGTATAAATAAACTTTGTATTGTTGGTGGCATCAGTTGTTACATTCGCCGCGCATTGAATGCAAGTATTTTTATCGATATGTACAGAGCGACATGCACCGCCAATCTTTTGGAACTATATGACAATGATTTTTTTTATTGTGCATCTTTTAACGTCAATAGTTACGAGCGGACAAAACGAAATAGATTCAACTATCGTTACTGGATTTTTTGTACAATTTTCGGCTGTAATCGTATGCACCCAAATTTAAAGTTCTCCGACATAATAAAGAACTACTGGAACTTCAATTTAAAAGGTCTGCTTTTACTGACTCTGTCTTAAAGGAGATGATACTTTAGCAAAGAGGTCAAAACAAGACTTAAGTTCGACTTGGAACTTAAAAGTTAGCAAATTGCTTTATTACTTACTTCTACTTATGTACGAGCGCAACACAGCTTAAATGGACTAGTTAGTTCAAGAAGTTGAAAGGTTTTAATGCTGCAACTTTGCAGAGCAATTATTTCTAATGAAATTGGTATAATTACTCTCTAGGGAATTTTATTTTGTTTATTTTATCGTCATATGTATGTGACGTCTACATGAAGTTTCAAAGTTCACTGTGTTTCCTTTTGTATTATATTCGGATTGCGCGCCTGACTTAATTGGGAAGAGAATTTTGAATGCGACATATTAATTGTTATGAAATAAAAGGTTAATAAAGTAAGTTATATTTTTTGGTTCAGTTAAGTATTAGTGCTGACGTTTAAAATTTATATAAACAATTACTTGCTAGTAAATTAAAAATAAAATCGAATGACCTGAACTAAATAAACTTAAAAAAAAACAAAATATATGCCTTTGTTTAATACCCGTTTGCTTCACTATAACCAAATAATTCCTCCATAATACTCTGCTAGTTTATGTTTTCTAATAGAATCTAGTAATATACTGTTAAGAACGATTCTATTCAAACCAAAAGTAAATCAGTGTATTAAGTCTTCTCCCCATGCCTGCTTCGTCTTTACCTACATTGTTGTTTCTCACCACTTGAGTGGGCGTTTATTTATGTACATACATGCATAGACTCACACCTGTATCCCGGAGGGGTAGGCAGACACAACGAATTACCATTTGTCGCGATCTTTGCACAACTTGCCTCGTTTACTGTCATTATAGTTTTCATACATACACGCGGGTTTATGGCCCTTCCGACCTGGCTGTTCTTGATAACATCTCTGATTTTATCAGAGAATGTTTAATATTAATATTTTTTTTTATGTAATGAGTGAATACAACTTTACTTAAATATATTTGTACTACTTTTCGATGGTCGTATAAAACTGTATCGTGCCATAATTAGCTAACTGTTTCTGTTAAACTGTGGCCCTCTTTATGCACTTCCTCTGCTAGGTGAACTGCTAAAGTACCTTGACTATGTAATTCTGTAGGTAAAATGTACCCTTTGATGTCCTTTTAGCGTTTAGGGTTAATTGCGAAGTGAGAGTTAGGTTGTTGGGTTGTTAACCCAGTTAACCTGGCTCTTTTGAAGGTAATGTGGCAGTCACGGGTTTCACTTTAAAGGTTGTGATTATGAGTTATATATTACCTAGATATTTTTTTACTGTCGTCGTGTTTTGCGACGGCCTCACCACCATGATAATCACATTAAGCATGGAATTCAAGGACTTTGTATCCATGAATTGCATAACTGTAATTTTCGTAGTTAATTTATTCTTACCACGTTACTTGTTGTTAATTAACCTGTCTATAGGTCAAACAATAATTAAAACTAGTGAAATAGTTTCTAGAACTAGTGAGTTATTCCACTGCAAACAAATATAAAACCTGTCTTTTTGATAATATTATTATAATTATATTAAATTAATGAACTATATAATTTAAGACATAGGCCGAAATGCCTGTAAAAATCTCAAGAACACAAATACAAAATCCAATAAATTGGGCATCATTATCGTAAGTTAACTCGAATTCTATTTCGTAACGTTTATGTCGTTTACGTAAACGTATTTCATTTCAATAATTAAACCTAAACATAATCTTCTTGACAATAACTTAATACAAGCCAGCTAAATATCACTACTATTATAAAATAAATAGTATAAATATTTTAACATTCCGTGTACCTAAATATCTATAATAAATAACTAGAAATAATAACTGTATTACTACAAACATGTTCTGACTAATTACAAGCGCTTTTTTATAGTCTACGTGAATAAAAACCTTTTTTGTTTAAGTTTAACGGTAAACTCGAATTCTATTTTTAAATAACTTCACCACAAAAATCTCTACAACCGCCACTATTGAGATATGCGCATCCAGTGGTTTCCAACGACCACAAGATAATTTGTCCATTTTGTAGAAGGCCTGCCCACGCTGCGTCTTCCGGTTCGTTGTCTTCATATAATTAAAACAATGCCATCGGAGGAATGGTTCTTATGTGTGCTTATGGCAATTAATATTAACATTTTCATATCCTTTTAATATTATAAATGCGAAAGTTTGTTAGTATGGATGTCTGGATGTTTGTTACTGCTTCACGCAAAACCTACCGAACTGATTTTAATAAAACTTTGTAGTAATATAGTTTATATTTCCGAATAACACTTAGGCCATCATTTATAAAGTTTGACGCGGGTAAAGCCGCTGAGCACAGCTAGTTATATAATAATAATAATATATAGGGACAATGTCGCACAGATCATCCTAGCCCCAAACTAAGCAAAGCTTGTACTAGGGGTACCAGGCGACGATATACATACTTATATAGATAGATGAATACTTAAATACATAGAAAACATCCATGACTCAGAAACAAATATTTGTGCTCATCACACAAATATTTGCACTTACTGGGATTCGAACCCAGGACCACCAGCTTCATAGGCAGGAGCACTACCAACTGGGCTACGGCGACCGTCATTATATTTAAAATACAATTCTTGCTGGATGATAGTACGGAGGGAGTCATATAAAACCTAATTAAATTTTATTCCAACATTGATCTCGTAGCAGCAAGTGCTACGAACACATACTAACTAGCTAGCTACTACGCCGTAGAGCGATAATAACATTATGGCAGTTAGAAGTTCACTTAAACTTGTACGTAACATTGTGTGTACCGTGTGATGTTTGTACAAGTTACGAGGCATGTCCATGGTAATATCCACTGAACGTTATTATTTGATTAGTATCTATTATACGGTACGCTTATGTAATTATAGGTACAATACAGTCGATGACATGTGGCTCGATTTTCCTTGACAGCATGCTTATTAGACAATAATGGTGACTTTTGGTTTTTGTTACTAGAGTTTATATTAATAACTAGCTGTGCCCGTGACTTCGTCCGCGTGTTAATTAGTTTATTTCGTTTGTCTTGTAAAATAAAAGACTTTTTCTAAAATAAAAGTAGCCTAAGTTACTTCTTATTACATCAGCTACCTGCCAATAAAAGTCCCGTCAAAATCGGTCCAGCCATTTCAGAGATTAGCCGGAACAAACAGACAGACAGACAGACAAAAATTGTAAAAACTGTCATTTTGGTGTATGTACCGTATATATATTCATATTAATGCAGTAAAAACCGGTTATTTCAATATTACAAACAGACACTCCAATTTTATTTATTTGTATAGATGTGGTGAATGCTCTGGTGTTTATTTTCTTTCAGCGCTTTTCGCTTTATACTAAAGTCATAGGGCTATAGAAACTTATTATTCTGCAGGTATCATGTAATTAATGTTGTATCATTTGTTTTTCGTAGCTCTTTTCGTTAACTTTTGAAGATAGTTTTTATATTTATTATTATTTTATAAAAATTATTTAAACACAATGGAATTATGTAATCATGTGTTATTTTAACGTTGCAACGACTTTTTTCGACATTTTCTGTATGCGTAACATGACCCCTTTTACTTGTCATAATAAAGTTTATTATGACGGTATAAAATTATTTTGTGTCGTCTTTTTGTGTTTGACATTTTATTTGTTTTAAATTATTTATATTAAAGTTGACATTGTTTAAAATTTTTGCACGACATATCAATGTCAAATATAGTTGGATAAGTTTATAATGTACCAACAACCCTGTACCTATATTTTAGCAAATAAATATTTCATTCATAAAACGGTATCATGCATAGCATATTAGTTTAAAATATCGTTTCCTTTGCGCTAAAAGTAAAAGATTAAAATAAGCAATGATGAGTACATTAAATGTAAATTTCTTTTTAATTTCAGGTAAATAGCAACAAAGGTGAAACAGCTTATTTGTAAACACAACTTCTCAGGTAAGTACTACTCGTATAAGCCTAATATATAACATACTAGGTGTGCCCCGCGGTTTTACCCGCGTAAAAGTTTATTAATTATAGCCTATGTGTTAATCTGGGTGTCAGCTAACTCCATACCAAATTTTATTAAAATCGCTCAAGCCGTTTAGACGTGAAGAAGTTACAAACATACACACTCATTAACCTTCACCTTTATAATATTAGTGTGATAGAATAGCACGAAGCTATTAAAGGGATCTGCTGATCTCACGAATACTAGAAGGGTTGAATATGTAATAAAACCACATCTAAAATATTAACTGTGGGTATATTGGTCTCACATTGTCCTCTCAATGTTTTCTTACTGTTCTGATAGCTCTCACTTGACAACAAAATTGTCATGACTTAGGTGTGCGGTGTGAACGAAACCATACCGCCATCTATTTCAGCACTAATGCCACTTAGTGATACAAAGTGTGAAACTTATATAAACATTTTTGTATCAATGGCAGTATTGGTCGTAAACAGTGATTTACTATCATCATCAGCCTGATATCCTCCACTGCTGGACATATCCCTCCCCCCAAAGGGTTTTAAAACGTTATCTCGTTAACTCTTTAATTCTACCGTTACTTACTTACATCTCCCACTCAACTTCCATTCGCTAGGCCTGATCACACTTTTCGTTGCGCTCTAGCCCCGCATTCACCAGCTTACTCCACAAGTCAAGCGTGCTTAAAGAAGTTTTACTTCATAAATTGATCCTGGTACATATTCTGTCTCTTTCTTACATTAACGCGGGTCAAACCGCGGGGCACAGCTAGTTTCCCATAAACGTTTGTGAAGCAATAAAATCTTCAAATGCTAACTGCAAAAGTCAAGTTAATGATTAATACGAGTATATATTTCCTCTAATATAGAACCCTAACATTTCTACAAATACATATAAACCTAAGCTATATTGTATATTTAATACTCTGTTTCAACGTTCTCGAGTTAAATTCACAAAGGGTTGTAACTGATACTACCCGAGTTATCTAACATACTTGTGACACAAGTAACCGTGCCTAGTTCGACATGTTAACGTCAGATAGCTCATGTGAACGAGATAGTTTGTAACTATAGGCTACTTAAGTATATGCTATATTATACTATTTAATTCTAATTACTAACTCTCTTCACTTTCACGTTCATATTACTATTCACACCTTCACGTTCATATTAATATTTTATATTTATAAATAAGTTAACAATGACTTGAAAATTCACTTAATTTTCAGTAAATATCTAGTTCGTCAGACGGTGGGAAATAACTAATAGCATCACTGAAAATAAACATGAACTAGGTATTTGTGCAGTCTAAATACCTGAGATATTTTCTAAAATATCGAACATACCCATATCGTGCTGAACTCAATAAAAAGTGTGAATATTCCAATCATTTTGCGCTCACATTCCTATTCTGAAATTCAATATGAAACGATGCGAAATCGATAAATTCCTTTGTGATGTACATAGGAATAACTCCTCCATTCTGAACGTTTATTGATTAAAATGGCTTTTTAATGGGATTTTCGACATGCTTGGGCAGGGTAGTTTTAACCCAACTGACTATATTTATAAAAGACTATATATAGAAACTATATATATATAAATAGTGACATGTTCCACGGTTTAAATATTACTGACCCGTTACATGATGGATGGTCGGTGGAAAAATGAATTCGTATTTTAAAATTAGTACTGAACGCCCAATTATTACTTTTATATTTCATGTTTTAATGCCTCAGGTTAAATTATAATAGTTTACGTAGGGATCTCTATTTTTAATTGAAAAGAAAATTATTGGATTTTTTTTAAATTAGTCGATTTTTTGTTTTTAGTTTTAAAAGACAACGCCCGCACCTGGGAAAAGTAACCCCCGACTAACTTCCCTGTGTCGCGGGGTACTTTACAAACATATAATAGACGGACACGAATTACATCCAGACTCAGAACAACTAATTATGGATCACACAAATAATTGACCGGCGCGGGACTCGAACCCGCGTCACGAAACTGCGATGCGACTGTCTAAGCCGCTGCGCCACACGTAATAATAATTTATTTGGACTGTGTTTACAGAATACAGTTGAAATATTGTCAGTAGTAATTAGCTATCTGGCAGGGTATTGTGTAGATCCTTGGGGGAGGCCTTTGCCCACCAGTGGACGTCTTTTGGCTGAAAGAATAATGTTGATAAATCAGTCATAATTTAGTGTATAGTTGAACTTATAACAAACTTTTCAGTGATATTTCAATATCACGATTATCAGTGATATCTCAGGGTATCAACTATTTATTAGCAACGATAATAAAATATTAACAGATTAAAAATATGACGATTCCACATAAATGTAATTTTTTTACGGAATAAATGATTTTGACCTTTGACTTTTTGACTTTTGAATAATAATAATAATATAATAATAATATCTAGGGACAGACAGTGTTTATTGTTTAAAACATTTTAAATTTACTTTTGTAATTACCATCAGTGTTACGTGTGACTCAAACATTCAAGAATAGCATAATATTTCAAAGGCACCGGACCTGTATAAATAACCCATGCCCTTATAACACCTACACTTTATAAGGATAAAAGTCCCGATCTCAACAAAATGTATGTGACTTCCTATTTAAGTACCTCTCCAGCATGTCCTATAAAATAGTAACCAATATCAGTTCACAAGTTCTGAAATGACAGATGACATCATGGTAGACAAAGGAAATCCACTGCTGGACAAAGCCCAATAATAATAATAATATCTGGGGACAATGTCACACAGATCATCCTAGCCCCAAACTAAGCAAAGCTTGTACTATGGGTACCAGGCGACGATATACATACTTATATAGATAGATAAATACTTATATACATAGAAAACATCCATGACTCCGAAACAAATATTCGTGATCATCATACAAATATTTGCACTTACCGGGATTCAAACTCAGGACCACTCATAGGCAGGAGCACTACCAACTAGGCTACGGTGACCGTCACCAACCAATGACCCAATGGATTGTATGTGTATTCATTTGAAGGGATATATCATATGGCCACCCTTAGCATATGGGTTAGCTATTACAGTATGGTGGTGGTATGGTTGACTGCCTCGTTGGTCTAGCGGTAGCGTGTTCAACCGCAGATAATGAGGTTCTGGGTTCAAATCCCGGGTCGGGCCAAAAAGTGATTTTGGATTGAAATTTCTCAGTATTAGCCCGAAGTCTGGGAGTCGGCGGTATTATCCCCCCGTGCCTCGGAGAGCACATAAAGCCGTCGTCGGTCCTGTACCTGATCTCTTTCCGGTCGTGTCGTTGGCGTTGCATCGGATTATGATGGAATAGAAAGATCCGATAGAATAAAAAATCCGCTCATTTATGTTGTTTTTTTCAGTGTTAGTTCTAAAGCATATTACGCAATTAATTGCGTAATATGCTTTAGAACTAACACTGAGTTTAAACTCGACTTCAAACTACTCCCATACAAAGCACTCAGACTTCACAATACGTTGCGTTTTATTTGAGTTGCGTGAAAGGCTAACAACTGCAATTTCCCACTTTTGTAATTTGACTTGTGGAACAATGCAATGCATAGAGTCGTATAAAGGCATTTCAGCCGACGGTGGTTGAAAGACTACGGGTTTTGGGCAAATTTTAGATTTTCTAATAAATAGTTGATACACTGAGACTGGGGAATGAGGTTCATGCCATGATTTTTTCTAGATACTACAGTACGAGGCCCTTCTCAATTTGTGCAACAATGCAATGTATAGAGTCGTATAAAGGCTTTTCAACTGACAGTGGTTAAAGGATAATGGATTTTGGGCTCACTTTAGATTTGCTAATAAAAATTTGTTACGCTGAGGCTGGGCAATGAGGTCCATGCCATGATTTTCTTTAGATACTACAATAAGAGGCCCTACTGGACTTGTACAACAATGCAATGTATAATATAGCTGAGTTGTGTAAAAGCTTCTCAGCTGACCCTGGTTAAAGTAATATGTATTTTCAGTGTTGCTAATAAATAGTTGATACGCTTAGACTGTGGAATTAGGGCGATGCTACGGTTTTCCCTAGATACAAGGCAGCTAAATCAGAATCAGAATATTATTATTTATTTCACTAGTTTTTATGTTACATGTCACTTAAAAATCTCATTTTACAATGGCGTGTTTCATTTTGTCCGTAGAGTAGGAGCTTTTGAAACCTATCCTCGTCGTTTCCTTTATTGCTAGTGATTATATAATTTAAGTAAGGAAAACGATAAAGCAGTGGGGATTAGCCCCAGCGGCAAGCCGCTTATTACTTTACTGCGTGACTCTAAAGTCAGAGCCTACGCTGTTGGAAGGGGGCCAGTCGTTTAAAGAGCGGCTTGTCCCTATCTTTTTTATTGATGTACTCAATTTCACCTACTCTAGTTGCGAAAAGGAAGGGGTTATGTTGTCCATATCGCGTGTACGCCGGCCCTTGTTCTTGTAACCCTTCAATCGACAGAGATTTGAGACGTTTTATCATGTCGCCTTGGAGATAATGCGCACGAATGTGCCACGGGTCTTGTTGCAACATTTCCCAGAGTAAATCTGTGTCAGTGCGTCTGGGTAGCTTTGTGGCGCTCTTTAACGCCATTTTATACTGCCTCTCAAGCTTGAGCAGGTTGGTTTTCTGTACCTCGATAGCAGTTGTAATACTCCGTAGTCTATCACTGGCAGTAAGCATGCTTGAATAACAAGCAGCTTGATGTCGATGCTTAGCTTGGAACGGTAGCCGATGATTGGGTGCAACGCTCCTCTGACTCTCTTGGCCTTTTCAATGTTTTCCTTGGCATGCTCATTCATCGTAAGCCTTTTATCCAACCAAACTCCGAGGTATTTTATTTCTTGTTTGAATGCGATGCGTTCGCCGCGTATAAGTACATAATTGCGATACCCTGTGTTTAAATTGTTGAGTCTTGGTCTCTTGTGTGTGAACATAATACACTCTGTTTTATCAACATTGCATTTGAGACCCCATTTTTTGTAGTAGTCTATTATGTCAATTGCGGCCCATTCAGCACGGCGCGTAGCGTAATCCGGTCTTTCAGCTGCATTCAATATACATAGGTCGTCGGCGTACTGTGACAACATCTGCCCTGCTATTCTTTCGTTTGGTAGGTCAGCTACATAGAGGTTGAAGATCGCCGGACCGAGTATCGATCCCTGGGGCACCCCGTGTGGTACATGCTGCGCTGTTCCTAAAGTGGTTCTGAAGCTACCTCTTGTTGTCCTGTTGCTCAGATAGTTTTCGATCATCTTTACGATGTTATTACGTGCTCCAGCGTCGATCAGTTTTCGACAGAGCCCTTTATGATTAATTGAATCAAAGGCTTTGCTGAGGTCAGTCGATATCATGGCGACGCTATGATCCTTGTGCAGTGCATCGGCGATGTATTTACCTGTACGAAGAATTTGAGTGGCGGTGCCTCTGTTTCTCGTGAACCCATGCTGGTGGCTCTGTATTATTTCGCTTAACTCTGTCTCGATGCGGTTGAGTATTATTCTCTCGGCCCATTTGCCCATAATGTTCAGTAGGCTGATGGGGCTATACGATTTAGGATCACTGTGATCCTTACCCACCTTATGCAAAAAAATACACGTACTGCTCTTCCATCGTTTAGGGAAATAACCCGTCTCGAGTACGTAGTCCATAATTCGTTTAAATATGGCAATAATGGTGTCGCCGCCTAATTTGAGTATGTCAGCTTTGATGCCGTCAGGTCCGGGGGCTTTGCTGTTTTTAAAGCGTCTAAGAGCTAATTTGAGCTCGTGATTCGAGGTTCTATCGAGTGGTGCAAATGGTGTAAAAATTTCTGTGCATTCATCACTTGCATCAATAACAGCTTCCTTGACTATGGCTGTATCGACCATTCTATCGATGACTTCTAATTCGTTGGTGCAATCGCTGAAGTGAGGCTGCTTTATGATGGGCTTTTTCATCGCTCTTTGCATGGCCCATAGGCGTTTTCTGTTATCTTTAGTGCTTTCGAGTACCTTGGTCCACTCTGCTTCTTTATGTTGAATAATTTCTTTAGCCAGTTGATGCTTACAGGCATTGTATTGCCTTCTTGCCACTGCCCTTAGATCAGTGTATCGAAGTCTCCAGGCACGCTGCTTCTTGGCGTTACGCTCCGCTATTCTTTCCCTTATATGTGTTGGAAGTCTGTCTTTGGGGTCAATGATTCTCAGCGGGGCCAACTCGTCGAGTGTTTTGGCTACAGCCTCCTCAAATTCCGTGATGTACATTTCACAGTCGTCGTTTGAGGCGATCAGTAGTTCTGAGTTCATATTATTAGCCAGCAGCTCTTCAAAAGCTTGTCTGCCTTCTCGGGTACCTTTTATCTGCATGAAGTCACGACTCATCGGTTGTTCATAGTCGCTATCGATTATTACATCCAATGTCCACGGGAGGTGGTCTGACGAAATACACTCCCTTTGCTGGCACTTAAACTCTAATAGTGAGTGATCATGGTTCACGATTGCTGTGTCGAGTATACTATTTCCTGGACTCGTGGGCCGAGATGGTTGACCTGTGTTAACGAGTCTGACGGAGCCGCGTTGGATTGCGTCGCGAAGTACGATGCCCAGGCCCACATCTCTCGTGTGGTGAAGTTGTTTCATACGTAGGTTCGAGTCTCCTATGATGATGGCGCTTTCACCAAGTATCAGCGTTTCGAACTCGTCAACGAGGTCTGCTTGTCTTGGTATCGGTATATAGATGCCCTTGATAGTGATCTTGTCATAAGTTAGATGGTTGGTGTAAAGATTGATACTGCATCCCTCGATGCGTCTGTCCGCGTCATGGATACTGTCTATCAGCTGAGTTTGAGCCCATCTTAGGCCTCGTTTGATATACATTACGGTGCCTAGATGTTGCTGTTTTCTTCCGAAAATTTTATCGTAGCCAGGTATGTTATACCTTTGTTCGTCCAGGTTAATTTTTATCTCGTTGAGTATGAGAATGTCAACGTTATACTTCTTCACGGTATGCTTGACTTCAATAAATTTGCCTCGGAGGCCTTGCACGTTAATGTGCATTATTCGCACTTGTTTCTTAGTTCCCGTTGCAGTTAAGGATGGCATCTCGAAGTTCTCTGAAACAACGCTCGAATATCTCGAGGAAGTCTTTTTTTAAGAGTTTGCAACCCGGTCTTGTTGTCTCTTGCTGTTGCTTGTTGGCGGTGATATTAGCATAACTACGTTCACCTCTAATTTGTCTCTCACGTGGGCGGGATTGATGTTGGTGTGGTGTTTCCTGTTTGGGAACCTGCTGTACTTGCTTGTTATAGTGTTTCTCCTCCTCACGAAGAAGTGCCTCTTGACGTTTTGTTTTTTGCTTGTTCATCTCCCGCTGGAATCGCGGGCATTTGCGCTGTGTTGCCGTATGTTTCTCGGGCTTAACGTCTCTACAGTTCGCGCAAACTTTTATCGTCTCCCCATGACTATTCACGATATCTATCGTCGGTTCGCGCTTTTGAGCGTGACAGGCACTTGTTGCGTGGTTAAAAAGAAGACAGTTCTTGCATTGCAGTATCCTATCGCTACTCATAATATACCGCTCGGGTTTAATTCTGTGGGCGCAGAAGAAGGCCTCAGTGGCATTCTTCATTTTTTCCGCCAGCTCGACATATGAGAAAGAGCCGTCGAAAATGCATAATTGCACATCTGATGAAATGCGTTTGATACTCAGCGGGCGAATGCCGATGCACCTCTCCATTTCGTCTAGTTGTTCGTCTTGGGTGTAGTCGTGTGTCATATTCCTAATTATCATCTTAGTCGTTCGTATTTGCTCTGAACGAGGTTTGGGAGCTATGAAAGCCAGGTCTGGTTTGAATTTCTTTATTTCCTCGATACAAACGCTACGTTTATCGAGGTCCATTGCCGTGATGAGAATATTCTTACTCTTTTCGTTGCGGCTAACCCTTGCCTTATGCACTGCAAGGATGCGCGATAAGTCACGGATAAGTTTGTCTGACATGATTTTCTTATTGTCTTTAGCGTTGTTGAATTTGTACCGCAGATCGTTGATAAGTATCGGAGGAACGTATCCGCTACGGGGGAGCGCGTTTGCTATTATGTCTTCCGTACGCGGCAATAGAAAATTGTTCTTTCGCGCGGCTGGTCTCTTTGCTTTCGGGGCGATGGTATCCCCACCCTCGGTCAGTGTACGCTTGCGTGACAAGCTGCGCGAGTTTGATGAGTTTGAGCGCAATGATGATGTTGTTGACAGCGGGCGCGGATAAGCGGCTTCAATTTCCTTACAGCGAAGTGGTTCAAACCGGTTTGAAGTGGTAATCGACGGTGCCCGTGCGCCGATGCCTGCCGTTACATTTGCTAGTTTGCATTGTTTATTTGTTGCACTTGTACTAGCTGAGTTCGTAACACTTTTTAAAAGTTTATTGTCGCGTTGTAAGTTGAGTTCATCACTGTGTACGTATACCGTATTGACTTTTTTACAATTGCATACAATTGTTTCACTCGCGAGAAATTCGTCCTGTGGGATGGCTCTCACTATTAATTGTTTATTACAACTCTGGCAGTTGCGAAATAAGCTTTTGCACACCGTGTTTGCACAACTAAATATTTTATATGAGACTTCAGTCACAAATTTGTTGTCCAATAGCTTTTGTATAGTATCTACGTAAATTTTCACAGCACTTTTGCACTTAAGTATCTTTATTTTGGATTGCCCATTTTTAAACTCCACAAAGTTTCTTACCTTGCTCACAAAGTTACAGCTGTTGCAATTAACCGAGAAAGAACCATCTTCATTGTTGAAAAGGTCTTTACGGGTTTCGCACATCACACCCTTACTGTTTTTAATATAATTTTTTTCCTTTAAATTATTTGTTAAGTCCATCCCCATTGTTGGGGAATCGCTTGTTAGTTCACTTGTCTCACTCATGTTCACATCTTTTGTCCAATAATTTTATATTATCAAAGAGCACACTAATAAAGGCCCACAGTAGATATCGTATGCCAGGCAGACCACTGCGAGGTCGCGCGAAGAAGGGCTTAAGCGCCATGCATACTGCGGCGCTTACGCGTTTCAACAAAAACAGTTTGTATAAATGTTGCTGGCGGTAGATAAATACGAATAATTACTTTATTTGGTCCTTATATGATTAAATATGCACTTAATCACTGATTTATTAATCTCCTCACAATATAGTAATAATTAGTTGTAAGTTTTGCACTTTTAACTGCACTTTTACACACTTTTTACTTGTTATTTTTATTTTTTTGTGGTAAGTAATAGCAAGCGGTTGTTACTAGGACGAAGTCGCTCTCACTCCTCAAGGCAGCTAAAGGCAATGCGTGGTAATGCATGGGCGATACGGCTTTATACTATTAGTAGGAGGTATCCTTGGTAACTGACCAAGAAGTATATAATTTAGGAATATAGAGACCGGCTACATAGATTTAAAATTATAAATGCAGAAAAGAGAAGATGGATGAACGATCTATGCATTCTACATAAAAAAAACTTCGTTTAAAAAAACCGACTTCATAAACTAAAAAGTATAAAAAAAATATCTTAATAAAGATTTAATTTAATACATCACTTATAATGTAATATTAATGAAATAATATAATTTGAATGTGCTACCTATTGATAGGTTTGAAGTCGGTGCCAAGCCAAATGTAATAGTAGGTAGGTACCACACTCGCCGCGTGTTACTTTCAGCGGGATAGCTTCGTATTTCTACACAAACAACCCAAGCGTGCAGACGTCGTTGACGGTCGTCATATATTTTTATAATATGGTTTCATCTGTTTCATATTAATTCATATTGTTCTTTAAGTTTATTTACTTAGGTTAATCTTTAGTGTAGGAGTTTCATCACAAAGTATGAAAGCTGTATGTAATATTAACTTTTATTTTGCTTAGGGCTTGGCACCGACTTCAAACCTATCAATAGGTAGCACATTCAAATTATATTATTTCATTAATATTACATTATAAGTGATGTATTAAATTAAATCTTTATTAAGATATTTTTTTTATACTTTTTAGTTTATGAAGTCGGTTTTTTTAAACGAAGTTTTTTTTATTTGTTACTTTTTAGTGTCTAGCTATGGTTAGGACTTGGAAAGGTGCCGCGCGCCTCAAAACTATAGATCCCAACAAACGAGAACGGAAAAAAGAAACGTCTTCCGAAAAAATGTTGTTCGAAAGTCTTTTTCACGTTCTTGTGAGACAGTGAATGATCTAAAAGACCGTTTGTAAAGTAAGAAAAACTACATAAAATTACGTTCACTCTAAGAAAACTTGCACAGTACGAGTCTAGACTAGCTAAGATTTATGAAAGTCTGAACAGCAAGCGCATAGGTTAGGCCGTATTTATGACCATCTAGCTAACGAGTCTGTGTGCTGAGGGCTTATACACTAGATCTTATTATGAATCGAATGATCTTATGATCGAATAGCCATCTAGTCTGCTGAACAGAGGGTATGAGTCTATGAAGACTAGGTCTTATTAATGATCGATTAGCCAACGAGTCTACTGAGCAGAGGGCTGATAGCCTAGGTCTTATTTATCATTGATTAGATAATGAGACGGACTCACCCGTGAAAGGCGGAATGTTTCTTTCCGTAGCAGCAAGTATTTGAGTTGATAGAATGGAAGGTAAATTGCGGTTTATTTTACATTTTACGCCTTTGTAAGTGTCTCTCGCGCAAACTATACAGTTAAGAACAAAAAAAAAATTTATAAACCTCAATATCATTTTCGAAGTCCTATCCATATATACCCCACATGTGTAGTATAATGATTTTTTTTTAAATTCAGTTCTAAGTAAGTACCTATAGGGAACCCCCAAATTTTATTGTTTGTTTTTCTATTTTTGTGTGAAAATCTTAATGCGGATCACGGAATACATCTGCTGACCAAGATTCGACAGTATAGTTCTTATAGTTTCGGAAAAAAGTGGCTGTGACATACGGACGGGCAGACATACAGACATGACAAATCAACAAGAACCTTTGTGAAAGACATTTGGGTACAGAACCCTTAAAATGGCAGCTATTCCGCATCAAACTAAAAAAGAATCACGTAAATCGGTTTACAAATCTCAGCGTAATCGGTGTACGTACATAAAAAATACACTGGTGCTAAAAGGTGCGCCTACATGCGCTTCCAAAAAAAAGCTTATAAGTGCGTATTAAACGCTAGTCGTCTGAAATTGTTGTTTATGTTCATGCCAAGACACACTTGAACAGGATGAGTCTAGCTTGACTAGCTAAGATTTAAAGATTTACAAACGTCTGTGCATCATCGACATCGTCCACTTAAACAAAAAATTTCATACAAAAATGTCCATAAAATCAAAACTACTGGGCCAATCTATATAAAATTTTTATGGGACCAAATGGCAACTATTCCGCATCAAACTAAAAAAGAATCACGTCAATCGGATCATAAATCTCCGAGCAATCGGTGTACATACATAAAAAAAAAAAAAAATACCGGTGAACTTGAGAACCTCCTCCTTTGGAAGTCGGTTAATAAAATTATAAACGGCCCTATGGATAGTCCTCTCATTAGCCAGTTAAACTTTAAGGTCTCCAACCAGATCCGTGCGTACTCCACAACTGTTTACTCTACCTTTTTTTAATAATAATGTTTCTCAAAATAGTACAATACTAAGAATGTGTAGACTGTACAACAAAATATGCTCCAAAGTTGATATATTTCATCCAAGCTATAATGCATTCAAATTATTTTTAGCAAAGGACAACAATGTGCATTTTTCTGTTAATTAGTGTATTTTAAATTTAAATTATTGTATTAATCGTACTAGTTATATATTCCTCTCAAACTCCTAGTTTTACCTCACAGAATTTTGGTATTTTTTTAATGGTGTGTACAGATATAATTGGACCTCAGATTTAACAGTGTTATAAGAAAATGATATTATTAATTTGTTATTAGTCTGTAGTCTGTTTTTGTACCTATGAAATAAAATAAAAATAAATATGGCTATGAGTCCTTGGAAATGATTTGTAATAGATATTACCTTTTATATTTTTATACTGACTGGCCTGCTGGTCATGTTAAGTGACCATGACTGCTGAGCCAGAGGTCGTGGGTTCGATTACCACCCAGGCCCAATGTTTGTGTGTTGAGCGCGATTATTGGATACGTGTCTGAATGTAATTTATCTATAATATATAAGTATTTTTATATGTTGTCTAGTTTCCACAGTACAGGTTCGTCCTAATTTGGGATCAGTTGGTACATTATTACTTGTCCCAAGATATTCATTTATTTTATCATCATGTCAGCCGAATGACGTGAACATCTAGACAAAAGCCTCCCCCACGAATCGGGTAATATGCCATTATCGCCATTAGCAGTCGGGGTCGCGATCGCAGGATGATGGTCAAAGTTCACAGAGACGTTTCAGAGACGAGAGTGGTGATAATTGTCACTGTCATCACACAGCTAATTTCCTAAAACCCTGTATATTGGTACAGAGTAAGAATATTTGGCCCCTTAACGCGTCATCGGTGATCCCGTGCAACTGATCACACCCTCTCTTAGAATTCTGTCCTTTTGCTTCAGCGGCCCCCTGAGCTGTGGCCCGAACCCCAAAAGGGTAGCCTCGGGTATTAGTCGTTTAATTTAAGCTACTGGTTAAGAGCCTTCTGCGCTAGCCAAATGCTCATTGCCTTCAATTCTTTAATTTTAATATTGTACAACTAAATTTCAAAATAATAGATTAGTAACTTGTTATTTATTTTAGGATTTAAGAAAATATATCTGATAAAACAGACCGCACGGACGGACTAATTAATTTTTTGTAATTCTTATACTGTATTCGACTATGTTTATGTACTGCATTGTGAACTTGACAAGTATAAGTGTATGTTAATACCCAAGTGCTGAATAAATTTCATTATTTCATTTCTTATTAAAAAATACGAAGATATACCAAAATACAATGCATGCCATCCCCTAATTCCCGGTGGCAAGTGTCAAGCCCCGTTGCGCTACATAATAAGTCCATTACTTTCAGCTGACCCACATAACAAGGGTAGCCAGTCATATTGTTCTGTCTTTCTTATAACTACCTACAGTCTACGTTATTTGAGACGGGGAAGATTTAGTCAAGGCTATTACAAACTCTTTTCGTACTGTACAGAATTCGATGTATATAAGTCGGTTGTTTTATTGTTAATATTAAAATTATTTTATTTTACCTTTTTGTTTTTTTAATTTATCTAATACTAACATTACTATAGAATTCTAATACACACATACAATTGACGGTCACCGTAGCCTAGTTGGTAGTGCTCCTGCCTACGAAGCTGGTGGTCCTAGGTTCGAATCCCGGTAAGTGCAAATATTAGTGTGATGAGCACGAATATTTGTTTCTGAGTCATAGATGTTTTCTATGTATATAAGTATTTATCTATCTATATAAGTATGTATATCGTCGCCTGGTACCCATAGTACAAGCTTTGCTTAGTTTGGGGCTAGGATGATCTGTGTGACATTGTCCCCAGATATTATTATTATTATTACAATTCTCTAGGGATCAAGTACAGACGCCAGCACATCCAACTTCCCCAATCTGTCAAATTTCTATGGTACTGTGGCGCGTTCGCGATCTTTCGGTTGGAGAGTAAACTGACATTATAAGTGTGGTAACCTAGTCTAACAGATCACCATGCGAGTTGCACTTTTATCTGAAAGAGTGCCTTCTATATTTAACTTTGTATTTGAAAAGGAATATTATTCGCAGATGCACATGTAAATTGTTTTTATACAACAATACGTAAAAGATGCGGTTCTCTGGTGCATAGGGTGTGGACCAGCTCTATCCTAAACATGATTGCAAGTAGGTTGGACTGCACCTACATAAGTCGTTGCTGTGCCGTCTCCCATGGCTTGTCGCAGATATGACGGTTGCAGTGTTATAATGTATGTGACTAATATAGCTGTAAGTCCCACTAACATACATATATGTTTCATAGTTACTTGAATAAATAAATTTTCCATTCTATTAGCCCAAAGTAAAAATTATATCAACTTTATTACGATCGTAGAGAGAAGAAAATATTTTCCGTATCAAAATAACAAAATTAATAAGAATAACGGAAAGCGACTAGATCAAAATCATGTTTATCTCGCAAAGTAAATTAATGTCCTCCTTCCAAGAAAATGTTGAAGTTGTCAATAATCATTGTTTTGTTTCTTAGCAGTAATAAAGACAAATTTTCCTGTACTCTTGTGTGATAAATGGATCATAATTTCTTTTTATTTCGCGGGTTTACAAACATATTATTGACGGACACAAAGTACGTCCATAATCAGGACAACTATTTATGGGCCACACAAATAGTTGTCCTGCACGCGAATTGAACCAGAGACACGAAATGGTGAGGCGACCGTCTTAACCGTTGCGCCATCATAATCATCACATTAACTTTACCACTTCGACTGCTCCAAACTGCTGCTGCTGATCAAAGGCCTCCCTCAAAAGATTTCCACAAATCCGCATCCAGTGGTTTCAGCAACCCTCACAAGATCATCGGTCGTGGTTGGGGGGCCTGCATACGTTGCCTCTTCCAGTTCGTGGTTGCCACTCATAAACCTCTCTGCACCAGCGGGTGTCGCTTCTACGAGCTATGTTTCCTGTACATTTATGATTAAAATTCTTTTTTGTTTCTGAGTCATAGATGTTTTCTATGTATATAAGTATTTATCTATCTATATAAGTATGTATATTGTCGCCTGGTACCCATAGTACAAGCTTTGCTTAGTTTGGGGCTAGGATGATCTGTGTGACATTGACCAGAATTTATTATTATAAAAAAAAAAAGATTAAACTTCTTTCATTTTAATTTTTTGGATCCCATTCTATATAGACGTTCTTATGACACACAAGACGGACGGTACCTTGAATAGGTCGGCAGTAAAGGTCCAACTATATGATACAATACACTATAACTTATGTGTAATAGCTGCATCCTACAATGTTACCATTGACTTAGTAATTTATTCATAATAGTAATCATAATCTTCATCCACAGTATACAGGTTAAAATGTAAAAGTTGTTACAGTGTTGGTATTGTGCTATATATTCTACCTTGAAATAAGGCATGCGAACAGTATTTTCTATTTTTTACATCATCTTAAATTGTATCCCAGTAGTAGAAAATAATTCGTATTTAAGAATCAGTACATACATTATCAGTAATCAGTAATCATTTATTAGTTTTGATAAACATAGGTATACAATACATTGGTGTTAATATAAAATATAATTCCGCTATATTTTGCCGAATACAATCGGCGTACAAAACTGAAGTGGTCGACATAAAATCTTTATATTAATTTTAATTACACATTACATTTTGTTACACATTACACATGTCAAGGAAACTAATAAGTGGAACCTTTATAACTTTGCTTATCATCTATGAAGTCTGTGATTGAGTAGTAACATCTCTGCACTAACAACTGAAACAAACATTTTTTAAATGAGTCAATGCATTCCTGATTTCGGATGGGTGGAGGTTTATATACACGTATTGTATTGCATTAAAATAACAATTAACTAAATAAAACAATAAATGTTTAAATAATGACAAAAGTAACAAAATTATGTCAAAAGTAGCAAAATAATGTCAATAAGTACAATTGGATTGAACAAGTAATGTCAGTGCTTAGTGTAAGAGTCATAAAATGTTGTCAGTATTCATAATGCTATTATTAAATTAAGATATAAATTAATAAAAAAATATAATTTACCATTAAAATAGTCTACTATATTATTACAAAAGAAATAGCATTCAACAAGATTTTCAACTTTCTTAAAAGTTGATAAATTATCCTTTAAGTTAATTTAAGTTATAAACCAGCTCCATCTCTCAAAATCAACCAAATTCCATAACGAATTATTGTGTTAAAGAATATCAAAGCTGTGTATTTGTTTCTAATGACGCAAAAATAGTTCTATACATACTATCTATCACATTCATAACTTCAATAAAATAACAGCAAGAAATGAAATAAATATAATCATCCCGAAATGTAGATACAAATATTTAATAATAATATACAAATTCAACACGCAACGTTTCCGTTCCCGCCAGTTTCCGTCTATCCAAAATGGCCGCCGTCTGTCAAGCACACAAAGAATTATAATTAGCTCTGAGCAGCCAAAGGACAGTTGTTATTCTGCCAACGACAGACGTTTTATTTTATCTTTGCACTGGCAACTTTGTAATTCCAGCATCGAAAATTGTTTTTATTGAGTTTTAACTTTGATTTTCGAGACAGGAATAAATTATCGAGTTTGTTTTAATTTCAATATTAATTTTAGTTAAAAGTCTTTGCTTTAATTATTTTGAAAATTGATATCAATAGCATTAAGAATTTTGCGACAGTCTCTACGTGATGAGTGTTTTAAAAGTCGAACCTTCCTTAAATAAAATAAAAAAGGTTTTTCATCACCCCGTCTCGTTAAGAGCATTTTTACTCTTCGATATCTGAGTGGATAAGTCGTTTTTATCCTCTAAAAGTTAAAGAAAATTTGAATTTAAAACATCGTGTGCATTAAGTTTGTGGATGCAAAATATCAGTAAACGTATTTACTTCTACCTCTATGGTGCCGAATTTATCATACAATTTATTTAATTTATTAAAAACTAAGACTCGGAACCTTCTTGGTGTACTTTTTCAAATTTTTCCATTCCATTCATTCTATTACACTCCAACCGTAGCAACGTTACTTTTAGTTTTTCTTAATTATACCTAAGTACTAGGCCACTTTATTCCGAAACTATAAGAGCTGTACTGTTGAAACTTGGTAAATAGATGTATTCAGTGAACGGCATTATGATATTTATAAAAAATAGAAAAAGAACAATAATTTTCGGGGGACCCCATACATAAAACTGAAACTCAACAATTTTTTTTTCATCGTACTCATGCATGTGGGCTGTCTATGGATAGGTCTTCAAAAATGATATTGAGGATTCTAATATAATTTTTTTCTAGACTGAATAGTTTGCGCTAGAGACACTTCCAAGTTGGTAAAATGAGTGTCCCTCCCCCCTTCTAAAATAAGAGAACGATAAAACTAAAAAAATATATGGTGTACATTACCATATAAACTAACAACGAAAATTGGTTTCAATCTAGCAAGTAGTTTTTTTTTAATACGTCATAAATCGTAAACCGCATTTTGCTTTCATTTAATCAACTGAAGTACTTGCTGCTACGGAACCCTTCATGGCCGAGTCCGACTCGCACTTGGCCGGTTTTTTATGAACTTAGTTGGCAAACTAGCAAACCGCCCACCTGATGGTAAGTGGTCACTTCAAAGGCTTCCAACACCCGGGGCATTATAAGCACTTTGCTGACCCTTCAGATAACTTATAACTTCTTTTTTCAAGGGCCCCATGCTATCTATTCCCCAAAAACAGGGAATAAATAAATAAAAAATAAAATACAGCAGCTTAAAAATCAACGAAACAACAATGCCAAAATTTACTGCGTAGAAAATTTACGGCTTGTGTATATCTTAACAACGTAGGTAAACTTACCTCCTGTTCTTATCTCACATAAATATTCATATCCAACTTAAAACCTCAAATATAACAGGAACCGCCGGTGAATACCTAATCAGGTGTAAAAAATCATCCCTTCCCCGCTACAGTAAATCGTTATTACCCTGGCAACACTGATATAACTTTTGTATAGGGTTCCCACAGTAAACTCTTTTTTGTTCATTACTAGTCGCTCGCCCTGGTGTCGTACGGGTTCATAGATTGATAGATATATTAGTATTTTAAACTAGTACCATACTCCAAAAAATTATTTATAAAGGCAAATATTTTGATTCTTTGGTTATATCATTGAGATTTTGTATAGAAAGCTCTTGACTGCACGTGTGGCGCAGAAGTTTAGACAGTCGCCATACCATTCCATGTCTCGGGTTCAATTCCCGTGTAGAACAACCATTTGTATCAACCATAAATAGTAGTCCTGGGTTGGGATGTTCTTTGTGAACAACAAATATGTGTTTATAAAGTATACGGCGCAATAGGGTTTAATTTCCCAAGTGCGGGCATTGTCTACAATAAAAACATTAAGCTTTTATGAAGGTTATTTTACTATTACATTAAGCGACTGAGGGTGGAATCATTGGAGTATACTTACATAGTTTTTAACATTAATTTACTAACAATGTGGATAAATTATCCTAATAAATGTTTTATTTATGTTTTATTATTATTATTATATTTTTAAATGTATTGTGAAGTTAATAAATTTATCCCTGTAGCGAACGTTGCCTTATAGATATGCAATTTCTTTTACATCTTTTATATTTTATAACTTTGTATAAAATAAAATAAAAAACATGCCGGCCAGTCTTTGAGGACCGCCAGTATATGTTAATATTATAATATATATAAGTGAAAACAATTTTTTACACTTTTAATCTAAATAATCTACAGTATAATAGTTATACACATAGCTCATAGGAAGCATGTCGTTCGATGAAGCGATTTTCACGCTTTTTGTTCACCTAAAAACTACATAATTTTATATATACAAAGCATACATATAGCTCATGGGAAGCGTGACGTGACGATAAAGCGATTTCCATGATTTTTGTTATAGTCATAATACATACACTGAATTTTTAATTTAACATGTATATGCATTGTTATTTACTAAATTAGTTTCTTGGAATAAAGTTTATTTTTCTTTATTTTGTATTCAATGATGGAATTTGTAGGAATACAAATAAACTGCGATTCTAAGACTCTTATTACTTTGATTTACGGTCCATTACATTGTTTTGACTGTAAAGGGTTAATATGACAATAATTTCCGTAGTTTTAATTATATTGGAATAAAAAATTACCTATATTAAAAATGATATTAATCGAATCAGTAAACGATTCTGAACAAACTATTTTCAGGATGTGCGTTAATTAAGTTACATATTGTGCGTGGGCAGGCCCCCTACAAGGTGGACCGACGATCTTGCAAGGGCCGCGAGAAGCCGCTGGATGCGGGCAGCGCAGGACCGGCTATTGTGGATGTCCTTGGAGTAGGCCTTTGTCCAGCAGTGGACGTCTTTCGGCTGATATCATGATGATGAAATATTTTTTTTCGTATCAATAAAATGTCCCCTCAGATGGTTAATCAGGCGAAAGGACCACGTTTTTATATACTTATTAAAATAGAGTGACAGATATATTCTCTCTAAATATCAACTCTCCCAAGCATTTAAATCAGCAACCGCCCTGAGCCGAGGTTTGTAACCTAAATGGTTGTCCTCTGGGGCAGTTTACTCAATGGGTAAAACAAAAGGTTATGTCTTGTTCCTGAATTATTTCGACATTATTACGGACTTCAATGTTTTCGCGTACAGCCAACCCTAATGGCACACAGATCTCCATCATGAGTTTGTAAGGCAACGCACGCCTTTGTAGGGACAGTTTACAGCCGTTCCTTCCACAAATATAAATTATATGGGCACAGACTTATTTTACATCCCTCCAATTTGTTATATGTCTTTATACTATCCGAATATTTCATTTACAAAATTGAATACCACTTTTAAAATGCGATAAATCATCTAAAATAATTCTTAACAATAAAATAAAATAATAATATCCTGGCACATTATTCACTGAAGGCCAACTTATCCCAAACCAAGCAGAGCTTGCTTGTACTATAGAAATCAGATAAATGATATACTACATATACCACTATTCTTTTGTAAATACATACTTATATAGATAATCACACCCAGACTTAGGACAAACAGACATGTCCTAACACACAATTATCTACCCTGGGTGGGAATGGAACCCACGAGCTTCGGCGTTAAAGGCAAATATTTACCAACTACGTCAACCAAGCAACTTTCAAATGTCATATTTAAATATTTTTGTACAGTTCCTATCCGCAAAGTTTATAAATTATTTAAATTTGTAATACTTTTTTGTGTTGGAATTGGAAAAATAATCGTTACAAACAATATTTAATTTGTTGTTTTTTGAGCAAAGGGAAATGATGTGTGTGCAAGTTAATAAAAACTGTCTTTTTGTTATACAACATGTAACTTAATTAACGCACACCCTGAAAATAGTTTGTTCAGAATCGTTTACTGAATCGATTTATATAATTTTTTATATAGGTAATTTTTATTCCAAAATAATTAAAACTACGAAAATTATTGTTATGTTAACCCTGTTCAGTCAAAACAAATTGAAACGGACCGTAAATCAAAGTAATAAGACTTTGAAATCTCAGTTTTATTTATATTCATACAAATTCCATCATTCACTACAAAATAAAGAAAAATAAAATTTATTCCAAGAAACTATTTTAGTAAATAACAATGCATATACATCTATACAAATAAATAAAATTGGAGTGTCTGTTTGTAATATTGAAATAACCGGTTTTTACTACATAAATATGAATATATATACGGTACATATACCAAAATAACATTTTTTACATTTTTTGTCTGTCTGTCTGTCTGTTTGTTCCGGCTAATCTCTGAAACGGCTGGACCGATTTTGACGGGACTTTTATTGGCAGGTAGCTGATGTAATAAGGAGAATACTTTTATTTTAGAAAAAGTCTTTTATTTTACTAAAACAAAAAAAAACATATTAAACTAATTAACACGCGGACGAAGTCGCGGGCACAGCTAGTGTTAAATAAAAAAATCCGTGTATGAAATAAAATAAAATAAAATAAAAAAGGTTTTTATTCACGTAGACTTCAAAAAAGCGCTTGTAAATAGTCAGAACATGTTTGTAGTATTATAGTTGTATACATTATTATTTCTAGTAACATAGATATTAGGTACACATGTATTGATAGTATTAAAACATTAATAAAATTTATTTTATAACAGCAATGATATTTAGCTAGCTCGAATCAAGTTATTGTCAAGAGATTATGTTTAAGTTTAATTATCTAGTTTAAGTCTAATTATCTAGTTTAAGTCTAATATTTGTAATACATATTGGCAATGGTTCTGTCTATATTAAGGTGATATTATTATGACGGACCTTGTGTTAATAACGACGGTCGCGCTTTAATGCTACCACCGGATCCAATGCGCCCCAACTGAGAAGACCCAGCGAAACAAACTCAGCGGGTGTCTCTACTACCGGTTTCAACACGGCCCAGTTGAGACGCTCCGGCGAAACATACTCAATGGGGCATATACACGAGATTTGGTCCACTTACTGTAATTATTTAGCAGGCAAACACATGCTCGATCGGTTGTCTGATTATTTATTTATTTTAGGTTTAATATATTAGAAAGAGAAAATAAAAACGTCAAAATAAAAGTAACATTAATCATTTTGAGACACAACCAACAGTTCTGAAATTCGTAGAATATTTAAATAATAGATAGTTTTATTACAGATAGTTCATGTAACATAAAAGATTACTCATGTCTATATGGCTATAAGATCTCCAGCGGACTATGTGCAGGTAGATGCCGACCGCCAAATGTCTTTATCGTCAATGTAATCCTTAGTAGTGTAGTAACCCTTAGCCATAAGTTCATATTTAATGTGTGACTTAAACTTATTATCAGGTAGTTTAGTTATATGAATAGGGAGCTTGTTATAAAACCTAGTACAATTTCCCATGAATGACTTTTTTGTTTTGCTAACTCTAAAGGCTGGTATAGCTAGTTTGTCCTTATTTCTTGTATTGACATTGTGCAAGTCACTCCGTTTTTATATTTATCTAAATTTTTCCGCACAAACATTATATTCTGATATATGTATTCAGATGGAACAGTAAGTATATTTACCTCTTTAAAAACGCTTCGTAGAGACTCGCGACTGCCTAGATTATAAATAGCTCGGACTGCTCTTTTTTGTAATACGAAAATAGCACTTATGTCAGCTGCTGAGCCCCACAGCAGAATACCATAGGACATAATGCTATGGAAATAAGCAAAATATACTAGTCTAGCAGTTGGTTCGTCTGACAATTTTCTGATTTTCCAAACTGCATATGAAGCTGAACTTAATTTGGCAGATATTTTTTGAATATGAGGACTCCATTGTAATTTTGAGTCCAGTGTTATTCCCAAAAATACGGTCGAAGGAACTAAATCTAAAACTTCCTCGTTAAGTGCAACCGTATGAATTATGATAACAACATAATATTCCAATTGGAGTGTCTGAGGATGTGCGTTAATGTTGTATTTTGAAGTCTGTTTGTTATAGTTAGAATCTCACAAAGAGGCGCTCATAGCCAGATGCTCTCACCTGTTTGTAAGTGAGAGGTGAAGCAACGAGGCTCGCGGTCAGTCTCCAGATGAGTGACCACCAAAGTGGTTTAATTGGTTTAATTTCTGGGCGTCTCAGTGTCTCGGAGGGCACGTTAAACTGTCGGTCCTGGTTGTAGCCATTAGGCAACAGTCGTTAAGCCATGTCAGAGGCCTAATGAGCGGCTTGAACAACTCTGACACTAGGGTAACCACTGCCCACACGATAAGTAAGTGAGTAAGTAATCTCACAAAGATCAATAAGAAAGGCATCACTACCATCCTGTTTAAGTTTGTTGATCTAGATGTTTGGATGTTAGTTAAAACGGCTCTAAATTACTCACACCGTGGGGTGCAGCCATTAATTCATAACATACTTTGCAAAATAACTCAATATTGTGTTTTTTTTCCTACACGATTTGTTGTATTACAAGTGAGCTTATTTTGGGATGATCCCGGGATACGTGCAGTAAAATCAAGATATAAAATCTTTAACAGAATATTTTATGAGCTCTGGTTACCGGAAGTGCCTTCAACATAACTACGTCAACCCTATTTTGTTATATCTATAGGAACCTTCAATGTTTCTTACTTTTTCTTGTGTCAACAGCCATCACCATAACTTAAAACTGTTGAAATTTTAAATTTATCTCACAAGAGGTAACTGATCTTTGTTTTCAATCAGTTGTCAATTAATGAGGGTTGGAATGCTACCGCGTCAGTAAGTTTAAGCTATGATATGATATATGCCTACATGTGATCCATAAAGAGAACTAAATGATATCAACGTCTAAGTTAGGAAACATTATATGTGTTATGTATAAGATTCTATAACAAATTTCCCAATGATATCAGAGAATTGTCTACGAATAATTTTTAAAGAATTATTAAAGCCGAATTGTGTAGCAAGGCATATTATAAAATTTCTGATTATTTAAGTGATAAAAGTGCTTGCGATTGAGTTGTTCTGAGTCAACACACATGATTGTAATTAATCTTAAGAATATTAATTACAATCATGTGTGATTATTAAAAGAAAGAATTAAGAATATTAAATTAAATAAAAAGGATTCCTACTGAGTTTTCTGGCAGTGTTTCTCAGTAGCTGCCACGTCATGCACTACACGGTAGGGTAAAAAAATATGACGATTCCACATAAATGTAAAATTTTTACGGAATAAATAAGTTTTGACTTTGACTTTGTAACTTTCCTTCGTTATATGACTAGCTCGACTCGAGCTCGAGTTATGGGTTATTTACCGTCAGGGGGGCTATGCAGGAGAAGATGCTCACAGTCATTAAGTTACGAACACACACACTACACCGACAAATCAATTTACTAGTTGTAGGTCCATGTTCAACCTATTGTTTTTAGAACATGCCTAATTTTTTATGCCTAAAGATGCCTAATTACTGGCAACTCGAAAGTAAGGGTACTTACCTTCGAGTAGCCAGTAATTAAACATCTGTCTCCAACGAATACATTCGAATTAAGAGCACGTATTGCTGTCAGTCCCAACTGTCGTCTATAGGAACTACCTAAGTCTTAACAGAATTATTCGAGTAAGAATGTCATTCTGACGACAACTGCATTTATTGCACGTGTGGTGCTGCGGCTAAAACAGTCGCCTCGCTGCTCCGTGTCGCGGGTTCGAGTCCCGCGCCGGACAACTATTTGTGTGACCCATAAATAGTTGTTCTGAGTCTGGATTAATTTGTGTCCGTCTATTATATGCTTGTAAAGTACCCCGCGACACAGGGATTAGATTCCCTAATGCGAGAGTTTTTTTTTTTAATATTAAACTAAAACATAATTTTTTTCCATTGAAAAGTGTAATTATCAAAATCAATCAAAAGTACTTTTGCCGTATTACAAGTTTATTTATTACTTTTCGATTATTTGAAATGTTTTGTTTATGTTCGTTGTACCTACTTGTGCCCAACACAATCGTGATGGAATCACTTAAAATTGAAACAATAGCCAACTCAGCCATCTGATAAACAAACAATGAAGCGAGAAAACTTTGAGTTAATTCAACTGAATCAAAACGATTTGTTGTCAAACTCTGCTGTGGAAGGGGGAGCACGTCCCGACTATATATTGGATGGGGGGAAGACGACGTGACCGAACAGAAATTAACAAAGCGATAGGCAGGAAGATAAATGTGTATCGGTTTTTCTTGAAAATATAATAAGTAATGAAATAAGTGCGATTACTTAAAAGGTAAGTAATAATGTCCTCCTAGCCGAATTTTGGCCATGGCGGCCTGTTTCAATAGAGATTAGCCATCTGCGCGGGACATATTATAGTGCTCAAGTGTGTGCGCAAACACAGGAGCACTTTCTATTCCATCACTCTCATGATCCGATGGGACGCCTAGCGATACGACCGGAAAGAAATCAGGTACAGGATCGACGGCTTTACGTGCTCTCCGAGGCACGGGGGTATAATACCGCCAACTCCCAGACTTCGAGCTGATGCTGGGAAATTTTTATTTTTACAGTAAAGTCCCAAAATCACTTTTGGTTTACCCGTGATTTGAACCCAGGACCTCATTCTCTCTCAATGCTTAACATTCTATAATTAGTACTAAAATAAATATTGATATATCGGTTGGTTGATATAGATTTTACCAAATTAAGCCAAGTTCTTTTTAGTTCAAAGCTTTGCCCGCAACATATTAATAATGCGTATTAGGGGCTTTTTTAAGTCATTGGCTTCACAAGCTCTTCTGCGGGTGAACACGCTACCGCTAGACCAACGAGGCAGTAAAAGGTAAGTAATACATTGATGGCTGTAGTCAGTTTATTAACCGACTTCTAAAGAAGCCAGTCATTATTGGACGATATATTTGACAGGCGGGCTGGCATGGTTTATAAACTAGTTTTCACATGAAAAAGAAAAACGAATTAATATCAGTTAATTTCTTTGAGAGTTAAGTTCATAGAAATCGAAGGCAAAACTGTTGGGTCACCTGATGGTAAGTACGTATATACTTATCGTATGGGCAGTGGTTACCCTAGTGTCAGAGTTGTTCAAGCCGCCCAGTAGGCCTCTGAAGTGGCTTAACGATTGTTGCGGAATGACTAAAACCGGGACCGACAGCTTAACGTGCCCTCCGAAGCATGGAGACGCTCAGAAATTAAACTACTTTGGCGGTCACCCATCTATGGGGTGACCGCGAGCCTCATTGCTTAACGGATCGGTGACCGATCTACCTATGAGCGCCTTAAATAAGTAAGTAATAATGGCCGTCCATGTCGTTCGCATGATCGCAAGTACGTTATTGACTTATGTGAAAAGAATAGGCTCTACTTTTTATTTTTTTTATAGAATTTTACGGCCCTGGCTTCTTTGGCCTTATGAGCCTTTAGCAAACTATATTTTTATTTCATTTATTGGTCAATAAAAATAATAAATAAATAAAAAAGGTTTTTATTCTGGTAGACTTTAAAAAAGCGCTTGTAAATAGTCAGAACATATTCGTAGTAATATATAATTAATTTATAATTATTTCTAGGTACATATAGATATTAAGGTACACGAATTGTAGGAAACAATTTACAATAAGATTTATTTTATAACAGTAACGGTATTTAACTAACTTAAATTAAGTTATTGTCAAGGATCATGTGTAGGTTTAATTATCAAAATTTTAAATTTTAGCTATATTTTTACTACATATTGTCGAATGGTTCTGTCTATATTAAGGTACGAATTAAATGTTATTATAATGGCGGACCTTGTGTTAATAACGACGGTCGCGCTTTAATGCTACCACCGGATCCAATGTCCTGTAAAGTCCGTCACAGTCAAGTCATACATTGTCCTTGTTCTACCCCAGTAAAGAAGTGGAGACTTTACTAGAGGCTTATATGTAGTTTTAGAGACAACACAGAAAATCGCAATTCACGGCATTATGGCACTTTCCTCCACCTGTGTACATTTTCCATGATGTTATGTCTAAAAATCCACTATATTTACACATAAAAACTCGAATTTACACCAGTTTTTGAAAATGAAACAATGCCCCGATGCGTCTTTTTCCGCGGTGGCGCCAAAACTCAATAGGCTCGCTTCTTGAAGGTTGCCATGTCATACCGGATCAGAAATACCTCTTCTGTTAATTCATCCCACAGAGAGTGCGCGGTATAATGTTTCTTGTGAATAGCAAGGTGGTGTATATTTAGAACTCTTAAAACCACTCTTTTTAGACCGTAGATAGTACAATTATACATTTCTGAACTGACTGCCTTGTTGGTCAACCGCAGATAATGAGGTCCTGGGTTCAAATCCCGGCTCGGACCAAAAAGTGATTTTGGGATTCTTCCGAAGAAATTTCTCAGTATCAGCCCGAAGTCTGGAAGTTGGCGGTATTACACCCCCGCGCCTCAGAGACCACGTAAAGCCGTCGGTCCTGTTCCTAACCTCTTTCCGGAAGTCATCCCATCGGATCATGAGAGTAATGAATGTAATGAGAGCTCATAGCCAGATGCTCTCACGGATCCGTAAGTGATTGGCGAGGTTAAGCAACTAGGCTCGCGGTCAGTCCATAGATAGGTGACCGCCAAAGTGGTTTAATTTGTGGGCGCCTCTGTGCTTCGGAGGGCACGTTAAGCTGTCGGTCCCGGTTGTACATAAGGCAACAGTCGTTAAGCCATGTCAGAGGCCTACTGGGCGGCTTGAACAACTCTGACACCAGGGTAACCACTGCCCATACGATAAGTAAGTATGAGACATGAGTAATGGAATATTGCCCTAGTGTTTATGCAGACACTTGTGCACTATAATGTGTTCTGCGCAATTTGCGCTAATCTCCATTGAGACTGGCCGCCGTGGCCGAAATTGGTCCGGAAGGACATTATTACATTTCTGCGGAATATTTGTCACATTTAGGAAAGTTCATTATCCTCACTGTTAACACCTAATTAGTACATTAGCGCAACTAATCTCATTACAGAAATCATTGCCCAGATATTTCACCAACTCACTCGTACGAAACAAAATTAATATTAAGTTGAAACAATAGCGAGCAATTTGTGCCGAACGCCGATAATTGCGGCTTTAGTGGTAGTAAATACTGCAGAATATTAATTAGCCCACATTCGATAGTTGGAATAGAGCGTCACAGAATACAGGTACTTACAGAAGGTTCACTTCGTATGGGCAGTTAGCCTGGTGTCAGATGATCAAGCTGCCCAATTGGCCACTGAAATAGCTTAAAAACTTTTGTCGAACGACAATAACTGAGATGATTAACTTGATCAGTTTAACGGCCACCTATCTATGGACATACCCAGTGCCTAGATGCTTGCTTGCTTTTGAGATTGAGAGATATGTATGTGACTGGCCTATTGATGTAGTGCTTAGTGACCCTGACTGCTAAGCCAGAGATCTTAGGTTCGATCCCCACCGAGAGCAAATCTTTGTGTTATGAGCATGATTATTCGTTCTGTGTTTGGGTGTAATTTATACATAATATGTATGACTTCAGAAGTAAATAAATATGTTAACAGTTGTTTAGTTGCCATAGTAAAGGCTTTGCCTATTTTGAGATCAGATGGCAGTGTGTTAGTGTCCCAAGATATTTATTTATGTAGCTCAATATGAATGAAAACAATACTAAGAATATATATATATATTTATATAATTTATTCTAACAACGTCCGCACGGGAAATTAATCCCTGTATCGCGGGGTACTTTACGAACATATAATTGATGGACACAAAGTCATCTAGACTCAGAACAACTATATATGGGTCAGATAAATGGTTATCCTACGCGGGAATCGAACAGGCAACTGCCTTAACCGCTGCGCCACAGGTGCAGTAAAATTAATGAATTCTTATCAGTAGACCCTATCCATTCGTTTTCATTGCAAAGAAAGTAATCGAATGTTTATTTTATTACGAATTGATACGGTCGATTTTACGATGGGCCTTAAGATGTGATGAAATTGGTAGAAGATCGTTATAGTATATACTGAATCCCTCCAATCCTCTGAGGAGGAGGAAGAAATCAGCGAATACAAATAGCTATTTTATTTTTGATTGACCATTCTATTTTGGATTCTCCGAAAATAATGATTATTCTATAAGAGTGTGGGTTTGGTATGATGCACATGGCTGCCGAATCTATATTCATATTCATTTATTAGTAACAAGAAATAATGTTACACGTCAAGATACAATTATAGGTCATAAAATTAAATAACAAAGAATTGCAATGAATTAACAAAGAGTTAACGGTGTGAGTTTATAATAATAATCCATTTTAAACATTGTTAAATTTAATAATACAAAATGAAAAATAATACAGTTCAATTACAAAAAATAAAATTAATTAATGTACATTCTATGTCAATGGCAGTTTCATTAAATCGTCATATGAATAAAATGTCTGTTCAACAAGCCACTTTTTAGTATTATATTTAAATGCATTTCTAGAGCCAGACTTTCTCACCTCTTCTGGAAGTCTGTTGTAGACGGCCGGCGCCATTGCATGCACTAGCCTAGCTGGTTTTTCTAGCTGTCGTGGCACCGGTCGCAGGCGGTCGGTATATAGGTTTCGATGTAGTAGTGGGGCTATAATTACCTTAACCCCTTCCCCATGAGTGCAGTCAGTTTATACAGGGTGCCAGAGGAGTTGACTTTCAAACACAAAATTTAGTTAATAATAATATCCTGCGACATTATTTACACACGGTCATCTGATCCCAAACTAAGCAGAACTTGTACTATGGAAACCAGATAACTGATATACTACTGTAGAAGCGAAAACTACAGCAGTGGGGATTTTCTATAAAAAGGCGATGCCTCGCCGGCATCGCTCTCTTTTGCTTCCCAACAGTTGTCGAGGCTGTTACTCTGTCCAATTGTGAATCGATTCGTATAGTCTTTGTTTATAATTGTTAGCATAGTGTAGTGCGGGTGATTTTACTTCTTTTGTTCGTTTTCTTTGTTTGAATTAAAATTATTTGTCTGTTAATATTTTTATGATTATTGTTGTCGTAAGTTGTATTAAAATTTGTTTTACAAAAAGCTACTTCTGGTCTTATTCCTTAGACTACACATACTATTTTTCTTTTGTAAATACATACCTACTTATATAGATCATTTTCACCCAGACTTAGGACAAACAGACATGTTCACGCACACAAATATTAGTCCCGGGCGGGAATCGAACCCACGACCTGCGGCGTGAAAGGCAGCCACGCACGTATCGCATAACGTATCTACCAACCACGCCAACAGGCCCGTCGAATGTTCTACGATTTTGCGTTTTTTTGATACTTTGAAAATGTGGTTTAACTTTGAATGACTATGATTTGGAGAGCACGTTAAGCTGTCCGTAGCATTTATAATTCTTAGACAATAAGGGTTAAGCCATGACAGAGGCCTACTGGTTGGCTGTGACACTACGGTAATTACTGCCTAAACGATAAAAAAAATCCCGTACATTTTCTGAAATTTCTTTTTTGTATTTGGGTACTGACCTCACCTCACAGGAAATGCTGAAAATTGATGCGGAAATAAAGTAAAGTTTGAGCATCAGGTGTTCCTCGTAGATTGCGACATTCAACTAATGATTGAGGAAAATGAGTTGGCGAGTTAACTCACATTCACGATGTATTCTATTTATAGACGTCAACATGCTATTTTATATATTTCAGTTTTCTATTTATATCCTATTAAAAAGCAAAACAAACTACAATTGCCCCATACTAACACATTCCAATTAAATACATCGATATTTCTATGTAGATATTTTTGACGCAAAATAGATTTTTGCAACGACTAAACTCGATGGCTTCAATTCGTGGATAAAAATATTTTTGTGAAAAAACAACTTTAAATAAAATAAAATAAAAAAGGTTTTTATTCACGTAGACTTTAAAAAAGCGCTTGTAAATAGTCAGAACATGTTTGTAGTAATATAGTTGTATACATTAGATATTATTTCTAGTAACATAGATATTTAGGTACAGACGCCAGCACATCAAGCTACCTCATTCTGTCAAATTTACCCAACAGAAAGTGAACCTTATGCTTATGTGATAAAGCTGAAAATCTATAAAAGAAATTTGACAGATTGAGATAGCTGGATGTGCTGGCGTCTGTACATCTTGTATGAAAACATTTATAAAATTTATTTTATTACAGTAATGATATTTAGCTAGCTCGTTTTTTATTTGCTGAAAACAAATCTGTCTGGTAAGCAAGTCTGGCGATTGGAAATAACAAAAAAAATTTTCATGCCTATTCTCTTTTGGTTCGATTACTGACAAAAAATATAAATCGGTTCAGTTTTACGAAACACTGAATTATTCGATATTAGTTTTACAAAACACCGAATTATTCGATATTAGTTTTAAAGAAAATAAAATAGGCCGCTTTTGATTCACATAGCAAGGAAATTTTTATTGTATAACGTCTTATTATGGGATTTATGGCGTAGCGCTACTGAGAGTTTCAAACAAATAAAACCATAATTTGTTTGAACTATATTCATTAAATTTTTTATAATTAATTTTCCATGTTTTATAATTATTGTATGAAATACTAAATTCTGTAATACTATATATTAAGTTTTGTAATACAAGTTTAATCACCTCGCACAGGATTTAGGGACTTCAACTCAATTTGCACAATATATGTATTTATATCAATAAAAATTATGATTATACTGTCTGCGTGGAGAATGACACAGTTTCACCAGTAACGTTTCTTCGAAAGCAGTTATTTAAAAGTGCAATTAGCTAGTAAAGTATTCCTGCTGTGTAAGAGGCACCTAGGCACGTGGTATAGACCTACCTGTATGGCCTATGTGCCTCTCGCTTATTCGTATAAGCATTAGTTAACCTAATGTCAGAGTTATTCAAGCTGCTTAATAGGAGGTACACTAAGAAATGAGTATCTGTATCGCGGGATATTTTATAAAAATGCTATTTACTAACACACAAATACTTGTCCTGTTCAGTGGTTGAACCCGAAATACGGGTGCTGAGGAGTAGCGAGGCGTCAACTTAATCACTGCACCACACACAAGTTTAAAACGATGATTATAGAATTAAAATGCATGTCTGCTTTTTTCTTAATACAACAAACTTTAAAGTAAATCTGATGAAAACCCCAAGAGTCAACCATCTGCAAACAATACTACAATGATTTGAAATTCATTCCGTGATTTTCATCTAGTTCCTCACAAAAGCCCCTCACACACTATCGTCATTGTCACGCCAACACGTCACGGCTCTGATTCCCGCACCGTGACGCGATTCGGATACTATTGTGTGCAAACGGAGGCCCATAAAATTGAATTTGTATTCCACCCCTGTTATTTTGCTTAGGCCTTACTATTCTGGACTTAAATTATGTTTAAGTTAGATTTCTAGTCTTGCAACTTATGTATGAGGTTCACATTTTCTAAAGACTATGAAGTATTATGTGGGTTTAGTTCTAAATGGCTATAAAGTAAAAGTGCCTTTCTCGTGCACTGAGAGTTGGGTACCTTTTCTAATTATTGTATATCACCATTGAAACCAGCCGCATAAAATATAAAAAAAACTGTGATAGTCATTTTAATATTTTTATTTACCCGCCTAAACAAGTGTATTTTTTTAAAAATATAAACTGTACTTTTTTTTAACTTGTATACATAAAATATTGGAAACAAGCTGTAGGTTCATTTAATTAGTATGCATATCAAGAATTTCAAACTGCGAGTCGTATTCGTACAGGAAGGGATCCGTACCATTGCCACAATATTTATTAACATTTTACAGGCCATTTTTTGTAGTGGAAATTAAATTTCAACTGTGAACCCACCTGAATCTCTAATATCAATAAGTAGTTTTTAAGTTTACCCATTACAAACAAACAAATAAATATATACAAATCTAGTTTTATCCTTTTTTGATGTAAGTTTAAATAACGGAATCAATACAAGACAAGTCAACAATCAAACAACGAGTTGAAAGTAATTATAATATCTTGGCCATGAAACTGGTGCAGAGACGATTCCACTACATCACAACGTCAACGATGTCACGCTACGACTCGTAGCAGCTGTTTAAGTGTCACGTCACGAGGATAAATTTGATTGCTTTGTTTCCGCTTCAAGCTACGCCATCACGTTACGAAGCGCATACTATTGCAGCCTAACTTTATTATTACATTCACTAACACTATTTAAAACACAAATTGACGGTCACCGTAGCCTAGTTGGTAGTGCTCCTGCCTCCGAAGCTGGTGGTCCTGGGTTCGAATCCCGGTAAGTGCAAATATTGATGTGATGAGCACGAATATTTGTTTCTGATTCATGGATGTTTTCTATATATATAAGTATTTATCTATCTATATAAGTATGTATATCGTCGCCTGGTACCCATAGTACAAGCTTTGCTTAGTTTGGGGCTAGGATGATCTGTGTGACATTGTCCCCTATATTATATATTATATTATAGACCAGGAATCATGTGTATGATAAATGCTCCCACTGCACTGGTCCGTAAGTGATCGGGAGTTAAACAACTAGGCTCACAGTCAGTCATTAAGCCATGTCAGAGGCCTAATAAGTGGCTTGAACAAGTCTGACACTAGGGTAACCACTGCCCATACGATAAGTAAGTAGTAACATTCTGTGGTCGACTACACCCAATTTAATCGTGTCAATCTTAACCATAAATGCTGGGTCAATACCCAATGAAATGGTAAGACAGGTCGAAATAGAGAGAGCCTATGACTATAGACTATTACTACATTAAAACGGGCGAATTTGAATAAAACACTAATTGCAGGCATAATTAAATCTTAATGATAAATCTGCAATTTCTTTTCTAATTATTTTAATCACCAAATTAAAATTTTCAAGTTTTCTTTTTTAAGTGTTTTTAGTGATTTTTCTTTTTGAGAATAAGGTTTTGCGTCGTGTTTTGGTCTCAAGTTGCAGTTCTTCAGTTTATAATCACCTAGTAGTATTAGCTAAAAATATCGTAAAAACGCCATTTGGCTGTTTGGCGAACTTTTTAATAAGGCTTTATTTATTAAACAGTCATGCAAAAATAATTGGACCTCTGAAGCTTTTACCGATATTTCAGGTTGACTGGTCAATTTAATGAATTTTAATTTCAGATCTGAATACTTTAAACTTTATTTCCATTCATCCAAAAACACGTTTTGGGTTCATTTCGGAGAAAGTAATTTATATTTTTTGAGGTTACGAGAAAGTTATAAATAAAAGGCATAAAACTGACTTGAAATTTACCTTTTGCCAACCAATTGGAACAAATATAAAAGGAAACTATTCCATTTTAATTTTTATAGCATTTTTCGCAATGCAAAGCGTTTATCTAATTTATAAAATGGGAAATAACCTTGAAGATGAGAAATGGTTAATACCTACTTCCTCCGGAAGGGTGTTAGCATGGGAATCCTAAATTTGATCTGCCAGCGTGTATCGTTCGTAGCTTAACGCAGAGCGCCTACCCCGGATTGGTAGATGGTGCAGGTTCGAAACCGCCGGACGATTAAATTTATGATTTCCCATTTTTGAGATTAAACTATTCCAATTCATAATATGAAACTATTCCAAAGATTCACACAAATAATAAACACGCAGTGGAATGGATCCTTCTTTTGATTTTGGTAAAATTTATTTGATATTTGCAAATTAATTTTACCACAAAACTGAATTCTATTTCCACTGTCCAGGTGGTCAGGTTGTGGGAATCTCTGCCACCTGGCATACGCAATTCTGATTCCTTTACCTATTTTCAAAAGAAAAGATTGAAAAAAAAGCCCTCTTTATTTTAAAAATATATCAGTATCGTAACTCAATCTATAAGATAAACATATAGATAGTTAGACATGTTGCGATATGCCCTGCCATCTACACAATTTGGCTTTAATAATTCTTTTAATTTATTTGTAGTGAATTCTCTAATATTATTGGGAAGTTTGTTTTAGAAACTAGAAACCCACTAAAGAGCTACTTATTGTATGAAGACTGGTAGTAGGTAACGTAAGATTATGCTTATACTTCACTATCTTTCACTCATCTATGTTCTGCTGATATGTTACTCCCACAAATGGAAAATAAGTACTCCGTGTGATGCTGGAAAAGTAACATACAGAACAGTACAACTATATACAAAGATTCCTATTGAGTTTTCTGGCAGTGTTTGTCAGTAGCTGCCACGTCATGCACCGCACGGTAGGGTAAAGAAAATGACTATTCCACGTAAATGTAATTCTTTTACGTAATAAATGATTTAATTTAATTACAAAGAGATAATCAATTAGCCTCAACTTCGATGCCCTAGAGACTTTGTTTTCCTATCTGTGCTACTTTTTGCGGAAATCCTCGTGGTGTTTAGGTAAACACAATTACACTCCCTATTTGCTCCCTTTAATAATTTAAAGATTCCGTTATTTGAGGCAACTGGGTTAAAAGCAGGCGCAAGGTGAGCTTAACGTGTTCTAGACACAGACACAGGAATATAACACGGATTATTGCCAGAAATATCGCAATAATATTGTTTTGCACGATCCAATATTTGAACCCAGGATATAATTACCTGCGATTGAACATGCTATCAATAGACCAAAGAAGCAGGAAAGGTTAACGCGAGCATATACCAAAATAATCAATGTAATATTTTGCACGTCCGTAACGTGCTCAGTGATATGCAAAACCAATACTGATATGCTGCTTATAGAGGTAGAATATCAGAACTACCTTCATTCCATTCGACAATGTGTAGTGAAATATAGCTAAAACTATAAATGACGATAATTAAACTTCAACATAATCTCTTTGACAATAACTTAATACAAGCTAGCTCATATAATTACTATTAACAAATATATTTTATAAATATTTCTATACTATCCGTGTACGTAAATATCTATGTAACTATATAAAAATTATGTATAACTACTTAATTATATCACAACAAAAAAATTCTAATTATTTACAAGCACTTATAACATTTGCGCTATGCCAACGTTCGAATCATACGTCTACTTAAAAAAATATTATTAAAATTCTGAAAACTAAATAGTATTTTTAGGTAGTCGTAGATCAGCTGAAGCTAAAAAGTTATCTTGTAACACACATCTCATGTCGGAGTTAAACACACATCAGTTAAAGTCATCGATTCCACTTCTGGTGTCGTCAGTCGCGATAATTTGCTTGTCTTTATGAGAAGTGTTTAAACAGAGAAATTAGAGCATTTTACTTACTATCTTCGGGCTCACATTTCTAAACTGTAATGTGCAGGGTACAGCTCTTTAATAAATTTGTGAATAAACGTCTTCGATCTCAACTAGAATATCAACATGGAACCTGATAGGCGTTACGTCATACATACATAAATAAATCAACTGCATATATCCATACTAACTATTTTGAACGAAAAAAACAATAGTCAAAGTTCTAGATATCTTTAGAATTTCTTGTATGTAGATCAAAAGTTCATTATAAGTTTTTATTTTACATACATACATAGACTCACGCCTGTTTCCCAGAGGGGTAGGCAGAGACAACGGATTTCCATTTGTCACGATCTTTGCACACTTCTTTTGCCTCGATTACTGACATTATATTCTTCATACATGCTCGCCGGTTTAGGGTACTTCTGACCTGCCCTTTCTTGAGAACATCTCCAATTTGGTCAGAGAATGTTCGACGTGGTCTTCCCCTTCCGGTTGTCCCATTCACACAGGCCAGGTATACTTCTTTTGTCAATCTTCTTTCATTCATCCTTTCTAAATGGCCAAACCATCTCAGCATGCCTTTTTCAATCTTTGTGACTACATCCTCTTTCACACCACAACGCTCTCTTACATCAGTATTTCGAATTCTGTCTCTCAAAGTCACACCACACATACTTCTCAGAGCTCTCATTTCCACTGCATTTATTTTACTTTCATTCTTTTTCTGCCATACCCAACTTTCACTTCCATACATTAAAGTTGGCACTAACACTCCATCGTGCACGGCTAGTCGAGCCTTCGTGAAAATACCATAATTCTAAATATGTTTTACTTGTTTCAGGTAAGAGCCAAAGACACAAACAAGAGCTGCTGCCGATCCCTTTAGCAATAAACGTTTTGAGGTTTGTTAAAAGTGTAATTTATGTAAGCGTTAACTATTTAGAGTCTATTCCAAGTGAAAAGAGCGAAAGATTTCAATGTAATGAAAAAAAAATGCTATATTGTTTTGTTTGTATATCTATGATAGGAAAATTGGAACAAGTTATTGAAAAAGTCTTAGAGATATGTTTTTGTTATGATAGTTATTCCATAATTAAATCAGTAGTAAATACATTCAACTAAACAAAACCTGTTGGCTGTCAGTACGTCTTGGTTTCAACCTTACGTAAAATGCATTGGCGCCATCTCACAGCCATCTCCTCGCCGCCGCGCGCGCTCATTGGTCAAATCGAATACCGCACGCTTCCCCGGTTTCCGTCTCTTTTCCAAAATCATTCCCACAAAAAATATTACAATGACCCAATCTAAATTTAAGTAATCTGAGAAACTGTTAGAAGATACAAGTAAAGGAGTGGATTCGACTTACAAAATTCTGGTCAATAAATGTCCTGTCATGCAACACATCTTTTTTTGTACAATTATGTCAGTAAACAAGCTTACAGCCCACCTGATGGTTACTGGTTTTCGTAGTCTATGGTCGCTTGTATCATCCAAAGCATCATTGCGCTTTGTCAACCTTTTTAAAACCTTATAACTTTTTTTGATAGTAGCTGTAGTTTCATGGATCAATTGTGACAGGAAACTCATTTGATGGTCGAAAGTTGCCGTGGACATCCGATCAAATGGTAATTCTCATTGTACATGCTATAAAACACACTACCAAGTGAAATGTAAAGTAAAATCAGTCATCTGCGAGGCGCCTTAAGAGGATTTCAGTTTTTAATCAAGCTTTGTATAAATCAATCAATGAACGATGCCGGCTTAAAAAGCCGATATTATAAACGATAATCCAAGAATCCAAGGTGACTTTTGACATTTCAATTTTGCCTTGTTTTAATAATCTTCGTAACATAATCTTCTTCTCAAACGGTAAGGGTCGTATTAATTTCTGTTTTGTATTAAAAAGTTAATATTGTTTTGCGATGTAAGATTGGAATTATTATAAGTACATTTTTTTGTGTGTAATAAATGTGCTTGTTAGAATATACATATTCTTATTCTTCTGGTGGCGGCTATTTCCAGTTCCCGGACATCCTGGTAACATTGCGTCCAGCGATGAACTAGTGCTCGGCGCTCCAACTAAATTTCCCTGTCCAACACTATAACATAGATAAATTGCAGAATATTTTTGGCAGGAGTATCGATACCATCGTCGTGGTGCAAGAAGTGTTTGTCCAGGACGGTGTTACGTTTATCCATCAGTGGTTCACAGTGGCAGAGCAGGTGTAGAGGTGTTTCGTCTGCGTTATTGTATAGAACCTACACACTCTACAGTCTCCGATGCCCACCGTAGTCAGGTGGTCCCTAAGGCGGTAATGTCCCGTTAACATCCTAGTAATGATGCATAAATTTTCCTATTAAGGGCGAGGGCCTCATTGGCAGTTTTGCGGTCGAAGCCCTTGAAAGCTTTTTTGGAGTGAGTTAAACCTGCTAGAATGTAACTCCATTTACTTTGGATGTGCCAACATGCATGGTAAATTCTGTCTCAGAGTTAACATCTCTTTTAGAAATACTAACGAAGACGAGAGACTTTTTGAAGTAAAACTCTTTGGTGTTCTCTCTGTGCTTTTTTTGGGGAGTAAGCTGGTGAATGCGTGACGAAAAGTGCAATCGGGTGAGGTGAGGAAGATATAAGGTAATGAAGAAAGAAAGAGAGAGAGAAAGCTACAATTCCTATATTACTGTAGGGGCAGGAGGAAGAGGAACGAGTACACATTTTCTTTCTGTTTTTCTGTCATGGCCAGTAACCATACATAGATGGAGCTAAAGAAGTTTTACTTCAATCGTGTGGTGTAAAGTACACTCGTTTTTTTTACATTTATCTTAATCTAATAATAATTTTGAAATACCAACATGGAGAGTGGACACTTATTTATTATTAAATGTGAATTTTTAGCATTATTCGCAATGCAAAGCGTTATTCTAATCTCAAAATTTGGAAGGTATTATCAATATGATGTGATCTTTCACATGCAACTGTGAACATATCAGTCGGCCATGTTTCTAGAAAACAAAGCCGATAGATAATACCTACATCCTCTGGAAGGGTGTTAGAAACGGAATCCTAAATTTGATCTACCAGCGTGTATCGTTCGTAGCTTAACGCAGAGCGCCTACCCCGGATTGGTAGATGGTGCAGGTTCGAGACCCGCCGGACGATCAAATTTATGATTTCTCATTTTTGAGATTAGGAAATTACATTAAATTTGTAGCAAGAATTGGATTTTTGGCTGGGAACCGCTTGTTGCGGATAGCCAAAAACCGGCCACTGTGGAGACCTTTGGTCTTTCGGCCGTCATGATGATGAAAATGATGATGATGACACACGACGACTTTCATGATATTTAATGAGAACTGGCAATCTTATTTACCTGCAGACCATCATCATTAGCATATTATTGTTGTACTCTAAAAGGCGTATACTGCTGGGAAAAATTTTCCAATCGAGCGTCTTAAGAGGCTTATTCCAGTCCACTAGCGCTGCCAATCGAAAAAATGTCAAAACTCGTATATAGAATCAAACAAAATATGTTCTATTATTACTGTGGAAAAGGCAATAACGTAATTGTATAACACCTTATCAACACTTGAAATATAGCTGTTTAGCTAAATCGTGCATTCAAAACATAAACGGCCGTTTTTGTTACAAATGCACGATTTAGCTAAACAGCTATATTTCAAGTGTTGACAATGTATTATAAAATTACGTTATTGCCTTTTCTACAGTAATAATAGACCACATTTTGTATTTATGATTCTATTTACGAGTTATGACATTTTTTCGATTGGCGGCGCTAGTGGACTGTAAAAGGCCCCTTAATGAGCAAAAAATCATGTTACCATTTAGCGCCACCTAGCGGCTTCGTGTAGAGTTACTAGATCTAATGTCTACGGCTATTGAAACATCTAAATACATCCATACATTTAAATGTTTCAATATACATAGATACATAGACTCACGCCTGTTTCCAAGAGACCAGGCAGAGACAACGGATTTCCATTGGTCACGATTTTTGCACACCTCTTTTGCCTCGATTACTGTCATTATATTCTTCATACATGCTCGACGGTTTAGGATACTTCTGACCTTGAAACATTTGGTCCTCACAAATCCACATCTTAGATTAAGAGGTTTTCTGTACGCTGCCCACAAAATAATATAACAAGCTAACCACATGGTTTATCTGCCGGCTAGACGTATAAATCGTCGAGATCACCTAGGTTCCCTACGCAAAGCCTAGTCCTTAGGATGATCAAGTATTTGCATCATGTCTCTCTGAAACTTGCTTCAAAACTGGATTTAAAGTAATCCAGGCATTTTAGAAGGTTTTCTCAAAACGTTAAAGGACGTATTTATATTTTTCTTACTTAAGTTTTTGAATATTTTGTTACATTTACATAATTTTATGAGACAATATGTATATGCTGAAGCCATTTGCATAAATAGAAAAGTATATTGTGTTTCATTAAAAGAAAAGCGAGACTCTGTGAGCAGATTAACCAGCTAAGTTCCTCCGCCTTCCATAAGTTGTTGTTTTTCTATGTGTGAATGAGGTCGCCAGAGCCCTACAGGGAGTGGAGAAGGATTAGAAACGCGTCAGCGATGCCAGATGTATTCCCAGATTAAAAGAAGTTAAACAGTAGCAAGGCAATATTTTAAAATTGTTCAATGATACATCCCACAACTGGACTACATTCGTTAGATCACGCTTCGTGTCACGGGTTCGAGTCCCGCGCCGGACGACTATTTATGTGACCTATAAATAGTTGTTCTGAGTCTTGATGTTATTTGTGTCCGTCTATTATATGTTTTCAAAGTACCCCGCGACACAGGGATTAGATTCCCTAGTGCGGACGTTGTCTTTTAAGAAAACAAAACAAAATAATATATTAATAAAAATAATCAACTTAAATGACTGGTGTGCACCATTTGAAGAGATTAAGACCTCATTAGACCGTTGGATTAACAAATTTGAAGGGTAAATTCTAATTAATTAGGGAAAAACAGTCATCCTACTGTGAATTATACTAGAAATGTATTTATAACAATAAGATATGAGTCATGTTTCAATTTAATTTCCATTCTAAGTGGAGAGCTAATATATCACGAATGTACATACATTACGTTATAATGTTTCTCTAGCAAATAAACTGTTTTGTTCTCCACCCCATTGTTATATACAGCCTCCGCTCATTTAAGAAATAATATGAAATGTTTCCAAGTTTAATCTTAACCCATTTCTAGGTGTAGACATGTATCCTCTACATACGACACATGACACTGTCCCCGAATCTGTGCAATACAATCATTTTTTTTTCAACGTCAGCACTAACGAAATAAGTCCCTGTGTCGCGGGGTACTTTACAAAGTTATAATTGAAGGACAGAAACCACAACTAGACTCAGAACGAACGAACCCGGGATATGAAGTTGCCATACGACTGTTTAGCAGGTGCGCCACACCGTGCAGTCCGTTAAATAATTAAATTAAAAATAGATTAATATAATTGACGGTCACCGTAGCCTAGTCGGTAGTGCTCCTGCCTAAGCTAAGCTCTAAGCTAAATCCTGAGCTGGTGGTCCTGGGTTCGAATCCCGGTAAGTGCAAATATTTGTGTGATTAGCACGAATATTTGTTTCTGAGTCTAGTCATGGATGTTTTCTATGTATTTAAGTATTTATCTATCTATATAAGTATGTATATCGTCGCCTGGTACCCATAGTACAAGCTTTGCTTAGTTTGGGGCTAGGATGATCTGTGTGACATTGTACCTAGAGATTATTATTATTATAGCTTACATTATATAAAGTCAGGATCAGATGGTTACCTTTGATATTGGCCACCTTGGCCGTATTCTGGCCTTGAGTGCATTACTAATGTACTCGTACATATTAATTTTGTAATCTGCATCAAATTACCTCCGAGATGCGGCCAGTGGTTTCCCAATTACAGTAGTATATGTGTTAATGTAGGACTTCTCTGTCTACTTAGTACTTAGTATCTATCTCCATTCCAAATTCAAAATTTAATCCAATCAGCTGATTCAGCATGGATATACTACAAATATGCACACTTACTAAATTAAAATTGTTTCTTTATTTGCAATAAATAAATGGTACAGTTTATTTGAAGTCCCTGGATCCTGTGCTAGGTTATTAAACCTGTGTTACAGAATACAGTGTCCTCCCCGCTTTTAGTATGACAACAATAATTTATGCGACAAATTAAAATCAAAATTAATTAGATTAAAAACTACACGTAAAGAAAGTTACAATTAATATTAAAACATTATTACAATTAAATAAAGACCTTGTTCAAATAAAATTAAGACATGATTACAATAAAATTAAATATAAAATAAAATTAAGACATTATTATTATTTGGGTTAGTAAAAAGGAAGAATGTTATGTGTGTGTAATAAGCTCTGTGGTGTTGATATGTGTATGTATTGGATGTGTGTGGGTGTGAGTGTATTATGTACCTAATTATAAAATCGTTTTTAATATTTGTTCTGTTTCGTCATATGTTTGGGACTGTAACCAAGGTGGCAGAGTTTTCTTGACTTTATGAAGATTAAGTTTATATATTGAGAGAGCCTTGTTAATTACGCTGTAGATATATGAACTCTGTGCACAGAAGTGTCGTCGTGCAAGCGCAGATCGACAACGAACACTCTTACAAACAGGAAATTCAGAACGTCGGTTGGTTATGTTATTGTCAAATACAAGGGTACTTCTGCATTTATAATAGTAGTGTTTAGTCATTCAGTCATAATTAATACTTTATTTGTGAGTATATTGTGATAGAGCTCATTGCTGTCTACTGCATGCTCCTTTTACAACAAGGCGATATGCCATAGTCCACCGCTGGCCTAGTACAGGATGATAGACCTCACGTTTCATTAAAAATATTTTGGACCAGCTTCAGGCATGCTGGTGTCCTCGCGATATATTCCTTCGCCTTTTTAAGTACGAGATAGTTCATTTCTAATACGCACATCAATTCGTATAGTCAGTAGTACAGATCTTGTATCTCGTCAAAGTCAAAGTAACTTTATTCCGTAAAATTTTTACATTTATGTGGAATCGTCATTTTTTTTACCCTACCGTGCAGTGCATGTCGTGGCAGCTACTGAGAAACACTGCCAGAAAACTCAGTAGGAATCCTTTTTTAAAATAAAATATACTTAAGATTAATTACAACCATATGTGTTGACTCAGAACAACTCAATCCCAAGCACTTCTGTCACTTAAATAATCTGATATTTTGTAATATGATATACAATTTGGCTTTAATAATTCTTTTAAACATATTCGTAGACAATTCTCTAATATCATTGGGAAGTTTGTTATATAATCTTATACATGCACATTGGTAATACTTTATTTGTGATTATATTGTGACAGAGTTCATTGCTGTCCACTGCAGACTCCTATTAAAACTAGAGGCGATATGCTAAAGTCCACCGCTGGCCTAGTACAGGAAGCTAGACCTCACGTTTCATTAAAAATATTTTGTACCAGCTTCAGGCATGCTGGTGTCCTCGCGATATATTCCTTCGCCTTTTTAAGTACGAGATAGTTAGTTCATTTCTAATACGCACATGAATTCGTAAAGTCAGTAGTACAGGTCAGGACGAACAAATTTTTTACTCAAGTATTTTATAAAACATTTTTAAAATACTTGAGTAAAAAATTTGTTCGTATTCTGGCTTGACGTAGAACAAAAATATTTGTGTTGTCTGTCTTTGACGAATACAACACACGTGCAATATATAATAACTTAGCTGATTTACGGCAGAATATGCTTCCACCTACCATTAGACCATCGGACTGTGTAGTTAATGGTCTCGAGTTCAAACTCAAGACCTGTACTACTGACTTTACGAATTCATGTGCGTATTAGAAATGAACTAACTATCTCGTACTTAAAAAGGCGAAGGAATATATCGCGAGGACACCAGCATGCCTGAAGCTGGTACAAAATATTTTTAAGCAGACATACAATCCGTGTACCTAATCTATGTAACTAGAAATTATAATGTATACATCTATTACTACAAACATGTTCTGACTATTTACAAACGCTTTTTAGGGTTCCGTAGCCAAATGGCAAAAAACGGAACCCTTATAAATTCGTCATGTCTGTCTGTCTGTCCGTCCGTATGTCACAGCCACTTTTTTCCGAAACTATAAAAGCTGTACTGTTGAAACTTGGTAAGTAGATGTATTCGGTGAACCGCATTAAGATTTTCACACAAAAATAGAAAAAGAACAACAGTGTTGGGGGTTCCCCATACATAGAACTGAAACTCATAAACAAAATTTTCATTGTACCCATACATGTGGAGTATCTATGGATAGGTCTTCAAAAATGATATTGAGGTTTCTAACATCATTTTTTTCTAAACTGAATAGTTTGCGCGAGAGACACTTCAAAGTGGTAAAATGAGTGTCCCCCCCCCCCCTTTAACTTCTAACATAAGAAAATGATAAAACTAAAAAAAATATATGATGTACATTACCATGCAAACTAACAACGAAAATTGGTTTGAACGAGATCTAGTAAGTAGTTATTTTTTAATACGTCATAAATCGTAAACCGCAATTTACCTTTCCTTTAATCAACTGAAATACTTGCTGCTTCAGAACCCTTCATGGGCGAGTTCGACTCGCACTTGGCCGGTTTTTTAAAGTCTACGTGAATAAAAACCTTTTTTTATTTTTATTTTAAAAATTGTTCAGTGTAGTAATTGAACCTCGACCACGACGACCTCCGGGGCGCTAAAATTCGACCGGACAGTTTACATTGCTGGGACATAGAGGTCATTATATATGTATGTCTGGACATATAATTATTCAAACTTTCGCGTATCATAATTATACAACATTGTTTACGCGATTGGTGCGATTGGTATTAAATAAATAATAAATAAATAAATAAAAAAGGTTTTTATTCACGTAGACTTCAAAAAAGCGCTTGTAAATAGTCAGAACATGTTTGTAGTATCATAGTTGTAATACATTATTATTTCTAGTAACATAGATATTAGGTACACATGTATTGATAGTATTAAAACATTAATAAAATTTATTTTATAACAGCAATGATATTTAGCTAGCTCGAATCAAGTTATTGTCAAGAGATTATGTTTAAGTTTAATTATCTAGTTTAAGTCTAATTATCTAGTTTAAGTCTAATATTTGTGATACATATTGGCAATGGTTCTGTCTATATTAAGGTGATATTATTATGACGGACCTTGTGTTAATAACGACGGTCGCGCTTTAATGCTACCACCGGATCCAATGCGCCCCAACTGAGAAGACCCAGCGAAACAAACTCAGCGGGTGTCTCTACTACCGGTTTCAACACGGCCCAGTTGAGACGCTCCGGCGAAACATACTCAATGGGGCATATACACGTGATTTGGTCCACTTACTGTAATTATTTAGCAGGCAAACACAATATATGCTCGATCGGTTGTCTGATTATTTATTTATTTTAGGTTTAATATATTAGAAAGAGAAAATAAAAACGTCAAAATAAAAGTAACATTAATCATTTTGAGACACAACCAACAGTTCTGAAATTCGTAGAATATTTAAATAATAGATAGTTTTATTACAGATAGTTCATGTAACATAAAAGATTACTCATGTCTATATGGCTATAAGATCTCCAGCGGACTATGTGCAGGTAGATGCCGACCGCCAAATGTCTTTATCGTCAATGTAATCCTTAGTAGTGTAGTAACCCTTAGCCATAAGTTCATGTTTAATGTGTGACTTAAACTTATTATCAGGTAGTTTAGTTATATGAATTAACGTAATTATCCTTTTAATTGTAATTTTCCCAACGTTTCGACCAAGCTGTGTTGATCGTCATCGTGACAACAAAGATTAGTCGCGTTTATAATTGTGAGCAATGTTGTATATTATTATATATTCAGAAAAGTTCGGACAATCATTTATTATCAAATTACATTTGTAAAGTATTTACTGTTTCAGTAAAATTATAAAATATCGATATAGTAAAAATGTATAAAAAAATCTTATCTAAATTGTGAATTTGGTAGATAATTAAAATTATAGACAGCTAGCTATTTTCAATTTAAATTAATAATCCCCTAAATTACAACAAAAAAGGTCCGCAATTAACATAACATACAAAACGTGGGTTGGATTACATTAATAATGACTATTTGTACACCCATTGCTCCGTCCAGTTTAAATTCGACTCACATGTGTATAGAGCTCAATTTCAACTGATCTAAGGGTGGTCGGTTGGCCCTTTTGAAAATACTCAACTTACTTCGAAAGTGTAACATAATATTACTATTTAACATGCAAAATTTTACTAACACATTGATGTACGAGATGAATAACATTGGCCCCATTAAATCGACCCTTTATTTTTGTACGCAGTTGTAAAGCTTAGAACAAACAATTGTACTAGTAATTGCTGAATTTACATAACAACAGTGTTGTAGTCTCTATTGGAGTCGTTGGCAACTGAGGAATATTAGAATTAACTTATATTATATTCTGTTTTAGAGGCAAATTGTGTATTGTTAACCAAGACATTACGGACTGGACCAGCGGTCAAGGAAATTACACTTCAACGTTTCAGATATTTCATTTCTCAGCTGAATATTATAATTATATTTCTATAGTTATATCAAGGATGTGATTTTTTATAAATATAAGAAAATCAGTAGGAAAATGTTTAATGAAACTATATGAAATGAAATGAAATTTTTATTCAGCACATACGCTTGTACTTGTCAAGGTCACAATGCAGTACATAAACATAGTGGATAGTAAAAAGTTACAAAAAAATAATAATTTCCGTGCGGTTTGTTTTATCGCATATATTTTCTGAAATCCTTAAATAAATAACAATTTACTAATCTATTATTTGGAAATTTAGTTCTACTATATTAAAATTAAAGAATGAAAGACTAAAGCAAAAAGACGAAATTCTAAATGAGGGTGTGATCACATGCACGGGATCACCGATCACGCGTTAATAGGCCAAAGCGATCCTCGCCGCTGAGGAACCTACCCTAGCTAGCCTGCGGCTTTCTCACTATCTCATATGGTCAGTGGTTACCCTAGCGTCAGAGTTATCCAAGCCGCTTAGTAATCTGATAATTATATTTATTTATTTATCAGAGATAGAAACACTCATAGCCAGATTCTCTCACCGGTCCGTGAGTGACCGGTGAGGTCAAGCAACTAGGCTCGCGGTCAATCTATAGATGGGTGACCACTAAAGTGCTTTAATTTTTATGCGTCTCCGTGCTTCGCATGGCACGTTAATCTGCCGGTCTTATAGTCATTACACAACAGTCATTAAGCCATGTCAGAGCCTACTGGACGTCTATACGATAAGTAAGTATTAGGACTGATCTTCGAAAGAAGTAGATTATTGTATAGTTGTTTATCTATACATATAATAAAATCGTAGGAAAGTCAAAACTGTACATTGCATATTTTTTTAAAGGATACTTGGGGCGTGATCTACAATGGATATCGAAGCCAAAAATATAGTTTTTAGAATTTTTGTCGGTGTGTCTGTTTGTATGTCCAGGCTAAAATAAAAAAAGTACAGCAAGGATTTACTTAAAATTTTGCATGAATATTACTAAGAGGTCGGGACAACACATAGGCTACATATTATTAAGCTATCACCTACGGGGGAGGAGCTGTGCTAAATTGCTGTGAAAATTTAACGCGGGTAAAACCGCGGGGCACAGCTAGTTTGTAATAAAATAACTCAATGAGTTCTTAATACTAAGGGCGGCTTGCACAAAATTTCGTTTAAATATATCTTAAACAAATTTAACTAAATACGTTTAAATCGATAAACATGATTACGTTTAATGACCTCTTGCACGAAGCCGTTTCGAAACGCATTGAACTAAATGCGTTTATCGTGTCGGTATAGCAGTTCCCCTGCGTTTCGTTATAAGTAAGTAACAAATGACGCAAATTTTTAAACCAAAATTACTTTTCTCTGCGCAAAAGTGTGCGTAAATTGAATCCTCCATGTCATGGAAACATGACCTTTCAAAATTACGTCAATTTTTGCTAAATGCATTTAGTGGCGCCAAATAGCCATTCATGGGTATTTAACTTTTGAAGGGCCTGTTGGTGTGGTTGGCAAATGCTTGCTTTTCCCGCCGGAGGTCGTGGGTTCGATTCCCACCCAGGACAAATATTTGTGTGCATGAACATGTCTGTTTGTCCTGAGTCTGGGTGTAATTTATCTATACAAGTATGTATTTACAAAAGAAAAGCACTATATGTAGTATATCAGTTATCTAGTTCCCATAGTACAAGCTCTGCTTAGTTTGGGATCAGATGGCCGTGTGTAAATAATGTCCCAGGATATTATTATTATTAACTTTGACAGCTCTCTAAACGCGTTTAGCGACTTATTTAGCATGGTGCAAGGCGTTGCAATGACTTAAACGTGAATTTTAATTTAAATTGGATTTAAATAGTATTTAGTGCTATGGTGCAAGCCGCCCTTAATATAGAAAACTACATTCATCATTACAGCTAAATGAGTCCACTGCTGGACAAGCCTCCCTCAAGAATCGTCTTGGGGGGATATGCCATAATCGCCACGCTTGGCAGGCGGGTTGGCGATCGCAGTAAGATGGTCATAGTAATCAGAAGGAAGCTGCTGCCCATCCTCTGGTAGATATTCCCATTACTACATAACTACATTATCAGCAAGTAATAAGCTGATTTTATTTTCAAATAAACTAGGTATCAAAAATTTGTTATAAAAGGCGTAAAATACTGATTTAACTTAATTGGCTTGTTGATCAAGTGGTTGGTGACCGTGACTTCTAAGCCAGAGGTAGTGGGTTCCCGACCCACCCTCTTAGTAATATTCATGCAAAATTTGGAGTAAATCTATGCAGTACATTTCTAGGTTAGCCCGGACATACATACAGACAAACAGATAAACAGACAAAAATTCTAAAAACGATATTTTTGGCTTCAATATCAAATGTAGATCACGGGCTAAGTATCCGTTTAAAAATATTCAATGTACAGTTTTGACTTTCCTACGATTTTATTATATGTATAGAAGATGTTTATCAGTTGTCTGGTTTTATAGTGAAGGCGCTGCCTAGTTTGGGATCAGAAGGCAGTGTGTAACTTGTTCCAAGATATTTATTTATTTAGTACTAGCTGTGCCCCGCGGTTTTACCCGCGTTAAATTTTATAAATTATCACAGTTCCTCCCCCGTAGGTGATAGCTTAATAATATATAGCCTATATGTTGTCCCGACCTCTTAGTAATATTCATGCAAAATTTTAAGTAAATCCATGCTGTACTTTTTTAGTTTAGCCCGGACATACATACAGTTCGGGTCAACATATAGGCTACATATTTTCACGCTATCACCTACGGGGGAGGAGCTGTGATAATTTATAAAATTTAACGCGAGTAAAACCGCGGGGCACAGCTAGTTAATAATAATTTAAATTCATTATATGCGTCTGATTAGGGGTAATTGATTACCAATTCCTACTTAATAGTTTTGTCTGTAGTTAACCTCATACAAATGAGTATTATTTAATGGTCGATGTTCGAGTTTATTGACAGTAAATGAGGCAAAAAATCGTGTCAAATGGAAATCCGTTGTATCTGCCTACCCCTCTGAGAAACAAGTGTGAGTTAACATCATGCATACATACGTACATAGGTATGTATGTATGTATGTAAAAAGTAAATTAATTAACTAATGGCTAGTTAAGTTATTCTTCAAGTTGTTAGCAAATAAAAATGTCTGCCAGTTAGAGTAATATTTTACAAAGAAGCCTTTGTACTTTAATCAAATTGATATGAATTGTAAATTCAACTTCTAAGTAGAATCTTGATAACTCATTTCATGGAAGTTTTAAGTGTTTGGACTTAATTATTATACTCCCAAATTGTTTTTGTAATGAGTCACGATTAAGACATCTACTGAATTATTTCACTATTTGAATAATAGCTAAGCTTGCTAAAATAATAAATAAAATAAAATATGTTTATTTTGGATAAATAATAGACGGGCCAGTTGGCGTGGTTGGTAGATACGCCTTTCACGCCGCAGGTCTTGGATTCGATTCCCACCCAGGGGCTCTACCGGCTAAGTCATCGAACATCGTTTTCGTGAATGGCGTTCACATAAATAAGGTTAAAACTTACTTAATCAATCACTAAGTCGGCTTCCATGACCACATGTGACGTCATAAATGGTCCGGAATCGATTGTCAACGTTAAAGCCGGTTTAACGATTGATGAAGTCATTTTTAACCTTTATTTATTTGAACGTCCTTCACCAAAACTATGTTCGGCGACTTAGCCGGTAGAGCCCCAAGACAGATATTATTTATTTGCATTTGGGTCGGGGTGTAACTATCTATACAACTATGTATCTAAAAAAGTTATCTGGTTGTGTTGTCTGGTACTGTATCTTTTTATTTTAATACAAAAGGTTTTTATTCACGTAAACTTTAAAAAAGCGCTTGTAAATAGTCAGAACATGTTTGTACATTATTATTTCTAGTTACATAGATATTTAGGTACACATTGTATTGATTGTATGAAAACATTCATAAAATTTATTTTATAATAGCAATGATATTTAGCTAGCTCGTATCAAGTTATTGTCAGTTATCTGGTTTCCATATAACAAGCTTGTAATTAGTTTGGGATCAGATGGCGTGTGAATAATGTCCCAGGTTATTATTATATTATTATTACAAAACAAGTACTGACAAATATTTTAAGTAGCTTTGTAATTTAATACATTTTGCCTATTCATCTATCGATCAACAAAACATTGCAAGTTCAACCAATTCCACCACCTCATTGTTGACATTTTGCGCACACAATAACCGTTTAGTTTTTTTTTTCGCCACACGTACAGCCAAGCGGGAGAATTTACCTTTTTCCCTTGTTTCTGGTCACTTATAAGAATAAGTTAATCCAAGACCAGTATCAAGTGTGATCTTCTATAAACTACACTCAAAGGTGAAAGTATGAGACCAAGCGCAGACCCATTGTAAATAAATTCCAATTTTTGTCTATGGCTTTAAATGTGTAGACTTTTTTCATCCCCTAAAGTATTGCAAACAGCATAATTCCAGTTATAACAGGTAGATGGGCAACTAGAGTATGGAAGCAATATCAAACATTAAAATTTCGGGTTATTCTTTATTGCACACAGAAACATACATTTAAATAAAACTTTACAATGAAAGTTCATGTACATTGGCGAGCTTAATTCATTAATGAATTTTCTTCCAGCAAACCATTAGGAGAGTGAAATTATTATATAATGGGTACAAGCAGTGGTACAATAAAATATTAAATTAAAAATATTGATAAAATACACACAAATATTTACATACAATACCTAATAATATATATATAAAGAATAAACTACATAAAACCTACATATCTATTATATACAAAAATATTTTATAATGATTTTATAATGATTTAGGTTATAATGATTTTCTTTCTTTCAAATCAATTCAGAATATAATTAAATTATTTTTTTCTGATAAATTTCTTGGGACACAAAAACAGATGAAATCAGTACTACCCTATTTGAAATTAAGTATATTTTACACCATTTCATTAGTCTGTCAGTCTACCAATCCTGCTGACTTTTTTTCAGATCCGAACCCCATAATTGTGTCCTCCAGTAATTGTCACTTAAATATATAAACGCGTTCGCTTGGTGCTTTGTACGTTACCTTTTTTGATGACTGTGTTGAATAAAAAGTGTTTTTTTTTTTCCGACGGATATAACAACAGGGAATTGTTGCATAATAACTCATAAATCTTTTTTAGTTCCAGACTTCAGCTATATGGGGGTAAATTGCATGCCTACACTAATATAACAGATTATGAAAAATATTAAAATCAAAACCATTGAGTCTAAATTATCGCTCACAAACAGTCAAATGCGGCAAAGAACTTTACTCAGTGTGAAAACTTACAAACTGAATTCCAAATGTCACATTCACGACTCCCGATTCTTCACGCTTTTAAACTCTATTATAACTAGAAATTTAAATGTGGTTTCATAACTCTCCGTTTTGGCATTCAATTCCAGCAGCGGTTACACAGAATTCGCTCTATGTATTAATTTCATTTAATGGATAGAACATTTCTTTGAAATTGTCTAGATTATTAAATTAAAGAGTAGAAATATAATTTCAATTTTATATTGAGTGCTGACTTTATGAATTCAAGTTTTATTATATGAATATGACTGGCTAGTTGTACCCACTAGTCCGTAAATAATCAAATATAAAGTCTAGTACCCATAAGCACATAAACGCGCATTTAGTACATAGCTGAGTGACTGCAAATGTAGTTTAATTTCTGAACGTCTATATACTTCAGAAAGCACATTAAGATGCCGGTACTCGTACTGCTATGTTCAGGACTAGCCCTTTTACCCACTGCAACTCCTGCAAGCCAAGATTAATAGTGGCACACAATGAAATGACACCGAGCGGTGAGGCTCAGGCATTCGCTTTAACTGTCTTGGATCCCGCAGCGAAATTAATAAGAAAAAAACAAAGACGAGTTAGAAAACGAATAGTTCCACTTCCCTCCAGGGAAAAGCGGGTGACTAAATGATATCGTACCATGTACTGTCAACACACACAATTCCTGAATGCAGCATGTGTAGACGCTCGATGACGAATAATCTTATGTACATAGTTCATCTCACTTGATTGTTTTTATGTTTCTATCAGCATGAACTGATGAAGTATTGTTGTCATATCTATTCTACAACAGGCACAAAGAGATGGACTGGACAATATCAAGTGTAGATAATGTGAGGCTTTTATACTAAGCTGTAGAATCAGATATATTCAGTAGAGTGACAACTGGTGTTCCATTTTATTTTCAACTGCGTGTCTTTTGTCCGTGGCTAGAATTGATTTCCATCGAGGTTTATAGATTGTTTCATTATATGGAGTGCCTGTGAACTTTTTTTTGTATTGCATGATAAAATTATTTGTAGGTAAAGATAAATTAAAAGCTGACACACAAGCTGAATATTGTTATATAATAGTATAAAAACTAATCTCTTTGACAATATCTTAACACAAGCTAGCTAAATATCATTACTATTATAAAATAAATTTTGTAAATGTTTTCAAACAATCCATGTATTTAAGTATCTATGTAAGTAGAAATAATTATGTTTACTTAATTGTATTACCACTAACATGTTCTGACTATTTACAAGCGCTTTTAGGGTTCCGTAGCCAAATGGCAAAAAACGGAACCCTTATAGATTCGTCATGTCTGTCTGTCTGTCTGTCCGTCCGTATGTCACAGCCACTTATTTCCGAGACTATTAGATTTGTAGTCTTGAAACTTGGTAAGTAGATGTATTCTGTGAACCGCATTAAGATTTTTACACAAAAATTGAAAAAAAAACAATAATATTGGGGGGTCGCCATACATAGAACTGAAACTCAAAATTTTTTTTTTCATCGTACCCTTACATGTGGGGTGTCTATGAATAGGTGTTCAAAAATTATATTGAGGTTTGTAATATCATTTTTTTCTAAACTGAATAGTTTGCCCGAGAGAAACTTCCAAAGTGGTAAAATGGGTGTCCCCCCCCCCCCCCCTGTAACTACTAAAATAAGAGAATGATAAAACTAAAAAAAATATATGTTATACATTACCATGCAAACTAACAACAAATAATTGATTTGAACGAGATGCAGCAAGTAATTTTTTTTAATACGTCATAAATCGTAAACCACAATTTGCTTTCATTTAATCAACTGAAATACTTGCTGTTACCCGGAACCCTTAATGGGCGAGTCCGACTCGCATTTGGCCGGTTTTTTAAAGTTTACGTGAATAAAACCTTTTTATTCTATGAACACTTTGTATTTCCTATGTTTGGTGTCACATTTGGATATACATGCCTTATATGTACGAAAAGATAACTTATTCTTATAAAAAAATATTATGTCAATCATTTAGTAACTCATTTCAAGTAATTACTTGAATTGAATTAGTTACTTTGAAAAACAGTGTTTTGAATTTTAAAACAGTTTTAATTTTTAACTCTTACTTAAGGTTTTGTCGAAGTTAACTATTTATATCCTTAATCAAAATATAAAATAAATATGTAGTGTTAATTACACTAATTATTGGGATGGCTCTGCAAAATATCAGCTGGACTCTTTGGATTCAATAAACAGACGCGCTCGCAGGATAATCGATGACAGAGACCTAACAAATAAAAAGCTGCCAAGCTTGGATCATAGGCGTCAGATTGCAAGCTTATCGGTTTTCTATAGGCTATTTCATGGAGAATGCGCACAAGACCTCCATGAACTTATCCCTCCTTCCCCCTTTTTTCATCGGATTACTAGGCGTCGTTTTCACCGCTTTGTTGTTGACATCCCATTCTGCCGTACAAAACGCTTTGCTTCCTCCTTTACCATACGCACGGCTAAGCTGTGGAACACATTCCCGAAGGACGTGTTTCCAGACTCATACAACATGGGTTTATTCAAGGCTAGAGTGAACAGGCATCTTATGGGTACGCGCGGTCCACCTTCGACCACATCTTCACTTACCATCAGGTGAGATCGTGGCTAAGCGCAAACCCATTAAGTATAAAAAAGGTGTTATGGAGATCCGCAAAGTAACGCCTGGAAACATGTACATGCAGTTAGTCCGGATTAAATGCTCAAGCGGTGAATACGTGTGTCATTTTATAACCCACCTAGTATATTACAGATTCCATTACTTATTTATATCCAGTTCTTACTTCGGTTTTCATGCAAACTAACCAGTCTGATACCCAGCGCTCCACTTTATTTGTTACATTTGTTGCTGTGTATAACTCGTGGCTTTGTTTGCGCAGTGAATTGATTTCAATCGGGATCTAGTTAGCTAAGTGCAAACCTCGCAGATGTTGAGTCTGTTAGTCAGAAATATCAGCTTAATATTTCAATGCAGGTCAAAATTGAGTTATAATTGAAATACGAACTTGCATTAAACTAGGATGGCTTTTTAAATACATATAGTATAATATCGTCGTGGGTGCCTCGATCACGCTCTAAGAGAGCTTTAATTGTTTACTCAATTTTATATCTCCTGTGTGGTATGCACACAGGAGGTACAGAATTGAGGAAACAATATCTTGCAAATCAAGTTCAAGTATGGTAAATATATAGTCATAGTCATAAATAGGTCACCGTAGCCTAGTTGGTAGTGCTCCTGCCTACGAAGCTGGTGGTCCTGGTTCGAATTCCGATAAGTGCAAATATTTGTGTGATGAGCACGAATATTTGTTTCTGAGTCATGGATGTTTTCTATGTATATAAGTATTTATCTATCTATATAAGTATATATATCGTCGCCTGGTACCCATAGTACAAGCTTTGCTTAGTTTGGGGCTAAGATGATCTGTGTGACATTGTCCCCAGATATTAAATAGTAGTATACCAGCGCCGCAGTACCAAATCTTTGGCTCCAGGTATTTTGATCTATGTTAACCGTCCTTTTCCTTCGTACAATTACCGTATAAATGAATAAACATGCTAAAACTAACACACTGCCATCTGATCCTAAACTAGGCATAGCCTGTACTATGGCAACCAGACAACTGATAAACATACTTATATATCTCTAAATACACACTACTTAACTTTCTTCTTTTTTTTGTAGAAAATGCTTATAAATAAATAGATATCTTAGAATAACTACAGCACCGACATCGGATCCCAAACTATGTAGACCCTATAACCAAAGAACTGATAAATACACTTATATTTTAAGTACACGCATACATATAGATAGCACATACAAATAGACATAGATAAATTACGCCCAGTTACAAAACAAAAACTATCATGCTTATCACACAAAGATTTGTCATGAGTGGGAATCGAAACCACTACCAGTCAGGGTAGTGTAGTGTGCAGTCAGGGTCACTAAAGACTAGGCCAACATGTCAGTATCATTACCATGTTAGTGACAGCCTCAAATATAGTGAAATACATAGATCTACGTAGAAATAGATTAACAAGCTCCTCAGATATCTTTAGATATGTCTGCACGTGTGGCGCAGCAGGTAAGACAGTTACCTCATCACTTTGTTTCCGGGTTCGGTACACAGGACAACAATTCGTATGAACTATAAGTAGTTTGTCTTGAAACTAAACGTATTTTGTGTCCCTCAGTTATATGTATGTTAGGAAAATATCCCGCGACATAGGGCTTCACAATCCCTTTTTTTTTTGATAATTCAGGGGGTTAGCTAGGACAGACCATCCGACTAGGTAGGTCCAACTTCGAAAAGGAGGTCAATCGTAGAATCCAACTCGGCTGGGCAGCGTTCGGGAAGCTACGAAACATCTTCTCGTCCAAAATACCGCAGTGTCTCAAGTCGAAAGTCTTCGACCAGTGTGCGTTGCCAGTGATGACATACGGAACAGAGACGTGGTCCCTCACTATGGGCCTTATTAGAAGGCTCAAGGTCACCCAAAGAGCAATGGAGAGGGCTATGCTCGGAGTTTTCCTGCGGGATCGAATCAGAAATGTCGAAATCCGCAGGCGAACCAAAGTCACCGACATAGCCCGAAGAATTGCAAAACTAAAGTGGCAGTGGGCGGGGCACATAGCTCGTAGATCCGACGGCCGTTGGGGCAGAAAGGTTCTCGAGTGGTGACCATGAACCGGAAGACGCAGCGTGGGCAGGCCCCCTACAAGATTGACCGATGATCTTGTGCGGGTCGTTGGAAACTGCTGGATGCGAATAGCACAAGACCGGCAATTGTGGAGATCTTTGGGGGAGGCCTTTGTCCAGCAGTGGACGTCTTTCGGCTGATATGATGATGATGATGATGATGATGATTCGCATGCCACCCGCAAAAAGTGTCTGCGGGTGGGTATGTCGGACTTGCACCGACTAAACCTACCTGCCGTGGACTTCTCTTGGCGCCTGATGGGGGAGTCCCGGGAACGCGGGTATGCTGCTCCGGTACCCCCCTTTTGTGCCATGTCCCAGATGGTCGGGACACGTACCCCGGGAGGGCTCCTTTGGATTGCCCTCCCCTATTGCCGACTCCTGCCAGTACGGCACAGCGACTGCGCTACAGACAAATCGCTGTCATACCGGAGCCGCTTGTACGTGGTGGCAGTAGAGGACACTTCTCACACTAGGGCTTCACTTCCCTAGTAAGGGCGTTGTATTTAATTAAAAGAAAGAAAAGATATGGTAAAATTACACTAAAAGATACAAAGAAAAGATAATAAAATTAGCCCTGACTGTTTATGTAAGACGTATTTAATAGAAAGGACTTGAATACGTTCACTACTTTTGTTACTGCGGATTTCGTACCAAACAAAAGAAAGTCGTCTTTTGTTTGGACGTCAATGAGATATTTGTGACATGAACTACTTCCTCTCAGGACTCAGGTTACGAATTGCAAGTAGCTATGACAAAAAGAAATAAAAAGAAGGATTTCAACGAAAGACATTTCAACGGTATTTTTCAACTCTTCATATGTATGAAACGCAATTATAGCTGGGTATCATTAAATGTTAGCGGTTGGCTTGGTTGGTAGGTGGCCTTTCACGCAGGTCATGGGTGCAATTCCGACTCAGGACAGATATTTGTGTGCATGAACATGTTGTCCTTTGTTTGTCCCGAGTCTGGATGTATATGAGTTATCTGGTTTCCATAGACCACACTCAGTTTGGGGTCAGATGTAAATAATGTAATTTTGACTGCACGTCTGGCGTAGCGGCTAAGTCAGTCGCCTTGCCACTTCGTGTCGCGGGGTCGAGTCCCGCGCTGGACAACTATTTGTATGTCCCATAAATAGTTGTTTGTGTAATAAATGTTTCATGTAATTTGTGTCCGTCTATTATGTTTGTAAAGTAGCCCGCGACACAGGACTAGATACCCTTTTGCGGGGGTTGCTTTCAAAAAAATGTCCCAGGATATTATTACTATTAATTTTTTTCCTTTGTTTTGGAGGATGTCTCTAGTCTAGTTCTTCTTTTACCTAAATATCTCTTCGCCCTACCTCTCTTAGTTTCAGAAAAATACAAAACTATTCAAAGTAGTGATTTCTAATAGATTTGAAAAATAATTATAACGGTAGGTATGCTCCACTAAATGTTCAGTTTTAGCCTGAGTATGTAAACCTGTAAGCGTAAATGTTCCAATAAATTCAAAGGGTCTTTAATATCTTACTCTCCCTATTATTTCTGCTGATTAAATTAGTTTTACACCTTAACGTGGAAGAGCCTCATTAGTTGCGTTATTCTTTGCTCTTACATTGCTTAATCTACAGTTGTAGTTTATTTATTTATTCGTAAAATTTCTTTAAATGTTTAAACATTTTATATTCATATTAACATATTCATAATTATAATTCAATATATGAATAAAATATAATATATGCTAAATATAAAACATTGAACTGGATTAGCAAGTCAGTATTAAAATAAATGTAATATTCAGTATATTGTCCAATGTCAATTGTAAAAGAAAAAAAAAGAAGAAAGCAGTAGTTAAAATAAATAATTTCTTAAAATAAATATTAATTAGCCTTTTAATGATTTAAAAATTCATCGCAGGAATAATACGTCTGTTCGATTTTTTTTACCTAGACTCTATTTTCGAACTTGCTACAATATTATACGGTAGGTTATTATAGATTATTCTAGATAATGACATCGTATGTTGATGTTGTTGTCCTACGTGATAGTAAGATCGCTAGAGCTTATCAGAGATGTTACAGGGTTGGCAACGTAAGCAATGAGCAATTGCAGGCCACCCAATAGGCCGTGGGCTTGCAACCGTCTTTAGATTATAAAAACACAAAATTATTTATATAATATCGTTAACTCTATTTTGTAAAAACCTTTAACATATGAGGATTATGTCAATGGAGAAGTTTTGTAATAATAAACTTCTTCTGAATTCGAACCTGAAACACAGGGATGCCAAGGGTGTAGCGAGGCGACTGCCTTAACCACTGCATTACAGATACTGTCGACGTGTAGCTACCAATAGTCTGTAACCCTTTTGGTGTTAGCGGTCAAAATACCTCAAAAAGCTTTGACTATAAAGCTATAACCTCCAAATTAAATTACTCCGACCGTACCAAACCGTAGGCAGTCAGGCCAATCTTCACAAAGGTTCACCCAAACTATACCTCTATTCGGTAACTCAGAAAATTTGCCGTAAACCTTTTGTGCCGTGAATAAAATAAATTGTTTGAATACCATCACGTAGACGTTAGACGTGGCTGTAATTGCAAAATAAAAGGTTTGTGCCTACCATTGTAGACCCTCGATTCACTCGCAAAAACGGACACACACATCCTTTTGTGAACTTTGGGCAGCCTTTTGTGTAGATTTCTTGTGAAACTCACAAGTAACAGACAGATAGGGTTGAGTATAAAATAACCAAAAATATATACATAGTAAAACCATTTTTCTTCTTTTGTCTAGAACTTTCATACGTCTTTGCAATGGTTAGCTAACGTTTTGTTAATATATTTTGATTTAATATCAGTAAATATCAAAGTTACAAAAGTATAGTATAGTAGCAATTTTACTCTACTCTTGCGTGAAAAGTAGAGACTTAGTAGACTATACTAAAGACCCTACTCTGGTGATTAAGTAAAGATTTAATCTTGCGTAGTAGACTTTACTATACTTGCGTGATTACAAAACAGACTTATTAGAGTAAAGACGAGTATTTACTATAGTGGAGAGACTTAGTAGACTGTGCTTTACTTGCGTGATTACAAAACAGACTTATTAGAGTACAGACGAGTATTTACTATAGTGGAGAGACTTAGTAGACTTTACTATACTTGCGTGATTACAAAACAGACTTATTACAGTAAAGACGAGTATTTACTATAGTGGAGAGACTTAGTAGAGTAAAATAGAGACTTTCTATACTCTATTCTCATGAGTGAAATAGACAATAATGTAGACACCTAATCAAAACATAACACAGTAATAATGTTAGGTGCATAAGATACGACGTAAAGCATAAGTTTCCTTGAATTATGAGGAACAAACAGCGGTCTTATCATTAAAGTAGCAATAGCTCCCAGACAATCGTTGCATCAACAAATAAATTAGGGTATATTAAAGTCATGCAAAGCCATATTTTTACGATAAGCGGCAAACATTGCAAACACAATAGTAAAACAATGGGTCTACCTTTTGTTGGCTTAGTCACAGTAGAACGGTTTATGTATGTTAAACTAAATTAAATATCTAACTCAATGTAACCATTGCAAACAGAAAAATAAAACAATTTTGAAATAATTCATACCCACGTATAACTTAAGTCTGATATTTAAGGTGGTTGTTACTATTAATAACAAATATTCGTTGTCTATTTTTATTATTTTACAAACGTCTTATTAGTGGCTTACGTACGCCAAAATTATTGTATATGATTGCTATGATGCTTCTACTCTTTGATGCTTCAAGTGAAGGTTGACGAGTAGCAGACGTCTTTGTCTGATATTATGATGATCTCGTTGGAAATTATGTATTTGAACCTTTTGGGGTCGAATGGCTAGAGCCGTATGGACCTAACTCACGTTTATAGTTTCGGGAAATATCGAAACGTTTGATCAACGCGTCCCGTGGCCAGAGAGATGGCCTTTTTTTTGGGTCCAAGAATCAGCATTGCCATACAGCGTGCCAATGCGGCCAGCCTTCTGGGCACCTTACCTTCTGACGACGCGGAGGAATTCTACGACGCCCTATAACTTAGTTATAGTAGTTAGTTATTATAGTTAATTTATCTGATACTTTGCTGTTTCTTATAAGTTAAGTCAATTATTTACATTTGTATTTCTTTATTAGTTGAATTAAATAAATGCTTATGAAAATATTTGTCTATTTTATAGGTCAATGAAATGGATAAACATAAGTACAAATAAAATATACAGCCCGAACAGTTATCCACTTTTTGAAGTCGTTTAACAATCTAAACGCTCGTCCCTTCCTGTCAGCTGTATAAATCGCAAGCCCTTCGCACAAGTGACAAATATACCAAGTCTAGAAGAGGTCCGAGCCATTAGGATCCAACAAGATTTTCTATTTACACCTCTTGAAATCCCATTACCGATGTGATTTCGGTTACCTATTCCATAAGAGCGACAATGTTTTGCACTCTGAGGACTTAACGAAAAAAGAACACTGCGTATCTCTTATCAGAATCAAGAAATACAAAATGGAGCTGTCATGTAACGTTTGACAGAAGTCAATCGGTATTGACAGTTATTTATTGAATTTATTATTAAAGACCACTTCCAAAAATGTAGTGTAAATGTTTATAATAATTTTTCGTGTAAATAAAGTTCTTCATTTAGTTACATTCAATAGTTCAATGTAATATTGAAATTTATACAACAGTTGAATATTAACCAAATATTTGTACTTTTTAAATTGCTGCAGTAACGTAAATGTTATATTGCTGCAAACTATTTTTAAAATTTTGTAAGTACTATTTACATAATATTGTTTATCATTATTATTTTCTAATGTATGAATAATTTAATTCAATCCCATGATTAATCATCGGATTGAATTAAATTATACATACATAAAGTAAAGATGTATCTACTTAATTTTCAATATACAAAAACACACATACACACACACACATGTGTACACACACACACGCTTATACAGGCTTATTTAATTATTTATATATAGCTAAATAAATAATATAAAAGTATCTTGCTGACAAATTTATATTTTGTACTAGGTTTCAAGGGGGCCTGGAGTGCCAAAATACAGGCCTTGGCTTAGTTTAGACTCCAGATCTCCCACAAGTTGCAACTTCATACATTTTGTCAACTTTATTTGTTTCATGTTAATATCATGTAATTTGTGGAGATGAAATAAATCATATTTGTATTTGTATTTTCTTGTACTTGTTAAGCTCAAATAGTAAAGTGTAATACAACAACAACAATTAAGCTTGTAATGTAAGAAACTATATTTAAGCAGATTTTTCAGCCCATCGGTGCGGTTAGTCTTATCATATAATATTATAAATTGTGCCATCCTAAAATAAGTAACACGGTATAAGGACCTAATTCTTAACATTCCATGGATTCCCCATACGGAAAGCGGGTCCATCAAGTGGTAGAGTACTATGACGACAGGAAATCTCGCATCACTTTCGATTAATCCCGGAAACCACGTTTCATTCCCATATTCAATTTTAAACCATGTGTAACACAATTTACGATTACGATTAATAATTATGAACGGTCTTCCATGAAAACTCTACATACCTACCTGATAAAAACAATAGTAGGGTAACCACTTAACCTACGGATAACTTAAACTAAGTCGACGAGTGTCACCTTATCACGTTGAGCTTGTAACTTTCAGCCGTTCTTAATCTTAAACCACACAAAGAGCCTGGAGAGAAATCCAAATCCCTTCCCCCCATTACCTGCATACGTAAGGAAGGCATAACGTGTCTATCGAAGCTTTCCTATCGTCAAAACCTTCGTACTTAAGGTTACCATTTATTCGGACTCAAAATAGGATATGTTTCGAACTTTTACGAATCTCACAAAAAGATTATTTTCGCTTAGTTACGAATTTAGCCTCTCCAAGCTTTTCATCATCACCATATCAGCAGAAAGACGTCCATCGCTGGACATCGGACTCCCCAAATTTCTCTACAATGGCATTGGCTTTCGCAGTATATCACACTATTATTATAGAGGCGAAAGTTTGTGTGTATGTTTGTTACTTCTTCACGTCTAAACAGCTAAAGCGATTTCAATAAAATTTGGTATGGAGATAGCTGACACCCTGGATTAATACATAAGCTATAATTTATTAAGTTTAACGCGGGTAAAACTCCGGGGTACTGCGAGTTGCTCTTAGTACACAGAGTATTCCATTCCGGTGTCCATTCTCTGGTAGATATGCCTTCGGGATGACTTCTAGGAATAAATATCGCTTTCATACGTATTACGGATATATAAGACAGAGATATAAGTGTTATTAAATGCATGGGAAAAGCAAAAAATTAGCAACACAATTAATCAAACTTTTGATGCTCACATGGCCGAATGGTCTTGACCGGAAGGGAGATGTTTGTCATATAAACATATTGTATCTAACTTTGTATTTCTCTGTAAGCGAATTTAAACGTAAAATTTATTGTAGGCACAACGTATTCTATAGAGAATGTTTTTAAGATGGTCCGATATATGTATTCGAATCATTCAGACAATATGTAGTAAAATATAAATTTCAATAATTAAACCTAAACATAATCTCCTTGACAATAACTTACTATAAGCTAGCTAAATATCACTACCATTATAGAATAAATTGTATAAATGTTTTAACATTCTGTGTACCTAAATATCTGTAATAAGTAACTAGAAATAATAACTGTATTACTACAAACACGTTCTGACTATTTACAAGCGCTTTTTTAAAGTCTACGTGAATAAAAACCCTTTTTATTTTATTATTTTATAAATTTTGTTCAAATCTTATTGTATTAAGATAAAATTAAATTAATGTTTTCTCGTTTAATTTGTAAAAAAACACCTTTAACATGAAAACAGGACAGTATAATTAAAAAACGAAAAGTATGGTCACATTATAACGGAAGTTGAGCATAATTCGTGGCTTCCAAAACTCCCCAGATTACGATATCACCGTAAATCATGAGTTTTGTCATCCCCTTTATCCGCGAAACCCTGAGGGTTGGAAGATCGCTCAATTTTTGCTCCGCTACACAAAGGATTATAAATATGAAGCTCATGTTTTTTGGAAGTGGTTTTGAAGTTATTATTTTTATATCAGTTCTTTTCTGTCGCTGTACAATGTTTATATAAAAGGAGGGGTGTTTATGCGGCACTAGTACAGATAGTAGATTGCATTATATAGTTGCTCATGTTAGGTTTGCCGGTTTGCAGCTAGGACATATTAGAAACCAGCGGTGACCTGCGTTAAACTATACAAATTATAGTATATATTTTATTCGGATATATAAGATTATATATTACAACAAATTTTCATCAAAAATCGTTCCATAGTTAATGTGAAAGAGTAACAAACATCCAACCTTAGCACGTATAATGTTAGTAGGATTTTGTATCAAGTCAAACATGTATTTTCAAATAAATATGAATACAAAAGTTCTTACAGTTATTACATTAAAGTAGCTTAATAAATTTAATCATAACATAGTGACATGCAAATTTTTACAGCAATTGTTATAGGTATCCAATAAAGAAAAACAAAAAAATTTTAATACTTGTTCATAATGATATTTTTTTCCTATAAATACATATTTGGATTTTGCATAGAATTTATCACTCATTAAGATCTCCATTCTTTTTGCGGCGAAGCCCACTGCCAAGAATATTGTTTGTATTGAACTTGGCTCTCCTTTATTACCTTTATGTTTTTGCTAGGATTATATATTACATTATTTATTACAATGAAGTTTGCCTAATTCAATCAGTACACCTGTTAGCAAACCGGCGATACATCATCATCATCATATCAGCCGAAAGACGTCCACTGCTGGACGAAGGCCTCCCCCAAAGATCTCCACAATTGCCGGTCTTGCGCTATTCGCATCCAGCAGTTTCTAGCGACCCGCACAAGATAATCGGTCCATCTTTCCAACCGGAGAATGTTATGTAATAAAAAAACAATGTTTTCATGTCAGTTCACCTTATTATATTATGTCAATTTAATTGAAAGATTGGTGTGACTGCATCACACGTATAGACGTGTGATGCAGTTGTTAAGGGAGTAGCCGGAGCCACGATGTTCTATGTTTTGATTTCGGTTCCAGCAAAGTAAATTCCATGTTTGAATAAAATAGTTACAAATTTATCTGGTAAGTAGACGTATGTACTTTTTTATAATGTCGTATACAACATGTAACATAATTAACGCACACCCTCAAACACCCCAATTAGAATATTATGTTGTAATCATAATACATACACATTTTTTTAAATTAAACATGTATCTGCATTGTCATTTACTAAATTAGTTTCTTGGAATAAAGTTTATTTTTCTTTATTTTGTATGATATGATGGAGTTTGTATGAATACAAATAAAACTGCGATTTTAAGTCTTATCTTATCTTACGTTGACTTACGGTCCATTTCAATTTTTTTATTATCCACGCTGACTCTCTTGGCAGGTTCCGATCTACACTCTTAAAGTATTATAGAACCAAACCTCAGTAATGTTTTATTTTCCCTAATATTTCTGTTGCAATTTTTAGTTTTAACGTTTAATTTAGTTTTAAGCATAGATGCAGTGTCGTACGTTACTATACATGTTGTATTTGCCTGTAATTATTTGTTGCATTTAGATTAATTTTTTATTAGCATTTTTAAGTAGATGTAACAATGTAAACAAATGTTGGCAAGTCTAAATAAATAAATAAATAAAATTTGTTTTGACTGTACAGGGTTAATATTAAAATAATTTCCGTAGTTATAATTATTTTTGGAAAAATAAATTACCTATATTAAAAATATTAAACTATTTTCAGGGTGTGCGTTAATTAAGTTACATGTTATAAGAAGATGCTAACAGGGAATAAGGAATCCCTTTATTTCCTAAAATAGCTCAGTTCTACCGGCCATAATGCTTACCTAATCAATGAGAGGTGGAGCTAGACGAGTGTCACGCAGTTCGCTAAGCGCATTGATAGTGCGTGACTTTGACAGGTACATGCCAAGCAATCGCTAGTCAATATCTGTATAAATATTTAAATATTGAGTTTGCGTCAAAAAACTCTTAACATTAGATCTTATGGACGGATAAAGCTAAAGATAGAATATGTTTATTTTAAATATATTCTATCTTTAGCTTTATCCGTCCATAAGATCTAATGTTAAGAGTTTTTTGACGCAAACTCAATATTTAAATATTTATACAGATATTAAAAGTTTCAGAAATATCAGCAGCTTAAAATGTTAATGTTAGTGAGAAGTCTGAGTTTAGAAATACTAGCAAAAGTATAAAAAATTCTTGAACTTCGCCCCTTTTAGATCTGAGCACTGTTTCTTTTGTTTACCTTTGAAAGATTTGCAATAAAGATTTCAAGTTTTTTTTTTTATCATGTATTTTAAAAAGGTTTCCGTTATAATCTGTCTAATTATAACGGAAAACTTTTTAAAATACATGTATACACACTACATTGTAATATTATTCAATAATAAAAAAATTAAAACCCTAATCAAATCATTTTACCAGAGATTATATAATGAACAAAAAAAATGTAGCAGGGCATATTACAAAATTTATGATTATTTAAGTGACCAAAGTGCTTGGGATTGAGTCAACACACATGATTGTAATTAATTTTAAGTATATTTTATTTTTAAAAAGGATTCCTACTGCGTTTTCTGGCAGTGTTTCTCAGTAGCCGCTACGTCATACACTGCACGCAGGGTAAAAAAATTACGATTCCACATATATATATATTTTTACGGAATAAATGATTTTTAACTTAGACTTTGAAAATGTCGCTACCAACGATGAACTTTCCTAAATGCGACCAGACGGCCCCACTATTTGCCGTGAGTGGATGGGAATCGGCTACTAAGCTCACAGGTTTTCTGCCGTTGGAAATTTTAGATGAATGACAGTGAAGACTGATACCAACGAGCTGCTACATAATCTCACCAGACTAGGTGCACCTAATCTCTTAAATATCAGGTGGTTAGAGCACCCTGTATACCAAAATTTACTTAACATTATTTTTTTAAGATTAACATAACATTTGGGTGTACCATAAATATTAAGAGTTTTCACAAGTAATGTTGTAAGTTCTCTCACATAAATCTCTGTACCCCCTACCCCAACGTTATAATAGGTTCCCGAGATATTGTTCGACGAAAAGTTTGTTCAAATGCGTTGAGTGTGAAAATGTGGTGTGTTATTTTTAAGGCTTTTTCTTTTGAGCGTTGATTTGTGTGTTGGCACTTATTCTTTTCTTAACTTATTTTTATTCTCTGAGTTTAGTCCCAGGAATAGTTTTAAGGTTTGTTTCGTTACAGCAGTTTTTGATACCATTGGTACGGTATAACTTTCCTTGACAAAAATTGTTTGTGTCTCTTTTTATGTCTTTCTCCCTTTTATATTGGAGTCAGCTCCCAGATTGACCCGTTACCCAGATAAACCAGTTACCAGAATTAAACGAGCTTTTAATACACCGGAGACCAGTTATCAAGATAGCCAGACCAGTTATCAAATTATATTAGGCATTTGACTATCCCTAACGACTATCTAGATGATCTCATTACAAAATGGATTGGTGGGCTAAAGTGTTCTCCGAGGAATGAGAAATATGTTTTGAAACATTTATCAATAAAACAGTTAGAATTATACTAGTATGAGTTAGTTAGTTGAGTTAGTTTTGCTGCAGGTTACTACTGTATTGATTACATATGGTTGGATTTTCTTAATTTGTCAAAGATTCACAATCACTTCGAGGAGAAACTAAATATTTGTACACAATAAACTTATAAATATAACATATTAAAAAGTTCACACTGCGCATAACATAAATTTATTAATTAATTTGCTAAAGATACCATTATCAGTTTGCAAAAAATGTAGTAGTGTAGGTAGAGGTGAATAATAACCGGCGCGCTGCGCTCACGCACTGCACATTCATACACTACACTGTCATACACATGTTTAACATAAGTAATCCTGCTTCTTATCCTATCATACTTCCTTTTAATATTATAAGTGCGAAAGTTTGTGGAGATGGATGGAAAACAAGAGTACGAGTACAAGAGAAAATAACAAGAGTTTGATATTAAACATCAAACTCTTGTTATTTTTATATATTGTTGACGGTCACCGTAGCCTAGTCGGTAGTGCTCCTGGGTTCGAATCCCGGTAAGTGCAAATATTTGTGTGATGAGCACGAATATTTGTTTCAGAGTCATGGATGTTTTCTATATATATAAGTATTTATCTACCTATATAAGTATGTATATCGTCGCCTGGTACCCATAGTACAAGCTTTGCTTAGTTTGGGGCTAAGATGATCTGTGTGACATTGTACCTAGATATTACTATTATTATTTTTACCTTTTTAACGCGGGTACAAGCTTAATCGGCCAGGCAAAATGCCGGTAGTTGTAGATAGCTCCGGACGCGAGGCAGTGGTAGTAGTTCGTTCATGTTACGATGTGAGCGCGCGTGCGTCTGTGGCCGTATCATCCAGTACCTGGTCAGTTTATTTAATTTGTATATTTTGAGTTTGTCCAGCAGTGTATAAATATCCGCAACCTTCTTTTTTGAGTTGTACTTAGCTCTCCGAAACGGAGATAAGGTACTGGGTTTGAACCCGAACAATTTATGTCTTTCTCCCTTTTATATTGGAGTCAGCTCCCAGACTAACCTATCACCCAGATAAGCCAGTGTAAGCTGGTTATATGTTTCAAAATAAATACATCTTCTAACTCTATTACTTTTAGAATTCTCCTCACGTTCTCATCGAAATGTTTATACGCAAAATAAAACTAAATATACGCTACAAAATGGAATAATTCCCATCTATCTCTTTTGTCTGTGTACAACAAAAACTTATATATTAAGTTTCATATAATTATAATAAATTTCCTTACAAAACTATCTCTTCAATATAAAAGATGCAGTTAGCATTTTTAGAAAAATCAATTCAAGTAATTCATATTAATTCTTATTTTGGTAGTCCATATTAATTGATGTTTTAAATAAATATCATCAAAAATTACGGAAATAATGTCCTTTTAGAGAATATAAAAGTATAAATTAGCCTTGTAACGTGTATCAGGCTGTTAAATAAACATGAATAATTTTGTACCAACATCAAGTTTTATCGCTAACAGTAAATTAAAACACACCAAGCCAAGATTACCAGAATACATCACAAAACTTGGCGTTATCTCAGCAAAAATAAAGAGACATTATACTGAATAATAAGTCATATTAAGCTAATCAAAACTTAAGCACTTGAAATAAAAGGTGAACCGACACAAAAGTCTCCCTCCCCATAAACTGGGAAGGGTGGTTTGTTGTTACTACGATAACTTAACTTTGATAGGCCTCGACTCCAAATAGAAAAAGGTTTGAAACTTTGGAACGGCTTAATGAATTGTAGACCAGGGTAGAAGCCTTTAAAAATAATAAAAAGTGAAAAAAAATAATAGTAGGATGAAACTCATTAGAAAAGGAGGGGAATATTATAAAAATGAAAGGAAAAATAATTTACGGGCGATCTGAGGTCGGGAAGGGGATGGGGGTGAGTTTTTAATGGTAAAAAATGGATTTTCTCGATTTCCGGCAAAACTAAAAGTCCTATCGAAAAAAGTCAAATCGCAAAGTTGTAGGTAATAAAAAGAGCTAAAACTTTTGTATTTACACTTTTTTCACATAACCTCAAAATGTATGCGAAACCTTCAAAAAACCAAGTTTTTGGTTTTTATTTTTATCTTTTACAAAAAAAAATCTGTTTTAACGAAATTTGGTGAAAACTTACCTTTTTATGTCCCAAATACGCTGTAATTTATTTGATTAAAAATGTTTATTTTTCACCTTATTTTTTAATTAATATCGAAAAAACACCCTAATTTTCAATCGAAAAGTCACCCGTCAAAATATCAGCTTTTTTCAAAAAGTTGGTATGTTTTCTGTTCGTTGAAATCTCTACTTTCCGATGGTGAAAAAAAATATATATGTTACTATAGTAAATCTTCTCAGAAAATGCAAAAAATCCAAAAACCTCGAATTCGAAATTTATTTTAAATTATTATAAAAAAATTCATCTAAAAATATGATTGCTGCAATTTGTTTCAATTAAAAAGTGGATTTATTTAATGCTAATTACATTTATGTCATAGAAAATCTCATTATATATAAATATAAATGTAAATCGTACAATTAAATGTAGATACTTTATTCTGAGTACGTTATTCATTACAATATTTTTAAACACAAATATATTAAAGAAATCTATTTAAAATGAAAAATGAAGAAATGTATTTATAAATATACAAAAAATATGTATGGTAAATATATTTTTAATAACTAACTTTTGGCCGATTTTCATGTATATTTCATTTATTTTGAATATATCTGAAATATATTTGAAATGTATAAAATATATATGAAAATCGGCCAAACATTTGTTATTAAAAATATATTTACGATATATATTTTATATATTTTTTAAAGATTTTTAATATTTTTTTTATGTATTTTGAAATATATTTTTTTTCATGGGATTAACTAAATTTGTTTGTGTAAAATTAAGGAAATTATTATTAGTATGTATGTAGTAAGACCCAGACCCGCCTAGCCTCTTCCCCACTTCTCCATGAAATACCTGGGCTACTATTTTTCGTAGGTCACTCAGGTATATAATTTATCTTAAAATATAAATAGACATCTACGCATATAATTTAAAGAAGATTCGACAACTTTCTCCAAATATTGTATATGTCTTATCAAATATTAATTTTATTAACTTATTTGTTTGTTAATTATAGTAGTATATTTTTATTTGAAATTTTTTTTAATCAATGTAACATGTAATCTAATGTTTTTCGAGTAATTAAAGCGTTAATTTTAATAAATAGCTCAATTTTTTTTATAATTATATAAAAATATATATTTCTTTTTTGCATTTTCTGAGAAGATTTACTATAGTAACATATATATTTTTTTCACCATCGGAAAGTAGAGATTTCAACGAACAGAAAACATACCAACTTTTTGAAAAAAGCTGATATTTTCATGGGTGACTTTTCGATTGAAAATTAGGGTGTTTTTTCGATATTAATTAAAAAATAAGGTGAAAAAATAAATATTTTTCATCAAATAAATTACAGCGTATTTGGCACATAAAAAGGTAAGTTTTCACCAAATTTCGTTAAAAATGAAAAAAAATTGTAAAAGATAAAAATAAAAAAACCAAAAACTTGGTTTTTTGAAGGTTTCGCATAAATTTTGAGGTTATGTGAAAAAATTGTAAATACAAAAGTTTTAGATCTTTTTATTACCTACAACTGTGCGATTTAACTTTTTCCGATGGGACTTTTAGTTTTGCCGGAAATCGAGAAAAACCGTTATTTACCCTTAAAAACTCACCCCCATCCCCTTCCCGACCTCAGATCATCCGTAAATTATTTTTCCTTTCATTTTTATAATATTCCTCACCTTTTCTAATGGATTTCGTCCTACTACTATTTTTTTTGGTTTTAAAAATGATCGACCCTGGTCTATTGTTATAAAACAAAGCTAAACTAGATTTCCGTTCAACACCAAATGGGACGCCATGGTCTCCTTCTTTGAGGCAGTAAATCTCCAGAAGGAGGCCGCTGAGTGGGCACCGAGTTGGTCCCGCTCGCGGAAGGAGGAGGCGTCGGGGCGGCGGCGGCAGCCGGTAGCCCAATTCCCCTCGGGACTGCGGTGGCAGTTTGTGGCGTAGTCGCTGTGCCGTAGGGGCAGGAGTCGGCAATTCGGGAAGGTGAACTAGAGCTCTTCCAGGGTACGTGTCCTGACCACATGGGACAACGCGCAAAAGTGGGGCACCCAAGTAGTATTCCCGCGTTCCCAGGGTTTCTCCCATCAGGTGCCATAAGAAGTACGTGGCATGTTAGGTGTAGTGCTTGTCCGACGTACCCACCCGCAGACAGTTTTTGTGGGTGGCATTAGTAGGCATTACTTGGCATCATCAAAAAAAAGAAAAGAGTATTTTACTGCGTCAACGAGTTTTAGAAGGGATCGGAGGCTCAAGCCTATATGGCTAGAGTCAAATAAATCTACAGAATTAGTAACCCACGCTAGACGGCACCCCTTTTTCGGTTAAAAACCTGGGTTCACGGTTGTTGCTGACTTTGAGATGCATAAGGGTCAGTTCGAACCGAAATTGCAGAATATGCATGATATTCATTGAACTTTCTACTTTAGGTTATGGTAATATGCTCCTTTTTTCACTTAAGGTAGTAAATTGCTCGATTTTTCCTCTCAGTCTAAACGGTCAGTTTTAGGGATTTTTGTGATCTGGAAGATGCGGGTGGCTCATCGGCATGAGAATTGGGCAGTGCATGGCGTACTTAATGAGTAACTCTGAATTGTACATCAAAGTAGTAAAAGAAAAAATACATATGCTTTACAAGATTTTACAAATGGCGGCCTTATCGTTAGGTGCGGTTGCTTCCAGATACCGTTGAATGTACCAGGATTAGCATAGATATGAATCTAAGGGTAGTGGTTGCTACGCATTCGCAGCCAGCGCAGTTTAATTAAATAAAACTCCGGTTTATAGATTTTTCTTTCGTTAGATTATTATTTAAATTTTACTGTATATTACAATATACAGTAAAATTTAAATAATAATCTAATTGGCCCATATATAGTATACTAATATATGGGCCAATGCACGTTAACGGCCGTTTTCTAGCTCAATAGCGAATAGTTTATTGCTCAATCGATGCTGTGTAAGCGATTTTTATGAATATTTTACAATTTTTTGGCAGTTTTCCAACATTTTCGCTGCACTTTATAGACGCTTTAAAAATATATATTACAACCAGGATCTTGGACGAGTTAAAACTACAATGTGTATCGCAGGTAGCTTGTTTAGAAGTGATATAGTGGTGTGCTAGTTTTTTTTTATTTTCGAAAATTTAAATATCTCCTACTTTTTCTAGGCAGGTTGACTAGAGAATTACCTCGACCATATTAATGGAATAATATTTTCTTCTGCTGCTACGACATAATATGCTGTATATTATGTCGTATAAATATGTTACCTTACTGTGCATATATACTGCACAGTAAGGTAACATATTGAGGATTCCCCATAAATGTAACTTTTCCACTATACAAAAGTTTTAGGAATTAGAATTTAATAGGTTGATTACGCTAAAATTTGTTCCTCTATCACCAAGTTAAAAAGGTTTACGATTTTGTTTTAAACATAGCTGTATCAGTATATTTGTGACAAACCTCGCAAAAAAGAAGATTAGACCGAAAAGCTAATTTTTCAACTTGGTTCGTTAAATTTAGTCGAACACAACTCCAACAATATATATTTTTTACTTTCTATTTTCTATAGTGTCAGCCAGTCAATTTGATGCGTGCACACTAATTGTATAAAGGCTTGTAGAACGAGAAAACAGTATTATAAAAAGAATAGATTACTCTTTATTGTACACCATAAGAATACATATGACATGAAATATTACATAGTCAAGTTGTATAGAGGGCCTAGGTCTTATTGTGTAAAGAATACATTTTAGCTATTTTCCCTCTAAAAAAAACATACCTGGATCACCAAATAATAATATCTCGGGACAATGTCACACAGATCATCCTAGCCCCAAACTAAGCAAAGCTTGTACTATGGGTACCAGGCGACGATATACAGACTTATATAGATAGATAAATACTTATATACATAGAAAACATCCATGACTCAGAAACAAATATTCGTGCTCATCACACAAATATTTGCACTTACCGGGATTCGAACCCAGGACCACCAGCTTCATAGGCAGGAGCACCACCAACTAGGCTACGGTGACCGTCAGTATCGGAACGTAAATACAACTAAAACTACAATTTTTTTATAACATGTATGTATTATAGTTAGCCTAAGAGGCTTTCACCGCTTCACCGGACATTAGTGTCATGAATGGGCTCAAGACACCTTGCAAATAAAACTACAAACTGAGTACCCGTGCTGGAGGACACCCTCTTTTTCGGTTTTCGGGTTCGAACCTCGGCTTTGGACGATTACTGACGACGAGGGTAATTTCTTTTAAGGCTCTTTCTTTCTTTTATTTTTCTAAAGGGGTGACAATCATCCGATGCAGCGTTTTATCGATACAAATACAGGAAGGAAAGTGCATGGGGTTTCTCGCCCGGCCGATTAGTACAATATATCGCATCGTGTAAAGTGTCACGAGAGTTTCTAATACCCTTGAATTACGTTAGGTAAGCTGTGAGTTAATTAATTAAAAAATCACTATATCACGTAACTTAACAGGCTATGAGAGAAAAAGAGAAAGAAAATGTGTGCTCGCACCTCTCTCTCTTCCCCCTACAGTAACATAGGAAACGTAAATCTGTCTCCATCTCGTCTTTCGTTCGCCTGTCCCGATCACACTTTTCGTAACACTCTCGTCACGAATGTACCAGTTTACTCACCAAATCAAGATTGCGTCAAGTAATTTTGCTTCACACATTTCAGAGCAACTGAAAAATCACGTTATTGTATATGATGATCTCAATTTGACTGTATATAGTTTTGTATATGTATTATACAAAACTATATCTAAATATAACTATAGTCTAATTGAGATCATTCTTCTTTTTAGGGTTCCGTAGCCAAATGGCAAAAAACGGAACCCTTATAGATTCGTCATGTCTGTCTGTCTGTCTGTCCATCCGTATGTCACGGCCAGTTTTTTCCGAAACTATAAGAGCTGTACTACTGAAACTTGGTAAGTAGATGTATTCTGTGAACCGCATTAAGATTTTTACACAAAAATAGAAAAAGAACAATTATTTTGGGGGGTCGCCATACATACAACTGAAACTCAAAAATGTTTTTTTCATCACACCCATACATGTGGGGTGTCTATGGATAGGTCTTCAAAAATGATATTGAGGTTCCTAATATAATTTTTTTCTAAACTGAATAGTTTGCGCGAGAGACACTTCCAAAGTGGTAAAATGGGTGTCCCCCCCCACCCCCTCTAACTTCTAAAATAAGAGAATGATAAAACTAAAAAAAATATATGATGTATATTACCATGTAAACTAACAACGAAAATTGGTTTGAACGAGATCTAGCAAGTAGTTTTTTTACTACTACGTCATAAACTTCGTCATAAACCGCAATTTGCATTCAATTAATCATTTGAAATACTTGCTGCTATGGAACCCTACATGTGCGAGTCCGACTCGCACTTGGCCGGTTTTTGAAGTCTAGTTTGGTTTCTATTATACGGAAACATTTAATTTGGACGTAAACTAACATAAATAAAGCGCTGCGTCCATGAAACATGTAGTGCCAACTTTATGGCCTTATGAAATATTTTGCAGTTTGAATCCTGCTGGCTTTGCGGATCTTCTATATTGATTCACGCGTTAGCAACAACAAAGGAAAATAAACTTTAAGCTACACATGTTTTAGTTCAAAATAGTATACAAGTTCCAACTAAGTGCCAGTGAAAGACCAGTGTTACGCGTTTAGAATTTATAACGTTTTAAATGTAAGTTGTTTGTTTCGCAAGTTTAAGCTTTATTGTTTTGTTACTAAAGTTAACATTGTCTTTTCATTGGGATACGGTTATGGTTTCGTCTCCGGACCGAATATAATCTTCCATGTTTGCGAAGTTTGTTTACTCAGCGTTATTTGTGGAATCCAAAAGAATTTTATTTTAAATATGCGCTTGGCATTTTAAATGTTTTGATAGTCTTCTAGCTTTTGTTGTTTTTAATTTAAAACAAAGAGTAAACTTGGCTTGTGTTGTAGTATCTTATTACTTTTCGCAGTGTGTGGTCATTTGAAATGGTTTTGTATGTATGAAAATCATGTCATAAATTTAGTTTTATTTCATAGTAGGTTTTTACAAACTTTTATTAGTTTTTTGTAAAGGTATATACGGCTTGCTATTATTATATTATTTTCATCCTTTAATATCCTGGAACATTTTTTACACACGGTCATCTGATCCCAGGTTGGGATCAGATGGCCGTGTGTATTACAGACTAGCCAAGACTAGCCAATTGCGCAGGAAATATTTCCTGCGCAATTGGCTAGTCTCCATTGACAGTGGCCGCCGTGGTCAAAATTCGGTCTTGCCTTAGCTCGATCAGCTCTGGAGATTTTACTTACATCCAGCACTTATGACGTAATTAGTAGCTATTCCATAAGGTAGAGAAATTCATTAATTGGACGGTGTGATATACATCACTAAATTTTGCCAACATTTAGCGATACCCAGGAGAGAAATGAAGAGTAAATTTTAAAGACACCGTAGCATTTTATCTCTAAACGTAAATATTGGTATTAATTTTATTCGCTCCTCTCAAATTAACGTCATTGATAATCTTACTCCACATAAAAAGCCCAATCTTCCACAACTTTAATTAAAAAACATTTTTGAAGCGAAAATTTCGCAAAACGGTGAAAAATTCAAGTCTTCAAAAGAAACTGAATATCCGTAGAATATTCGCTTCCATTAAGACCCCCAAAAGAGCTGACCTAGTTGAGACTTTATTAGCCTACCAATTACTGCTCGACCCTTGAGGACACCGAGCATGAAGTCTGTGGAGATCTTAGGTAACTACAAGTTAACCATTAAATGAATAGAATAGAATAGAAATATTTATTGTCAGAAAGTGTGGTACATACAGATGTTATGGTTACAATACAAATACCCTTAACACTTAGTCATAGTCATGACGTGACCTTGGTTTACATAGTTATAAATTAGGTACATTCAATAATCACTTTTAAGTTCAACATTATTCTACTATAAAATAAAATATTTAACAATTTTTTACATGTCAACAGCAATATCTTTTAATGTCACAATATAGAATAATAATATAATTTCTGTCAGAAGCGTTTATTAATTATTTTTTGTTGATATTAGGTCATCAATAGAGTAAACATTTTTATTAATGAGCCAGTTTCATTTTTAAATACCTTTAAAGTGCCACCGCAGGGCAACGCCCCCCCCTCACGATGTAAGAGGATAGAAAATAGTCCACGCTGGCCTAGTTGGGGTTGGTAGACTTCACATGCTATCAAGAACATTGAGGAGAACTCACAGGCATGCAGGTTTCCTCCGGATGTTTTCCTAATTGCTTTAATTACGATATAATTAATATTTAATACGCTTGTGAGTTTGTTTAATCAGTATTGCGTGCCTTGGTTTTGAACTTGAGACCATTAACTCTACAATCAAACGGTCTAATAGCTTTGTAAATACTTAGAGCATTACATGAATTTGACTGTCGTCCTAATTGTCGTTATTTAGGAGAAATACCTTCTACCTAGGCTGTCGCACTTCCTTCACAAATACGTATAAAAAGAAAACAATAAGAAATCAAGATTGAAATTTTCCTATCACTTTAAGAAGAAGAATCGATCTTTTTAAGCTAGCAGATAGACTTCGTCTGGTCTTTTTAGTATTTTTTTTATATTAAGTCGCCAGATTTGTTAATCGGAAGGTTTAAAAAAATAATGACATTATTATTAATAATAATAGTCCAAGAGCTGGCACGCATTTTTGGGTAGGTATTTGAGGCAAGCTGAAAACTTGTCCTATAGCTCTTCAGACATACCCCAATACGGAACAGCAGACCTGGCTGGCGGGTAGCGGGTCTAAACCAACCCCTAAATTTTTGAATTTTTTTTTTATAAAAAAAATGTATTTGAGGCAAGCTGAAATTTTGATATGTTGTAGTTTAATGTTTATACAATACATAAATAACATTCAAGTTGCCTCAAATACATTTTTTCGATTTTTTTGCAAAATATTTTTGCACACGCCTGGCAGTGCTAAAGACCCAACAGAATCACCTGTCTTTTTTTTTGTATTGTATAAACATTAAACTACAACATATCAAAATTTCAGCTTGCCTCAAATACATTATTTGGTTAAAAAAAAAAATATACATAAATTTAGAGGTTGATTTAGACCCGCTACCCGCCTGCCAGGTATGCAGTTCCGTGTTGGGGTGTGTCTGAAGAGTTATAGGACAAGTTTTCAGCTTGCCTCAAATACCTACCCAAAAATGCGTGCCAGCTCTCCTACTATAATAAATGAATAAATATCTTGGGACAACTAACGCACTATCTTTTAATACCAATCAATAATAGGTAACTATGCAGAGCCTGTACTATAGCAGTCAGGCAACTGATAAATATAGTATTATATTTCTACATACATATATATTATAGATACATAACACCCAGACACAGAAATAATAATAGTGATCATCACATAAAGATTTGTCCTGGTTGGGGTATGGACCCATGAACTCAGGGGCTCTACCGGCTCAGTCGACAAACATCAATTTCGTGAATGGCGTTCAAATAAATAAAGGTTAAAAATGACTTAATCAATCGTCACGTCATAAATGGTCCAGAATCGATTGTCAATGTTTAAGCCGATTGAACGATTGATGAAGTCATTTTTAACCTTTATTTATTTAAGAGACGAGACTTAAGAAAGGTCAGGTCAGAAATACCCTAAACCGGCGAGCATGTATGAAGAATATAATGTCAGTAAACGAAGCGAAAGAGGTATGCAAGGATCGTGACAAATGGAAGTCCGTTGTCTCTGCCTACCCCTCTGGGAAACAGGCGTGAGTCTATGTAAGTATGTATTTATTTGAACACCATTTAAGAAATCGATATTCGGCGAGTTAGCCGGTAGAGCCCCTGGCTTAACAGTCAAGGTCACTAACCTAAATATAACTTCTACCATGTTGGATGAGCCACACATCTGTCGGGCAAGGTCGTTACAGAAAAAAATATTTAAACAATGCCTTTGTCTTAAAATCCAAGGAGAAAAAATTGCGTTACATTAATATGAAAAAATAAAATCTCTTAATTTACCCTCTTAACAGGTTTACACGTAGTTATCTAAAAATCTGTAGAGACTTTGGACACTGGCTGGATTTTATTGCAGTATCATTTTGACTAGATAAACTTGTTTTCGTTTATACTCGACATCTTTAAGGAGTATTTCCAACCAAGTTACAATTTAAATGGAGAGTCTGGGCTCACTTTTAAAAACAGATTGTGTAGATTTCTCATTTGCTAGTACTTTTGTAAAGGATTCTTTATATAAAAAGCAAAAAAGAAACCTTTATAGGATTTCGTTACCTCACTCTGTCCTGAGAAACGTCGGAAATGACTGGAGGTATCATGTAGATATTAATATCACGTACTTAGGTCTAAAAACTCATAGAAATTTTAATAAAATGTTCATCTAGGTCAACACAGTCAATATATATGGCTTTTTATATGAAATATTTTGACACGGAGTTTCAACTTAGAGGGTACTTTCCATTGTTCTAGAATACTGAAATATTAATCAAGTTATAAAGTCTTATAAGAATAAGAAATAAAGTCTATATAGTCTAAACTACGGTTTAAATTTGAAGTTAAACAATATGTATTCTTTTGGTCAATATTAGCGTGGCTACAAGTTAATACAGGACCCTCAGTCCAATTCGCACTTAGCCAATTTTTATACTTCTAGGGATTTTAAATTTCACTTTACTTCTTAATTCTCTTAGTGTTGTAGACATACTTTGAAACATGATATGTAACATATACAACATGTAACGTAATTAACGCACACCCCCAAACACCCCAATTAGAATATTATGTTGTAATCATAATACATACAATAAATTTTTAATTTGACCTGTATACTTATGCATTATTATTTACTAAATTAGTTTCTTGTAATAACGTTTATTTTTCTTTATTTTGTGTTGAATGATGGAATTTCTATGAAAACAAATAAAACTGCTATTTAAAAGTCTTATTTCTTTGACTTACGGTCCCTTTCAATTTATTTTGACTGTACAGGGTTATAATAAGGATAATTTCCGTAGTTTAAATTATTTTGGAATAAAAAATTACCTATATTAATAATGATATAAATCGATTCAGTAAACGATTCTGAACAAACTATTTTCAGGATGTGCGTTAATTAAGTTACATGTTGTATAGCCCTAAAAGCTGCTCAATGTAATAAAAAATCCATTAAATAATTTACAACAAGTTTGATTAACGCTTACTTAGGGTATGTGGCGCAGCGGTTACGATAGTCGCCTCGCCAATTCGTGTCCCAAGTTCAATTTCCACTTAGGACTAATATTTGTGTGGCCCATATATAGTTGTTTTGAGTTGGTTGGTTGCACTTGTGCTCCTCAATTACATTATTGTGTTTTTAAAGTACCTCGCGACACAGGAATTAAATTAACTATTGCAACATCCAACAACACATGTCAGCAGATTTATGACATAGTATCATAATGGCGTCTGAAACAGCTATATATATTCCGCTAGGTATTGCTACATATTGCAAGTTCTGTCAAACTTAATTACACATATATAATGTGAAAGACTGGTAATATAAACTCATATACTCACACAAGGTCTGTCATAATAATAATACCTTAATATAGACAGAACCATTGACAATATGTAGTAAAAATATTAGACTTAAACTAGATAATTAAACATAATCTCTTGACAATAACTTGATACAAGCTAGCTAAATATCATTGCTATAATAAAATGAATTTTATAAATGTTTTCATACAATGTGTACCTAAATATCTATGTTACTAGAAATAATAATGTAGACAACTATATTACTACAAACATGTTCTGACTATTTACAAGCGCTTTTTTAAAGTCTACGTGAATAAAAACCTTTTTTATTTTATTTATTTAATTTTATTTATTATATATTTATTATATTATATTGAGTCTGATGGTGTACCGTATACATAATTTTCCAAGCTGTGGCAGTCATAACGTGTGCTATAAATTTAGAGCTCCTTGGCTCTTTACCAAGAACATTAGCCAAAATGTCTAACACATAACACTTAAGTACTTCTAGTACTGTAGTATTAGAAATACTTATTATATACCCTAAACAGTAGAAGTTATTCTGGCAATATAGATACGAGAATGAATTTCGGAGCCGAGGAAGAACTTTCTGATAGAAGCGAGAGATATAATAATATAATAATAATAATATCCTGGGACATTATTCACACACGGCCACCTGATCCCAAACTAAGCAGAGGTTGTAATATGGTAACCAGATAACTGATATACTACATATACTATTATTTTTGTAAATACATACTTATATAGATATTTTACAACCAGGCTCAGGACAAACAGACATGTTCATGCACACAAATATCTGTCCCGGGTGGGACTCGAACCCACGACCTGCGGCGTGAAAGGCAGAGTATCTACCAACCACGCCAACAGGCCCGTCTTGATGACGATGGAATATAGATGGTGGAATATAGCAATAGGCTTTTCTTTATACAGGCGTTAAACACATAGGAAGTTAAAGCCTACCATCATTCTTCTATAAGGCTGACGATAAGCTTAGGAACATCGAAAATCCTCTTTAGACTCAATCAAAAAGCCGTTTCAAATAACCTGGTTTCCTCGCTTCGAGGTACTTACTGTACAAGTCTTAACCTCGAGGTAGATTACTACGTCACTTTATAAAGTACACCAAGCTCTTTCCAGTTACCTTCAAGATTATTTAGGAACTGAAAGTCACTGACAATATTATTGCCAAGAATCTTAAAGTTCCCAGTAAGCAACAAGCTGAAAAGAAAACATTTTTCTTTCAATTATACGTTCAAACAAAACCTAAGGCAAGTGACATAACGATAAAAATAGAATTCAAAAGGGCAGGCCAGTCTTCATTCAAAAAAGTCAACCACAACTTACTTTTTAGTTGATTTTATATTATGGATATATTGTTTCAAAACAACTTAACATTAAATAAGTTAAGAACGACTGGAAAGCAGTTAAAATAGCCATATCAGGTCTTGCTTGTAAAATCCAAGAAAAGCGCAATATTTTCAACACTATCCGACCTAAGATTGTATGGAGTACTTCGCAGACATATCCTTTGCAATATTAAAGCATTTACTTATATATAAAAAAAAAACGTACAGTCAGTGGTACATATGAAAAGTTTAGCTCCTAAATAAAAAAAAACTCAAAATCTGTTCACGAACATCGAAACAATTACGTAATACAAATAAAAATGTACTGTTGATACTATAACATCTTTCTTTTAAAGATGGTTAATAATTTAAATTGTCATAAATAAAACTCTTACAGTTTGCGTATATAAGCACATTATACTTCAAACAAAGTGTAAAAGTATGCTACCAAAATATATGATGTACTAAAACCTAGACTGGGATATAATATTTCACTCCCGAAACTGGCGATTTTACCCGTAAATATTTCAGTTGAGCCGTCGAAAACGCGTATTGAAAACTTTGCCCATTTTTCAGCAGACTAGGCATAAAGTTGGCGTAAATAAAAAGCAGCCAACCAAAAAGAGCAAAGCCTTGCTGAAATTGTGTAGGAAAACTAAAAGTGCAGTTTTGTGATATACGACTTTTTGCGCTGGCTTTTTTGTTTATGTGAGAACGTGGTACAATACCACGTTGAATTTTTGAGAATCTATCAGTTTATACATTTTTGTGTCGCTTATCTATACATATAATAAAATCGTAGGAAAGTCAAAACTGTACATTGAATATTATTTAAGAAGGATACTTGGGCGTGATCTACAATCGATATCGAAGCCAAAAATATAGTTATCAGAATTTTTGTCCGTGTGTCTGTTTGTCAGTATGTATGTCCGGGCTAAACTCAAAAACTACTGCATGGATTTACTTCAAATTTTGCATGAATATTACTAAGAGGTCGGGTCAACATATAGGCTACATATTATCACGCTATCACCTACCTATAGGCTACATATTATGACCTACGGGAGAACTGTGATAATTTATAAAATTTAACTCGGGTAAAACCGCGGGGCACAGCTATAATTAATATATCTTTTTGTTATTACCGCTGTATTTCTTCAAAATAAATCACATCGGCTTGATATCGTCCACCGCTGGACTTAGGCCTCCCCTAAAGGTTTCTATAAGGTTGACGTAGTCACCGCGCTTGGCATGCGAGTTGGCGACCGCTGTTAGGTGGTTCACAGGTGGCGCTGTTGCCCAACTACCTTGTGTATCCCTTGTTGCCTTTTACGCCACCCCCGGAATGGTGTGGGGTGGCCCTGTAATTTTTTCTAGATTTTTTCTAGACCACAGGGCTAAATAAATATGATAAGTTAATAAAAAAAAACTTGAGAGGTGTCAAGGGACACCCGGATGGAACGAAGTTATTTCTTATTATTTATTATGTACAAAAAACCTGTATACACTCAACAAAAATGATCGTCGCAACACCACACTGTTCAATGCGAAATAGAAATGAAAATATCTGGCTTGCTTTCTATAAGAGAGGGAGAGAGAGAGAGAGAGACAGACAGAGAAACATGCGCACGCCGCACAGCTGCAAAAAGTGTCGTGACAACTTTTCGTAAGATTTTTTTCCATCTAGCCCCCTTTCACAACGCGCGATAAGGAACTTCGTTCCAATAAAACTATTTGCACCGTGGTATATTTGCATAGCAGCGATTACTGTTTTGCGTGTTGTAAACTAGTCGAATAGTTCCGTTTATAGTCGTTAGACGCGCGCTCATTGCTAGATACTCTCATCGGTCCTTAACTGACAAGGTTAAGTGACTAGGCTCGCGGTCAGTCCGAAAATGGGTGACCACCAAAGTGGTTTACCTATGAGCATCTCCGTTCTTTGGAGTGCATGTTAAACTGTCGGTCCCGGATATAGTCTTTAGACAACAGTCGTTAAGTTATGTCAGAGGCCTAATAGGTGGTATGAACAACTCTGACACTAGGGTAACCACTGCCCATGAATAATAATAACATGCTGGGACATAATTTAGACACGGCCATCTGATCCCAAGCTAGAAGATCAGAGCTTGAACTATGGAAAGTATAGTCCATAGACAACAGTTAAACTATGCCAAATGCCTACTGTGCGGCTTGAACAATTCTGACACTTTTTAATCGTATGATAAAGTAAAAGTAAAGAAAATGTATGGTTATCAAAATATCTGACTGAATAACTCGTATTGTTATCAAGTATGTAAAAAAGTGTAATAACACTCACGTTCTACGCAATTATTTAAAAAATGACGGACCTGTTGCCGTGGTTGGCAAAAGCTTGTTTTTCGCCGAAGGTCGTGGGTTCGATTCCCACCCAGGACAGATTATTGTGTGCATGAACATGTCTGCTTGTCCTGAGTCTGAGTGTAATTATCTATATAAGTATGTACCTATTTACAAAAGAAAAGTAGTATATGTAGTATATCAGTTATCTGGTTTCCATAGTAATAATGTCCCAGCATATTACTTTTATTACTTACTTTTAAAAATAGCAATGTTAACTTATACGGTAGTATTCCCTCCCCAGCTTTACTTACATAGTTACTTCCTAACAATTTGTTCTCACATCTCGTAACTAAACCTTAAGAGTCTCCCTCACCCAAATTAGTTGAAACAGTTGAAACTTAAGGTGGGGTTTCAGTACAGCGATTAATAACGTTAGACACATGACAACGACAGTTTAGTTACGTAATTAGACAGAGTTGGACAGTTCCGGGATGAGAATACGTAATTGAGTTGGGTATTACTTGTGTGAGCTTTTGGCAAAGCTTGTCACGTATTTTTTTAACACATCCACATAACTTTGCTGCTATGCAATAATTTGGCATTTGTTACAATGAATTTGTTGTTGAATACAATTGCAGACACGAGTGGATGAAGGTGTTATGTCGCATTTGTTTGTACAAATAACCCATTTAAATTGCATATTTTTTCTAATAACTTTTGATACTGGCAAAGATACACTCACATTTAATAAAAAAAAAATCATAGTTTAGAATTCTTATGTTCAAAACAATGAAATTAAAACAAATTATAATGAAGATATTACCTATACAACATACCTATGTAACTTAATTAACGCACACCCTGAAATTAGTTTGTTCAGATTCGTTTACTGAATCGTTTTATATAATTTTTTATATAGGTAATTTTTAATATCAAAAATAATTAAAACTACGGATTTTATTGTCATATTAACCCTGTACAGTCAAAACAAATTGAAATGGACATTGTAAGTCAGAGTAATAAGACTTTTAAAATCGCAGTTTTATTAGTATTCATACAAATTCCATCATTCAATACATTATAAAGAAAAATAAACTTTATTCCAAGAAACTAGTTTAGTAAATAACAATGCATGTACATGTTAAATTAAAAAATCTGTGTATGTATTATGATTGCAACATAATATTCTAATTGGGGTGTTTGAGGGCGTGCGTTAATTACGTTACATGTTGTATAATAATTGTGATTTTTTGTGAAATTTATGTTCCTGTTTCTGAAACAATCTACGCTAAGCACTGCCCGGGGGTCACGTTTTCATTTTAACGGGTACCTACTAGAACTAAAGCATGGGAGGTAAAAAACATTGCAAAAATACATAAAACAAACTTCGTATTAATCAAAATTCGCATCATTCGTTCATCTCAGTTTTGTTTACAAAACTTTCATTTACGATTGGAATTGTTTTCATTTAAAATTGAAAACATGCGAATTGCGAAGCGCTTCCAATACTCAATATCTGTAAAGGGATCAAATAAGCATACGAAACAAGGAAAAAAGTAACAATATCTCTCTACGGAATTGCGATAGGAAATCTTATGATGGCGCATTACGGTTCCAAATTGCATCAAATAATATTTCTTTTTTCATGGTAGAGGAAATTCGATTTTATAGAGATAGTGTTAGGGTGGGAATTTGAATGCCAATGGTGATCCTCATTCAATAAGCCTGAGAGGTAAGGTTATATTAGGGTTGCCAACCTTAATATTTCTTGTTGAAAACAGATCTTGTTATGGTCAGCGATTATTTAAGTGTACTATTAAGCACTCGTAGGTTTTGTACAGACGCCAGCACATCAAGCTACCCCAATCTGTCAAATTTGCCTAATTGAAAGTGAACCTTATGCGTAACTGATAACGTTGAAAATCTATAAAAGCAATTTGACAGATTGGGGTAGCTGGATGTGCTGGCGTCTGTACATTAAAACTCCGATATGTGTTCCACAATATTTAATCGAGTAAGGTAACGTTCTAATTGCGAGGCGTAACAAGGAATGAATATTTAATATTCTCCTACCCTATTTATATAATTATCAGTGATAAGCAATTGAGAGTCTTATATCGATTAATAATAGTTTTAAGACGTAAAATTACTATCGAATTACTATAGTTTGATACAATGCTTATCACTAATTAAATAAATATTCACAATGTAAATATATAATTATAATATAGCCACTACGTCATAACCGTTGCGCGGCTATTGAGTACATCTGGTAAAGAGCAGACTTTAATGAGTGTGGTAAAGCCGGGATCAAAAGATAGTCAAAAACGACCAATTTAGAATAAAGGCGTTTCTTAAAATAAAGGTTATAGGCAATGAATTAATTGCTGTAATTATTTTTGTCCTAAACCCCAAGCTCATAACAATGTAAAGATTTTAAGCTTTGCTATTCTTAATAGGCGGATAAAACCTAGAACAATATAAAATTTTGACAAATTAATACAAGTATAATACATTTGTATGTATTATACTTGTATGATGACGGTCACCGTAGCCTAGTTGGTAGTGCTCCTGCCTACGAAGCTGGTGGTCCTGGGTTCGAATCCCGGTAAGTGCAAATATTTGTGTGATGAGCACGAATATTTGTTTCTGAGTCGTGGATGTTTTCTATGTATATAAGTATTTATCTATCTATATAAGTATGTATATCGTCGCCTGGTACCCGTAGTACAAGCTTTGCTTAGTTTGGGGCTAGGAAGATCTGTGTGACACTGTCCCTAGATATTATTACTAGATATTATTATTTAATTGCCTGTCTAAATAAGTTGGCAACCCTAGGTCAGACAGACGGATTGAATTGTGTGTCGCGCGGCTCTCCATGGCTCGCCAGTTTCCATTGCCTGGCCTTTAAACATTCCATTGAAATGAGAGAATATTTGCAGTAGATATTTACAGTTTTTTAACTGTCTTTGACGTTATATTTCTGTATACATATTAACTATGGTGAAAAGATTTTCTTAGTAAGATGTTTGCAGAGTTTTATTTCCGTACTAGCTGTGCCCCGCGGTTTTACCCGCGTTAAATTTTATAAATTATCACAGCTCCTTCCCCGTAGGCGATAGCGTGATAATATGTAGCCTATATGTAGACCCGACCTCTTCGTAATCTTCATGCAAAATTTGAAGTAAATCCATGCAGTACTTTTTGAGTTTAGCCCGGACATACATACAGACAAACAGACACACAGACCAAAATTCTAAAAACTATATTTTTGGCTTCGATATCGACTGTAGATAACGCCCCAAGTATCCTTTTAAAAAAATATTCAATGTACAGTTTTGACTTTCCTACGATTTTATTATATGTATAGAAGATGAATTAATGAAATATTTATTTGCTAAAATATAGGTACAGGGTTATTGGGTACATTATAAACTTATCCAACTAAATTTGACATAGATATATATGTCGTGCAAAAATTTATAATTAATGTAAAACAAATAAAATGTCAAACATTAAAAGACGATACAAAATAATAAAGTAAAAACATTAAAAGTGTATTAGATAAAACATTGGATTAAAAAAAAAACAAAAACAGATAACAAGCATGTCAAATTTTAAAATTTATATTTAAGATATTCATCTGTTGAATAAAAACATCTGTCACTTAACCAATTGTAGGTCTATGATACTTTTTAAATGTCAGCGCATAAAAGAGAGTGTAATATTTATCACTTTCTGTTTCTTGTCTGCCTCATTGATCTAGGGGTAGAGTGTTAAACCTTAGAAAATGGACGATGGTATTCGCGGACTTCGTAAAATTCACCATAATAATAATACTACTACGGTAACCAGATAACTAATATACTACATATACTGTTTCTCTTTTATAAATACATACTTGTATAGATAATTACAAACAGACTCAGGACAAATAGACATGTTTATGCGCACAAATATCTGTTCCTCCGCGACAAGTACTCCGCGACACAGGGATTAATTTTTTAGTGCGGACCGGTCTTTAGACAAAAAAGATAATCCAATGAGAAGTGCCGATCCAGTGATATATCAGGCGTTGGATCGACGGCTGTCAGTGCACTTTGAGATACGGTGTCATGCTACCAACATGTAGTATTCGAGTTCCCGCCTGTCGTGGTTGGTAAATGCTGACCTTTCACGCCGCAGGTCGTGGGTGTGATTCCAACCCAGGGGGGTTACCGGCTAAATCGCTGAACATGGGGATAGTGATCGGCGTTCAAACAAATAAAGGTTAATATTACTGTCTTAGCCGAACTAAATCTATTGATCTAAGCAATATCATCTAGCACAGCGGAACAATACGATTCAGCGTTTTTACTGGGTCTATTTTGTGATAAGGAATCCTACACAGAATGTGGGATTTGCTACGTCATTTGCTTTTATGTTTCAGCTTTCTTCCTCCCCGATTTCAATGTTCCTTGCCCTAGTAGCACATATTAAAGCCCATTGGAAAGTGGCATTAATCTGATCAAAGCTTTGGCCTGCTAAAAGCATTGTGTACTCTGTAAAAGCATTTCATTACATGTAATATTCTTGTAATGTATAGTCTATGGGTATATCCATTATTACAAAGCCCCTTTTGTTTATTTCAATCCTTAAGTCGTAAATTGTTGGTGTTGAATGTCGGTACCCTAAAATTCTTGATTGCGTATGGGTTCCGTTCGTATTGTTGTCTTAATAAAGCGTATGGATATTATTAAATTTATACACAAGGGACTGGCTGCAAGTAAAATCTGTGACCCGAGACTGATCAAAAGATGTGTATACAATTTGAATATGAATATTTTAGGTTATATATTTAAATCAAAGTCAAATATAAAATAAAATATCATCGAAACAACAATACTTTCCTCCAAAAAGGCCCAAATTTCCTGTTTTCGTTCACTCAAAATTATAGCTTCAGAACCTCATTATTTAATACGTATTAAACCTTATCAAAGCCGTACATTACTTCTACGACGTACAATAAATCTTATCCGATCTCATTACATCGTTTGTACCGATCGTTTACGTTACATTGCGTTGTTTGTTCGGTTCAACTGCTGATATACTGTCGTGAGCCAGTAATGGATGTGATAAATTGCGATGTAAGACAATTTGAATTTAAGGGAGGTGGAAATTAATTTGAATAATGGTTTTGGTATAGAGGGTAGGATGATCAACGGTTTATAGAATAAAGCTGGTGTAATAATATATTGTGGTTTTAGAGATGTTACACGCGTGCTAATTAAATGAACTTCAAACTAGAAACTTTTCATTTTAACCTATGCACGGTTACTGGTAAAACACCAACTACCTCGGAGGACTAAATAGCTAACACCATAACCAACAACTTTTGTTCTACGAGTTCGGACGTAACTCAGTACAGACTCCAAATGACGAATGAAGTGGAACTATTCATTTCTAACTCCTCCTTTTTCTTTCTGATTAAATTCGTTGCGGGATCCAAGACAGTTGTCGCGATTCCCCGGGCCTCACCGCTCAGTGTCATGTCATTGTGTGCCACTGTTGATCCTGGCTTACAGGAGTTGCAGTGGTGGGTAAGAGGGAGGGACTAGTCCCTGACTCCAAATGACAACGTTAATAACCTTTGGAGGAGGCATATAGGCGTCCATTTGTGGACGCTGTCAGACTGATGATGATGTAATACTTATTATAGTTACGCATGTGTGGCGCAGCGGTTAACAGTCGCCTCGCCACTTCGGGCCCCGGGTTCGATGGTCGCACAGGACAAATGTTTGTGTGATCCAGAAGTAGTTGCGCTGAGTATAGGCGTGCTTTGTATCCGTAAATTACATGTTTGTTTTTAAAAAAAAAAACTAAAATAATAATATAATTGCACAGAACATCTAAAATACATACAATTTCGGTTTTATTGATATTACTAGTTAGCGAGACCCACTGCCATGAAACTGTTATACAGCTATTAAAGAAAAATAACTCAATATAAAAAACTAGCTGTGCCCCGCGGTTTCACCCGCGTTAAACTCTATAAATTATCACAGCTCCTCCCCCGTAGGTGATAGCGTGATAATATATAGCCTATATGTTGACCCGGCCTCTTCGTAATATTCATGCAAAATTTGAAGTAAATCCATGCAGTACTTTTTGAGTTTAGCCCGGACATACATACAGACAAACAGACACACAGACAAAAATTCTAAAAAATATATTATTGGCTTCGATATCGATTGTAGTTCACGTCCCAATTAAAAAAAATATTCAATGTACAGTTTCGACTTTCCTACAATTTTATTATATGTATATGTAGATACCAGGGTAAATCTTTGTGTAATGAACACGATTATTTTTTCAGTGTCTGGGTGTAATTGATCTATAACAATTATGTATTTAGAAATATATAAGTATGTTTATCAGTAGTCTGCTTGTCATGGTTTTGTCGGGCCTGTTGGCGTGGTTGATAAACGCTTACTTTCCACGCCGCAGGTCATGGGTTTGATTCCCATCCAGAACAAATATTTATGTGCATGAACAAGTCTGTTTGTCCTAGTCTGGGTGTAAGTAAAATAAGTATGTATTTACAAAAGAAAAGTAGTATATCAGTCTGGTTTCCATAGTACAAAGTCGGCTTAGTTTGGGATCCGATGGCCGTGTGTGTGTAATTTCGCACGATATTATCTATACATATAATAAAATCGTAGGAAAGTCAAAACAGTACATTGAATATTTAAAAAAAAGGATACTTGGGGCGTGATCTAAAATCGACATCGAAGCCAAAAATATAGTTTTTAGAATTTTGTCTGTGTGTCTGTTTGTCTGTATGTATGTCCGGGCTAAACTCAAAAAGAACTGCATAGATTTACTTCAAATTTTGCATGAATATTACTTAGAGGTCGGGTCAACATAATTATAGGCTACAAATTATCACGCTATCACCTACGGGGGAGGAGCTGTGATAATTTAAAAAGTTTAACGCGGGCAAAACCGCGGGGCACAGCTAGTTATTATTATATAGCATAGTAACCTAGTTTGGGATCATATAGCAGTGTGTACGTTGTCCTATGATATTTATTTGTTTATTTCCCGACTAAGTATTATAAATTAAAACATCCACGTCCTCTGCAGTTAAAATTGCCGTCTAAAATCATCATACTAAAAATAAAGCTGCCGGGCAAGATCATAATTCAATTGCGAAAGTCTAATACATATATAGTTAAGGTCGCAAACAGACATTTTTAATTACACTGGGTACTAATTGCGGTTCTTTAAACAGAACAAGATTCAACCCTTACAAATGGTCGAAATTAAAAAGGGAGACGGGAATTTCTTTGTCCTTTTTTAGTCTGTAATTACCCACATGGGGAACAATATTTTATGTAACACTTTTGTTAATTAACGGCCATTGTTGGTTGGGCTACTGAATTGTTTAAGCTGTGGTTCTCGGTTGGGGTACTAAATTATTTTGGCTGTGGCTGTTACGGTTTTGTGTTTCGAGTATGATTTATTTTTGAGTTTGTGATAATAATGTTGGTGTAATAATTTATGATGTTCTCTTTGTTAATTGGCATAGAATTCGATACTTGAACATTACTTGGAACAATATTTGGTTGGAATAATTCTGCCTCGGTTTACTTGCTTTAAGTCGTGTGGTTTCCGGACGAGATACGGCCATCCCATAGGTACAATCCCGGAGGTATCGTAAATGGCCACTAAGCGATATACTAGGTAGTCTTGCAGCAGTGCCTCCTGAGTACCTACTAGCTACCACCTAACTGCCTGCGGTCACTAACTCGCATGCCAAGCGCGGTGCAATTCTTCTCATCGTGTTGGTAAGAATTAAATAGTACGACCATGTGTCCTCCTATAGATCCCAATTACATTGGATGCCTAGTCATCACCGCAGAAACCTGAGGGCTCTTACTTCATTGTTTTCTATTCTTAATTCTCCTTCTCCTCCTACGTACCTTATTCCTTATTTTCAATATGTATGCTCTAATCACAGCAAAAATCTGCGTTCAACCTTCAACCGTCTTCTACAATGCCCTTCACATTGCACTGATTTTATTCATGATTCCTTTTTCGTGCAGTCTATACTTCTATGGAATGCGCTACTTCCGGAGATTAGAATAATAATATAATATAATAATAATAAAATTTTTATTCAAGAAATAATGTGTACAAAATTATATCTACTTACTTTAAAAATAATTAATACTAAGCTATAGACAATTTGTGCCTGTACTAGGTTAAACCTGTACCACAGGCGTTCTAACGGCTTAAAGGGTATACTTATTCTTTATTAAAAATTTAAACATTTAAACAATATTTAATTATACATACAAATTCAAAAACCTAAGATATAATGTTTAAAAAATTAACTTATTTTAGAATACTAAATAATCCCTCAGTCTCATCATAGCTCAATTTTTGTAAAAAATTGCTGACTATTTTTTTACAATTTGTATTGTTAAGGTTATATATAGATAGTGACTTATTTATTTTATTGTAAAGATATGGTCCGAGAAAAGGATAAAATCTGTTTGTATAAATAAACTTTGACTCTGATGCACTAGTGCAGATAATATCTTTCCGTCTCTTGGTGTTAGTAAGGTTAGCATTGTAAGTGAGTGTTGTGTGTTGTTTTAAAATTGCACGTTTAATAAATAGTTGGCGGACAGTTAAAACGTTGCATTTTTCATACAGAAGGCACGTAGGAAAAAGGAAAGGTCGAGAAGTTGCAACTTTTAGTATTGCTCTTTGGGCACGTTCAATGGTTAACATTAATGTTTTTGGAGCACCACCCCAGGAAGTAATGCAGTATTGAATAATAGATTGACATAATGCCTGATAGACTAGTCTAATCAATTTCATATCAGCAATATGCCGTAGCTTTTTAAATACGAATATGAGTTTCCGTACACGATTTGACAAGGCAAGGATATGTTGTTTAAAAGATAGAGTTTCATCGATAATAACACCAAGGTACTTCATGCTACTTGTGTTAGCAATAACTGGACAGTCGCAAGGAACCAAGGGACTGGGACAATAGTGTGCATATATGTTATCTTGTTTAGGAAGTCTGTGGTTTTTACGCATGCAAAAATTTATAAACATTGTCTTTTCAGCATTTAATGTTAGTAGATTATTTCTAAGCCATTTATTTATTACATTAAACCCATGTTGTGCGTAATAATGAACCGCAGTAGTGTTTGGAGCAGAAAAAATTAATGCTGTGTCATCAGCATAGGAAATTACTTTTCCATGGTCTAACTTTAAGGTACACAGATCATTTATGTAAATCAGGAATAGGGTAGGGCCCAGTATACTCCCCTGGGGGATTCCAAAAGCAGGAATTTTTACGTCCATACTGATGAATTGGTCAATTTTAACACATTGAGTACGGTCATTTAAATAGCTTGCGAAGAGTTTCAACTGGGTGCCCCTAATTCCTAATGCCTCTAACTTGGATAGAAGGTTAGGAATAGACACGGTGTCGAATGCCTTCGCTACATCAAGGAAAATACCAGTTACTAGGTTCCCTTTTCCCAGTTCCTCTGTGACAAAATCAGTTAAATGTTCAACCGCGTCTGATGTGGATAAATTAGCTCTAAAACCAAATTGCATGTTTGAAAGCAAAGAGTTCTTTTCTAGATATAAGACAAGTCTATTGTTTATTATTTTTTCTAGAATTTTGGAAAAGGAAGGTAGTAACGAGATTGGCCTGTAATTAGTTACAAGATCCCTACTCCCTGATTTGTGAACGGGAATAACTACGGCTTTTTTGAGGCATTTGGGAAAAATACCATCAGAGAGGCAGGTTTGAAAAATGAAAGTTAAAGGAGGGACTAGGATGTGCTTAAATCTTTTGAGAATATTATTACTAATGTTATCCCAACCCGCTGCGCCACTGTTTTTTAACCCTACAATAATTCGTTCTACTTCAGATTCATCTGTGTCTAACAGAACAAAAGATTTCCCACTATGAAGTTGAGTCCTTATAGAAGAATAACCAGTCAAGTTAACATTTTGCTCTTTTATTTTATCCCCGAGTTCCTTTCCAACGTTTGCAAAGAACTTATTAGCGTTGTCAGCAGCGATAATCGGTGAGGAGTGAGTGCGTAGTAAACTTGAAGACGATTTATGCTGGTTAGAAGAAAAGGTAGTGGATTTTATAACTTTCCAAAGTTGTTTACTATTTGAACCTGCTTCATGAAGTTGTTTTTTGTCAAACTCAATTTTAATTTTTTTCAACAAGTTATTACAGAAATTTCTATATCTTTTGTAAGATAATTGTAATGTATAATTATGTGGAGATTGCTTAACTCTTTTATGTAATTTATCTCTGTGTCGTATACAACGTAAAAGGCCCGGTGTGATCCATGGCTTAATGTTAATATTTTTCCTACTCAATCTAATTATAGTTGTATTACGTAAAATTGCTTCTTGCAGTTTATTAATCACGTATAACAATGCCGTATTAGCATCAGCAGAATAGTAAACTGGGTCAAAATTAATATTGCACAAATCACATTCAAGGTTACACATGTTTATGTGTGATTTTTGTTGCGATTGCATAAACTGTTTACGCAGCGATAATTCAAGTGTAGTGAGAACTGGATAGCGATCAGTTATTGTGGCGTTGGTAACAAGGGTCAAGCTTGGTAATTTAGCTTTAAGCAAGACGTGATCTAAACAAGAACCACTCTGGTGTGTTGGAAAAGTGTGGGAAGGCAAAAGCCCATGAAACGCACTTAAATTAAGGTAGTTTTCCATCCCTGCATCGATGTTTTCAGGATTGATGTTTAAGTTGATATCTCCAGTTAAAACAATATTTTTAAAGGAGGAGAGAGTTGAGAGTATTGTATTAAGAGAATTATGAAAAGAATGTAAATTTCTAAAAGAAGGAGGTCTGTAAATAGCCACGATTGCGATGTCGGTTCCAATTTTAATAACTAAGCAATTGCATTCCTGTGCAACGGGCTCTTCAACAATGACAAGAAGAGATTTTTTAGTATAGACAACCACCCCATCATTCTGATTGAAGTTGACTGAACTGTTGTAGTTGTTGTATCCCTGTATCACAGGAATATTACCATCACGATTGGAAAGCCAACATTCCGTAAGAATTATTACATCACAGTCCACATTTAATCTATGTAGAAAAATATTAAAACTGTCTATGTTCTTAAAAATACTCCGAATATTTTGTGTTAGTATCGTTAATGGGTTAGTAAATGCGGAAATGTATTGCTTGCAACTTTCAGTGTCACACTGTTTTGAGTCATACAAGCAAATTTTATCTACATCATCAATTAAATTATGCGTCATTGTGTATATCTGTTCTAGTTAAGGCTAATAAACAAAATAAAATGTACGGCGCTCTAGGCGCCCTCATAATCGATTGAGTTGATGTATCTTAGTTCTGCGCTCTTTTTAGCGGGACACTCAATGTCTCCAGTTTTGTGATTGCACGGCTTCTTAAAACGGAGGCATGTAGCACATCTTGGGGCATCACCTTTCTTTGTGCATTCTGCCATTGAATGCCCTGTTTCGCCACAGTGTCCGCACATGGAAACGGTGTCCTTACAGAATTTTGCTGCGTGCCCGTATAGCTGGCATTTGTAGCACCTCGTTACAAGTGTAAAATCACGAACTGGGCAAGAGGTCCAATTTATGAAGATTCTAGATTGCGAAATTAGGGCTTTGCGTATATTAGCTGTGACCTCGATTATAAAATTGCATGTTGTGACATCTTTCTTACCAGACTTGTGGCTTAGTTTCGTTGAGGACAAGAACTCTTCAAAAGTTAAGGATGGTATCTTTTCGGTGACGTTCTGTTCGTAGATACACCGAAATAACTCCTTTTCTGTTAGCGATGTGGGCACTCCGACAATAACAATTCGAGGTTTGCGCTTGTAGGGATCACCAGCTATAAGCCCAGACGACGATTGTTCCACAGCGACTTTTAATTTTTCTGCGTCTTCCTTGGTCTCGGTGTTAATGATGACTCCGCCATTAATCGTTTTACGTAAACCACGCACTTGGAGCTTCATTTGCTCTGGCCGAATAATTTTTTGGATCATGAATTTGGTATCCTCGCTTGACGTAGACTTGCTTGAGTTGTTGGGGTAAATAGCCACGGAATTAATTTGGCTGGGCTTAACAAAATTATTAGAACCCCTCTTTACCATATCGGCAAAAGACGTAGTCCCTGATGATTCCTTGATGGTTTGTCTCAATCCGGATAATTGGTCTTTTAGTTCCCGCTCATCTTTTAGTTCGTCCACCCTGTTAAATGCTTGAATGGCTTTCTGCTTCAAGGACTGGTACATGACAGCCATTTGTGAACTACCATGTTCAACTTTACGGCACAGGTTAGTTATACGTAGTTTTTGCTCTGAGTTGAGCTTACCATCAGTGATGATGGTGCAGACTTCATTTAAATTACAGTTGATGTTAGTCAACCATTTTTGGATCTCGGACGTATAGAGAATGTTCAAAGCCCCACTGTCAGAGTCTGAAGGTGTAGGTTGCAACGGCGCCGGATGTGGATATGGTGAGCCCGCAGGATGCACGAGACCACTGAAGGGACTAGTAATTTTTTTGGTTTAATTATTACACTGTTACTTCACTGTGAGTACATTATTTAAGATCGTCAGTACAAAATACATTACACTGCAATGTCCGACATAAAAGGAGGTCAATATATTCAGAATAAGTATTAATTAAATATTGTTAACGTACACGTCCACCACTGTGCCCGACTAAAAATGAATCTACTACTAGACTAAAAATGGCTAAGAGTCGATTCTCTTTCAAAAAGAAAACACGTGAGCACATTTTAAATGAAATAAATTCAGAAACCTCTCATCAGTAATCTTATTTATGTATATATTAATGTATGTATTTAAATAATATATATTGTTTAATATGTATAAAATTATATTTTTAGTAAGTAGTTATGTATTTATGATTATATAGAGTACAAAAGTATCTACAATTTACTTAACCCTTTCCCGGGCAGTGGGGATATAGTTAACACCACATTTTGAACTCTATTAGCTTATAATAAGGTACAAAACCAATAAATGAGAAATATACCTACTGCCTTGTAAAGGGTTAAACGTTCATTCGTACACCTACCATATCTCTGCATCACCCAAAGGTCGACTGGTAGAGAATGCCTTTGGCATTAAGTCCGCCTTTGTACAGTTTGTGTACGAAAGTTTAAAAAAAAAAATGAAAAAAATATCTGTCCAATTGGGCAACGCTGACCACTTTGACTGAAACGTCATACAACTCCTGAAGGGAACAAGAGACTGGACAGGAGCGACAAGCAGGTAAAAGTGCCATACTTTGGGGTGACACGCACTCGCAGGTGTTTTGTGATGTGGGAATGTAACCCCATCTGCACATGTTTTCTTTGGATCTACCAACCTGGGTACGTAGTCTATTAAGATGATGATGATTATGATGATGATTACATGGTTCAACAAAAGTGGTATTATGAATATTATGATAGAACTGCCTCTTCGAATGAAAAGAATTATAATATTTTTTATATGTTGATGTCCTCCCGACCGAATTTCGGCCACGGCGCCCAGTCTTAATGGAGACTAGCCAATTGCGCAGGACATATTAAAGTGCACAAGTTTGTGCGCAACCACAGGGGCACTTTCTATTCCATCACTCTCATAATCCGATGGGACGCCTAGCGACACGACTGGAAAGAGTTCAGGTACAGGACCGACGGCTTCACGTGCTTTCCGAGGCACGGGGGTGTAATACAGCCAACTTCCAGACTTTGGGCTGATACTGAGAAATTTCTTTTTTTTTACGGAAAAATCCCATAATCACTTTTTGGCCCGACCCGGGATTTGAACCCAGGACCTCATTATCTGCGGTTGAACACGCTACCGCTAGAGAGTGTTTTATATGACTAGGTCAGTAAACAATTATTATTCATCCCAACCAATGGTAAGTGGCCACTGTAGCCATACCCCATACCTCAGTCTGTATCTCAGAGAGTACTTAAAACGTTATAAGGGCCTGTTTTGCTATGGACGTATCTGAGCGAAAGAGAGGAATTATAGAGAACTAGGTACTATTTTCGTACATACCCATGTACATTGTTATATGTCTTGCTTAATCAGCTAGTTTCCATTGAAATTAACCAACCAAAACAACATTTTGCCGGAAGCAATGAAATAATGAAAATTACAGGTTTTATTTTTTATTTTTTTTAATTGACAACGCCCGCACTAGGGTATCTAATCCCTATGTCGCGGGGTACTTGACAAACATTTCATAGACGGACAGAAATTACATCCAGACTCAGAACAACTATTTATGGGCCACACAAATAATTGTTCGGCGCGGGACTCGAAACCGCGACACGAAGCGGTGAGGCGACTGTCTTAGCCGCTGCGCTACACGTGCAGTCGAAAGTCGAAGGTTTAATCTAGATTAAATAAGATTTATAAGTTTACACCAATTCAACTCATTCAATTCAATTCATTTCATTTTACCCAATTCATGTTAAAGATATTTGAAACTTGTTTTCAGTTTAGCATGTTTAAATGCTAAAACAGAGAAATTAATCATAGTTAATTTTAAAAACGATGACTTAAGACGTAGTCATAAAATACATAAAATTAGAAGCGCCATCTGTTATCCGATCTAAGAATTGGCATTCGAGCCGTTGATATCCGTATAGGTTTCGGTAAGAAGGCGGTAAAAGCGTCATAATTGCGTTAAGAAATACCGAATGGATTGTATGAATCCTGTCTGCAGGTGCGGTGGCGGAGTGGTTGACGCACATGCGGTCGGATACCCCTTGGTTCATGGGTTCGATTCCCACCCGCACTTATATTTATACAACTCATTTTAAGATCTATGAAACTAATTTTATATTAATTACTGGACTTGAATTTGTTCTATTTTATGTATGTTATTTTTAATTAAACCTAAAGATAATCTCCTTGAAAATAAATTAATACAAGCTAGCTAAATATCACTACCATTATAAAATAAATTGTATAAATGTTTTAACATTCGGTGGACCTAAATATCTGTAATAAGTAACTAGAAATAATAACTGTATTACTACAACCATGTTCTGACTACTTACAAGCGCTTTTTTAAAGTCTACGCGAATAAAAACCTTTTTTATTTTATTTTATTTGTCAAGTTATCAAATAATAGAATTTTAAACTCAGTCAGACATTATCATATAGCATGGCTTTGAAGTCCAATTAATAAATACAATTAAATTTCACCATCCATGAAATGGTAAAAGGAAAACAGAATAAGCAATAATAGCACCTTTTCTCAAAGCTTTAGCCGTATAATTTTATTCTTCCAAATATTTACAGCTGCCGCGTGTGCGAACCTTTACAAACATGTTCGCCGAACCCTTGCTCACACAAACGGGATTATACTCATAATAACACCTCTAATTATTAACTTTTATGGAAAGTAATTAAGTCCATTATCGGATTAAAAACGCCTTCAGTCATTGGACGTAAAAATAATTTAAATTTTTCAAATTATTTTTAATGTACCTTTTTTAGCCTCCTTGATAGAAGCTATCTGGATTGGTAGAATTTAAAACGAGATTTGTTTCAAAGTCTAGTTGTTGAGTTTGTATGAGTATTAATTATAATAATAATTCTTTATTTGTCTTAGATAAAATTATTTATTTATCTCTGTGTCGCGTGGTACTTTACAAACCTATAATTGACGGACACATAGTTCATCCGGACTCAGAGCAACTATTTATGGGTCACTCAGATAGATGTCCTGCGCGGGAATCGAACCCGGGACACGAAGTGGCGAGGTTACTGTCTTATTAATATAAGGAGATATATATATATTGCAGAGAGTAGTCTCTGATGTAGGTAAAACATGTTTTTTAGATCACCAACCTACTAAACCTACTAAACTAATACCTGAGGGCACCCATAAGGGTGCCCTCAGGTATTAGTCGCTTAAATTAAGCTACTGGTTGAGAGCCTTTAGCGCTAGCCAACTGCTCGTTGTTTTCAATTCTTTAATTTTAATATACAATTGCTAAATGTTACAATAATAGCTTAGTAACTTGCTATATATTATTTATTTAAGGATATTAAAAATATATGTGAAGAAACAGACCGCACGGACGGACTAATTCAAAATATTTTGTTGCTTTAATTACTGTGTTTATGTAATACATTGTGAGCTTGACAAGTACAAGTGTATGTAAATACCCAAGTGCTGAATAAATTTCATTATTTCTCTGGAGGATTTCTACTGGATTACAATTGATAGAAAATTTAAGCAAATAACAGGTTATATATTATAGATTTTGTATGGACTATTGTTAATTTGGAAGGGGGAAGCGCGAACTTATCCCTGTTTCTTAAGTAGTGGCGCTGTGAGTAATGGTCTTTATTTATTGGGATGAAATTGATATATTGTTAAACTTATTTGTAGGCAATTTTCTGATATCACTGGAAAGTCAGTTATAGACTCGTATAAAAGAATTAATTATTTTGTGAGGAAAACTAATTAGTAGGTTTTTTTTATACGCTGGCAAACAAGGTATAGGTATATAATAATTTTCATACAATCCGTGTACTTATACATGTATATAACTAGAAAGAATAATAATAATTTTATTTCGGATTACTCCATAAAGTGTTAGTTATAAAAGCCTTATCCTATGTTAGTATCAATGTTTAATCAAAATTCTAATTCTAATTAAAACAAATAATCTAGTATTTAACAATCATAAAATTAAAACAATCATAATAATATATACAACTATATAAAAAAAATATGTACAAATATGTTCGGACTATTTACAAGCGCTTTTTTGAAGTCAACGTGAATAAAAACCTTTTTTATTTTATTTTAAAATGGTAAGTGGTCACCGTAGCCTATGAACGCTTGCTACACCAGGGGCATCATTAGGGCGTTGCCGACCCTTTAGAAACCTTACAACTCTCTGTTTGAAGGGCCCCATGCTGTAGTCTCTTGGGAAAACCGTAACAGGGAGTTCATCCTCACAACCTCAACGTACGTGGGAGGAAGTTTTGCTGAAAGCGAACCGTACGTTTGAGGATGTGAGGATGAACTCCTTGTCTGTGGCGAGAGGTGCTTGTCTAGTTAGATACTTGTCTGAATTCCAAGTTATGTATATAAATAATGAGTTATATTTGACACAAATACATAACCCTTGAGTAAGATAACCCAAATCTTATCTGCTTGGTTATAAATTCAATATAACTAACTTAAGTTTGCTTTATATGGAAAGTTATCCTTAACAAGTTATCTTGTACACAAATTGCATAGAAACTGCACATAGAGCTCAACTTTGAACAAAGTTTTGTACACGCTACATTGCGGTCACGACTTTCTGCCGCGACGTCATAACATAAACTTCGTTTGGTACAGACGCCAGCACATCCAGGTACCCCAATCTGTCCAATTTCTTTTATAGATATTCAACTTTATCACATAAGCATAAGGTTCACTTTCAATTGGGGAAATTGTACATATTGGGGTAGCTTGACGTGCTGGCGTCTGTACATTAAGGTAATTCAAGAATAAACTTATCTAATTTCCAAGTTAACCTCGTAATAAAAGTGAACTATGTGACTGCACTAAGTACCAATTGCCAAAATGAAGTAGCAGTGGGCGGGGCACATATCTCGTTGAACCGACTATCGCTAGGGCAGAAAGTTTCTTGAGTGGCTACCACAAATCGGAAGACGCAGCATGGGTAGACCCCCTACAAGGTGGACCGACGATCTGGTAAAGTTCAGCACAAGACCGACCTTGATCCTTGGGGGAGGCTGTTGTCCAGCAGTGGATGTCTTTCAGCTAATATGATGAAGTGACTGCAACTGATTAGTTGCCTCGATACTACTTCGGTACCCTTCGTATTACTTTATTTATTTATTTTATTACGGGTTCGATTGTCGTACATAACAACTATTTATTTCATAACAAGCAATACACGGTCATAAAATTAATTTCATGCTAGTATAGTCCCCCGTGATAAAAAATATAATTAAGCAAATGCGGGTGTTATTAAATAAAACCGGCCAAGTGCGAGTCGAATTCACGCACGAAGCGTTTCGTACCATTATCTATAAAAAATAGCATAAAATTCACGTTTGTTGTATGGGAGCCCCCTTAAATATTTATATTATTTTGTTTTTTAGTATTTTTTGTTAAAATTTCAACTGTCCAACTATCACGGTGCATGTGATACTGGTGACAGACGAACAGACAGACAGCGAAGTCATAGTAATAGGGTCCCGTTATACCCTTTGGCTACGGAACCCAAAAAAAACAAAAACCCACCTTATTAGCCAAGTAACCCGCGACACAGGATCTATTTATCTGTTAATGTAAGATGTGCAACATAAATAAAAACTGAAGAAGCTGCGATGAAAGCTCTTTGTAAGCATATGACTGAATATCCATAAAAAGTAGGTACTATTAATTTCATACTGTTTTAAAATTTAGCAGTTTGGATGAAAAGCAAACATTTTTTTTTGTGTTCTTTGGAAACTAATGTTCACAGATTACATAGTTTCATGCATACGTAGATCTTTTTCTTCCTTCCTTCTTCACGTCTCCGTCGTATTTACTATGAAAAAGATATGAGTCGTTGCAGATATACTGACAGAAACTACGCTGCGGCGTAGTTGTTAAAATATTATAATGATAGCTATCTAAGAGTACTATCGTAAGAAGCTACGTGCGGCGCGGCGACTGACAACTTTGAATATTCAAATGCTACCGCGTAGGTGCTACGGCGTAGAGCGTAGGTGCTAAGAAAACAAACCAGCATAGCAAGCGAAGATTGTTTGACTTACGAAGGTTTCTCGGGAATATATAATGCGCATTTGGTGTGCATTTATTTATTTAAATTTGCACCATATTTACACATTAAACTGTCATTTACAACAGTTTTAGAAAATGGAACAATGCCTCAATGTGTCTTTTTCCGCATTGGCGCCAAAAACCTTCCACAATGATTTTCTGTCTTTTTATCCAGAAGCTGCCATATTGAATAAAATCACGTATATAATAAAAATATTTAAGTTAATTCTCTCAAAAGTTAAATATATACATTTCAAATGTTTTTAACTGACTAGAAATAACCTTGTGAGAACTAGAGTCTGTGGTAGACTTCAAGACTTGTATGACTGATCTCCAGGCTCTCTCCTTTCGGAATATAATTTCATAGTATATGTACATGACATTGTAAAAAGTTTGTGAAAGGTTAGTAACAAAGAGAGTATTTAATATTATTACATAATAAAATAAAAAAGGTTTTTATTCACGTAGACTTTAAAAAAGCGCTTGTAAATAGTCAGCACATGTTTGTAGTAATATAGTTGTATACATTATTATTTCTAGTAACATAGATATTTAGGTACACATTGTACCATACACATTGTTATTTAGGTACAGAATATCACCCTTCCTGCGTAGCTCTCTTGTAAAGCATTAACTATCAAATAGATATATCACTTCAGATCCACTACTGTATGTGGGTATATGATAATCCACACAATGTGTATATGTAAGTATGTATATGTAATAAATTCCTTAGAGATCGTTAGAGTGCCGGACGTAGTGACTTATTGGCGGACATTGCGCTACGCTCTACAATCACCGCGTATAGAATGTAGAGACGAATGGACGGAACTTGTGTGAATGAGTGAACATTTATCTTGAGGTTAAATTACTTCGTCTTTGATTCTAAAGTGTCTTCTCCGGGGTATCATTTAAATTCATCTATCTTCATCATTCATACATGCGTACTAAAAATAATTGAAAAAAAAAACATTGTGATAAAGTCAAAGTCAAAGGTACTTTATTCCGTAAAATTTTTACATTTATGTGGAATCGTCATATTTTTTTACCTTACCGTGCAGTGCATGACGTGGCAGCTACTGAGAAACACTGCCAGAAAACTCAGTAGGAATCCTTTTTTTAAATAAAATATACTTAAGATTAATTACAATCATGTGTGTTGACTCAGAACAACTCAATCCCAAGCACTTTTATCACTTAAATAATCAGAAATTTTGTAATATGCCCTGCTACACAATTATTATTATTTGGCTTTAATAATTCTGTTAAACTTATTCGTAGACAATTCTCTAATATCATTGGGAAGTTTGTTATAGAATCTTATACATTGCCCCATAAAAGAGTTACTTATTTTGTGGAGACGGGTAGTATGCAATATGAGATTATTCTTATATCTAGTATTTACATTATGTGTATCGCTCCTTTTACAGAAGTAATCTATATTTTTATGCACATATAGTAAGTTTTCATATATATACTGAGATGGTATAGTTAGAATGTTGACCTCTTTGAACTTTTCTCTTAGAGACACTCTCGGGCCAAGATTATAGATAGCTCTTACAGCTCTTTTTTGCAATATAAATATGGTGTTAATGTCAGCAGAGCTACCCAGAGAAGAATTCCATAGGACATTACACTATGAAAATAACTGAAATAAACCATTCTAGATGTGTCAACATAATCTGAAAAAAGAATCATTGTGTTATATAAAATCCCTTCAGTACATTCTACTTAGATGCAAAGCCATGCAAAATATAAACACAAAATTAACAACATTTTAATTACAATACAGACACAAAGCATTGTTAGCATGGTTTCAAGCACCGAAGCGCTGCGAGCCGAAGTGAAGCGTCGCATTTGAATTATTTCTTTGTTGAGTGACAAGGTTTCTTTGAATAGTCCAAGCTACATCAGTGGATACATATATACTACGAAAGACGCCCATACTACCTACGTTATAAAGTCGCTGTAAAGGTCGGAGTGTATCGCTAACGTAAGGTTGAATATACAAAAGGTCAAAGGGGCGTCTGTGCGATGCATGTAGGTTTAGAAGTTTTTGCTGTTAAATATTTTGTCAAAAAGATTTGTAAGATAAAAGTATGTAGCGGAAGTTTTGCTTTTCGTGGACACTTGAATTCATTTGAGCGAAATTTCCAACATACTGACCAGTCTGAAATATGCGCGGCGCGCACGGCTCGAGTTGCGCCTGAACGCGCGCCAACGTGGAAGCGGCAGTGTGAGAAGTGTCCTCCACTGCCGCCACGTAAAAGTAGCTCCGGGAAGACAGTGATCTGTTTGTGGCACAGTCGCTGTGCCGGACTAGCAGGAGTCGGCAATAGGGGACGGCAATCTCGAGCCCACCCAGGGTACGTGTCCCGACCATCTGGGCCATGGCGTAAAAGGGGGGCATCGGAGCAACGTACCCGCGTTCCCGGGGCTCCTCCCATTAAGCGCCAAGAGAAGTCCACGGCAGGTTAGGTTTAGTCGGTGCGAGTCCGACATATCCACCCGCAGACACTTTTTGCGGGTGACATGCCTAGGCATTCCCCTGCCTTACCAAAAAAAAAGTCTCCAATATGCGCAAAAAATGCGCAAACAAACATTATTTATACCGCCGCACGTGTGGCACAGTGGTTAAGACGGTTGCTTTGCCACTTTATGTACCAGGTTCAATTCTCGCGCATGACATCATCATCATCATCATTTGTCTCCACTAATATGCTAGTGGGTGTGGTTTCCGCACTTAGTCCCGATGTGGACCATTGTACGTGAGCCATGGCGGCCTTCATTCCATCCAGCCCACCTCCCTCCAGAAGCATATCAGGTCTCCTAAACTTCTCAGGGCTTCCGTAATAGTTCCCGGTGATCCCAGGGTTTCCTTCCGGATTTCTGTGATGCCTGTGCACTCGAGTAGCACGTGCGCGACCGTTTCTTCAGCGTCCATGCACGCTCTGCACAGAGGGCTGTCAGTTATGCCGATAGTGTGGAAGTGTTTATTTAGTGAGCAGTGTCCGGTGATGGTCCCCACCACGATACGCAGGTTTTTCCTGTTTAGCCGTAGGAGGCGTCTTGTTAGCTTACCATCCAGGCATGGCATTGCTTCTTTGGATTGTCTGCAGCCCGATGCTGAGGACCACCATTTCTCGGATTGTGTGTGTGTGTGGCTCTGTAGCCATCTGCGTATTTGGGTGAAAGGTATGGGCACAGTTGGTTCAGGTCCAATGGCTGTCATGCTCGAGCCCCTCCTGGCAAGCTCGTCAGCAGCATCATTGCCTAGTGATCCGCTGTGTCCCTTGATCCATTGTAGTGTTATAATATTGTTGTGGTATGCCGCAACGTGTTCCAATGCGTTGTGGCATTCTAGTATTAATCCTGAGGTAAAGTAGTTTCCTTCCAAGGATTGGAATACTGAGGCGCTGTCAGAAAGTATACGTATACGAGTGTTTGTGATGCTTCGGGCCTTTATTGTGTGTGCTGCTAGGATGATACCAACACATTCGGCCTGGTATACAGTGTTGAGCAGCCCTAGGGGTTTGGATATTTTGATGTTCAGGTCATTTGAGAAAACTCCCACTCCTGGAGTCGGTTTTTGACCCATCAGTATAGATTCTTGTCTCATTCGGGTTTGGGTGGTCACATAGTTCTTCTGTGAGTTGTATTTTATAGTGTCTCTGAAAGTTGTGTGTTTTTAGGATTTTGTCGCTTGGTGATGTCATCATAGGTTGCCTTTTGGACGCATCTTCGAGAATTCGTGTGTGCTTTATTCTAGAGTCTCTGCTCAGGGTGTAACTAACCATACTGGCTCGTCACGTTGAGATTATTCGCATATCCTTCGTCCAGCTAATCGTACTATAATTTAGCTGGCGTGTTGCAAAATATCTTTTAAATGAAACAAAATATAACAACTGATTTATAGTATTTTAATTCATATTATGCCTGATTATCAAATTTAGACTAATCGATGCAAATATGTGTGGAACAAGCTTAACATTTGTTCAATTATCGTAATAATTTACATATAGGGACATCACTAGTTACTATAAAGATAAGCCCCTTCTCTAATCTTGAAATCGACCAATGGGAACAGGATAGGATTACCGGGAAAAATGATTGTTTCACAAAACAGCTACTTATTATTCATATACAATAATGGATAATGTATTAATAAATTTATATGTGTAATATAATACTAACTGTCGTTTTTATAGAAGATTAACTATTTATTTTTATGTGATTATGCAGATTACATTTATTTAATTAATGAGACTGACCGGATGTGGCATTATTGACGACGCATTTTGGCAATATGGATGGAGGACTGTCAAGAGAATGGCGGCGCTTCGCGCCAGACGCTAACGAAAGAAAAAAGTTGTTTCAGAAGTTTTAAGTGTGGTTTCAGGAGTCCTATAGAAGATTTAGAAGCGAGCGTCGTTTCTGGTGTAATTAGAGTGGAGGATCTGCTGAATGTTGGTTGTATCATTTGTTTTAAAGGAGAGATAATGAAGGAAGCGTCACCTCGTGTTGGTAAGCTTTGAAAACAGGTGAGACTTTACTTTTATTTACAATGTTACATTATTACGTAGGTATGCTCGGTAACTATAGTTGAGTCTAGATGGTAAAACAATTCTATTCTCATTCACGGATATGTTGGGATGAATGGGAATGATGTCCCAAAGTTGTATTACTCATGTATTTATAAGACAAATACTTTAAAAACTAATTCTATGTTTAAACTAACTAGACGATAGAACCAGAATTATATCTATTATTGAATGAAAGCTATCAATGTTAGATAGTAATTAATATAATAACTTTAATTAAAAGTTCCTGAATTATTAACTGGGTTAATAGCAGTTAACTATTTACCTGATGTTAAATCCCTTATAGGGTTAGTTTTGAATACATGTACTATCAGTGGAAGAGAAAACTGATGTCTTGTTTGTTTAAGACCGGTCACTGACAGTCTTATTTAGTTCTCTATGGAAGATAGTAGAGGCTATTCTACAACAGCAAACATGACGTGCTGTGTTTAGGATTAACCGGAAATATTAAGTTTCATAATGATGTCTTGGTACTTAAGGCTGGCCGGCAAAGCAGTCTTCAAAGGGTCTATGGAAGATTAGTAGAACCTTTACAAAAGTTCAAATGATGTTATTATGAAACATCTCTACCTACCATGTTGAAGATCAAGAGATCATTGATTTTTGACAATAATCACAAATGATTAATAACACACCTTCAAAGTATTGATTATACTAATATTGACTCAGTTAATAGTCATATAAGTGGTTCCAATTAGAATCATATTCAGATTTTCTTACTGATATTGAATGCTTTCATATCAAGCGGTCATTACTTGGGTAATGAATACAAAGAACTAAATCTTCACAAGTGATACAAGATACTATTACTTATACAATTGATGTTGAAGTTCAAGAATTGTTGAACCTTGACAGGAATGCGAAGTTCCTTGAGCAGATGACTCACATAATAATAATACAATGATGAAGTATTATTATGGGTTGACTTTGTTAACAGTCAAACCAGTGGTTGCGATTAGAACCATTCTGAAATTAACTTGCTTAAATTGAATAAGCTTTCTGAAGATATTACAACATTGGTGAATCCAAGAAGTACTTATGAAAAATTTAGGCTTCTGTGTTATTACATAAGGTTAATTATAAATGTTTTCCTTGATATAATATATATATATATATATTATGAACTAGAGTCATATATATTTTTGTAATAAATAAGTAAAGGTTAGAGTAGTCAAAAGATTAAGCCCTCTCATGTCTTTTGTTTTCAAAGGACATTGACTATGACTAACAACCTACACAGACCTTTCTGTAATTGGAATAAAAGAGTATCCCTGTTAAGGACAATTGCAGTCCGGAGTGCGGAAGAAGTCTTGACCCTATGGAGCCGAGGACTATTGTATCTCGCGGGGATGCTTTGGGCGAGTACCATAGCCGCAAATAAAATAATATTGAATATTATGATATTCTAGTATAATCTACAAACAAGCTAGAATAATCTAGAGAAGATATAAAGTCAGTCTCAACAATATTTTAAGGAAAGCATATATACTATGGCTGAATTAAACTATTATATTTCAAGATGTGTGAATTAAAACAAACAATTCATTTAGGAAACATACATATAATCTAATTAGACAATATCAACAAGACATTCATTCAATAGGACTTATCAAATAACATAATATCCTTTATGAAAATAAGTTATACTCCAATAAGAAGTAGTATGAAACCTTTATGTTTATCAGAGAAATAATAGAATTAAAACTACATATTTATGGTCTTATATATTGAAATAAAGTTCTAATAAGATTTTAGATAACATTATGGTAATTAATTTAGGGTAAACTAGGTCATTAGTTCTGTCACTCTTGTACAATTACATAAGTCTAGAAAGTTTATTTATGATTAGGATAAAGTTAATTTAGGATTGATTGGTTTGTTCTCCTTTTCAAAAAGTTCTTGGATTACTATGTGCAACATAGGTTCCTACCATACTAGACGAATCACTGGCCAATTTAAATCAACTTGTTTCAATCAAATCCAGCAAGAATATAAATTTATGATTTAAGTTAAGAAAATTTAGGATCATATTAGTATCAAGGAGTATTCCTTATTAGACACATAAGAGTTAGGTTTAGTTAGATACTAAATTGTATGCCGTTAGTTAGGATGATCAGGTACAGCGATAGGGAATACATCAAAAAAAGAATTTAGATTATAGGGGGGTAGGGTGGGTAGGTACAAGGGTACCGTTCATGCTGAGTCTAAGGATCGCTATGGTCGCCTCCTCCTGTACAAAAAGATGTAGTGGAGGCAGTCCTAGCATTGCTTGTAGAGCGGCGGTGGGTGTTGTTCTCATACTGCTAGTGATCGCCACACATGCCAGTCGCTGCAGTTTTTCGAGATCTTTTTGATTTGTGCTCAGATTTGTCCTGGGCCACCAGACTACTGAGCCGTATGTGATAATTGGTCTGATAACAGAGGTGTATAGCCAGTGGGTGACTCTAGGGCTAATGCCCCAGGTTTTTCCAAGCAGTTGTTTACACTGCCACATTGATATGCTGGCTTTTTTGGTGATGTATTCAGTGTGTTTTGCCCAGTTTAGTTGCTTGTCCAAATATATGCCCAGATATTTGGTTTCTGATGAAAGGCTCAGTGGTGTGCCGAAGAAGTGTGGTAACTGTAGTGTCGCTAATTTCCTTTTTTTGTAAAGATAATTAGTTGTGTTTTTGTGGGGTTCACCGATAGTTGGTATTCCTTGCACCATTCCTCTACTATTTTTAGAGCTTGGCGCATGAGATTGCACAGTGTGTTTTCGTGTTGTCCGTTTATTATTATGGTGATATTGTCAGCATAGCCGACGGTGAAGTAATCTTTCTTATTGAGTCTTTTGATCAGTTCATTTGCAACAAGGTTCCACATAAGTGGCGATAGAACGCCACCTTGTGGGCATCCCTTTGCCACGATGGCCCTTGTGGTGTCATTGACTGTAACTTGTACCGCCCTCAAGCTGAGCATGTTGGTTATCCAGCCAGTTAGGGTTGGATTGACGTCATGCCTCTCAAGGGCCGTTCTGATACTGTGGAATAAGGTTTTGTCGAAAGCGCCTTCTATGTCCAGGAAGGCAGCCAGCGAGGAGCATTTGTGATCTACTGCACATTCAATCTTAGCGACCACGCTGTGCAGAGCAGATTCTGTGGATTTGCCTGTAGAGTAGGCGTGCTGTTGTTTGTGTAGAGGTTTTGTTCGGAGGACTCCGTCCCGAATGTATCTGTCGCAGAGTCTCTCAAGGGTTTTCAGTAAGAAAGAGGTCAGACTTATAGGTCTGTATGCTTTGGGTTCTGTGTAGTCAGTTTTGCCGGGTTTTGGTATGAAGATAACTTTCACTTCGCGCCATGCTAGCGGCACATATCTGTGCGCTATGCAGGCTTGGTAGATCTCTACCAGCCATGATGCGAGATGGTCCATCCCCCATTGTAGCAGAGCCGGGAAAATGCCATCTAGGCCTGCCGACTTATACGGTCGAAAGGTTCTTATCGCCCATCTTATTTTTTCTTCCGTTACAATCTTTTGGGCGTTGGACCAATCCTGGTCTGTTGGTGTCCATATTGGTTCGTTCGTCCATGATCTGTTCTCTGAGAGTTTGCAGTCTGGGAAGTGTGTTTCTAAGAGAACCTTACTAGTTTCGTGGTCTGTTGTAGTGTATGTGTTGTCTGGTTTTTTCAACGTGCTGAGGTTACGATCTCTATCAGTTGATAGGATCTTCCTTACACGTGCTGCCTCATCATTGGATTCTATGTTTTCACAGAATTGTCGCCAGGCTGTTCTCCTGGCCCTTCTGATTTCCTTTTTAAAAGTGTTCTGTGTTGTTTTGTATGAATCCCAGTCTTCTGGGGATCTTGAGTTTTTGGCTTGGTTAAATTTTTTACGCAATGCTTTCCTAATTTCACTGAGTTCAGCATTCCACCAGGAGCTTCCCTTGCTCCTGTTTGATGGAACCCTTCGTTTGCAGCATGCATGGTATGCCTCAATTATGTAATTTGAAAGTTTTGTTACAGTGTTTTCAAGTTGTGTGGGATCTGTTGGGTTTGTCGGTATTTGATGTCGCCAGCAATGACGCCAGGAGATTTTTGTATCCGGGTACGTTGGTTCGTCTCGGATTGCGTTTTGGTTCGAGCTTTTTTGGATGAAATGAGAGTGTAAATCGAATCCTTCTGTGGTCGGAGCAAGAAGGTTCATCCGATACGTGCCAGTCAGATATGAGGTTCATCGCGCCTAAGGTGGCCAGCGTTAAGTCTATGATGGTTTGTCCTCGGGCTGTAACCCAAGTGGGTTCTGAGCCGCGATTTATAATGTTAAGGTTAGTGGAAAATAGATATGTGCATAGTACCTCTCCTCTAGGGTTTTGCTTCTCGCAGCCCCAAAGTGGGTGGTGAGCATTTGCGTCTGTGCAGACGATGAGGTTCAGGTTTGCGTCCTCACAGTGGGTTACCAGGTCAGCCATCTCTCTTGGTGGACAGACCTCGTCGTCGCCTGGCATATATACAGAGGCCAGTACGATGTCCGGGGCGTCGCCTTGTGTCTGGAGCCTGATAGCTGTTAAGTCTCTGGAACAGAATTGGGTGAGTGTTGTCGCGGATATGTCTTTGGGTATGTAGACACAGGTTCTCGGTGTCTCAGTATTATGTGTGTCTAGAATCAGCTTACCTCCGATGTTACTGAAGCCGCATATCCTGTTGTTCCTGATCCACGGCTCCTGGATCAGTGCGACCGTTTTTTGTTTGATCTCCAGCGCCCTGCGCAGGCTAGCCGTGGCAGTCTGGCTATGCTGGAGATTTGCTTGAATTATGTCTAGGGGAGGGGATGGCGGGGGCGGCTGCTGGGTGGAGTTAGGGCGAGGCGGGTCCATCGGACACTCCGTCTTCCCCCTCCATCCTGTGCCGGTCGTCATCCGGTGAAGAGGCGAGCAGTTGCTCGGTCCATCCAGGTGACGCGGGTGGTGCAGCACTATCAGCCATCGCGGCTCTCGCCATCTCCTCCTCCAGTTGGGTCATGGTGTAAGTCGTGGTTGTCTCGGTAGTTGTTTCAGTCAGAGTCGGTCTTTGTGTCTGGTCGTCTGTCAGATCTTGTGTGTTCCTAGTCTGGGTGTCTGAGGGTTGGGTCTTGGGGTAGAAACGGACGTATATCGAACCCAGTAGGTACGCTATCCGTCGTTCCCGCGCCAAGACCTTTTCGGCTTCATCCGGTGGGATACCCAGGGTCAGATATGTCCCGTGGTTATCTCCACCGACTGCTGTCGCCCTGTACAGAGTCCACCTACCAATGTCGTACCAGAGGTTCTGACGCCTCAGAACACTCTGTAGCCGCGCTATGTCTCCGTTGTACCTAGGTACAAAGAGCGCGGCTCGGACACGGGTAGGTATGTCGGACTGTTTCATTACCGTCAGTGTCATATCCGAGTTGGTCATTCTGATTTTTGGGACGTTCTCAGTCAACCAGGTCAGGGCATGTCGGTCCTCGCACCACATCTGCACGGTGCCATCCGCTATCCGTGGATATCCGCGGAAGGCCGGGAGTGGAGTACTCGGGTCAGTGTCCATGACGAGGTTTTCTAGGGTCTCCTTAATGTTAGTCGCTTCCTCTGTAGTCATATCTCTGGAAGGAGGAGAGAAGCAGATCGCTACGGCCAGCTCCGCCGGTATGTCCTTCGTAGCCAGCGCATAGGTTCTCCGCTCCCCTTGAGCGGACTGGACTCTCACGCGCTTGGGGCCTCCCTGTAGACCGCTCGGTGAGGCCGAGTCGTCCGGGCGCATCCTCTTCGCCGTGCCCATGCCACTCGTGCTTGGGAGCGGCTCAGAGGTGCTTGACAGAATGTCTGTCAAGGCCGCATTGCGTGAGACTCCAGCCCGCTTTCCTCTCTTCCTGTTTCGGGGCCTGTCTTTCGGTCGTGTCGTGTCGACCCGGGTCCTGTCGGTGGGTCCGGTGGGTCTGGTCACAGGCAGGGATATCTCGCGCTGGATTTCCCCTTCGCGTGGAGGTCCCTGTCCGCGCGTTTCCGCGTCCAGTTGCTTTTCGCGCTGGGTGTTCCCTTCTCGTACTTGCGACCGGTCGCGTACTTCTCGTTCAATCGCCGCTTGCGCGTCGCGCTGGCTCTCGCCTTCGCGTATATCGCGCATGCGGCTATTGAGATTTCTCTCCCTGGCTGTGATTTTTCCGCGCTTGTGTGTCAGCAGGCGTACTTCATCGGCCGAGGAGGAACCACCGGGTCCGTCAACAGATCCGTCTCTTTCTGGGTCAGTTCCGTCAGTCTGGTGTCAATCTTCTCGCGCTGGATTGCCAGCGCTCGAAGTTCGCCACCAAGACTTGAGAGTCGGGCGTCGGCTTTGTCATTTTCGGGGTTGTTAGTCACGCTGTTCCTAACGAGGCTCTGTTGCCAGGCACTCGTGGATAAGTCGTTTTGTGTTTGTGTTGGCGCGTTGGTCGCAGCCGTGTGGGTGTCGTGTGGCGCGTGTGTCGCTGCCGAGGTTGTGTCGAGTGGCGCGTGAGTCGCAGCCAGTGTCTGGGGCGCTAAAGCAGCCGGCCGTTGGCGCGGCATTTAAAATATGCAGCTGGGTGCTCCCCCCAGGATACGTTGGGAGCTGACCGATAAATCGGTGTGGGACTCCCTGGCTCGGCCGGGACCCACCTGGGGAATTATTTTGCCTGACTGCTTCATTTTTTTTTTTCGACGAGAGTTTGGGCTTTTTTGGAATTGAGGTTACCCCTCCTCTGGACCGACGTGGGAAAAAGGGAAAAGGAAGGAGGGACTTGGGGAAGTTGAGGAACACGGGAAAATTGGGTTTGGGTTTCCCTAGGCCTGGGATTTGGCTTTCAGGAACTTCTCCTGTCCGGGACCCTTTAAACTTGGGCACCCTGGGTGCTAGACCGACTCTAGGTCGCCAGGGCTAGGCTATCCGCAACCCGCCATCCCGCCCGGTCGCATGAGAAGAAATGCGTTGACGGCCTGTGCCATCCCAAGCAGTGAAGCTTGGAGTGGCACAGGCAGCCAGTCCGGGCTCGCGCATGACAACTATATTTGTAATTATAATTTAATTTTCATTCAAAGGTTACAAAGACCCATAAATCATATTACCCTAACTAATTATACAATAATTATAATTGACTACACTAATTAAAATAAAATATAATAAAATAAATGAACATAATAAATCTCACAAAATTATAACAATATAAAAATCGGTTTCTAACCAATTTAGATTGGCTGACCTTTATATTGCGTTAGTATTTTATTATTTAAATAAGGACAATCAACCTTATTGGGTATCATATTTAGGACGCTGTTGGCACTGCCGCGAACTCTAGCTACCATAGAGGCTACTCGCTTTCGCATTATGGCACTGAAGCCACCCACTCGTGCTTCCGCGAACATGCCGGATACGCTACAATATCGCGGCAGCCCCACCAGCATCCTAAATGCGTCATTGTACTGAACTCTGAGGGCTTCGCAAGACCTTTGAGTATATGTCTCCCATGGGCCGCAAGTGTAGAAAGATGTGCAATACGCTCTAAATAGTGTCACTTTAACTTCTATGGAACAACGAGCAAACCTACCGGATATCATATTCGCCCTTACTGACAAAGCCCTCCGTTCTCGTTCTATATCTAAGGTGTCATGCAGATCACTAGTGACCACATGACCGAGATATTTAAAAGTTTCGATTCGTTCTAGGGGTATTCCATTCATTTTCATTGGAGGCACACTGGATGGGCGTTTAAAACCCGCTATAAAAACCAAGTAACGGCTCTTTTTGCGTAAAAAGGGCTAGCCCATGGGAGCGAGCATACCTTTCGCATATATGAAGGAGTCTCCTCAAACCACATACAGATGCACTGAGCAAAGTACAGTAATCAGCGTACGAAATAATATTTACACATACATTGTCTATGTAACTCGCTCGCAGCTGAGTGCAACAATCAGTTCGTTGATGTATAAATTAAAAAGTATTGGGGATGTGAGCCCACCCTGTCTGACTCCACATTCCATTTTATAGGGGTCAGATAGCCACCCTGACCACTTTACGTTATTGACCTGGTTTCCATACCAATATAGAAAGATTGTAATCATTTCTGGGGGTATATTTACTTTAGCTAACTTTTTCCAGAGTATATCGTAGGAAACCAGGTCAAAAGCCTTTGACAGGTCGAGAAAACATGCGTACACCGGTGTTTACCGACTCGTATAATACCTTACAGTTTGCTAGAGGCACAGAATTGCACTTTCTGTCGAGAGTTTAGGCCTGAAGCCAAATTGATTATCGTGCAACTTAATATGCTGACTCAACTGAGTCTCAAGCAATCTGTCAAGCACCTTGGCTACTATGGTGGCCAATGATATCGGTCTATAGTTACTCCGATCTGACCTATTTCCCGTTTTATTTTTAACCACAGGCACTACTATAGTTCTCATCAAGTCGGTCGGCAAGTAACTGTGACTAATACATAAATTATATAATAGAGCTAATACTCTTGACGTGTGTATACCGGCATGCTGTAGATGCTCTATGCTAAGACCGTCATGACCGGGAGACTTGCCACGTGACATAGATTTGATTACGTTGTATATTTTTTCGGCAGTTTTAAGGTTTTTATTCACTTAGTCTTCAAAAAAGCGCTTGTAAATAGTCAGAACATGTTTGTAGTAATATAGTTGTATACATTATTATTTCTAGTAACATAGATATTTAGGCACACATTGTATTGATTGAATGAAAACATTAATTTTTTTTTTTTTTCTTCCCGGTATTTCAGAACTGAGCAATCCCAGCGATGGCCCCAATGTAGATCGTACATAAAATTAGTCTTTAAAAGAGTTGGCTTAAAAAGATTTGTGACCCATAAATAGTTGTTCTGAGTCGGGATGTACTCTGTGTCCGTCAATATATGTATATTTGTGATGTACGATTTTTTTTTCTACAGCAATATGGAATTCTGAAGTAGCATAAACTACTGAAATAGTATGGCAATGTGCTAAAGTACTCTATAATTTATATTCTAGCAAATAAACATTTGATTCATTCATTCATTCATACATATCTTTGTTTGTTTTGAGCGCTAGACTTGAAAACGGCACTGAACTTTACAACTTTTAAATCAGGTAAACTACTGCAATGTATAAAAATATTTCATCGTATTGTTTACAAACTATTTCAAAATGTATTCTTTTATTGCAGGTACGTGCAACTTATCTCCTCGCGCCAGTACAAAGGTAAAAACTATAAACTCAGTGCAGTTGTGTTTTATTACACCAAGAGAAAGTATTTATTAAAATCTTTTTACACTTTTCAACAACGTGATAGCTTTGCGAGTGCGGAATTTCTGAGTTATATTTATATCTGCGCTATTTTGGTATTATTTGACATTCTTATTTTAAAAACAGTTAGCCTTGGCTCATATGAAAGTTTTAAATTGCGAAATCTACGACTCAGGATTGAAGTAATAGATTTGAAGTAATAAATTTCATTTATATTATAACAATAAGTCATAACAAGCCTAATCAAATACCTATGCAATTACCTCGCTTTGTTAACCTTTACTATGAAACTATAACTGGGATAGGATTTGGTTTAACTATCTTTAATGTTTAACATATCTATGTTACCCAAACAATGACACATACACTCTTACACACACTGATTCACTTTTTCCTACTCTGCATATATTGTTATCAATGTAGATATAATAGCCATTGTATTTCCTATATATCAATATGTAACCTATGGAGTGGGCTCTAGTGACCTGTAATACAGGTTTTTTAAACCTACCAGGGGCACTCATTAACTAGATTTGACTTAGTTATATCTTTTACTGTTATTGCTAACCTATTTGTCAAAACTTTAGGAGAGAAATAAATGTTTTATTATTATTTTATAAATATACTGAAAGAGTTATATTTTTTTATTGATTACTGCATATTGTACGAACTCTTTGGTCTAGCGGTAGCGTGTTCACCCGCAGAGAACGAGGTCCTGGGTTCAAATCCCGGATCGGGCCAAAAGTGATTTTGGGACTTTTCTGTAATAAGAAATATTTCTCAGTGTCAGCCCGAAGTTTGGGAGTTGGCGGTATTATACTCCCGTGCCTCGGATAGCAGGTAAGCCGTCGGTCCTGTACCTAACCATTTTCCGGTCGTGTCACGCGGCGTCCCATCGGATCATGAGGGTGATGGAATAGAAAGTGCTCCTGTGTTAGCGCACACACTTGTGCACTATAATATGTCCCGCGGAGATGACTAATCCCTATTGAGACTGGCCGCCGTGGCTGAAATTCGGCTAGGAGGATATTATTATTATTGTATAAACGAAATGTACAAACAAAAATATGCATTACGTATTATAGTGACCTAAATATGTCTTCTAGTATCACAAATCCGACCTTTCTCAAATCCTACGACATACAAAGAAAATGAGCAAATACTGTGACTACAGCAAACATGCCTTCACCTTATTCCTCAGCCTAATTCTTTATTCCTGTTCCAAAGACACAAAATAGGTACCTTTTCCCTCAATTACAATATGTACATAGTCTATGTTTAATTAAATAAAGGGTTAATGCAACATTGGTAGAGTGAAACAGTAAGACCGAATACTAGCCCGCTGTAGATTCATGCTCTTTCTGGCCTTCTCCATTAAGTTTCACAGCTGCAACTTTAGGGCGAGATATGCTTAAAAATCAATCAATTGTAATTCGACTTGAATTTACATGGGATCTTTTGACAGTATTCCTAATTGAACAATAATATCTAGAATCATTCAAATCGGTAGACGTAAAGCTGAGAAAGTTTATAACATTATATGTCAGAAAAACATATTATTTTCTCTACTTTAGTTTTCATCATCATCATCATCATCATATAAGCCGAAAGACGTCCACTGCTGGACAAAGGCCTCTCCCAAAGATCTCCACAATTGCCGGTCTTGCGCTATCCGCATCCAGCGATTTCCAGCGACCCGCACAAGATCATCGGTCCATCTTGTATCACGCTGCGTTTTCCGGTTCGTGGTCACCACTCGAGAACCTTTCTACCCCAGCGGCCTTCGGCTCTACGAGCTATGTGCCACTTTAGTTTTAGTTAGTTACTAATTTAGTTTCTATGAAAATACTCACAAATTGCTTAAACTCTAATTAGGAACAACATATTAATGATTGGCTTTTCTACCGTAGTAGTAATTTAGTTAGATAAAAAAATGTCGGTAGCTGAACCTTTTCAGCTACAGACATTTATTATCTAACTAAATTTTAGATCAAACTACAATATCATAATTTCAGCGAAAGTAAGTCCACTGCTGGACAAAAGCCTCCCCGAAGATAGGGGAATTAAACTACAATATACCTTTTGAGTATTACCTAAAACTTAGTAGTGTTTTAGTTAATAATATCTACGGACAATGTCACACAGATCATCCTAGCCCCAAACTAAGCAAAGCTTGTACTATGGGTACCAGGCGACGATATACATACTTATATAGATAGATAAATACTTAAATACATAGAAAACATTCATGACTCAGAAACAAATATTCGTGCTCATCACACAAATATTTGCACTTACTGGGATTCGAACCCAGGACCACCAGCTTCGTAGGCAGGAGCACTACCAACTAGGCTACAGTGACCGTCTAATACGTATTGTTTATATGGTTTGTAAATATTATTAAATATAATACTAGCCATTTAGATACCCATCGAGCTTACTGCTGCGGCACAGTAGTTACGGTAGTCGCTACCATCACGACGCCGTCGTGATTCGGGTTCGATCCCCGCTTTCAGTGTGGCCCACATTATAATATTATAGTTTTCCTGAGTCTTAAGTGATTTATGTATGTCCATGACTCGCATGTTTCTAAAGTCACCCACATCACATGTATTAATTACTTAGTGCAGGCGTAGTCTTTTACAAAAAACTGTTATACATACTTCAAAGTTCGGCATCTAGCGGTGTTAGAATGTTTGCGCACCTGCAATTATAATCCGCTCCGAAACCGAGAAATTTCGGAACGAAGTTTTCTAATTTCGACTACAAATTCGACAAAGTCAAACGTCAAAATCGTATGTAGTTTTTGAGTGAATAAAAGTTAATTATGTTGTATTAAAAGCCTCAGCCACCACTAGAGATCTACCACTAGTACACTTTTATTTAACGTTAGCCCTTAAGTTAACGTGTACCGTTTTACAAGTTATGAATTTCCTAACTTAAGATATTGAAAATATAATAAATAATAAAACCAATATCTTGAAACAATTAACAGATCCCAAACTAGGCAGAGCCTTTTTTTTCATTTTTTTTTTCCATGGTGGAAATGCAAAATGTTACGCATACCCGCCGCTTGGGGAGGCGACGGGTTATGTGGGACTCGCCGGGCTAATCCCGGGATACGCACTAAAACCACCATGGTAGCCAGCCTCACAATGCCTGTAGCGGGGGCTCTGGGTACTCGTGAACGATCTCGCCAGTACCCCCGCTGTACACTGAGCGTCTGAGACTCTCCTCCGGGGACGGGAGGGGCCAAAATGCCTCCTCCCCTCCCCTTCACGCACAAGCGCGTTTAGGCAACCTGAGCTACAGCAGGTTACCTCTTCCCGGGACCGCTTATATAAGACGAGTGGAGTGCCCCTCCTCCAAACGCCAGCGGTCCCAGGGAAACTAGGCAGAGCCTACACTATGGCAACCAGTCAACTGATAAACATGCTTATATATTTCTAAATACATTCACATTTTACATAAATTATGGAAAAAGTGATTTCTAAAAACTACCACATTAATGTTCAGAACTCTACTAAGAAATAACATATGTTAATAAAATAACAACAAATTTAAAAATCTAAATTGTGTTATAGGTACAGCATATTTTTTTATTAAACATCAAAATAAATATTCTGAACCCCCAATTTGAAGGTTTTATTATACGTTGTTTTGGTTATAATAGTCAATAAATAAGATAGCTTATGGTTTTTTGGTGACAATAGTCAGGTTTATTGGTTGATAAAGTGAGTGAAATTACGTCTAATTTATCTTACTGCCTGACTAATATTTCAAGAAATTGTCCAACTGTTAAATGATAGCAAAATTTTCCATAAAACCTTGACATCGTTGTGTAAAATGCTGCAAAAATGTAGGTAATTGGCCAAATTATAGGAAAATCAGATTTATACGGTATTAACCCAACACCTTACTTTATTTTCGTTTTCTTTTCATACAACAAGAAAGGGAAAATGTAATAAGGTGTTGGGTTAACGGAATTTGTGAAAATCTATATTGTTGCTCGTGTTACCGTGTATACACGTGTCTCCTTGTTTCCGCGCAGACATTGTCGGTAATAACAATTTAATATCAAACTTTATACATCCTTAAGAGTAATTAGTAAGTATTTCAATTTAATTCTCTTAGATATAAGGTAATAATGTTCTTTGATCTTTTTATTACCTGCTTTAGGAGATGTTATTTTTTTATTCATCCTAGTTGTAGTAATATCATACAGCCACTTTACATACTTTTTTGAAAGACGTAGTCCACTCTAGATCAGTGAAACTCTGTGTTGCGGGGCAGTACACCCAGACTCAGAACAACTAATATGAGTATGGATCGTACGAATAACTGTCCTGTGCGGGAATCGACAGGGCGCCACACGTGCATTTGTAACATAAATAGTTATAACTCACACGCAACAAACTTCTCCCCGCTTCTTAATGAGTTTGGGTGATCTTAATCACACCCGGGACCACAACGTTTTGTAATATATTACGTAAGATGTTCATAGAATATAAATGTTGTGTCCACACCTTTTTAATATGTCGCTACCGTTTCGTGCTACGCCGTAGCAGTAAAAGAAGTATTACTTCAAAAATAAAAGTTATTAGTAACATAATTCTAATCCCGTGTCTCTTTGCATGCGACTTAACTCTACAATAAATACAAACTACGGCGGTTAAGCGTAAATCTTACTAACCCTGGCAATTTGTTGCTCTCCTCCTTTGGGTGGGCTCTGGGAGGGCGTGCTCGGTGCACAGCGCTCACTGTTCATGTCTTGTCCTAAATTATTGCTCTTCAGTTTGGAAAAAAGTTTTGCGAATTGGTTTTTGTTCTTTTGTTTTGTTAAAGTGGTGGTCCATAGTTACCTTGAACCGACTTCAAAACTAATGTGGGTATCTAGAAACGAATATCGTGTACATTCATTTTTGGTTACCTATCTTCTCAAAAGTTACAGAACTGATCTGAATGTTGTTTTCTGTATTGATTAGATATTGCTTCAGAAATAGTTTTTACAATAACTCTCAATGTTACTGAATATTGTAATGAATGTAGATTAATGTGTTGTATATCAAATGAGCTCTTTTAGTGAGCACAATATAAATATACATACTTTGTTTTTACCTACTTAAAAATCAACTAAGTTTCACTGAGAAGAATAAAATAGAATCAGTTTCTAATATTGATAAAATGAACTTGGCCAATAGTATGAAATAATTTTAACAAATACTAATTAATTAAGTCTAACATTAATTAAGGGTATTGCGCATTTTATATATTGCCTTCGACATCCTTCCAAACGATATGTCGCAAATAACTAAAATATTAACTATTATTAAGTATATATTTCTTTGTGAAGAGAAATGAAGAAATTTGAAATGAAATGTGTTTCCTCCTCATTTAGTGAAGTAAATTTTTCGATTTCAAATCAAGTTATTTTGCTAATTTAAGAAACTAACTAAAAGTGTGCACATAAAATCAACATGACATGACTGGTTGGTTCGTGGTAGGGCTTAAATACAAAATGGCACATTGCCAGATAGACAAGTAGAGTAAAGTCCAGTGGATTGTTTAATTAATAAAATAGTTTAATTCTTACGTGACAAATTTACTATTTATTTTCCTGTTTGTACCATTGCTGACAATGTAACCATATTAGGGATGACTATACAGTCATATACGGCACTCTTCAAAGCAGAGTTATTTGCCCGACCCTATTCCTCATTTATATTAATGATTTCGCTAAGCTATCGCTCCCAAATGGTATGATCAAAGTTTACCGACGATACTGATTTATCTCTATTAGTACATGGAGCAATGGTAGGTATTAATATGTGGTTAATCGGGTGTTAATAGTGTCTCTGAGTAGCTTCGGAATAACATATTTTAAACAAGGAAAAAATCAAGTATATACCATTTTCATTATGCAATCACGATCATACTATAATATAACAACTCACAAACACTACAGACCTCATCATCAATCACGCAATCGCTCAAACTTCTCTTCCTTCTCCTTCTCTTCCTTCTTCTTCTCTTTCTTCATAAACAAACGACATAAAATATCTTGGTGTAACTATCGATGGTAACTTAGATCGATACTTTTTGAAGCCGTCTATATAAGCTTATTTTCGTGTTTCACATATTAAAAACCATGGCTTATGAAAAGCTAAAGCCATCAGTCTATTATATTCTAATGTGGTGCTTTGAAATGTACATCGCTATAGCTAAAAGACAGATAAGAGCCATTTTAAAGGTGTCATCTTCACTACCGAACTGCAACTCTGTGATATGGGGTAGTGAAGATGAGTAATTATACAAAAAGTTTCAAAGTATTGACAGCTATCTGATTCTCACATTTAGATATTGTATAGGATATGAGTTTATTGTATTCACTTTTTTCATAAACAGGAAATATCCGTTTTTCCTATTTATTATGAACATTACACATAAATTGGTTTGAATATTTTACAATATTTATATCAGAAGATGACTGAAGCACTTTTTTGGGAATTGATTACAATAATTTTATATTCTACTAGTGAGGGGACAGATCTACGGACCTAAGGGTAGATAGATAAAAATATAGATTAGTACTTTACTACCAATGAAAACATATAGTATAAGCTTGTTTTTGATACCTTGGCTTACAATACAGTAATTTTTGTAAGGATCCCTATTTTTTTGCACATACAACCCATGTTAATTGCTGGTAATAATGTAATATTCTAATAGATGAAGAATTTTTTTAAATCAGTTATTAGTTGAGTTTATACATTACAAACAAACAAACATACATAAAAATAGAATCAAAATGAAATCACTTCTTTTTATATTATTAATATTCTTTAAAACATCTACTAGCGCAAGCGGGCTAGCAGCTCGCTAAATCTTAAACTTTTTAAAATGCCTGTAACAACGCCTTTGTCCTTAATATTGATATAAAATGTTGCCAGTCTCTTTGTATACTCCGGTATAATTAATACAATCGATACTGTATATAAAAACAAAGTAGGTACGTTAAACAAATTACGAACAGAACTTGTACGTACTTTATTAATTATTAAACGGGAAACTTGAAAGAAATTTGTGCGCACGAACTGAATTAAAAATGTAATTTATGGAGGATTTCAGTTTTGTCGTGTGCTGCAAACGTGTAGGCTTAGGAACTCCTTTCCAACTTAAGTATTTGCAGTAAACGACAAAACTGAAATTAAGTTTTTAATTCATCACATTAAATCATGTCTGATGAATTCCAACAAATCGTTTACCAGGTTTTAATCGGTTTTATTTTTATGAATTTGAAAGGCCCCAAGTAGCTGCTTTGACGCCCACTGACCCAAGAGTAATATGGGTCAAATTGACAGTCACATGGTCAGAATCAACGTACTGCTGTCAATTTTGCATATAGCTGGCAACAAAATAACAATAGTTGCGGTGTGCATCCAACGTCTGCGAGTGTCAGTGGAATATCATTATTCACGGTGTCAAAAGCTTTTTAAAATCAAAATACAAAACGTCAACCTGCACACCATCATCTATCACCGGCACCGCCTGCGTCGTATAATTGGAAAAAATAGTGGCAGTGATTTGTGCCGCTCGGAAGAGACTAGAGACACAATTGCACAAAACGTCCCTAAAAACTGACCCTCTGGCGCTGGTTCTTTTATATTTAGTATTATTTGTAAAATAACTTGTCTCACTATTGTTCGGTAAAGCAGTGAAAGCCACTTAAACTAACTGTAAACGTCATGAATAAAAAATTTACCTATAAGAATATGCAGTCGAGAGCCTTTAAAACAAAAGTGTTGTTTCAGATTATAAAGGTTAAAATATTGCCTATAAAACATATATTTTTCTAAAACGAAGCGTGTAGGTACTGAAGTGATTAATTACCTTGCTGATTCAATTTGTTACTGGGCTGTCTGTTCTGTCTAATAGTCTTTGTTTTATTACGTAATTGAAGTTACGTGATATAGTAAGATCTTAGGCATGACATGACAAGATAGGATCACCAACGAGAGAGTCCTAGAAATAGCACAGCTACGTAGCCTGACGGCGTTTTTTGTAGCAGAGGCGTTTGCGTTAGTTTGGGCACATGCATACAATAATAATATCTAGGGACAATGTCACACAGATCATCCTAGCCCCAAACTAAGCGAAGCTTGTACTATGGGTACCAGGCGACGATATACATACTTATATAGATAGATAAATACTTAAATACATAGAAAACATCCATGACTCAGAAACAAATATTCGTGCTCATCACAAAAATATTTGCACTTACCGGGATTCGAACCCAGGACCACCAGCTTCGTAGACAGGAGCACTACCAACTAGGCTACGGTGACCGTCGAGCATAGAATGAGTCCTACTCGATTACCACGACGTGTTCTGTTGAGTGCAGTGGCTAGTGCGAAGAAAAATGTCGGTAGACCATTGCATGGCTTTAAGTGGCTTTAAAGAGATCCAAGCTGGTTTAGACCGCTTTTTGAATTGACCACCTTTTCTGGGAAAAGCTCGTTGCAAACGTATAATGGAAGCTGCTAAGATTTGTGATGTCCATGTCCTGTGACCATCGTAAACTTCTCTTGACAGGCCGTATAATTGACGGACACAAATTATATCCCGATTCCGAATAACTATTTATCGGTCACACAAATAACTGTCCTGCACGAAAATCGAACCCGGGACATAAAGTGGTGAGACGAATGCCTTGACCACTGCGCCACACGTGCAGTCGAGTGTCTGGTTGCCATAGTACAGGCTCTGCCTAGTTTGGTATCAGATGGCTGTGTGTGAGTTGTCCCAAGGTATTAATTACTAGCTGTTTGGTTTTACCCGCGTTGAATTTTATAAATGATCACAACTCCTCTCCCGTAGGTGATAGCGTGTTAATAGGTAACCTATATGTTGACCCGACTTCTTAGTAATATTCATGCATAATTTGAAGTAAATCCATGCAGTACTTTTTGAATTTAGCCCGGACATACATACAGACAGACAGACACACAGACAAAAATTCTAAAAACTATATTTTTGGCTTCGATATCGATTGTAGATCACGCCTCAAGTATCATTTAAAAAAAATATTCTATGTACAGTTTTGACTTTCCTACGATTTTATTATATGTACTTATAGATATAGATTAATTAATCATGATCATCACAATCTAACCACTCGCTTGTCTGCTGTCTTTCATAACGTGTAGTAATAGCAAGCGAGTTAATCATAGACCCGGAAATTATCATGTTTTAATAACTTAATGGATAATGTAGTTATAATGCCTACATACCCAAACCCGCATAATCTCCTAACGATGTCAGATGCCAATTTAAGATAAGGTACCCGTTTCAAACATAGAGACAATGTATATAATATTATATCTGTTACAGTTATATACATAATAGGGTTAATCCATGTATACATATATACAATGTCGTCTTTGGCGCGCATATAATAAAGTCCAGAAACCAAATCCCGGGCCGGACCAAAACAAGGGGTTTTGGGATTTTTCTGGCGACAAAAACAAAGAAATAGGCGGTGTTAGAAATCTGTGCCTAAAATAGCATCTAAACACGTTTTACCACTGGTCTTTCTCAGTCTTGTTGGCTAATAATAATAATAATATACTGGGACATTATTCACACACGGCCATCTGATCTCAAACTAAGCAGAGCTTGTACTATGGAAACCAGATAACTGATATACTACATATACTATTTTTCTTGTTGTAAATACATACTTATATAGATAATTTACACCCAGACTCGGGACAAACAGACATGTTTATGCACACAAATATCTGTCCCGGGTGGGAATCGAACCCACGACCTCCGGCGTGAAAGGCAGCGTATCTACCAACCACGCCAACAGGCCCAAGTAGGATAATGTTCCCATCAGATTATGTGTGTTAAGGAATTAAAAAATTGCGCTTGCTCTATACGAAATTCACCTAGAAGCTCTTTGACTACAGCTATGTCACTAACGCTATTTTCTTGGCGTGGTTGGTAAATGCTTGCCTTTTGCGCCGCATGTCGTCGGTTCGATTCCCACCCAGGACAGATATTTGCCCATAATCATATTCATTTATTCAAGAATAATTTACATTGTATTTGAACATTTGTGTGTAGGAACATGTCTGTTTGTCCTGGGTCTAGGTGTAATTATCTATACAACATGTAACCTAATTTACGCACATCCTGAAAATAATTTGTTCACAATCATTTACTGAATCGATTTATATAATTTTTAATGTAGGTAATTTTTTATTCCAAAATAATTAAAACTACGGAAATTATTGTCATATTAACCCTGTACAGTCAAAACAAATTGAAATGGACCGTAAGTCTAAGTAATAAGCCTTTTAAAATCGCAGTTTATTTGTATTCATACAAATTCCATCATTCAATACAAAATAAATAAAAATAAACTTTATTCCAAGAAACGAATTTAGTAAATAACAATGCATATATATGTTAAATTAAAAATCCAGTGTATGTATTATGATAACAACATAATATTCTAATTGGGGTGTTTGAGGGTGTGCGTTAATTACGTTACATGTTGTATAATTTTGTATTTACAAAAGAAAAGTAGTATATGTAGTATATAGAAAGGCAATGCTTTGCTTAAAACATGTTCCCCAAATATGTGTTTGATTACGCCCTTTGTAATCGAAATAAACAATTTATTTATATCAGTTATCTCGTGTCCATAGTAAAAGCTCTGCTTAGTTTGGAATCAGATATTATGTACCGGGATATTTAGTTTGCAAAATTCGACCGATGACGACTTACGGAACAGATATATAGTTGCGTAAAATGGGCTTCATAAGGAGGCTCAAAGTTGAATGACTTGGCCGTGTGTGAATAATTTCTCAGGATTATTATTATACTAACTACAGTGAATATTATGTATATCAAACATAACATAAACGAAAACCGATAAACAATTCCGTCCCCTTGTCAACTATAAACTAGTCCCAAACATTAACATATTATAAACCTGTCTAAACTTTAGTTTGGAATTATCGTCTGAGACTATAGAGTTTGATATGTTGTGTAGAAACATCCCCAATAATGTTTGACGTTACGAGATTTCTCGATTAATTTGAATTAGTGCTATTCACGAATGATTAATATTTATATGTAAAATTGTATCTGGAGTTTTAAACATTTGTTTTTATATGTTAGCAAGGCAAAAGATCAATTTACATTCATACATTATATGGATATTCGCAAAATCAGAGCCGCAAGTGCTTATTCTTTTCTTAACCCGGCCGGGTTAAGAAAAGAATAAGCTCGATTCTTGAAGTTTGTCATGTCATACCGGAGTGGAAATACCACCTCAGTAAATTGATTCCACAGAGTGATAGTACTCTATAAAATGTTTCTTTTGAAACGCACGCTGGTACATGCATAAAAATTGAATTAAATATAATTGCTGATTTAGGTAAATATATGGTCACAATAGATTTTAATCTTTCTATAGACTAACTGATCTCAATAAATGCTAATGGGACCATATCGGCGGCAATTAAGATATTGTAATGTATTTATACAAGCTAAAATCAGTACAAAAACAACTAAAATATACGTACTATTCAATTGCTAACCTAATGTTTTGCAATGGGTTCATTAAAAGTCTAACATTTTCTACTAGATAATAATAATGTCCTTCTAATCGAATTTCGGCCACGGCGGCCAGTCTCAATGGAGACTAGCCATCTATGCGGGACATATCATAGTGCACAAGTGTGTGCGCAAACACAGGAGCACTTTCTATTCCATCATTCTCAGTGATGTCATGTGTTCTCAGTGATGTGTTCCATCAATCTCGTGTCGCTAGTCGTCCTATCGGATCTCATGATCCGCGACTAGCGACACGACCGGAAAGAGGTCATTTACAGGACCGACGGATTTACATGCTGTCCGAGGCACGGGGGTACAGTATATACGGGATTCGAACCCAGGACCACCAGCTTCGTAGGCAGGAGTACTACCAACTAGGCTACGGTGACCGTCAAACGGTACGGTGGCGGTACCGTTTGACGGTCACCGTAGCCTAGTTGGTAGTGCTCCTGCCTACGAAGCTGGTGGTCCTGGGTTCGAATCCCGGTAAGTGCAAATATTTGAGTGATGAGCACGAATATTTGCTTCTGAGTCATGGATGTTTTCTATGTATATTAGTGTTTATCTATCTATATAAGTATGTATATCGTCGCCTGGTACCCATAGTACAAGCTTTGCTTAGTTTGGGGCTAGGATAATCTGTGTGACATTGTCCCTATAAAAAAAATCAAACGCTCCGAGTCTTCGGGCTGACCCTGAGATTTTTTCTTTTCACAATAAATCTGAAAATCACTTTTGGCCCGACCCGGGATATAAACCTAGCATCTCGTTATCTGCGATTGAACACGCTTCCGCTAAAACCTTATAATAATAACGATACCACAAAAACACAAGTTTCCTTTACCAACACCAAGAAAAAACCAAATGCTTCTACTTCATTTTCTACAATCACTCTTACACATTTAATTGCACACTAAAGCGTTAAGCGAGCTTACAAAGCGCTCACAAAAAGCTTACACTTCAAAGCCCGGAATTAGGTGGCCTTAAATTCCGGAATCAGCCAATCGCCTAATGAAATCGGCAAATTCAGCAAAACAATCATTGATATCCGACTATTAGTTAGGCCGGTCACTGCGGGGGGGGGGGGGGGGAGGGGTAATTAATCTTCCGTTAAGGGGCGTCGACACGCCCGTTCGATTCGGTGCTATAAGATGTATATGGAGGCTGGTTGTGGGTAGACATGGTGTAAAGGACAGCCTAACACGTAAAGACACATTAAATATCTAGGGACAGTGTCACACAGATCATCCTAGCCCCAAACTAAGCAAAGCTTGTACTATGGGTACCAGGCGACGATATACATACTTATATAGATAGATAAATACATAGAAAACATCCATGATTCAGAAACAAATATTCGTGCTCATCACACAAATATTTGCACTTACCGGGATTCGAACCCAGGACCACCAGCTTCATAGGCAGGAGCACTACCGACTAGGTTACAGTGACCGTCGAGTACAGTACAAGATTCTGATCACCACAGATAAAGAACTATACGACCACGAACTGGAAGTCGCAGAATGGGTAGGTAACTCACAAGGTAGACCGATGATCTATTTAGGGTCACTGGGAGTCACTGGATTTAGGTAACACGAGACCAGCTAAAGTAGTAATCTTTGATGGAAATTTTTGCCCAGCACTTAAAATCTTTTGGCTCTTGATAATGATGATGACGATGAGGATTTTACGTCAAACTCTACCCTAAAAGTTTTTTTTTTATCTCCACACTTACAACTATTTTTACTGGTACATCCCAATACAATAGTGTAGCAAAGCACTTAGACAACCTTATTTCTATAACTAATTATATACAATGTTGTCCTTGTGAATTCACTCAGTGTACAGGCAAAAATGTCGATATCCTCTGCTACTCTGTTTAGAGTGCGAAGTGCTTGAGACACGGGCGCCCTGTTTAGGAGATTTGTGCTTGTTTAGGAGTTAATTAAGTTAAGCGTTAGGGAAGACCTAACGAGACTTAAAATCCTCATCGTCATCATGAATTTAATATTTTGTAGAACAATTTTACACTATTTATAATTTAATTAATGTTTCCGTAGTGTGAATAAGAAGTGTTTAATTGTAGTAAGTAAGTGATAGAGGTTGTCTATTAGACATCGTTTAAAGTTTAGAACCCACTAGTCAATAAAAAGCTTTTCAATCGAAAATATTGGTAATTGGAACTTATTTTTTCGTACTGGATGAAAATAGTTGCAGCTAGCAAAATAAAAGATCACCATCATGTCAGCCATCAAGTGAGTCCACAGCTGGACAAAAGCCTCCCCAAAGAATGGGGGGATATGCCATAATTGACACGCTTGGCAGACGGGTTGGAGATCGCAATTTGATGGTCATAGTTTACAGAAAAACGTTGCTGCCCGTTCTCTGTAGGTATTCCCTGGGACTATTTCTACGCCCCCTACGGAATAAGATGGGGTGATGATATTCTATGCCGTCATCACACAGCCGGAGAAAAATTACCGGGAATAAACACTTCTAATGAAGCTCAATAATATATAAAATATATTTTACTTGAAATTACAATTATACATTACATTAGACATCCAATTAATTGACTAATTTAGTGCTTAAATAAATAAAAATTTTGTAGATTTCTTGAATTGAGGATATTAAAGCCCTGTGAAGTTCAGAATCATGTATATATATGGCCCTTGCGTCTGTTACAGACGATTTACGGCGCATTGTCTGAGAGACATTTCTTATGGTGGCTAAACAAACCGATGCGAAAGCGACATAGCCTGCCGCAGGCCTGACAAGAGAAGTTTGCGGTGGTTGGTGCCGAGCCGCTTTCATGTCGCTTCTGTCTCTTATCAGCAAGTACTCCGAACCAGGCTTCATAACAGATCTTACGACCCTCCACTGCACGTTTGCGCCATTCAACTCTAAATATTATTAGTTTTCGTATTATTCCCTTTATTATTCATATCCTTTATAAATATATTTTTGTATATATATGTATCATATTTATCAATATATAACGATATAATACAATTATTCTATTTTATCTTTTAGACATAAGAGGGTCCAGTTGAAAATCAGTGCCACGCCCCTGGGTTGGCTAATGCTGAACTGGATACCTACTTGCTGCAATTGACAGACACATGCACCCACTTGAATATTAACTATTTTTTTTGTAATATTGACAAGACGTATATGTATTTGTGTGTAAAGTGTGTCTTTCAATGTTAGCAATAAATTTTCTTTTCTTTCTTTTCTTCTTCTTTCTATTTGCAGCGAGCTTTTCCAGCAACAGTGGTCAGAAGGTCCATATATATATGAACATATGCTCTCTGTCCCTTATACCCTATATGTATTAGTTTAGTTATTTCCGTGCAAGTGTGTGTGATATTAATACACATTAGTATAATAAGTGTCGTTTTGTTACTAATTTCATGAGAAAACTAAAAGTGTTGATAAGGATTCTTTCTTATTCTTTATTTTTTTACAAAAACATACATTTAAATTAAATTTTACAATAAAAAGTCATGTATATAGGCGACCTTAATTCATTAATGAATTTTCTTCCAGCAAACCATTAGGAGAGTGAAATTATTATATAATGGGTACAAGCAGTGTACAACAAAGTATTAAATTAAAATATTGATAAAATACAAATAAATATTTACATACGATACCTAATAAAAAAAATATAAATAAGAATAATCCACATAATACCTACATGTCTATTATACACATAAATTTATGAGATAAGAAGTGATTAAATATCTAAGTTACTAGAAATAATAATGTATACAACTCTATTACTACAAACATGTTCTGACTATTTACAAGCGCTTTTTTAAAGTCTACGTGAATAAAAACCTTTTTTATTTTATTTTATTCTTAGTTCTGCTCTTAAAAATACTCAATGACGAGCTATCACGTATGAAATGTGGTAAAGAGTTCCAAAGGCGCACTGCGCGTACAGTAATCGAGCCACCATAGCGGCTGGAAGTATGAGAAGGAGTCCTTAGAAGAAGAGAAATAGCTGTGCGACAAGGTTTGCCTCTAGGCACCAGATACTCAAAGCGTTCACGTTTTTCACATTCTTTCCTTTTTTTATTTTCGTATTTTTTACCGATTGACTCGATTGACATGATTCAGTTTTTTTTACAATAGTGTGAGGAGTAGTTACGCTTACCAGTTAAAGACATGCTCAATGGAGAGGGATATGGGATATCATGGCTCGATGGCACCTCGGATGCCCCCAAATAATGCTTAAAGTCACTTACATTCTTCATATCAGCCGAAAGAGGTCCACCATCTGGATAAAGGCCTCCCAAGTGATCTCCACAATAGTCACTCTTATGCTGCACCGCATTTTCAAGATCGTCGGTCCACCTTATAGGGGGCCTGCCCACGCTCCGTGTTCCGGTTCGTGGTCACCACTCGAGACCTTTCTGCCCCAGCGACCGTCAGTTTTACTAACTAACATTTCCGATTAGGCTAAACCGTCGATAATTTTATCTTATCTTGGTTGGGGTACTTACGTACGGCACTTCGACCCTTCAGGATCTTTTGTACAAAAAAAGTCTTTCAGTTTTGTGAAGTCTGCACCTAACTCAGTCTGCTTCTTAGGGGTAGACCCTTGTAGTCTCCTGGTTCTGGATATGCCAGCCACAGGATGACCATTCCGTGTCTTGCCAACGTATCATATTTACAAATTATATGCAGCGTTGTTTAATTTTTTTCCCCACAGGTCCTGCAGATCGGGCTATTCGACAGTCCCAGTTTGTGTATGTGTAATTATCACATAAATAAATACCCGTAAAATGCCCGTAAATACTGCTACTATTAGTCGTAGCTGGTTTCTGCTGTACTTTCAAAGGTTTTTGGGCCAGCTCTTGTCTACTGTTTAAGTTTTTTTGGAGTGTTTTAGTTATAGTTATCGTTTGTTTAACTTAAGTTTTCAATAAAATGCATATTTTTTTTGTTTTCATTAAATACTTTTCGGTTCGGAATCTATTTGTAAGTAAATCAGGCCACCCTTAGTGTTGCAAACAAAATCAATTATGTATGAATTGAATATTTGAAACACAAGTTCCACTAACTCTACATTTGAATATGTAAATAGGTATAGAGAGTAATGGCGCCAGAAACATTTAGACATTGTTTGAATAACGATTTCAATTGTGTTGGGTCTCATATCTATCTATACATATAATAAAATCGTAGGAAAGTCAAAACTGTACATTGAATATTTTTTTAAAGGATACTTGGGGCGTGATCTTCATTCGAAATCGACACCAAAAATATAGTTTTTTTTTTATTTTTGTCTGTGTGTCTGTATGTCTGTATGTATGTCCGGGGTAAACTCAAAAAGTACTTCATGGATTTACTTAATATTTTGCATGAATATTACTAAGAGTTCGGGTCAACATATAGGCTACATATTATCACGCTCTCACATACCGGGGAGGAGCTGTGATAATTTATGGAATTTAACGCGGGTAAACTGTGGGGCACAGCTAGTTAAAAAATAAAGATTGTTTTATAAATATAATAATGTCCTTCTGGTCGAATTTCAGTTACGGCGGCCAGTTTCAATGGAGACTAGTCAATAGCGCGGGACATATTATAGTTTTTTTTTAAGCAACGCCCGCATTAGGGAATTTAATCACTGTGTTGCGGGGTAGTTTACAAACATGTAATAGACGGACACAAATTACATCCAGACTCAGAATCACTATTTATGGGTCACACAAATAGTTGTCCGGCGCGGGGCTCGAACCCGCAACACGAAGCGGCGAGGCGACTATCTTAGCCGCTGCGCCACACGTGCAGTGTGTGCAAACACAGGGGCACTGTCTATTGAATCACTCTCATGATCCGATGGAACGATTGGCGACACGACCAGAAAAGTCAAAGAGGTCACGTACAAGATCGACGGCTTTACGCGCTCTTAGAGGCAAGTGTGTGTGTGACACCGTCAATTTCCCAGATTTCGGGCTGATACTGAGAAATATTACCAGAAGATTCATAAAATAACTTTTTGGCCCGACCCAGCAATTGAACCCAGGATTCATGATGAATACGCTACCGAAAGACGAAGAACGAGAAGGAGTTTTGTATATGACGGGCCTGTTGGTGTGGTTGGCAAATGCTTGCTTTTCACGGCGGAGGTCGTGGGGTCGATTCCCACCCGGGACAAATATTTGTGTATGAACATGTCTGTTTGTCCTGAGTCTGGGTGTAATTATCTATATAAGTATGTATTTACAACATAAAAGTAGTATATGTAGTATATCAGTTATCTGGTTTCCATAGTCAACTGATTAAAGGCATTTGAATTATTAAAAAATCAAGCAACGGAGAATTATCATTACATAAAAACAAAAAAAGCCTGTTGATTTTTAAAACCTTCAAAATAAAATAAAAAAGGTTTTTATTCACGTAGACTTTAAAAAAGCGCTTGTAAATAGTCAGAACATGTTCGCAGTAATATATAATTAATTTATAATTATTTCTAGGTATATATAGATATTTAGGTACACGGATTGTAGGAAATAATTGACAATAAGATTTATTTTATAACAGTAACGATATTTAGCTAACTAAAATTTCATTATTTTTAAGTTTAAGAGATAGGGTACCCTTATGCAGAAATGAATAGAATATGAATTTATTTCATATAAAATTGTATTACTAAAATATGTATGAACTTGTACAATACAATATGAAATATAATCATGTAGTTATTGCACATAATCAGCCTTATATACTCCACTGCTGGACACAGCCTTCCCAAAGTTTTTATAACTGTATGAGAAAGCAACCTGGTGTTCCCTTAGTCGCGTTTAACGGCATCCACGGGTTAGTATGAGGTGGCTCTATTATTCTTTTTGGCCGAGAACCACACGCATAGTTATATAATAATAATAAATTAAAAACAAATAAACTTTCACGCGTATGCAAGTGGAATTAATGATAAGTTAAAAAACTTGAGAGGTGTCAAGGGACACCCGGATGGAACGAAGTTATTTCTTATTATTTATTATGTACAAAAAACCTGTATACACTTAACAAAAATAATCGTCGCGACACCACACTGTTCAATGCGAAATAGCAATGAAAATATCTGGCTTGCTTTCTATAAGAGAGAGAGAGAGACAGAGAAACATGCGCACGCCGCACAGCTGCAAAAAGTGTCGTGACAACTTTTCGTAAGAATTTTTTCCATCTAGCCCCCTTTCACAACGCGTGATAAGGAACTTCGTTCCATTAAGTAAAAAACGTTTCAATATTAGTATTCACATACCTAGTATGATTGTAATAACTGAATATTTTAGTTAAGTTACTCAGCAAAATCCTCTGCAAATCTTGAAAAGTGACACAGTTGAAATAATTCAGCGAGTTAATTGATAATATTAACGCTTACCTATTTCGATTATGATAATCGTTAAACATGCATATGGATCTTTTTTAACTGAATTAAAAATAACGAAGGTTTTAAAAATCAACAGGTTGTTTTTGTTTTTATGTAATGATTCTTCTCCGTTGCTTGAATTTTTATAATTCAAAAGCCTTTAATCAGTTGTTATAAAAAAGGTGTAATCGAGTTCTGTATTTTAACAAAATCATTGTTAACTAATTCGTTGGTCTAGTGGTGTCATGTTGAACCACCGGGACGGGTCATAAAGTGATTTTGAGTTTAATTATCATAATCATCATTTATTTGTGAAGCATAGGTAAGAATACAATGATTGGTTTTAAGTTAGGTTACGTGCACTATGTTCTACCATGAGAATGGTTTACAAATCACATCTACTTATTTCGCATATATACCAAATATATAAGTTTACAAAAACTTTAATAATAAGATTAATATAGATAAAGTGATTCTGTTGCGAAAATGTCTCGGTTGGTCAGTCAGAAGTTGAAGCTATCACACTCCCGTGCCACGGAGAGCACGTAAAGCCGTCCGTCCTATACTTGATTTCTTTCCAGTCGTGTCGGCAGTCGTCCCATCGGATCGGAAAACACCACTTAATTCAATCACCAAAATCAGAAATCCTAAAATCCCCTTCAAAGTTTAGACAAAACTTCATTAAAGTCAACCAACTGTTCTACCTAAGCTGTGCCAAGACGCTCGTAACTCGACAGAGCAAACAAAACTACCTTCTTCGAAGCAAATACCCTCAACTTAAAGTGAAAAGTTACAACATTGCATTAATAAAGTTCCATCAGTTATAATTGTTACTTCGAGATTATCAGTCGATGGTAATTTAAAAGCTTCACAGACATAGATAGATCTTTTCGATAATTCGCTCAATAGTCTTAAATTAGAATTAAAAAGTAGATTTAATATTTCTTGAAATCTTACCTATATATAATTTATGTGTCCTTTCTTTTTATCATTGAATTTTTTGTTCGGCACTGTAGGTTTATTGTAAAAAGCCATATATTTATAAGTGTTGTAAATGTATATAACTGTTTGTTGCCAAAATAAAAGAAAAAAAACCCCCAGACAAAGAAGAGGTGTGTTATATCTCTATATCACAATAAATATTTAAAATGTTTTGAATTTTTTGTGTTATGTCGGCAAATAAGTAAGTAAAGTAAATATTTATTTAAGTCAGGGGAGGATGGAGTACACTCTTATCCATTATCACATGTTCTACCAAAATAAATATTAAATATTTGAGACAATAATATGAAGAAAGCTTTACCACCCAGGTGGGTGGTAAAGTCTAGGATTGGTCCTAGGATTGGTAACCTCTTACCATCAGGTGATGGTAAGAGGTTACCAATCTTAGGACGTTTGTAACACACATGGCTGAGTATGTTAATATAAATTCAAGGTGTAAGAACAAGCACGGGTATTCAATCTTTAACACTTTCACTTCCAAATAATAAGTTAACTGAAATATATTAATTAAGACTTAGGTTTCCGTAATAAATATTCTTTATAATTTATTGAGTTTTTAAGACAAAACCCCGCACTTGATGTGTGGAAGCATTTTGAACCAATATGTCATTATGCACAAAACTCAATTAGTATAATAAAATTAGTAGTATAACAAATATGCTTGCTACACATATCAGCTAATGACGTGCACTGTTTGACAATGATTTCCTCAAGAATCTCCACAATGGCCGGTCTCACCCCCATCCAGCGACTTCCGGCGACCCTAACAACTACCGTATTCAATTATTAATAACTAGCTGTGCGCCGCAGTTTTACACGCGTTAAATTTTATAAATTATCATAGTTCATCCCCCGTAGGTGATAGCGTGATAACATGTAGCCTTTATGGTGACCCGACCTCATAGTAATATTAATGCAACATTTTAAGTAAATCCATGCCGTACTTTTTGAGTTTAGCCCCGACATACATACAGATACACAGACAAAAAATCTAATAACTATATTTTTGGCTTCGATGTCGACTGTAAATCACGCCCCAAGTATCCTTTTTTTTAAATATTCAATGTACAGTTTTGACTTTCCTACGCTTTTATTATATGTATAAATTAATTTCACCGCGTACGGCCACTGTTACATTGATCAACAATAACAATCAAACAGAGTTCCTTTGTCAATAGAGGGCGCTGAACTAAACACCTCAATTTAAATTTCCATTTTCTAATATCAACCATAATGGAGTGTTATAATAGAACGTGAATACATTAAAATAATCCTGTATTTACACACGTAAGCCTCATTTGGTCGCTTTTAATGGGACACTAAATCATTGGCAGGAGACGTTTTGCGAACAAAATGGACGTTTTGCGAATAAAATAGGCATTTTGCTGTAATGTGTTTTGATAATTCTGGTGTAGTGGTCGTTTGGCAAAATAAGTGCGGCGATATTCTTTTACTTTTATTCGAGCTTGGCCACTGTTATCGGTAGCATTCATGGTATGTTTAAAAACACATAGGTATCGAATTTGTGAAGTGAACTTTTATACGTTTGCCGCAATTTTTATCTTAAGTGTTTTGTTTGAAGTAAAAATACAATGTCTCTTATGGCATGGCTAAAGGTGCCCAGAAAGCTGGCAACATTACCTCGTTTGACGGCAAAGCCCACACGTTGACCTAGATATAAATAAACCAGCTCTCTGGTCACCTGACGACTTGATATTACATTGAAAACATTTATTTATTAACAAGAAAAAACCGATAATTTAGGGATCCGGGATTTTTTTGTTCGCATTCATATCGATGAAATGTCAAAGAAATAATTTTACATTTATGTAGAATCGTCATTTTTGATTACCCTACCGTGGAGTGCGTGGAGCACTCACAAACTTCTGCTTTTATTACATTTGTGTGATAATACGTATGTACTTAGAAATATTATATATTACAAGTATTTTTATCAGTTGTCTAGTTGCCAAAGTACAGTTTCTGCCTAGTTTGAAATCAGATGGCAGAGTTTTAGTTGTCCTAAGATATTGTAGTGGCCTACATGTCATACGAGTGCATTTAGCATTTAGCATTATACGTCCGACCACCGCTATATCGAGCAGCGCACTGAGCGACAGCTCGGGCCAACGGCGGCGCGCGCACTGAGACGCCGTTACAAATGATAGCATAGTAACCGCGGCTTGTGTATGCGCCTGCGTTGCAGTGGTATCGAAGAATATTATTTATTTTTATTTTATTTCCAATTTATGTACACACTACAACATATAAAAGAAAGAAAGAATGTATGTATTTGCTAGACGGTATGCCTTCACGCTTGTCTCTATTTTACGGTATAAAGTTCCGTTTTTGTGGTATTTAACTAACTAAATCACTTTTTGCACATTTAAATAAGTCACGGTACCTACTTATAAAACAGCTACTAGGATAACTTCCCATATAAGTAAATAAATACACCATGTAAGTTTACAACTGGACAAAAGTTTTATGGTGCAATAAGAGAATTGTACCTAACTTTGTGTAATCTCTTGGCAAGAACTTTGTTTCCTTGTTTGAGAAAAAGTTTTTCTTGTATAAAATACAAATTGCTTTTGTTATTGCATAACTTGAAAATATTCGAGTAGGCGTAATGCAAGGGTGTTATTTAATTTGTGTAGTTATTTAGATACATAGAGTTAATTTGTGTAATGTATTATAAATATAATATATAATAATTTACTATTGATATATTATATTACTACATTCATAATGAACAACTAGTATAATACCTCTTAACAGCGATATATATTTTTATGTAGGTATTTATTTTATAACTTTACAATAAAGTTTATGTTGCGTGGCTAATGTCACCACCCCATCTCATCACATACTTTGGTGAGGCTCTTGTCAAGCAGTCAACGCCATTCGGCTAAATTATGATAATACTAAATAAAATAAATTATAAATAAATAAAAACGGTTCCAAAAACGACGACGAAAAATGCAACTCCTAAGACATCCAAGCCCTAAGTTAAATAGGGCTTGGATACTTCTTTGGTGATCCACTTACTTACCCTAGTGTCAAAGTTGTGCAAGCCGCCCAGATAACTTATCAACTGTTGTCTAACCACTCCAATGTGGACCAACAGGTTAACGTACCCTCCAAAGCAAGGAGACACTCAGTAATTAAACCTGCCTGGGTGCTTAACCTCGCCGATGACTTTTTGACTTTTGACTTGACTTTTGTACTGATTAAGTGTGTTAGGAATTACCTTACAAGGATAAAGTAGTGGTTGAAAGTTTGTAATGAAATTTAAATGTTCATCGATTTTAAAGTTAGAACGAATTAAAAACTGAGTCTACAAGTTTCATTCATTATGTAATCCTGGTAAACAATATAGTTTTCAATGCTAAGAAAACATTAAATAAGTGTTCTATACACTGTTTTCTGAGCCTTCCATGACAAGAGAGAAACTTCAGTGGGACAACAACAGAACTTAATTATTTAAGTCAGGCAGGATATGTGAGGCATACGAGTACTTAATAACCGTGCTTTTTACGTTATTTCACGTATATTGATATATACGTGAAATAAGGTAAAAAGCACTGTTATTAAGTACACCTTTACAATATTAGTGTGATACACTAATATTATAAAGGTGAAAGTTTGTGGGTGTGTATGTTTGTTACTTCTTCCCGTCTAAATGGCTGGACCGATATTAATAAAATTTGGTATAGATTAACAGATAGGATAATATTTATAAACTTAAACGCGGGGAAAACCGCGGGATACAGCTAGTTGGGTTATGAAAATGGTTTAAATACGTTTACGTTTATTTATATCCCAGAGTTTCAATATCTAATTGTACCCTTTGAAATAACAAACTTTCTACACAAAGTTCGTGAACTCCCTTATGTAACACAATTACGGGTAGAAATTTCAATAACGATGAAATATGTATATGTTTAATTGAAACACTTAATGAGATTTATTCAGTACTAAGGTATTAACATACACCTTTACTTGGCAAGCTCGCAATTAGTACTAGTAAATTCTAAAACAATATTGAGCTTAAAGACTGCACCAAGCGGGATATGGCCGCTTTTAAAATTGACCACTGTAGCTGGGAAAAGCTCGCTGAAAATAGAGTTGAATGGCGCAAACGTGTAGTGGAGGGTCGTAAGATCTGTGATGAAGCTTGTTTCGGAGTACTTGCTAATAAGAGACAGAAGCGACATGAAAGCGGCTTAGCACCAACCACCGCAAACTTCTCTTGTCAGGCCTGCGGCAGGCTATGTCGCTCTCGCATCGGTATGTTTAGCCACCAAAAGAAATTTCTCTCAGACAATGCGCCGTAAATCGTCTGTAACAGACGCAAAGGCCATATATAGGTATTAACATACACCTTTACTTGGCAAACTCGCCATTAGTATTAGTAAATTCTAATACAATATTGAGCTTATACTATATGAAACTAGATTTAAGCCAATGGCCCAGTTGGTCCATGTGACCTCTCTTTTCGCATACTATATATTACTAGCAGTGCCCCGCGATTTTACTCGCGTTAAACTTTATCAATATGCCTATGTATTAATCCAGGGCCACAGCTAACTCCATACCAAATTTTATTCAAATCGCTCCAGCCGTTTTGACGTGAAGAAGTAACAAATATTAGTGTGATTTTGCCCTTAAATAAGAAACCAGGTATTTTGCTACGACATATCATACACATATAGGACGGAACATGATACCTGACGACAAGTGCGACGTGCAGGCTAGCCTTCTTCTCCCTCACCATATTAGATGGAAGGAAATTTTTGGAGATTAGTTGGAATTTTGTTAGAGATTCTGATTGTCAGTCCCAGAAGAATAATGCACCGTTTGTAAACGATGTAATATAAAGCATTTATATTTAATTATAGTAATTAATTTGTGTACCTCTCTTTTTTCACATTTTATCGAACATGAATTACGTTGACATAAATATATTGCGAAGAAAACATTTGTCTCCTCGAACTACTTTTTTAAGGAGATAAACAGATCGTACTCTTATTATAAACGCGAAATTTTGTAAGTAAGGATGGATGGATGTTTGTTACTCTTTCACTTAAAAACTACAGAATGGATTTTAATGAAACCTTACAGTAATATAGCTTATACATCAGAATAACACATAGGCTATAATTTATAAAGATATTGTGTGACAATAAGTGAAGACGATAATTGACAAGTAAATAGGAAGAAATCTACCATCTGCGATTTATTCTGGCGTGCACTGCCAAAACCGCTAGAGGTACACATACTACTAATATTATAAATGCAAAGTTAGTGAATATAGATGTATGGGTATATGTTTGTTATTCTTTTACGCCAAAACTACTTTAACCCGGGGGAAACCGCGGGGCATAGCTAGTAGGAAATAAAGTAGTTGATAAACAGATCTTTCAAAAACTGGCAGTGTTTTTGTAGGATAACCTTCCAGCCCTCTGATCATAACACAAACTTCTTAAGTTCAGAAAATAATACATTCTTACTTCTCAAGTATAAGAATGTTCGCAAATCGCGAAAACCTTCTTTGACGTGAAAAATTGGCTGAAGTTTGTACAATAACCATTAATATTAATTGGACATTACAGAAAGCCGCTAATTAAGGTAATGTTGCCATCATTAATTTGTTTGATTTACAGTTTATGCGAAAATGATAGTCAAATTAGCTTCTTGTTTCCTTTGGCAGCGTTTCTATACCGCTATATTAATACTTACCATACACGAACGTCAGGCAGTTTAGGTGCTAAAAAAAATGATATGTTCTTTCTAAAAATATGCTTCGGTCATGTTCTGAAAATAATATTACAAAGTTGTAGAAACATATTTCCCTTTGTTTATTTTTTATGAACACTAAATATGAGCAAAACTGATTTTTCTATCTCTTTTGGTGAATAAAGAACATAAAGTGAAAACTAGTTTTGAATATATTTGAATACCAACCTCATAAAATGGCCGCAATGCTATGTGAATTGGTAGTTTTTTTTTTTTGAAAGGCTGAATATACTTTGGTATCTTGTAACACATCTTAACTTAAAAATAATGGCCTCAACTCAATTGCGAAAATCTTTTGGAATTGCCTTTGCCCAGTAGTGGACGTCATTTGCCTGTCGTGACGATGTTTCAGGCTCAAAATTTAGCTACACGCTTAATTTTGAGCCTGAAACAAAAGAGCAAGCCAAAAGATTTTCCTAATTGAGTTGAGGCCATTATTAGGAGCGATATGCCATTATCGCCACGCTTGTCAGACAGATTAGCGATCGCAGTATGGTTGTCTTAATATACAGAGAGACGCTGTTGCCCGATCTCTGGTAGATATTCCTTTGGGTTGACTTCTACGCCCCCCCCTGGATGAGCTGTTAGCCACACAGCCAATTAAAAAATTAGGTAATTTTACGGTGTTCTTAGATAAAATCTCCTAACTAATAAACAACCAACATACCAAATTTTAACTTCGTATATCCAGTAGTTTACAAAATTTCGTGTTTAACGCATTAAAACTAAAACATAAATGTATTCTTGTTATATATCAGGTTGCAAATCGTGAACAGCATCTCGATCAGTAATCAAACCGACGCGGCGACGCTCCTACTGCAAGGTCTTGGCACACTGCCACTGAGTTAAAACGCTCGATAAGCACAATTTTATAGTTGAAGTTGTAACTTAAGACCGGATATAAAATGCTCGTATACTTTGTGTTCACATTTTTATAGCCGATGTAAAAATTTAAACTAAAATCTACCAAATCTTTAGTTGTTTTATAATATTTTTAGGAATTAAAAGCATTTCATCATAAAAAAATAAGTTTATTACACTTCAGAATAATTATTTGAGAAATTAACAATCTTTTTTGATGACAAATCACTTGCAACGACATAAACAGTAAAACTCTGCAACAAACGCTACACTTTAACTTAGATTATTCGATACGTAAACCCGCAGAACTTCCGCATGCGTCGATGTCTGGTTCCAAAGTGAAAGAGGCACACGTTGACTCACCATATACATAGGCAAAGTGCCGCGTGTCATTTTTGAAAATCCTTACAATATAATATACTCACTATTTATGTATTACCTGCACTTTTAAATTCACAATATTCAAATTTGAAGTTCAAATCAATACATACAAAAATAATATTTAAGTGAGACCTAGTCCATCCCTGTTAAGAGGGTCCTCGTTTAGAAATTCTCAAAATTTTATGTAATATAACTGACCGCACGGAAGTACTAGTTCTAAAATCGAGTTATCTGGTCTGACATACAATATTAAATAGTGTATTAAACATAGCCAAACTACAGCCTGCTCGATGTTAATCAGAAAAAGATCGTACCAGAAAAAGATAACATTAAGTTAATACGGGTAATTAAATTTCTAACTAAAATTTGGTGCTTGTTACTTAAAAAGAAGTGTAGAACTATTTTATTTTAATTAAGTTAAGTACTTGTGTTAAGTACTTAACCAAATTAAAGTAAAATAGTTCTACACTTCTTTTTAAGTAACAAGCACCAAATATTAGTTCACAGCATTATGGAATGGCACTTACATCCTCCACAGGGATGTTAACAATGATAGAGCTAGTGCAGTCGTCTCGCCGCTTTGTGTCGTGGGTTTGAGTCCCGCGCCCGACAACTATTTGTGTGACCCATAGAAAGTGGTTCTGAGTCTGGATGTAATTTATGTCCGTCTTTTATATGTTCGTGAAGTACCCGCGACACAAGGATTAGATTCACTAGTGCGGGCGTAGTCTTTAAAAAAGTATGCATTTGTCAATTTTAATAGAATATTAAACGAAAGCGCCGAATGGATGACTGCTACCATGTTAAATAGTTGCTGTAAAGTTTGACGCCATTATGAAAACGAGGTGGGAACTTATTTTAATCTTTGTGTTTGCTACTTTAAAGTTGTTGCGAACTTTAAATGACTTGGAATACCTAGTTTGAGGATGACAGAGCTTTATGTTAGCCTTTCCAATGCTGAAATTTATAGCCAATTAGGGACTTAACCTATGGATTATAGATTTATATACTTGATCATTGTCGACTGAGCTGTCAAAGTTGAGGTTGTTTATAGTTATTTGGACTACTGACATTTTATTTTAGTGTATTTTTGTGTGATGATTGACATGTATTTTGTCTAAGATCTATATTCAATTCTATCACTTAAAAGAAAACAATGCTCCCACAAAATGTATAATATAATATAATATCTCGGGACAATGTCACACAGATCATCCTAGCCCCAAATTAAGCAAAGCCTGTACTATGGGTGCCAGGCGACGATATACATACTTATATAGATATATAAATATTTATATATATAGAAAACATCCATGCCTCAGAAACAAATATTCGTGCTCATCACACAAATATTTGCACTTACCGGGATTCGAACCCAGGACCACCAGCTTCGTATGCGGGAGCACTACCAACTAGGCTACGGTGACCGTTCGTGTAAATTCTTTTGTTGTGGGATGCTTCACAAACATGATGCATTTGACGGGCCCGTTGGCGTGGTTGGCAGGTACTTGCCTTTCACGCCGCAGGTGCTTCGATTCCCATCCAGGACAGATATTTGTGTGCATTATCAATATGAACATGTCTGTTTGTCCTGAGTCTAGTCGTAATTATTTATTAAAGTATGTATTTACAAAAGAAAATATATCAGTTGCCTAGTTTCCATAGTACAAGCTCTGTTTAGTATGGGATCAGATGGCTGTCTATGAATATTGTCTCGGGATATTATTAATTAAGGGACATAAACGACACCCACACTCCGAACAACTTGCTGAAGTGTTGTGAGTGCGATTAGTGACAGGAGGATACTACTCCAAGAAATATTTTCCGTGATGATGATGATGTCCTCCCGACCGAATTTCGGCCACGGCGGCCAGTCTTAATGGAGACTAGCCAATTGCACAGGACATATTATAGTCCACAAGTGTGTGCGCAAACACAGGGGCACTTTCTATTCCATCACTCTCATGATCCGATGGGACGCCTAGCGACATGACCGGAAAGAGTTCAGGTGCAGGACCGACGGCTTTACGTGCTTTTCGAGGCACGGGGTGTAAAACCGCCAACTTCCAGACTTCGGGATGATACTGAGAAATTTATTTTTACGGAAAAATCCCAAAATCACTTTTTTGCCCGACCCGGGATTTGAACCCAGGACCTCATTATCTGCGGTTGAACACGCTACCGCTAGACAAACGAGGCATATTTTACGTATTCCACACGTAAATCGTAACTCCATACAAAATTCCTAACTAGTCAAATAGATTCAACTTGTGTATGTACCTGCACAGTTCCTAATACTGTCACCGAGCCAACTTGCGCGGCAGTCACCGCCAAGTTGCGACAAGTTCCTATCAATAACTTTGAACGTAGGTAACTACATTTCCGATCAGTTTTAGATACTCGTGTGTAGTTCTACGTAGAGTTCGGAAATTACATATACACTAACTACAAACTAAGAGAAAGTATATATTTATTCTTTAGAAAAACTTTTACTAATTTTAATTTTATAATAAGATTTGTCAACACAGTTATTAACAATAACTAAACAAAATGTACGAGTTATATAAGATTATTTTCACTTTACTATTACATGTATTAGTAGCAATTGTAATATCAAAATGTTTAAATCAATTATTTTACTAGCAAATTTTTAAACAAAGCATTGATAACAAGAAATATTCATCTTCATCATCGGCCTTATACTGTCCACTGCAGTACTCTGCTTGCTGCACTGCTGTAAAGGTTTGCAACACCATTTGGTGGGGTTTTCCGTAGTCAACCCGCGGTGACTACGGCAAACCCTTGATGATGTATGAACAATGTTGTATGGTTCAGGTAAATAATTCGATAAGTTATTTTAGATATAGTTTTGATTGGGCTAGCTTGTGCTTTTATTATTCTCATCATCATATTAGCCCAAAGAAGTTCATTGCTGGACAAAAATCTCCCCCAAAGATCTGCACAATTGGCCCTCTTGCGCTTGGTTAGGTCTTACGTATCCTTAATTAAATAAAAGTCAGTTGACGATTAACCTCCGTGGCGTGTGAACGCTCCGCAGTTCCGCTTTTTTATGCAACATCCCAATCTCAAATTTAAATAGTACTAATTGGTCATTTTGTGTAAAATTACTTCCTTTTCCGATTCACAAATCTTTTTCATACAAAAGACTGGAAGTTATTAATGGGCCATTCAATTATAATAAGTATTGTTTGTTTTTAAAGCGTAGGTTCTGAACGACCGTTTGGGGTAGGAAGCGAAATAAAAAAACAGCCAAGTGTGAGTAGGACTCTTGCACTGAGGGTTCCGAACTATTTTGTATATTTTCTGTTCTTTTTATATGGTGTAGCAGTTAATAACAATTTTTGCCGTTATTTGAGCTATAAGAGATTAACTGCGATCATATTTCATACTAGCTGGTGCCCGCGACTTCGTCCGCGACAATTTTGAATGATGACCAATTTAACTACTTACTTCTAGCTTAATCTAAAAAATATAACTTTAAAAAGAAATAAGCAATATAAATTTAAGAAAACCTAACCTATAAATAACCTAGCTATGAAATAAACTTAAGACTACTTTGCTACTGTTATTTAAAAAAAATTACCCGATGTTATCAATTGTCCTTAAGTAAAGTCAGTAAGTCAAATAAAGTAAAATAATAATCAACGATGCATTAATCAGAAAGGTAACGCCCATTAGATTAGGTTGACCCGACCTCAATGCAAAATTTGAAGTTAATCCATGCAGTGCTTTTTGAGTTTAGCCCGGGCATACATATAGACAAACAGACAAAAATTCAAAAAACTATATTTTTGGTTTCGATATCGATAGTAGATCACGCCCCAAGTATCCTTTTAAAAAAATAATCAGTGTACAGTTTTGACTTTCCTACGATTTTATTATATGTATAGATAAGATCACATCTCCTCCCCCGTAGGTGATAGCGTGATAATATGTAGCCTATATGTTGACCCGACCTCTTAGTAATATTCATGCAAAATTTGAAGTTAATCCATGCAGTACTTTTTGAGTTTAGCTCGGACATACATACAGACAAACAGACAAAAATTCAAAAAACTATATTTTTGGTTTCTATATCGATTGCAGACCACCCCCCGAGTATCGTTTCAAACAAATATTCAATGTACAGTTTTGACTTTCCTACGATTTTATTATATGTATAGATTTTTTGGGTAATATCCTATAGGTTCTGACTCCTTTGTGAGTGACAAAATATGGAACGTATACTGCTGAATGTTTTGATTACATTATTTATAATGATGATGATATTGATCAGAAATTTGATTATTTTATAGCTCCATGCGATTGCCTTCTTGATTTTCACCTTGTACCTCCATGCGTTAAGATAAGGTAAGATATTTAATTGTCCAAATATGAGTAATGAGTATACATACAAAAAAGGGTATAGGCAATCAGACAGAATGGCATAAAATAAAATATAAGGGTTTCTGTTTAACTTCTTTAATTACGGAACCCTTAAATAAAGTCTACAGGAAATAAGACAACAGTGGCGTTTACTTAACTACCTCCTCAAAGACGGCAAAAGTAAGTACTAACTATTCATTTGACATTGATATTAAATTATAATCATTATTCAATATTTCTCATCAATAATAAAATTTTGATGTAAATATTTATTTATAACATTTGTCAAATAAATTCTATTGAATTAAATTGTTTTTAAACGACCTCATGTGCGTTCCATTATAGAAGGGGAAAAAGTATAGGAATAATTATTTTACAGCTGCGGAAAGTCCAATATAATTGAAAGTTTAAAAACCCTTTTAAAATTCTACGTAAGTTTCCGGTCTAAACTGAAGCAAATCATATTCATGTAGCGCTGCATATAACAGTGCTACGTGAAATCGTAGTCACGTGCTACGGTAATAACGTTGCTATTCAACCGTTGAGTTCACACAGCTACGACTTAACGCTGCTACGAGTTAACATGGCGTAGTAACTACGCCGAAGAACGATCAAGTTTACTAGGGATTACATACAGTACGACTTAATTTATAGACCGAATATTTTCAGATTTTTTCCAAGGCATTTTTGGGTTTCACTGAATAAGCCTAAGTAACGAAATTAAAAAACCAAAAACAAAATAATAATATTCGTTTCGCAGGTCATAATAATAAGTTTGTTTTTGAAGTTATACTTCTTTTGGCGCGATGGAGAAAAATGATGAGAGTGAATTTCTACGATGCGCGCGCACACCGACACCAAAAAATTTAACAGCATGAAGTTAGTTCTAGGTGGTATGAAAATGTATGAGAGTGAATTTTTACGATGCGCGCGCATCGTGCGCGCGCATCGTAAAAATAACAGCATGACGTTAGTTCTAGGTGGTATGAAAATTGATAACTATGTTCAAGTTGTATATTAAGAAGTATAACTTCTAACGCGTGTACATAAGTACACACAAGTTCTTTTTTTAATGTGTTACTGTAGCGTGAACAGTATATTGGCATAATAATGTTATAGTTAAAATCAAAAACTATCGCAGCGTAAGCCTGTCTCTTACAAGATAAACTGATGAACTTGTGAGGGTTGCTGAAAGCAGGTGGATGCGGGTATCGCAAGACCAGATGCAAGACGTAATTGTGAGGAACTTTGGGGAAGGCCTATGTCCAGTAGTGCACGTCTTTTGACTGACATGATGATGATGGATCAATGTTGCATATAAAACTACAAATCACACCTGCACGTGGCACGTAAAACCTCTGGGCTATTTTGTTCTAAGTTTAGTTCCCGCACATGGCTACCATTTTTGTGTGACGTATATACAGCTGTTTTGACTCTAAATATATATTTTGTCCGAAATTGTATATTTATAGTAAGTTCCATTTAAGTCTTAATAAAATATAATTTAATTTACTGTGTGGTGACGGCATAGAATATTATCACCCCATCTGTAGGGGACGTGACCTACGGGTACGGCTGATGGAGATGATTGAAAAGACTGGAATTTGGAGAACTGCTGTTTTATTGCTATAAAAGATTTAGTCTAAATAATGGAATGATTATGAATGAATGCTCGCGGTTTGCTGTCCGACAATGCATTGAAGTCGCGGTACGATGCGCGACCTAAGTTATTGCTTAATGTGCTGGATTAGCACTTCGGTGTTCGATCGTATTGACTCGAACACCATCTCATCCCGTGGGGGGCGTAGAAATCGACCGAGGGAATACCTACCAGAGAACAGGCAGCAGCGTTTTTCTGTGAACTATGACCATAAAACTGCGATCGCCAACCCGTCTGCCAAGCGTGGCGATTATGACATATCCCCCAATTCTCTGGAGCGCCTTTTGTCCAGCAGTGGACGTACTTTGACTGACATGATGATGATGATGATAATGTAAATTACGTAAGTCTTCAAAATAGATAAAGCGTTGGTTTAAGAAACAGGTCAATCAACTACATACTCAGTTTTTTGTAAGCCGATTTCGGTGATAAATAAATCTAAGAAACCGGATTTGCCATCCTTAGCTCTTGCTTCTACTTTGATACGCGTGAGAGAAAGTTTTTATGGACTTTTACTGAGTAGTTTTTATGGCTTTACGTGCGTGTTTCTCACGTTTTACGGATGTTTAATTACGGAATTTTGATGCTGGGAAATAAAAGTAAAATGTTTTCGTGAGGAGCCTATATAATTTTGATGACAATCATAGGTTTTATTGTTATGTTCGTGGAACAATTTTATATTAAAGCCAATTCTAGAGTAAGAATTTTTGAATATTTAAAGGTGTTAAATAAGGAATGGAATGAATTATGGACCTCCATTTAAAGAATGGAGGTCCATAATTTTCTAAGTGAAATAAACAGTATTGAGGCTTGTGTTTTGGCATTACTGGAAAACTTAATTACTTACTTATTTATCATATGTGAAGTGGTGATCTTAGTGTCCGAGTTATTTAAGCCGCCGAGTATGCCTCTAAAATTGATAAGATAAGATCCTAAAAATTATTACCACACAAAGATTTGTCCTGGGTGGGGATTGAAGCCGCGACCTCTGGCTTAATAGTTAGAGTCACTAACCACCCAACCAAAAGCCCTCTTTTTTTGGTATTCGGGTAAAAGATGTGAATTTTACATTCTCATAAGTTTATCTCATGTGAGTTTAAATTATGATTTATTTTAACTCATGTGAGTTAGAAAGAATTAAACAAGCTTATTTCCCCGATTTTTCTACAAAGACAGCGCACTGCGAACCATTATATAATTAGCCATAATCGTAAAAATCCTAGAACTGTCACTAGAAATAAAGCAGAATATTACAAAAAAAGGGTATTTATTTTTAAGATGAAATAAACAATATTACATTTGGTTCATTGATTGGGTCGCTATGAAGCAGGCGCGCAAAACATGGTCGCCTCTAAATTAACAAGAAATAAATTTGAATAAATAAAGCACACAATTTATAAATCCAATTATCTAAGCCTCCTATATTTTATCCTCAATGGCGTAATCTGTGTCTACATACTTCCCGCGTTTATTAAATGATCATTAATCCCCTCCTTTTCACTGCCTATCTCTTAGCTAATAACTTAAGAAACAATTTTCTGCGTCGGTGGTGATGTATTTTTATGGTGACGTAAGTACAACTTGGAACAAAAATTTGCCGAACTGACTGCACGTATGGCGCAGCGGCTAAGACAGTCGCCTCACCGTTTCGTGTCGCGGGTTCGAGTCCCGCGCCGGACAACTATTTATGTGATCCATAAGTAGTTTTTCGGAGTCTTGATGTAATTTGTGTCTGTCTATTATATTATTATGTTTGTAACGTACCCCGCGACACATGGATTACATAACCCAATGCGGGCAATTAAAAAAAAATGTTATTTGTGCAAAATATATTTGTATATGATATTAAAAATGTCAACTATCATAGTGCATGTTACACAGTATGCACTGTAATTCTGTTATTTCCAAAATTAATGATAACTTGATTTTAGTTTCACTTGATCTCTAGTCTGCAAAGAATATGAGACCAGTAAGTACCTTATTTTATTTAAACACGAAGTTTACAGATAGCCTAGATAGCTTACACTGCTTCACCAGACAATGGACCAGTACCTAATGCATAGCAGTATAGACTTAAGTATCTCCACTGGGTAATTCGACAATGTTACATGGGTTGTTTGATTAATGAGCATAGCATCGCACAAAATTGTATGTTTTTTTACACTTTACAATGATTCCGTAATGGGAAGGTGGTTATGGGAAATTTAGAAAATTGATTGCTCCGGACGCCATAATTCCGCCCTCAGATATTTTTCACTTAAGGTACTGGTTGATAGTCTTCTGCGATGACTAATTGCTCGGTGTCTTCAATGTTTAAAATAAATTGTACTAAATTTACAAATAGCAGCTAAGTAACTTGTTATTTAATAAAGGATTTTTCCAAATTATCTATGACTAGCTGTGTTGTGTTTCAGCTGCGTTAAACTTTATAACTTATAGCCTATATGTTATTCGGATATATATGCTATATTACAACAAAGTTTCATCAAAATCCGTTCTTTATATTTTGCGTGAAAGCGTAACAAACTCTCATAATAAACAACATTTATATATTACTAGCTGTGCCCCGCGGTTTTACCCGCGTTAAACTTTATAAAATATGGCCTATGTGTTATCCTAACTATAAAAATTTGCCTATGTTCTTCCTCAGGGTCTAGACCATCTGTATACCAAATTTCATTCAAATCCGTTCAGTAGTTTTGGCGTGAAAGAGTAACAGACAGACAGAGTTACTTTCGCATTTATAATACTAGTTAATAAATATGAAAGATTTTGAGTAGCATAAAACAGACCGCACGGACGGACTAGTTTTATTTTATTTTAAATATTTAACTTTTATATTGTAACTATATTACATTGTATGTATGTACTAGATTGTGAGCTTGGCAAGTACAAGTGCATGTTAATACCCGAGCGCTTAATAAATTTCATTATTTCATTTCATTTCATATAAACAAAGTTTACAAACAAAATGGGATCCGCATATGCTAATGATGAAAAATAAAAACTCGCGAATAAAAAATCGAATTCGCTTTGCTTCTGCAAAGTACGTAGGGAGGCTACTTACACCGTTCGAAAACAGAGTTCGATAACATATAGCAATTTAAAAGTTGTTTTTTCTTTATCAATTAAGACAGTCGCCTCGGCACTTCATGTCCCGGGTTCGATTCCCGCGCTGGATAAGTATTTGTGTGACCCATAAATAGTTGTTCTGAGTCTGGACGTAATTTGTATCTATCTATATATTTGTAAAGTACCCCGCGACACCGCGATTAGACTCCCTAATGCCCGCACATTGTACATTATTTTAAAAAATTAAATTAGGTAACGTTTCAGAAATTTGTTTGTGAGTCTCAATTCTAAATGTCGTCACAATCACTGCGATACATATCTGTAAGTTGGGTAGTTACTACATAAGTGACATATTATTGGTGTAATTTGTATTGTTTATATGTAATTATACTATTGGTGAACTAAATAAATTAATAAAATAAATATCATACTTTGAATAAGCAACTAAAACTCGTGCCACTGGCCACTAATATCCAAGATTTTAGTATCATATTTACACATGTTTTATGTTGCTAGCTACAAAGTTTCCTCAAAGTCAGTATCTTGATGGAGAAGATCTTTTTATGAGTCTTGCTGGTGTTATTATGCCGGTGTATATTAGCTTATCATATTTGATGGCAAATAGGTTTGGTTTTACGACGTTGATGCGTTTAGTCTTCTTAAATATTAAACTGTTGAAACATTGACTCGAAAGAAAACTAAGTCCTTGATCTCTCATTTTACTTGTCAGCTATTACAATTAATGCATTACATAATAATATTTCATCTGAAATTTACCATATTTTCCAGATTTCTCCTCGTAATAACCATCAAGTAAAAAGATATCAAAATGAATTATGTAACGGACAATCTTTCCTTCTGATACATTATTCATACAACAATGTGAAGTTCAGACTATAAGTTACCTCGATAGCTGTACCACTACGACGTACTAGACAACTAGGTCCAGCAGTAACGTGATCAACCGCAGGTCTGCAGACTTGAGTTGAAATCACATGTCAGATCAAAAAGTATTGATGTGATTTTTCAGGAAATATAATCAGAATAAGAAAAGAAAACCCGTCTTTTGATTAAGTACCTCACTTATATAATATACTGTAGGTAAATAAAGGAAGAAGAATTGATGAAATGCTCGATGTTCACGCCGCAGGTCGTGGGTTCGATTCCCGCCTGTCTGTTTGTCCTGAGTAGGGGTGTAATTATCTATATAAGTATAATTATGTATTTACAAAAGAAAAGTAGTATAATATGTAGTACATCAGTTATCTGGTTTCCATAGTACAAGCTCTGCTTAGTTTGGGATCAGATGGCCGTGTGTGAAGAATTTACCAGGATATTATTATTATTATTATTGAGTTTTATTCGACAACTATCTTTCGTGGAACAATCACGTTGCAGAGGTAAGCAGGAAAGTGTACTACTCGTTTCAGTCTCTCAAGCGTCTACAGAAATTTTTATCTTTTCAGACCAAAGTCCTTCTTGCTCAATGCCTTCTACTTCCTGTTCTTGACTATGCTGATGTCTGTTATCTTGATGCAACTAATGAACTTCTGGATAAGCTTGAACGCCTGCAGAATTTGTGCATCCGCTTTATCAACGGTCTGCGGAAGTACGACCATGTGTCCGAATTTCGGACTCGCTTGAAGTGGCTGCCTATTCGTAGGCGTCGAGATTCCCACATTCTCTCTTTACTTTACTCTATCCTTCATAATCCTAATTCTCCTACGTACCTTCATGAACGCTTTGAGTACTTAGTCCCCAGGGGAAAACCCTGTCGATCAGCTATAGTATGTAGGTATTTATACATATAGGTAGGAATTAATTTAAGTAGATAATGTTGTACACTGTTCTACCCTGTAAAACAAATTGTCCTCTGTGTTTGGTTTGCTGTAAGAAAACTCATTATTGAGTTAAGCCCGCCTATGTACAGTCTTTCTATCATAAATTGTATTTCTTTTTATATTTTCTGTGTGCAATAAACAATTATTTTGCTCATATTAAGCGCGGGTACATGCCCTTTTATTTCCAAGTTAGGCTCTTAAGCAATAATTTTTCCAAACATTCCGGATTCGTTAAGTCTGCTGAAAAAAAAGCTGAGATTACTTATTTTAGGTTTGAACACCCAAGACACCACAAAAAATGCGGAAGAGGGAAATATAATGTAACGCAGAGTTTTCCTTTTGCGAGTAATTTCTTATTCGAACAATGGTGGCCATTGTGATGACGTCATCGTAATGAAGTGCCGCAAACTGAGACTTTTGTCGCAGTATATACACTCGCGAGCAACCAAATCGACTCAAGCCTAGACGGCGCACATATACATTGATTTTCCTAAAACGATAAATGGTAATTACAAAAGTGATATGTCATTCGAAAGCTGAAGAATTAGGCTTTCAATTAACATCAATACCTTAAAAAAAACTAAGCGCTGATTTATTGACACATTTTAATTGGCCGTCAGCGTAAATTACCTCTTTAGGAATCCACGACTTGCGCTACCTGCTCCCGCTATAAAACCCCCCACTTCCGGTTTATCTTATCAGTTGCTTGTTACAGGTTGACCGGTACACATCTCCGTAAATTGCATTCCTTGTTTTCGCTAACCCATGGATACCACACCAGAAGAAGCCGCTCAAGTTGTTGCCTTGTTGCAACAAGGGTTAAGTCAGCGAGCAATCGCTGCCCAGCTCCACTTGAGCCAGTCTTCTGTATCCCGAGTATACAGACGGTTCCAAGAGACTGGTGCCTTCAATCGGAGACCAAAAACGAGCCGCCACCGGTGCACTTCAGAGAGAGACGACCGCTTCATTGTCTCAACCTCGCTGCGCAATCGACACCTTACGGGCGTAGATGTGCAGCAAGAACTGAGACGTGTACGACAAGTGGCTGTCAGCGAGTGGACAGTGAGAAGACGCTTGAAGGAAGCCAACTTGACGCCAAAAAGACCTGCGACGGGCCCTAAGTTGACTGCAGGCCACCGACAAGCGCGCCTTTAATTTGCTCGAGAGCATCTCAATTGGAGCGTTGCGCAATGGCGATCGGTCCTGTTTACTGATGAGTGCAGAATGTGTCTGCATGGCAGTGACAGGAGAGGCCGAGTCTACAGGCGTCCGGGAGAACGATTTGCCCAATGTTGTTTCGCTGAAACAGTGGCATATGGCGGCGGTTCCTGCATGATGTGGGCTGGTATCTCTTTAGAGGGAAAAACCGAACTTGTTTTCGTGCCTGGGGGCGGCCGAGGAGGCGGGCTAACAGCTGATCGGTACATCACCGACATTCTACTGGATCATATTGTGCCCTACGCAGGGTTTGTCGGTGAAGACTTCGTGTTAATGCACGACAATGCCCGCTGCCACACGGCACGAGTCACTCGACAGTTTCTGCAAGAGGTCGAATTACGCACGATGGACTGGCCTGCGCTCAGTCCTGACATGAATCCCATCGAGCACTTATGGGACGAGCTTAAAAGAAGAGTTCGGGCCAGAAATCCAGTCCCTTCAAGCGTAGACGAGCTAAAGACAGCATTATTAGAGGAGTGGGACGGCATTCCTCAAGAAAATGTCAAAAAATTGATAAGGTCCATGAAAAACAGACTGCGGGATGTAATTAGGGCTAGAGGGGGCAATACGAAATACTGATTTAAATAAAATAATTTTATTTTTAATTTTTTTTGTTTAATTTGTCAAATACGAGACACATACCCTTTTTCCTAAATTCCCGTTTTTCCTACTCTTGCATTCAGACATCATTTATTTCAAAAATGATGGATGGATTTCAATGATAATGATATCAAATTAAAGCTGACATCTTAAGCTTTCGAATGACATATCATTTTAATAATTTCCATTCATGATTTTAGTTGTATCAATGTATGTGTGCGCCGACAAGGCTTGAGTCGATTTGGTTGCTCGCGAGTGTAGTTGATCAAGATTTTTATGTAAGGTTTTCCGTGTTGGATTAGATGAGATGTTTACGTACAGTGTAACCATATTCCAACTACATATAACAATGTGTTTTTCTCTTTTGAATACTTAAGTCCGGGCGTTGAAAGAATGACTTCATGACGTCACAACAGAAGTGTGTAGGGATGAAAATAAATATGATAATATTTAGTATCTGCTCACATAATAATATCGTTTTTAAATAATAACTATTACTTTTTACGCGAGCAATGAAGGTTACAAAAAACTATATTGCAAATTAAACGCAAATATAAAGTTGGGTCGTCCATTCGATCGCTACCTGCCAAAAATACATTTTAATTCAGCAGCTGAACCTTAATTTTATTTTTTCTCGTCTATTTCAGTCAAAACTGGTTAGACATATACAAAAAATAACTAAGTAGAATTGCATTATAATTTTGTTTAACAATGAAATAAATAGATAAGTATCCAGGGATTTCACTTCAGTTGATTCCGAAGCTCTAAGCTTTCTAACGTGCAATTATAGTAATATATGATAACTAATGTATTTATATTAAAGTCAAGGGTATACCGCAACGTTTGCGCCAATTTTTATCAACATAACATTCGCAGCTCAATCGCGGCACACGTTCAAAGTGGAGAAGACGTTTTTCGCTCTCCTCAAAAATTTGTCTCATGCCCCATGCTATGTTTTGAATGAATGAATAATTTATTTGGTAAAGTAACAGGACTCATTTTGTTAGTAAAACCTATGTTAGTAATTCTTAAACAAGTACGCAGACCAATACATCAATTTGCACAGGGAGCGACCCCTCACATGCGTACCCCTGCTATAAACTAATTACGGACGTTGACAACTTACAGCAGCGGCCCACATACAAGCAGTCTAGTCTACTGGCTATACATTCAAGAATAGTGTTGGGACTTTTTCGCATCGTTGCATAAAAACAATCTACACGGGTTTCAGCAAACATCCCTGATGCGCTGCATACCGGGGCAGCCCCCCCAACACTCGGAACGCGTTATTGTATTGTACACGAAGGGCACTGTACGATTTTTGAACATAGTTTGCCCACAGGCTGCAGGTATAGAAGGAGGTGCAGTATGCACGGAATAGAGTTTTCTTCACATCCGTAGAACATCGTGCAAACCTGCAAGCTATCATGTTAGCTGTTTTAAAATTGCACAGCCGAAGTTACCTGGAGTCTACTATTAAGTGGTCCGTAGGGTTTTTTGCCAATTTATAATTATAAAAAAATAGAAAACAATAGTCCACGTTGAGTTTGCCCACGTTCAATAGTCCCATGACAACTTTAGTTTGACCCATAAGTGGTTGTTCTGGCTCTGGGTGTGTTTTATGTCCGTTAATTCTAAAAGTCCCCGTGATTTATTTCACTAGTGCAGGCGTTGCCTTTTTACCAAAATGAATACTCGCTGGAAAATAACTAAGCAAAACTATGGAGACTACGAATTAAAATTTCCGGGAAAATAGACAATTTCAACTCGAGCAATTTAATTATTATTTTCATATGCGAATGCTAACTAGAATTGGCTTAATCTGCAATCTCTGGGGTAAATATTACGTGTACTGTATACGCTTCTATCTGACTTTTATGTGTAATAAGCGCAAACATATACGCGCATTGCGGCAACTATGCAAATGTTCCACAACGAAGTCATTTGTAACTTAGTTTAAATTTCAAATTATATACATAGATACAGGGAAAGATACGGCTGAACTAAACTTCCTCCTTTGAATATAAAATCAAAATCAATAGTCATTTATTCCGTTAAAATATTACATTTGTGTGGAATCGTCAATTTTTTTACCCTACCGTGCAGTGCATGACGTGGCAGCTACTGAGAAACACTGCCAGAAAACTCAGTAGGGATCCTTTTTTTAAATATTTATTTCTTACATAAAATAACATTGTATTTAAATGTGTTAATTTAGAGCTACTCAATCCCAAGCTGTTTTGTCACTTAAATAATCAGAATATGAAAAAAATAAATAAATTTGGAACTGTTTATTTTAAATTAATTTTATTATTAATAAATTAATTTAATTATATTTATTAATTAATTTATCTATTATGTATTTTGGTAAGTTGTTTATAATAGAGGGAAGGATACACCTCCAGTGTCTCTTTCCGTATACATTGTTATATATAGGAATTTTATATGTAGGTAAATTAGGCAGCTGACGTAGGTTACTAGGTCTATTATATTTAAGTAACAATTCCATTTTTTCTTTGTATTCAGATACAATTGCCACCTTTACTTTGTCGTAAATTGATAAAACTTTACAGTATTTAAATGCTGCTGCTTGGGCCGACAATTGGGTCCCTTCGTCACCTACTGAGAGTTTGTGAGCGGTATGCCGAGAGTCATGGTCTCAAGTATAATGCTGCTAAGAGTGAGTGTATGATTTTTAGTCTTGGTGATAAAGCCCATCATGAACCTATATTACTGAACGGTTCTCCTCTAACTAGAGTTAAAAAGGTTAAGTATCTGGGGCACATTATCACCGATGATCTGAAGGACAACGAGGCCATTGAAAGTGAACGCAGAGCGCTGGCGGTGCGAGGTAATATGTTGGCTCGCAGGTTTGCTCGTTGCTCAACTGAAGTCAAATTAACGCTATTTAAAGCATATTGCCAATCGTTCTACACGAGCAGCCTGTGGGTTAATTATACTCAAAAGGCATACAGCGCTCTGCGGGTACAATATAATAACGTCTTCAGAATGTTGTTGCGGTTGCCGCGTTACTGCAGTGCTTCTGCGATGTTTGCCGAAGCGCGTACGGATGACTTTTACGCAATAAGACGCAAGCGTGTACCGTCAATGTTGGCTAGAGTGCGCGGCAGCAGCAGCGACATTCTGAAGATAATATCTAGTAAATATCAGTGTCCGATACACTCGCTCTGGGTAAGCATCGTAGTTGCGACGGCAAAATAAAATAATTTAAGGTGTATTTAATGTAAAGTGTATTTAAATGTTATGTATATTTAAGTTATTTACTAACATAGTTTATAAGCTCCTGTTGTTACTAATCATAATGGATCATGTTATCTGATAATAAATAAATAATAATAATAATAAAAAGGTTGTCATAGTTGTTTTTATAGTTATATTTGATTCTTAAAGGAATTATAGTTTTTAATAGTCTTAACTGTAACCTATATATGTTATCTAGGTAGGTTTTATAAGTTCTACCATAACTGGATATTCCATAACTGATTATCGAATCTACCAGAGCGAGATATAGAAGTCTTAGTGTATTATATGGTAATTTGTGTTTTAAAATTGTTAGTTTAGCTAGTATTGCTCTGAGCTTACTACAAATATAATCTATATGACTAGCCCAGTTAAATTTATTATTATATTTTTAAGCCTAGGTAGGTGTGACAATGTGCAATTTCCAGTGGTTCACAAGCACATGTTACGTTATTTGGTAAGTGCATACAGTTATGTTCATGGGCAATGACTTTTGGTGGTTGACTATTATACTTCAAATAAGGCGAGTGTGTATGCATTACTTTTGTTTTTTGGTAGTTTATAGATAACCCAACATCATGTGCCCATTTGCATAACTGGTTAAAGTCTGTTTGTAACATATTTTGTGCAATTCCTACATCTTTATTAGCAGCGATAAGACACGTGTCGTCAGCAAACTGGTAGACGGAGCAGTGCTGGAATATATTGCACATATCGTTCACATATAATAAGTATTCAGTTGGACCCAAAATTGAGCCTTGTGCCGTACCGTATATGGTTGGTATTCGGTGACTGTGCTCACTGTTTATGCTAACCATATTGTATCTGTTAGTATGGTAGTATTTAAACCATTCCAGCACCGGGCCCTGAATGCCATTCTGCTGGAGCTTCTTAAGCAAGGTTTCGTAATTTAAGGTGTCAAATGCTTTGCTGAAGTCTATCATTACTACTATTACATTGTGTTTGTTATTTAAGTAATCATTTATCTCATCAGTAAATTGTGACAATAATTGCGAAGTACTTTTTCTCTTTGAAAACCAAACTGTTTTTTATGTATGACGCTGTTACTAACTAAAACATCACATATAGTCCGTCCATAGTATTTTTCTACAATTTTATCTAAGCAAGATAGTATTGTGATAGGCCGGTAGTTGTTGGTATCTAAATAACTACCCTTTTTATGAATTGGCCTTACTAAACCGACTTTTAGTGCATCCGGGTAGGTTGATGTGGTGATGCGAGCGTTAATGAGATGAGTTAAAACTGGAGTAATGTCATTAGCAATATGTTTAATATCTTTGGCTCGAATATTATCACATCCCGGGCTTTTTTTTCATCAATATGTCTTACGATATTAAAAACTGTTTGATTGTTTATTTTATTTATTTTAAGTGTACTTTCTGGGGTGTGTGTATATGATTTTTCATCCAGCAACGGTACGTTACATGTACATAATATTTTTTTCACATTAGAATCAAAATCATTAGCAAACTTTTGAGATAATCTGTCAGCTTTCATTTTGAAAGTATTCAAAAGAATTTCGTCTATAGCCTTTACCAATCTACCCGTCAATCACTCCCATCATTATGGCCCACATTTTTTTCTTTTTTTTTAAAACATCACATATCTCTTTTTTATATTATTATTTCTAGCTTTATTAATTAATGTATTAGTCCTATTTCTATACTTTTTGTATATAAGTTCATTTTTGGCGTTATTAGTATCTTTAAGATAAATATCTAACAATTCCTTTTTTCTGTTACACATTTCCATATAATATAATATATAGAATAGAATATAATATATTTTTAGGAATTAAAAGGATTTTATTATAAAAAAAAGGTTTATTCACACTTCAGAATAAATAATTAGAAATCAACAACGATTTTCTTATGACAAATTACTTATAACGATAATCACAATAATCACTGCATTAAACTACACTTAGGTTTGAAATAAATCGTTACGTAATCCAGCAGAGCTTCCGCACGCAACGACGTCTGGGCCCGAAAAGAGAGAGAGGCATCGGCCGACTGAGCCTTATATAGGCAAAGTCCCACGTGATTCATTGCCAGTCTTCAAAGTTCCTAACACGGCCTCTCCTGACTTCGCGTCGACCACGACCGCGCTTTTTCAGCACCACCAGGAGACACGGCGAAGCTATGATCGCCAGCTCCTACTGCATTAGAGAGCTCACCGTCATCAGAATCATCATCTGCATAAAACACAAACAGTTAATTATCATGGCAACTGCACAAAGATGCCTATTCAGTCATCCACCTCACACTCAAGGCACTCAAACAGGCAATCACTCTCGTAACGTAGATAAATACATTCAAAATACTTCGCTTTCAAATGTATGCAAACATCTCTTGTAAACTTCTGTCATACTCATAATTGAACAAGTTATAGCGACAAACGTAAAGTTATAGCGAAAAACGTCAAATATTGCGACAAACGCAAAGTTATAGCGACAAACGCCAAGTTACAGCGACAAACGCCAAGTTACAGCGACAAACGCCAAGCGACACGCCTGAGTGCATAGTACCATAGCGACTAGCACTTGATAACTCATTGAGTACACTATTCACGCGTACGGAGCGCACGTCTGCTGAAGCCAGGTACTCCGGGACATCAGCCTCGGGAACCACCACTGGACTGCACCGGCAGCAACCAGCAAGACCTGCCTTCCGTTCGCGCCCGTCCGCACATACGCCAAGTGTACGGACTTCCTGTCCAAGACAAAGTAGAGACTTCCTGCCAGCTAGCCACGCGCGCTAAGTGCACGCCTGCCAGATTAAACGCTTCAGGGCTTCAGCCTCGAAGGCAGCCACTGGGCCACGCCGACAGTTTGTTCCAAACAGTAAGTCGCATACTCGCCTAGGATAATGACAAGCAAGACCACAAGCAAAGTTTACGTCAGGTTAGGATAAAATAGTTGAACTCAGTCTCGAAGAATGCAGCTCATGTCTCCGGGCACCGTTCATTGCACAGCCACTTGCACAGTCTTGTCTCCCGTGAGCGTAGCTTCACCTCATAACGACCGCTTTGCAAGCCCTTGGTCACTTTGTAAAGACCACGTGTCCAACTGACCAGCTTTCCTGTAGACTGAACATACATGATTACAAAAACAAGTTCGTTAAGTTTTAACTCGCGAGTAGGATGTCTATTACGGTTAAATTACTCGTCCTTATATATTTTAGTTAGATTGTCTGTAATATGAAGTCTCGTGCAGCCTCTGGTTATTTTACCTAACGCCTCACGGTTGGTTACACGGCCACGTCACGTACTAACACACAAACGATTGGCGTAGTTTCATCTTAACCAATGGGAGGAATTAAAGTTCTCAGTTCTAAAACTGAAATTGGTTTGATACTTTCCCAAGGGGTAATAAGCTGATATGGGATCTTAGGATAAGTTTCTTAGAACAATGCAAGGTATACTTTCCGACAAACTGCTTCAAACCTCGCCACGACACCATGTAATGGTCGCAGCCTGCACAGTTTTGTCATAACTGCCACTGAACAACGCACGCTCATGAAGACCGTTTGGCAGTATGCTGAACACCTTCAACGGTCCACACATTTATAGGTCAAACCTCGCTGTGGACTAAGAAAATTTATTTACAAAGAGTACATCCGATACGTGAACTCTTTTAGTTACATTTAATGAAAGTCAATTTACAATTACATGGAAGCACGTGGAGCCAAAAGTACTTCAAAATAAGGGAGCCAGTTTTTGCCAGTACTGCATGCTGACGTTCGTCGCACTAAAGACTCAACAGAGATCCCTTAATGTTACACAAGAACCGCCTGGGTTCCTCTCCTACCGGATTGTATCGGTAAATACAAAAGATCATCAAGTCTTACTTACTTGCCTCCAAACTACCACACTAAAGCTATTGAATTACGTCATCCGCTGTCTGGGTTATCTGTGTCCACTTAAAAGGCTTGGAAATCTGATTAATACAACTTCAGCGTTATCAGCATTTGGCAACATTATCCCCTTTAGAAATCAAAATCCTAGAAACAATGCACCAACGCGCAATACGCGGTATTAGATCACATTAAAACTCGGTATATTTCAGAGCACTAAAACAGTAATTATAAAAATCACTTCTATAAGATAATGGTGGAATTCAGACTTTTTGTCGCAGGAAAACTTATACCAAACCACCTTTCTCGGCCTCGGCCTCACCTGACCATAACTCACTTGTCTTCAGGCTGCTTACACGACTCTGATCTCACCTTTGTGAAATGTTTGTCCTCCGCATGACCTTGTCTTTTGCAAAACATAATTACATAATGACGAACATATAATTCACGTACACAAAACACATCCAGAGTACAACCACTTATGGTTCACACAAACAGTTTACGCAATTTACGGGAATCGAACCCGGGTCATTGAATGACAAGGCGATGATCTTAACCACTGCGCCACACGTGCAGTCAAACTTCAGAGGATGACTTCAAAATTATGTTGATAACTCCGCTGCTAAGAAGTAGCTTGAGAACGTGCACTGTTATTACACCTACTAGGTTTTAAATAACAACTCATTTACATTGTAGAATGCAAATAACACATTGAGTATTAAATTGAAAAAATGATAAGACTATCAAGTGTTACTTAGTAAGCTTTGTCAATACCTTGTAGCATAGGCTTTTCAGCTCCTCACTCAATCCTCTCACTACCATTAGGCACAAAACAACGGCATGATATTTTATACAACATCGTGATGTCAAACGTTTCAGGTACCATTCCTCAGCGGTGGTCAATACCTACTGCTATATAATATGGCTATCATGCAATGTACACGATACTGAGCGGCGCCGATGACGGCCAGCAACGCTTGACGATTTCTGGTCGAACTTAGATCGTAACACACGTCGCAAACTACCTTTTTTTTTTTACATGACGAATCGGTTAGCATAGGAGGCTTTCACTGCTTCACCGGACTATCGCAAACTACCGTGCGACAAACTAAGTGAATGGTTTCGCGCCCTTATATGGGATCCACCTTTCAAGAAATTTTCTTGATCGGCTACGTGAAATACATCGCGGTATTTCACAAACAAAGCAATAAAATTGTACTTACGTAAATCACAACACAAAAATTTACTAAAATAAATTTACACTGGGGTAGAATTGTTCCGTTTAGGTATACACTTTGTAGACTCTTTTTACAGTTATAACATCCAATAAAGGCTTGAACAAACATTCTTTGTCGTCACAATAATTCAGTGTATGAGCACGATCCACCCCGTCGCATAATAATTGTAAATTGTGAAGAGATTGATTAAAATAAACACAATGACGTAATGGTGGCTATCGATGGAATCGTGTCAACAATTGCCTGAGTAACCGAACTACCCACATTTTTTTTTTTTTTAGTTTATTTAACAGATGTAAAATTACTTCCGATAATTTCTTAACTAATCATGATAGTATCGAACGTACGGTGTGGATTTTATTGTGCCTTGGAAGACACTTCAGGTTCACACTTACATGAGCAACACAAGGAACGTAAACGGAAATCGTCCCGTTTTTGACAAACAAATACGCCTACGTGATCGGTTATTCACTTGAGAGCGCGACTATGATTGCGATCTCGACCGCAGTGTACAGGTAGGGCGTCGGGGCTACTGCCACGTGGTCTATAAGACGCACTTTTTTCTGACGTTACGCTACCAATCCCAATCCTTAAGCACTCGATTACACGAGATACGCAGCGGCGTTGGTTTTTCAAAACACACAATACACAACGTGGTCGATTTGTCTTAAGAAAATCACAAATGAAAGTAACACGAGGTTAGATCTTATTAAATTTGGATGGCAACAAGCAGCACTTGGGTTCTTTATACCAATTCTGATTTTAGGAATTAAAAGGATTTTATTATAAAAAAAAGGTTTATTCACACTTCAGAATAAATAATTAGAAATCAACAACGATTTTCTTATGACAAATCACTTATAACGATAATCACAATAATCACTGCATTAAACTACACTTAGGTTTGAAATAAATCGTTACGTAATCCAGCAGAGCTTCCGCACGCAACGACGTCTGGGCCCGAAAAGAGAGAGAGGCATCGGCCGACTGAGCCTTATATAGGCAAAGTCCCACGTGATTCATTGCCAGTCTTCAAAGTTCCTAACAATATAATATAAAATTTATATAGTTTTACTATATATATTTTCCCTTGCCTGTTTCACATTTAGTTTGCGGTCGGATTTTAGTCTAACCCATTGCGGCTAGATAACAAAATTATTCGAGCGCCAGTAATGTGACCTCGAGACCAATAGGGAGCCATAAATAAATAATAAACAAAAATATCTTGGGACAACTTACACACTGCCACCTGATCCCAAACTAGGCAGAACCTGTACTATGCCAACCAGACAACTGATAAACATACTTATAAACATATTTCTAAATACTTATGTATTAAAGATAAATTAAACCCAGACACAGAACAAATATCAGCAATGAGTACGATACTCATCATATGAAGATTTCTCTTAGGATCGAACCCACGACTTCTGGCAAGGACGAACAGCTATTAACCTAGTTAGTTAGACCAGGTGTCCGACAACCGCGATAACGTGCTCTCCGAGGCACGGAGAGCATTTCCAACTAAGCAGACTCCGAAACAAATCTTTCATTGAACCTCCCGGAAGGTAAGGCCTGAACAGACGACTTACATTGCACAGACATAGCAGTCGTAAAACCAAACCTATTTGCCATCAAATATATTAAGTTAATATAGTTCGTTACATAACACCAGCAGGACCCATAAAAAGATCTTCTCCATCAACATTCTGACTTTGAGGAGACTTTGTAACTAGCTACATAAAACAGCTGTAAATATGATACTAAAATCTTGGATATTAGTGACTGGCGAGTTTTAGTTGCTTATTCAAAGTATGATATTTATTTATTTAGTTCACCAACAGAATAAGTATAGGCGTCCTATCGGATCATGAAAGTGATGGAATAGAAATTGGTCCTGTGTTTGCGGACACACTTGAGCACTATAATATGTCCCGCGCAGATGGCTAATCTCTATTGAGACTGGCCAAAATTCACGTAGGAGGACCTTATTATTAATTATAGAGAAACAGTACAAATTACACTAATAATATATCACTTATGTAGTAACTACCCAACATACAGGTATGCATGGCATTGATTGTGATGACATTAAGATTTGAGACTCATAAACAAATTTGTGCAACGTTACTTTGTTTTTTTTTTTTAATAAACAACGCCCGCAATACGAAATGTAATCACACAAATACTTGTCCAGCGCGGAATCGAACGCGGGACACGAAGCGGCAAGGTCTTAATTGATAAATAAAATACAACTGTTAAATTACTATGTTTTCGAACGGCGTAAGTAGCCTGCTACGTACTTTGCAGAAGCGAAGCGAATTCGAATTGTTTACCGTGAGTATATTTTTCTTCATTAGCATACGCGGATCCCATTTTGTTTGTAAACTTTCCTGTAGACGACCTCCTCTTTGAAATTATATTACATGTTTATGTTCATGTTACTGTCATGATCTGATGGGACGACTAGCGACACGACCCGAAACAGGTCAGGTACACGACCGACGGCTTAACGTGCTCTCCGAGGCACGGGGGTATAATATCACAAAATCCCAGACATCGGGCTGATACTTAGAAATTTTTCTATTTACAAATAATTCCCGAAATTTTGCTCGACTTGGGATATGAATCCAGGACCTTGTTATCTGCGGATGAACACGCTAACTCTAGACCAATGAGGCTAGCAATATTAATGGGATAATTAACACACTGCCATCTGATCCCAAACTAGGCAGAGCCTGTACTATGGCAACCTGACAACTGATAAATATACCTATATATATCAAAATACATAAAATATTCAGAACAAATAATCGTGCTCGTCCCACAAAGATTTGTCCTGGGTGGGAATCGAACTCATGACCTCTAGTCTAGGCCAATAGGCCAGTTAAAATGTTTCATATAGCGCCATTTATTCTCAATTTAAAGCTTAATATCTGACATTTAATAATCCACTTAAAAGTATCAACTCATTTTAGTAGGCGAGTGCTTAAGCATGTCGAAAATCTGCGAAAATCTTTTATAAATCCGACCCGCTAAAGAAGGGACGCATTCCTCAAGTATGGTGGAAATTAATTACTTTCGCTACGCCCACAACATATCTACGTAAACACGGGATTTGGGGGATTCAGCGGAGCTCCCCTAATCCGGGGAGCGCAGATTATCATTTTACGGTTATGTGATTATGTGTCGGCGAGTGATCTAGTAAGTAATCTGTCCTAAACACACTAGTGGGGTTAGTATGAACTTAGAAGATACTTAAATACTTATGCAGAAACAATAAAATATCGAATTTATACTAAAATTTTTTATTTTTTTTATTTATAACTTTATGCACATTAAATAGTACAAAGGCGGACTTAATGCCCAAGGCATTTTCTGCCAGTTAACCTTAGGGTGATGCAGAGATAGCATGGTAGGTGCACGGATCATACAATTATCAAAGAGTAAGAAAGTAAAAAAACACAATACTATACTATACAATACTATAAAATACTATATTATACAATACTATACTATATAATACTATACTATAAAATCCGATCATGAAACATAGGTATATTTTATTTATAACTGGGGGGTTTCTGCTAACAATTTGCGAAGTAAATGCTCACGAACTTTTCTTTTAAATGAGATGCGACTCTTGGCCATACTGATTTCGAGAGGTAATGCATTCCACTGAAGAATTGATTGTACAAAGAAAGAAGAGTGAAGGAAGTCAGAGCGGTGAGATTGACATTTATAATGATAATTACTGCTTCGTTGGTCTTTATTTATTTTGTTTAACGTGGTGAAAACCTTCAATAGGTTCCCGTAATTGGGGAGTCTACGGGGTATATGGGAATCCCCGTGGGTTACCCACTAAAACCACCAGGGCAACCTAACCTCTCGGTGCTGTGGGTGATGGCTCCGGAAACTCGAGACGATCTCCATCCGGAACCACCATCATGTCTCCTATGCATCTTAAAGAAGCTCGCCCTGAGGGGCAAAGATGGTCTAGCGGTACCGTGTTCAACAAATAGAGAGGTCTTGGGTTTAAATTTCGAGTTGAACCAAAATGAATAAAAATTGAGATTTTTTTTAACTAATGGTACCTACATAACTTATGAACTTAAACTTACGTGCTAATGTCCACAAATTCACTGTGTCTCACACTAGGGTCTCCTTGTCTTGTGAGGCTACTAAAATTTAATTTATATTAATATTATATGTATGTTTTATTTATTTATTCACCGTAGCCTAGATGGTAGTGCTCCTGCCTACGAAGCTGGTGGTCCTGGGTTCGAATCCCGGTAAGTGCAAATATTTGTGTGATGAGCGCGAATACTTGTTTCTGAGTCATGGATGTTTTCTATGTATTTAAGTATTTATCTATCTATATAAGTATGTATATCGTCGCCTGGTACCCATAGTACAAGCTTTGCTTAGTTTGGGGCTAGGATGATCTGTGTGACATTGTCCCTAGATATTATTATTATTATTATTCAAGGATGATCAACATTACAGACACTTAAGAAAGACAAACAACACATGTATATAGAATAGGAAGTAGTGTTTATTTATTTATTAACTTCAGGTTTGCCCACAGCTTGTGCATACAATATATATCTTATGAATAATTTCTTAACAAATTAGACTTACACACTAGCCAATTACGGGTTAACCAACATTCTCCAAATCTAGACGAATAATCGGCACTTGAGATTATTTAGGTTATAGAACAATGAAATACCTACGACGACTTAACAGTAGTTTTGAGTGACTTCAAGATTTTGGACTTGAAACAATTTAAGGAATCATGGTGTATGTTGGCATCCGGTACAGATTTCATGAAAGAGTTCATCTCTCTACAAACCCTATTGAGCGGTGAGTTTATCCCGATGTTGGTTTTGGAAGGTTGAATGTGATACATGTTCGTAATAGGATATCTGGGTAATTTAAATGGTACATTCAGAGCTACGCGCGTAATCAGTTCAGAGCAATCTAATTTATTGTTAGTTAGTTTGAAGAGAAACATTAGATCCTGTAGCTTTCTTCGTTCACGTAAAGAGTTTATTTTAAAGATTTGAAGGCGTTGTTCATATGGAGATCTCGGTGATACTTTATTCGTAGTGTATGCAAGATGTTTGGTAAAGGCTCTCTGTATGCGTTCGACCCTTTGCGAGTGCACTGAGTATTGTGGGTTCCAAGCCACGCTGGCAAACTCCAGGTGACTACGAACAAGGGCATTATAGAGTAGGATTTTGGAACGAGCTGCTTTAAAACCTTTGGTGCTTCTTTTAATAAAACCAAGCATCTGTGCCGATTTTTTGACAATAGTGTCTATATGCTTGATAAAGTTAACCTTACTGTCCAAAATGACGCCGAGATCCCTCACCTCTTTAACAGAATTTAATGGTTCTCCCTTTATGTTGTAAGATATAGCATGAGTTTGTTTTTTAGTGTTGTAACAATTATAGATTACCACAGCATTCAAAGTAACTGTAGTTGTAGTGTTTTCCAGAGGAATGAGTCATTTTGAGCCTATTTTATGAATGAGGTATCAACGTCAAAGTCAAAAATTATTTATTCCGTAAAAATTTTACATTTATGTGGAATCTTCATATTCTTTTTTACCCTACCGTGCAGTGCATGACGTGGCAGCTACTGAGAAACACTGCCAGAAAACTCAGTAGGAATCCTTTTTTAAAATTAAATATACTTAAGATTAATGACAATCATGTGTGTTGACTCAACAACTCAATCCCAAGCACTTTTATCACTTAAATAATCAGAAATTTTGTAATATGCACTGCTACACAATTTGACTTTAATAATTCTTCCAACTTATTGACAGCGGATTAAAAAATAAGTCGACATTATGTAAATCCGTATGCATTTTTCCACAGCGGGTGTTTTCTTCCTCTAATGCAAAAGCTTCCATAAAATATCCAATCACACTTTACTCCAATCTAAATTCAGATGCTAGGTTCTAAAAGTTTACGAGTCCAATATCGTACAACTCGTAACCACTGAAGGGTACTGTAACTTTATTGGATAACTTTGAATACATGCAACTAAAGTAACCAGTGCCATCTGATCCCAAGCTAGGCAGATCATGTACGATGGACAACTGGATAAAAATACATATGTATGTATTTCTATATATATATACATACTATAAATAAAATAAAATCATTTATTTTTCTCATCACTAAGTTAACACATTATACTAAACATTAAGGAACGAATTCATAATACATAAGGTATTTATTAGGCTTTGTGAGAGACTGGTGCCTGATTTAGGTTTCGAAAAAAACCTGTATTACCGGTCACCAGGACCCTCCCGCCATTATACTAATTAAGAAACTAACCTTTCTATTCAACATGTTTCCTTAAAATTATATATATGAGACCAAAGCTAAATTAATAATAAGGAATATGACAATATAGGCTACGCCAAACCCAAAACAATACAAGCGAGAGTTGTATAAGCGCGTATGAGATGGGTGAGTGATGGTAAGTGTTAATGAATGTGTATATGTAAATGTAAAGCGAGTTTGTTGATGACGGAAATAGAATCACCGGATTATATTAATGAGATCAATAAGTTTTCAGTTTCTTGATAATTGAGAATCTTTAGATATGCTGTGATGTGTAAATGTAAGTGTAAAGCGAGTTTGTTGATGACGGAAAGAGAATCACCGGATTATATTAATGAGATCAATAAGTTTTCAGTTTCTTGATAATTGAGAATCTTTAGATATGCTGTGATATGTAAATGTAAGTGTAAAGCGAGTTTGTTGATGACGGAAAGAGAATCACCGGATTATATTAATGAGATCAATAAGTTTTCAGTTTCTTGATAATTGAGAATCTTTAGATATGCTGTGATATGTAAATGTAAGTGTAAAGCGAGTTTGTTGATGACGGAAAGAGAATCACCGGATTATATTAATGAGATCAATAAGTTTTCAGTTTCTTGATAATTGAGAATCTTTAGATATGCTGTGATGTGTAAATGTAAGTGTAAAGCGAGTTTGTTGATGACGGAAAGAGAATCACCGGATTATATTAATGAGATCAATAAGTTTTCAGTTTCTTGATAATTGAGAATCTTTAGATATGCTGTGATATGTAAATGTAAGTGTAAAGCGAGTTTGTTGATGACGGAAAGAGAATCACCGGATTATATTAATGAGATCAATAAGTTTTCAGTTTCTTGATAATTGAGAATCTTTAGATATGCTGTGATATGTAAATGTAAGTGTAAAGCGAGTTTGTTGATGACGGAAAGAGAATCACCGGATTATATTAATGAGATCAATAAGTTTTCAGTTTCTTGATAATTGAGAATCTTTAGATATGCTGTGATAGCGTTTTTACAGCGACTCTTGGGGAGCGGATATATATTAATTTTGTTATTTATTTTATTGTACAAATAGCCACCGAGGAAGCAGTAAAATTTCTGTGCGAGAGCAGTTTTCAATAATTTTGGAGTACAAACTATAGGTAAATTACGCCCAGCCACAGATGTATTTAGAAACATATGTTTGTCAGTTGCCTGGTGGCCCTAGTTTAGTATCAGATGGCAGTGTGTTAGTTGTCCCAAGAAAAGAGACGGAAACCTATTCATACAATATTGGGCTAGGATGTAAAAAGATAAAAGTGGTTTCAAATATTGGGTCTATAAATTATCAGCCAATCACAAAAAAAATCATGGATTTTTTCAATCTGTGAGCAGAGTTATAAAAGATTTAGTACTTAATAGAGAGGTTATGTACCAACCTATACTTAACAGCTGATTTTTAAGAGCGATTGCGATTTAATAGTTATCCGTGTCCAGTATGTTAGCAAAAGTCGTACACGTTAAGCAATATCAGAAGTCCGTAGAGAGAATGCAGTTGTCGAGGGATATATAAACAAAACAATAAAAAAATACTCAAATCACACACGCAACAAGAAACGAGTCTATCATAGATTAGGATTCAAAATCTGTCACCAGTCACTGTCAGCATAGATTTTTTTTTTATAATGTTTTCGGCTCTGGCTTCTTCGGCCTTATGAGCCAGCTGTCAGCATAGATTAAAAATATAGTTGCCAATAACTAATAAATCGATTTAAACGATAACCAATGTTATGATTTCTATTTATTTTGTTGATATTTAATTTTTTACTGTTGACATTATGTTAATGTATTTAATAATTATTATGATTAAATCAGTTATCTGGTGCAAGAGTTTTTATATTACATTGTTTGAACTCATTAATGTTAATCGATTATAGTAATCAACAACCAATTTAATTCGTGACTTAAACTTATTTTGAGATTTCTCGTTTTCCAGATTGTAAATTGGGTCAATTTTTTACAGTTTGAAATAGAAAAATGTAACGCTTTTTTTAAAACATATCTCAACTTATTACAGTCAGGCCCAGAAATCCCCGTCTCCTTTATTTATATAAATATTGTTTTCAGAAAACATTTCTATCAACACATAGCCGAATTGATAATCTTCTTCTATAACAGTCGGATCAAAAAATTACAAAGCAACGGAGAATTCACGTAAAATATATAAAAATATATATAAATAGTTGAATTGATTGACTCCTTTAAATATATTTTTCAGATTATATTACGCTTTGCATTGCAAATGAAATGCTATAAAAATTTAAAATGTTAACTCTTTCTTTTAAAGTCGGCTATTTATACACTGCAAAGAAGTATGCTTAATATTAAACTAAGAAATAAAATAAAACTGGAAACTATCCGGCAGAAAACTACAGTTACAGATGTGATATATTGTATCAAAAAAGTAAAGTGGAGATGGATAGGACATATGATGAGAAGCAAAAACGACAAGTGGGCTAAGGATGTGACCGAATGGTGTCCAAGACAACACAAGAGAAAGAAAGGGAGACAGCGTCGACGATGGGAAGACAACATAAAAAGAATAGCAGGAGCCACGTGGAGAAGGAAGTCACAAGACCGAATTTTATGGCATGCTTTAGGGGAGGCCTATGCTGAATAGCAAGACAATCTTCGCGAAACTGGTGTCGATATCAAAGAGATTGTATATATTTTTTTATAAGATTATTAAATTTATTATTATTTATACACTTCCTCATATTGATTGACAATATTGTATGGAAAATAGATCTATTTTGTGTATGTGGCAAGTTCATACTCTACACTTTGTCTAGGTTAATAGTCAAATTAACCCTCTTATTTTCTTCCACTTTAAATGTTATACCTTGTATATTAAGGCGCCTCTACAAAAGCCTGATTACACAACGGAAGCCTCCAACCTTCCCTAAAACTTGAAATCTTCAGTGTCACCCTGTAACGCACTCAGTGTTCTTAATCCCAAACTATTGACACAGCCTCTTAAGACAGGTACTATACGACCCCAGATAGAGGTCAACCGCTAATTACCATACCACACAAACAATTGGGACCACTCGGGACCACTTGGACCCCGAACTTTTGGGTCACGGCCCTTAAGGGTCGGTATTTGCAAGTTTGAAAGTATTTTATTGGGAGCAACCGGTTTTAAATCAGGAGCATGTTGAAAAATTAGAATTGTTTAGTCATAGTTATAGAGCTATATTTTTTTGTTTTTTTACTGTCTCATTTTTTACCATTCCATCTACTGCGAAACTGCAGGCGTTCTTTTATTTTTACAATAAATCTAACATTCTTATATATGATATATTGATGATGTTAAGAGTTTGTCTAAAGGCTTTCTCTATGCCTTGCGGTTTAGGGCGAACATTTTGAGCTTTAGTAATAGCCTGCCTGTTGTAAGAGGCGACATAAAAGGTAGAAGGAACGTTATTTAGAATCATGGGCGGGGAACTGTAATGTCCATTTCGAGACCTCGAGAGGAACGGCAGTGTATGGTAATGAATGCTGCAGTTATAATAGTCGTGGCAAAAGATATTCCTTCGCTGCAAAGCTGCCATGCAGTTTTGCATTGCTCCTGAGGATTGGCATGATCCACAGGAGTTACCAGTGCCCTTCAAAGTGTGCCAAAGAAACCTCCGTGAGATTTTAGTTAGTACGAGCCCGATATCAATCACCACTATCTATAGGAGACAGGTATCCATATCCCCACGTAAATAAAAAACAAAGGAAAAAGAAAGTTTACTCGATTTTACCGGACGAAAGAGGCTAGTGAGCCGTATAGCAAACGACGGGCCTGTGTCATGGTTGGTAAATGCTTACTTTACACGCCGCAGGTCGTGGGTTCGATTCCCACTAAGGACAGATATTTGTGAGCATGAACATGTATGTTTGTCCTGAGACTGGGTGTAATTATCTATATAAGTACGTGTTCACAAAAGGAAACTAGTATATGTAATATATCAGCTATCTGGTTTCCATATTACAAGCGCTTTTCACTTTCAGATCAGATGACTATGTGTGAATAATGTCCCAGGATATTATTATTATATGACAGTATTAAGTTTAAGCCCAAATGGCTCAAAACAATAGAGCAATATTACTTAAAACAACGTTTCAAACAATCCACACAAAAGGTGACCTAACCTAAACGACGAACAATGATCAATTTGAATAACAAACCCGCAGATTAAAACACTTACCAAAAAATAATCCTACTTAAAACAATCCTTCTTAAAAACACTCCTACTTAAAAACATTGCTGCTTAAACATTGGAGCCTAAAGAGAAATACCTGAGATCTTTTGAAGGAAACCTTAACAGTTGCTAAAGTCCGCATTCTTTCGAAAGTAGGGTAACATAACTTTTGTAGGCTTGCGTTACTGGTTACAACTGAAATTGACATGAAATTTGTGTGCATCGGTGTTCCAGTTCAGATATTTAAACTGAATTTTCGTGTAATGATATGTATGAATACTACTCATATTGAGAACGAAACATTTTACAGGCCTGTTGACGTGGTTGGCAAATGCTTGGTTTTCATGCCGGAGGTCGTGGGTTCGATTCCCACCCAGGACAGATATTTGTGTGCATGAACATGTCTGTTTGTCCTGAGTCTGGGTGTAATTATCTATATAAGTATGTATTTACAAAAGAAAAGTAGTATATTTAGTATATCATATATCTGGTTTCAATAGTACAAGCTATGTTTAGTTTTGGATCAGATGGCCATGTGTAAATAATTGCCCAGGATAATATTATTATTAAATAAGCTCTGTGCCTTACTTACGCTTCGTAGTTCGTTTATACTGGAGACTGCTTCGTTGGTCTAGCGGTAGCGTGTTCAACCGCAGATAACGGGGTCCTGGGTTCAAATCCCGGGTTGGGATTATTCTGTAAAAAGAAATATTTCTCAGTATCAGCCCGAAGTCCGGGAGTTGCCGGTATCTACCCCCGTGCTTTGCACGTAAAGCCGTCGGTCCTGTACCTGACCTCTTTCAGGTCGTGTCGCTAATTGTCCCATCGGATCATGAGAGTGATGGAATGGAAGGTACTATAAATCTATAAGGAACTATAATATCTCTCTCGTAGATGGCTAGACTCCATTGAGATTGACCGAAATTTGGCTAAGAGGACATCATCATACTAGAGACGTGTAGCTTTTACGTTGGAAACACTGAACCCGAAAGAAGCAATGTACTTTAAGAAGAAAAACAATAGAGAATAAAACGCCATATGAAGCCTTGTTCAACCGATTACAATTTACGGCATATAGGTTTACGCGACGCAAAATTTACGGGAATTTACGAAAACACAACCGGTTTTACGACGCGTAAAAACCTAAGTTATAGCGTAAAACAAGGCTACGACCGTGTTATGACAGTTAAATTCGACTTTGTTGTTTCCCTCCATAGTTATTGAGATGTTTCTCGCTTATTTTGAAATTATCTTTTATGTATGAGTCGAAACAGGAAAAAAACAGTCTAGAAATAATGTAATTTTTATTTGAATATAACATTATTTATTTATACTCAAATATAAAACCAAAATAGTAAAAGGTATGCTGAGTTGGTTTGGGCATTTAGAAAGGATGAATGAAAGAAGATTGACAAAAGAAGTATACCTGGCTTGTGTGAATGGGACAACCGGGAGGGGAAGACTTTGTAGAACATTCTCTGACCAAATTGGAGACGTTCTCAAGAAAGGCCAGGTCAGAAGTAAACCGGGTAAATTTATGAGGAATGGCAGTAAACGAGGCAAAAGAGGTGAGCAAAGATCGTGACAAAAGGAAATCCATTGTCTCTGCCTACCCCTCTGAGAAACAGGCGTGAGTCTATGTATGTATGTACAAAACAAAATTGCCTACTAGCGTGGAAAAGAGTACAGGAATCAAATTGCAGGCACGAGTAGGCAGACGAGTATAGGAAAGAACTAAGGAGAGATCTGACTTACCAGGCCAATGATATGAGCTTGGTCTTCACCATGTGATGTGATGAGCTGAAATCAAAGATAATTTGAATAAAACATTTTTGTATTTTTTTTTTGTATTTTGTATTAAGAACCGGCCGGCTCATGATACTCTACAGAAATAATGTTCATGGATACCAATCCAGTAAGACATCATAGTGATGACCATGGGATCCAACTGGAATTACCTTAACCATGCATGCAGTTGTGCAGACTACTTCATTAGTCTAGCGGCGTGCAATCGGCCAGGTAATGGGGTGCTGTAGGTCCAAACCTTGACGGAACTCCAAATGACGATCACCGTAGCCTAGTTGGTAGTGCTCCTGCCTACGAAGTTGGTGGTCCTGGGTTCGAATCCCGGTAAGTGCAAATATTTGTGTGATGAGCACGAATATTTGTTTCTGAGTCATGGATGTTTTCTATGTATTTATCTATCTATATAAGTATGTATATCGTCGCCTGGTACCCATAGTACAAGCTTTGCTTAGTTTGGGGCTAGGATGATCTGTGCGACATTGTCCCGAGATATTATTATTATTAAACCTTGGGTTGGTCCTAAAATCGGTACTAGTAGCAGCTTAATAAACAAATAATAAAAAATAAAAAACGTTTTTATTCACGTAGACTTTAAAAAAGCGCTTGTAAATAGTCAGAACATGTTTGTAGTAATATAGTTGTATACAATACATATTATTTCTAGTAACATAGATATTTAGGTACATATTGTATGAAAACATTTATAAAATTTATTTTATAACAGCAATGATATTTAGCTAGCTCGTATCAAGTTATTGTCAAGAGATTATGTTTAATTATCTAGTTTAAGTCTAATATTTTTACTAATATTTTTACTTTAAGACCGGAAGCTGGCGGTATTATATGCCTGTTCCTCGGTGAGCACGTGAAGCTATCCATCCTGCGCCTGATGTTTCTGCGATTGTTTCGGATTGACGTTCAATTGGATTATGAGATTGCAGGAATAGAGTATGTACTTGTGAATTCCGCATACACTTCTGCACTTAACAAATGACATGTCTCCGTTGACTTTATCCGCCTTTGACTTTATACATATATATTGGATTTGGTAGTAGCATTAAAGCGCGACCGTCGTTATTAACACAAGGTCCGTCATAATAATCATCATCATCATATCAGCCGAAAGACGTCCACTGCTGGACAAAGGCCTCCCCCAAAGATCTCCACAATTGCCGGTCTTGCGCTGTTAATCATAATAATAATACCTTAATATAGACAGAACCATTGACAATATGTAGTAAAAATATTAGACTAAAACTAGATAATTTAACATAATCTCTTGACAATAACTTGATATGAGCTAGCTAATTATCAGCGCTATAATAAAATAAATTTTATAAATGTTTTCATATAATGTGTACCTAAATATCTATGTAACTAGAAATAACAATGTATACAACTATATTACTACAAACATGTTCTGACTATTTACAAGCGCTTTTTTAAAGTATATGTGAATAAAAACCTTTTTTATTTATTTATTTTTATTTATTAAATCATTAGACGAAAACCATTGCCTTATATTGTTCACTAGCTGTAGGAACTGTTGGAGGTTCCATATCACTGCACTGGCAGCATTCTATGTTTAAATAAGTGATCTGCCACATTAGGTGTGTTTGACTTTGTTGGTTGTCAATCCGTCGGACTGAATAAAACTGTCTTGTCTGTAATGTGTGTTTTATAAATAATACAATAACATGAGGTTCACCTGGAAATCGCTGGATGTGGATAGCGCAAGACCGGCAATTGTGGAGATCTTTGGGGGAGGCCTTTGTCCAGCAGTGGACGTCTTTCGGCTGATATGATGATGATGAGGTTCACCTGCGTACTCTGTACAGCAATTTCCTACACGTACATCCCTCACCTGCATTTTCAAGGTCCGCAGAGAGTATCCGGACACCGCCGCAAATGCGGTGCTCTTCGCGTTCCGAACCATATCTCCCTTCTATAGGATTCCATGGAACTCGTTTTTACGCGCGTTGCTACGGCAAAATATGAAATTCATTGGAATGATAGTGGCGTCATCTGTCGACAATCTTCGACAAATGCCAACGCCGACGATCTGTCGAAAATTTTGATAGAACCTTGCTAGGCTCATGCGCAACACTTTCCTAAAGATCATCACATGATCAACTGCATCGTTTACGATTCTATAAAGGACATACAGACAAACATTCATTTTTCTTTATAAAGATAACTCTAGGGTCTAAATGAGACTATTTGATAGAATAAGTGGCTGATGAATTTCTTTTTAATTGTCATTTCTTTTTCATTTTTCATCCTAATTACTACTAATGTTATAAATGTGAACGTGTGTCAGTATGAGGTTGTACGTCGCGTCGTGTAGATATGGATGTTTGTGACTCCTGCGCGCAAAATCGACCGAACGGATTTGATGAAACTTTGTAGTAATATAGATTAATAATATATAACACTAAGCTCGTATAAAAAAATAGAATGAGCTACTCGTATTTGTCAATGAAATCAAAGTATAATATTAATAATGTCCTCCCGACCGAATTTCGGTCACGGCTGCCACTCTCAATGGAGACGCCAATTGCGCAAGACATATTATAGTGCACAAATGTGTGCGCAAACACAGGGGCACTTTCTAATCCATCACTCTCATGATCCGATGGGACGACTACCGACACGACCGGAAAGAGGTCAGGTACAGGACAGACTGCTTTACTACTTTACTACTGGTCCGACCCAGGATTTTAACCCTGGACCTCATTAGCTGCGGTTGAACACGCTACTGTTAGACCAAGGAGGCTTGAATGCGGTTACAGCTAGTTGAATATAAAAAGAAACACGGTGTATATACATACATATAAAAATGTACACTTCAATAATACGTTACAGCGATACCTAATGAGTATGATAAGGACTCGAAAATTGTAAATCTCTTGTTCCAAGCAATATATGAATTTTACAGCTAGTGGAATATAACAAGAAACACGGTGTATATACATACATCTAAAAATGTACTCCTCAATAATACGTTACAGCGATACCTATTGATATGATAACGACTCGAAAATTGTAAATCTCTTCTTCCAAACAATATATGTATTTCAATTCCAATACCTGTGATCTGAGCTATATAGTTAGTAAGTAATTAAATTAAGTCTTACGTATGAATGTAGGTTGGTTACAAACTGCCTCGTATCAGATGAACCAACGACAATTTATTGACTCGATAACATTATTCGGTAAAACCATTCCCCCACTATCTAATACTAACTTCTACTTACATTGTTCAAATCCCGAGCCATTCTCCGGCACTAAAATGTACCCATTCGTTGAATCGAGGACGCTGACGCTTCGCTTACAAATGTCCTCCAATGAATCTAGGGACCGGATCGGTTTTAGCAGAATCGCATTTGTACCTCCCGCTGCCGAAGGAGGTGCGATTTTGACGTTTTTGGGAAATATATCAGAATTGAGCTGGATTTATTGAAGTGCTAGATTGCTTGGCGTACGCGGGAACTTTAAGAATGTATTTTAAAGAGAGACATTTTAGGTGACGATTCGATAAAATTTGTGGGACGCAACGCGTTTAGGCATATTTCATTACATGAAAGGGAAGAAAGATAAGATAAGATGATCATCATCATCATCATATCAGCCGAAAGACGTCCACTGCTGGACAAAGGCCTCCCCCAAAGATCTCCACAATAGATAAGATAAGATGATAATGAAAAGAAATAGAAAGCTATATATTATGAAGAAAGAAATGCACTCACTGCCACTTGCTTTCAGAGATCGGTGAGATAAAGCACATAGGCACGCGGTCAATAGATGGGTGACCGCTAAAATGGTTTATTTTCTGAGAGTCTCCATACTTCGGAAGGCACTTTAAGCTGTCGTTTTCAGATGACAGTTGATAAACATTGTGAGAAGCCTACTGGGCGGCTTCCACAATTCTGACACTAAGTTAACTACTGCCTATACGTTAAGTAAGTAAGAATGAAATTCTTTAAAGAGAGGGTCTTATATACAACAAATAGAGGCAAACAAGGCTGATTTCAGAGTCGCGCCGGCGAGCGGCGCCGTCCAAACGCGCGCGCTACAATTACACTAGATATAGTTTCGTTTCATAGTCACGCAGTTCAAACGCGCCGCGGGTGACACACGCGCCGTCGGCCAGCGCTGCCCGAGCTCCTCTACTGTTAGCGTTTCAGAGTGACGCGTCTCGCACGCGCCGCTGTTGAGACGCGCTGGCCTCCGGCGCGTGCCGCGCGCGTCACTCTGAAATCAGCCTAAGTAGTCTATCCAAATATAACTACAAACTAAATATTCACGCTGGGGGGGACCCCTTTGAGTTTCCAAGCCTCGATTCTGGGTTGTTACCAGGGTGGACAGAAGAGGGTCGGATATACATTACTACGAAAACGCGGGCCTTCGTCTGATTGAGGATCGAAAAGGCCTCAGTCCAATGATAAATAATAATAGTAACAATAATATTCAGGGAACATATTGACGGTCACCGTAGACTAGTTGGTAGTGCTCCTGCCTATGTCCTATCATGTTACCCCTTCTGAGAAGGTCCATAAATGAGACATGTTGATGCACACAAATATCTATCCTGAGTGGGAATCGAACTCACAACCTGCGGCGTAAAAGGCAAGCATTTACCAACCACGTCAAGTGGCCCGTCATATACTGAATATATATCAACTAGAAACGAATATATATAAATAAATAGACTTACCGTATTTGAGAACATTTTAGTCACCCCGCTCCAGCCTCAGTAGGTATTTTTTATAGACGTATACATGTTTCCGGCAAATTTATCGTGAAAATACAGTGATATATAGTGCTGGATTTATTGAATAGCTATCTGATTCTAACTGCGCTGAATAGTGCTTTTAGATGACTGAATAAGGCCTGAATATAGATAGAATAGTGTGTTGGCGACTCAACCGATTTTTGTCATGGCAATACTTAGTGTTCATTTAGAAAGAAGACGATAAAATGTATTTTATTATTGGCAATACAGTTTATATCAAAAGGTACTGAACTGTGCTGAATAGTGTTTTTAGACGTCTTACTGTAAAAAAATTGGAGAAAAAGTTTTAGCCACGACGGCGCAGCGGCGCGCCGTGTCGCAGCCAGTCTTAATGGAGACTAGCCAATGCGAGACATTAGATAGTACACAAGTATGAGCGCAAATACAGAGGCACTTTCTATTCCATCAGTTTCATGGTCTGACGGGACGACACGGCCGGAACGAGTTAGGTACGGGATTGGCGGCTTTAAGATATGTTACTGCCACCTTCCAGACTTCGGACAGGTACCTACTGAGAAATTTCCTAAACAGATTAATCCCATAATCATTTTTGACTTAAACGGGACCTAGACGTGCTGTAAATGGTTTTAGGAAGACCCATGAACAATAAACAATTTTATTGGAACGAAGTTTCCTTATCGCGCGTTGAAAGGGGGCTAGACGGAAAAAATTCTCACGAAAAGTTGTCAGGACACTTTTTTGCAGCTGTGCGGCGTGCGCATGTTTCTCTGTCTATCTCTCTCTCTCTCTCACTCTCTCTCTTATCGAAAGCAAGCCAGATGTTTTCATTTCTATTTCGCATTGAACAGTGTGGTGTCACGACGATTATTTTTGTTGAGTGTATACAGTTTTTTGTACATAATAAATAATAAGAGATAACTTCGTTCCATCCGGGTGTCCCTGACACCTCTCAAGTTTTTTATATTTTATATAATAGTGCTTCTAGCCAAATTTCAGCTGTGGCGGCCAATCCTAAAGGGCCTACCCAGGTACACTATCTAATCCAATCAAATCTAATCCAATGCGACACATTCGGAGGGACATGAGGCACAAGCCCAACAATTATACGTCCAAGGCACCATCGTCTTAACAGCACCAACTCCCTGAGTCCAAGCGGGTACTGGGTTTTCCTGGCAGAAAAATCCTGAGAATGCTTGTTGACCCGACCCGGGTGTTGAATGCAGCACCTCATTCTGATCTATCAATTTGGTCAGTCAACACCTTAAAAACAAAAGTTAAAGTTATTAAGTACTTAAGTGGAGCCAAACTTTCATCAACATCATAGCATCATATTAGCCGGAAGACGTCCACTGCTAGACACAGGCCTCCTCCAAGGATCTCCATCTTAACACGAATAGAAATATGAATAAATAAATATATACAACTAGCTGTGCCCCGCGGTGTTACCCGCGTTAAATTTTATAAATTTTCTTTGCTATAAACCTCACGGAGCCCGAGACCTTTCCAACGAATGCCAAACCGTGGAAATCGGTTCGTGCGTTCTGGAGTTATAGCGTCAGGAAGGAAAACCCTACTTATTTTTATATAGTAGATAATAACAAATTACACACTGCCATCTGATCTCAAACTAGGCGGATCCTGTACTATGGCAACCAGACAACTGATAAACATACTTATATATTTAAAAATACATACATATTATAGCTAAATTACTCCCAGACACAGAACAAATAATCGTGTTCATCCCACAAAGATTTGTCCTGGGTGGGAATCGAACCCACGACCTCTAGCTTAGCAGTCAGATTCAATAACCAAAAAACCAACAGTCCAATCAAGTATAAATTAATATAAAATATGTTTTAAAACTTTATTCCAAGAGCTTTAATCCACATGGCTGCCTTCCTATTAGAATAACTCATGAAAAGCTTCCCGTAATCGCTAATTTATTCTGGTTTGGAGTTTTCATACAATCATTAATGGATTTATATAGATTAGTGTTCGGAGAAATTGTATTTAAAACGGACTTCAAATTATATGAGCTGTTGGTACTTGTGTGGCATATTTTAATGCGAAGATAAATTAATATGAATCTTTTTATTTTTTCAGGTACTATCAAGGCTGTTTTGTTCCCGAAGTAAAACTGGCAAGTCTAGAGTGTCTACATGTAGCCGATTATAGTGCCTAGTTGTAAGGTTTAATGTTCGTTATAGTCAACTCATAAATAATCTTTATGGAAATTCGCGACGTTTAAAACTGCTTTTAGGGTTCCGTAGCCAAATGGCGAAAAACGGAACCCTTATAGATTCGTCATGTCGTCTGTCTGTCCGTCCGTATATCACAGGCACTTTGAGCCGAAACTATAAGAGCTGTACTGTTGAAACTTGGTAAGTAGATGTATTGTGTGAACCGCATTAAGATATTCATACAAAAATAGAAAAATAATAATAATTTTGGGGGTTTCCCATACATAGAACTGAAACTCAATGTTTTTTTTCATCGTTCCCATGCATGTGGGGTCTCAATGGATAGGTCTTCAAAAATGATATTGAGGTTCCTAATATAATTTTTTTCTAAACTGAATAGTTTCCGCGAGAGACACTTCCAAAGTGGAAAAAGGAGTGTCCCCCCCCCCCCCCCCTTGTAACTTCTAAAATAAGAGAATGATAAAACAAAACTAAAAAAAATATATGATGTACATTACCATACAAACTAACAATGAAAATTCCTTATAACGAGATCTAGTAAGTAGTTTTTTTAATACGTCATCAATCGTAAACCGCAAATTACCTTTCATGTAATCAACTGAAATACTTGCTGTTACGGAACCCTTCATGGGCGAGTCCGACTCGCACTTGGCTGGTTTTTTTTATAACAATTGATCAATAAATTAAAATTATTAATTTTAATTGATTGCATGATAAAAAAAAAATGTTCGTTAACTCAACTGTATTTTTTCTATTTTTAATTTCATATTAGGAAAACCAACAGTTACATAACCTGAAAGTATTCCCTATCGAATAAAAATTCCTATCAAAATCGGTTCATCATGATTATTTCAGCTGAATGACGTCCAGTGCTGGACAAGAGCCTCCCCCAATAATGGGGGTATTCCCTCGGGTCGACTTCTACAACCCCCAGGGGATGAGATGGGGTGATAATATTCTTGCCTGTCACTCAAAATCTTCTATACAAATAAATAAAATTTGAGTGTTTGTTTGTAATATTGCAATAACCGGTTTTTACTAATATAATAATAATAATATCTGGGGACAATGTCACACAGATCATCCTAGCCCCAAACTAAGCAAAGCTTGTACTATGGATACCAGGCGACGATATACATACTTATATAGATAGATAAATACTTATATACATAGAAAATATCCATGACTCAGAAACAAATATTCGTGCTCATCACACAAATATTTGCACTTACCGGGATTCGAACCCAGGACCACCAGCTTCGTAGGCAGGATCACTACCAACTAAGCTACGGTGACTATGAATATGAATATATATATACGGTGGCACATACACCAAAATATTTTTTTTTTTTAATTTTGTCTGTCTGTCTGTTTGTTCCAACTTATCTGTGAAACTGGCAGGTAGCTGATGTAATAAGGATTAGGCTACTTTTATTTTAGAAAATGTCTTTTATTTTACTAAAAAACCAAAAAAAGTACGAAATTAACTAATTAACACGCGGACGAAGTCGCGGGCACAGCTAGTCGATTCTAAACAACAAAAAGCGTAACATACGAGTATGAACAAAAAAAGGTCCGTTTAAAATTTATGTAAATTTTATAATAGCCTGTTTGTTTTTAATTTTCTTTAACCGTAGTTGTTATTAATAATGATAAAAATAAATTTTAAACTTTTATTGAAGAATTCTTGTGTAACCTACTCGTACGTATTAAAAATACGCGAATACATAATGTGTGGCAACTAGGTACTTAAGTTACGTTAATGTAGATATGTTATTACTATCGTAAGTGTCAATTAAGTAATTGGCAAATGCTAAATATGTAAACTAAGAGGTATTGTACTAGACAGGAATTGGAAACGACAATCACTTCACTACATATAGTTGAAGGTTACAACAAAAAATAAAAAATGAAACCGGCCAAGTGCATGTCGGACTTACTGCCAAGGGGTTCCATTAACTAAGGGCCACTATTTTTGTATTTAACGGTACTACTTTTATTAATTATTGTTAAAGCGGCTACAGAAATACATACTTTGTGTAAATTTCAACTGTCTACCTATTGCAGCTCATGAGATACGGCCCGCTGACAGACAGACTGATAGACAGCGGAAGCTTATTAGTAGGGTTCCGTTGGTAATCAACTTTTTAGTACCATCAAAGTTGTGTGCATCATTTTTTATTAAGATTTATGTCGCTTACGATATTTTTCCTGAAAAGACTCGGAATGTATTTATATAGTAGTCCTCCGGAAGAGAAAAGTATTCAGCCGTCTGCCAAGCGTGGCGATTATGGCGTCTCCCCCCGGTGATTCTTGGGGGAGGCGTTTGTCAAGCAGTGGACTTCTTCATCTGGTATGATGAGTGAACCGGGTAGGCACAAGAAGGCCAGGTTGGAGGGCCCATTTTGATAGATAATTTAGGCTTTTCAGAAATCTAAATCAGGCACTGCGCTCATGCATTCCATCGTCAGTAATCATCTTGAGTCGAGTTTCAAACTCCTTACATTCTAGACAAATATATTTCCATAAGACTTTTGTGGGTATGAATCTATAAAGCTCTCTGATGTATCTGCAGTTGTTCGCTCTATCGCTAGACCAACTAGACAATGAAACAAAGTTGGCTACACTAAGCTGCTTACCAGATCTTAGTTTTCCTTCAAAATATTGTAATCTCGCATAGAACAAACAAAATATTTGTCGTTCAAAATTTACAGTCCTTTTGTACACAGCTTATCCGATCCGCATCGCACCGGTTTTAACCGACCGAAACCGGTTATCTCCACATATATCCGGACGAATTTGACTCAGAAAATCGTGTACATTTTCCAATTATTACGTGAATGCGACAGCGGAATTTAGGCTTTAGAGGTATGTGTTAGGTTTGAATTTTAAGTGTGGAGTACGATTTTGGAATGTTCGTATATGGTACACAATTATACGGGTTATTGGCGATGGAATTTAAACTGTATTGCAATGTAATGAGTTTGCTTTTTGTTTGTGTAGTTGTGATTTTTTATATCGGTATTTATTGTGATGTAGCATATAAAAGTTGGTGTTGATAGGGGCTTATTTCATGATGATAAACGTATTTAATTCGACAGCTTTTGCCGATAACTCATTTCATGGTTCTGTAAACATTAAAGAGGTTCGGGAATAAATTTTATTGGGAATCGACTTTTGTTGATCAATGTCGCTTGTGCTAACATTGCAATCCAACATACTTTTGGCGCCAACGCGGAAAAATACACATTGAGGCATTGTTTCATTTCTAAAACTGGTGTAAATTCGAGTATTTATGTATAAATATGGTGAATTTTTTGACATAACATCTTAGACAACGTACACAAGTGTAGGAAAATGGCATAATGCCGTGAATTGTGTTTTTCCGTGTTGATTCTATAATTCCATAGAAGCCTCTAGCAAAGTCTCGTCTGCTTGACTGGTGTAGGACTTTAACTTAACTACTAGGAACTTTACTTGACTTTTGAGTTGATGCGGAAAACGCTGCATAATGTTGAATTTATATGCAAATAACTTGATTTATTAAATTACTTAACAAGGCAAACATTGTAAACGAGTGTTTATTAAAAATAAATAAAATAAAAAAGGTGTTTATTCACGCAGACTTTAAAAAAGCGCTTGTAAATAGTCAGAACATGTTTGTAGTAATATAGTTGTATACATTATTATTTCTAGTAACATAGATATTTATTTACACATTGTATGAAAACGTTTATAAAATTTATTTTACTATAGCAATGATATTTAGCTAGCTCGTTTAAAGTTATTTGTCAAGAGATTATGTTTATTTATCTAGTTTAAGTCTAATATTTTTACTAAATACTGTCAATGGTTCTATCTATATTAAGGTATTATTATTAAAAAAAATATGTACCGATTGGTTTATTTAATTGCAAAAAAAAACCTATTAACACAAATCTTGGATAGGTACTTAAATTATAATACACCAAAACCACTCTACATGTCTACATGTGTTTTAATGTTTCGTCCGACCATCTCAACTGGACTGTGTTACCGCTAGGGGAGGAACTCGCTTCCAGTGGCCCTCACAAAAGCACCAGTTCACCTTTTGGGGGACCTGCCCACGCGTCTGGAAACTGTCTGCACCAGCATCCGCACAGTTTACGATTTGACCAATCTAGCAGGACAATAGGTATTTAAATGTTAATGTTTAAAACTATGTTTTTTAATCTTCTTACACTTTCGAATACATCTATTAACTGATAACACAAGTAAAATAATCCCTTGTCACGCAAAACTGATTTAAACAATGGGCGAAGTTACTTGAACCTATTCAGGTAGTCGGTCGCTGCTCAGTGTGACCGTTAACGCTAACGTGTATACATGTTCTTTGGTGTATTGAGTACTTATAAGTGATTTTTTGTGATGGGGTCATCAAATAGAGGTAATTATTCATATATCAAGTTATTAAAATAAATCAAATTGTACGCTTGCGAATTGTAACACTCACTGTAAAAATACATCATAAAAAATATATTTTTATCGTTAATTAATTTTTGTTTGGAGATCTACCATGTAGTCAAATGTAGTAAAGCTGTGATAGTAGTCTTAAAAAATTGTCTGTGTTATATACTTTGATGCTACAATAATAATTTTTTGCGATTATATTTTTTTTGTTTTTCTTAGTAGATGCCAGAATGCAGCGAGAATCAATATTTGACTTTTGGTGTTCTACTCCGCCCAAAGGTCGATTAAATAAAGTAATTAACTTTGTGAAAATGAGCTTTGGTGGTTTGGTTGTTACCGAAGAACAGGATGAGCAGTTAAAAGCATTTTCGAAAAAAGAATGCGAGAAAATTCGTGTGAAATGGGATCGCAAGCAAAGACGATTAGACTTGTTTTTAAAAGACTATGAACAGTGGCTAAACGAATGAAAGTTTCGCCATGCTTGTGGTTTCAATACCAAGTACTAGTGGTGGCAGGCAGCAGAAACGTTTTGTGGAAAGTTAAAAAAAACGAAGAAGAGGAAAGTTCATCACTTATTAAATGACTACAGTAAAGATGAACTGACTTTCACTGCACAATTAAGTGTCAGAGCTAGTGGCAAACGTGATGCTGCTACATTGATTGAAGAATTATCTACAGCCTCGCCAAAACAAGCCACCACATATAAGAAAGCTCGAAGAATTATTATTACCGGAAAAGAACAAAGACCTTATACTCCTGACAAAGCTTTGGCCTTTTTCATATCAAATAATTTCACTGTGCAGACATACAAAAATGTTCAACAAGAAGCCAAAGAAAGGGGATTCAATGTATACCCTTGCTATGATCACGTGGTACAGGTGAAGAAGCAGTGCTGTCCTCCTATAGTCCATAGATATATCCTCCTATAGAGCAAATATAATTAAAAAATCGGTGATACCGATAGGACAAATGTCCGAGGAGGCTTCCGAGGCCAAAAATAAAGAAATCAGAAAAGCCAGATTGGGGCATACATTACAGACATCAAGACACAGAACTAATTTTGATTTAATTAAACATTTGTTAACATCTTCAGACCCTTATATATCATTATTAAGAAAACTTCCTCGAAAACAAATAACTAAGCGAGACATAGATATAGGAATTTTAATAAAATCTTAAAAAAATATGTTTCACATTTAGTTTTGCTTTTTATTTACTGCAACATTCCTATGTATACAATAAATGTAACACATAAATATTATATATTTAGGTTCCCGAGTTTTGTCCCCCTAGATTAGTCAAATCGTACACTGTGAGCCGGTACCTTCCATTGCCAAATCAGCTTGGCAATTCTTGCGCACACGCTTTTATGTATAATATTTTTTTTTGTTTTTAGTAGTTTATAGAGGTGACTAAGTGATTACTATCCATCTAATAAAAGTAGTTGAATCAAGTGTTTTGAGAATCAATAAAGTTCTTTAAAAGTTCTTGAATTTGACGTACATTTTGTGTAGTTAGTTTAGTAAACTGAGTAAATAGTTCTTCCTAAAAACTTTCTGAAAAATACCTAGTAGCTGGTTAGGCTCATATTAAATGGTAACTACTTAATATTAACGCAGGTATCTAGATAGGTATTGTATTTATTTTGGTAGTGTGTTCAAAATTCATTTAGTATATCCTCACTAACGGCTAATCTCCATTGAGACTAACCATTCGTAAAATAAAAATAATAAAAAATTGCAAACAGTATAGAATCCTCCATGTATAGCGGTAAATAATCATAATTTTGACTGGACGTGTGACGCAGTGGTTAGGACAGTTGCATCGCCACTTCATGTCCCGAGTTCGATTCTTCTATATGCGTATAAAGTACCCCGCGACACAGAGATTCAATTCCCTATGGCGAGTGTTCTCTTTGAAAAACAAGAAGAGCAAAAAGATATATTATACGGTTAAATTCTAAAACCTTCTCCTTTTTTGAACTCGGTTAATTAACAACCGCCATCTTGTATTTATTATACACGAATTACTACACTATACCAATGCTTACATCGAACTTGGGTTGTGTAAACAGTGTGTTGTTTGTATTAGCATAGTGCAATACATTACAGTACGTTAAGCCTTACTTAGTCAAAGCACCGTGCTATAGCCAGCGATGTAGTAATCACGAAGACTAAACAAACGGAACATGCTTACTTTAGAAATAGTTATTGATCTCTGAAGAAAAGTTGCTTAACTATTGAGGCAGTAGTTAGTAAAGACCATTGATAAAAACCGCAAAATCCCTGTTTTAAGCATAGAAGGATACAGATAAGGATAAGGTTTACGTTAATATTTCTGTGTAAAGCCTATAGAACAGTAAGCATAGAGGCCCTACCTGTACTAGCGGGTGTACTTCCGGTCGATCTTGAAGTTCAAAGACGAATAGCAAAGACGGTCTAAGAAATTATTTTCTTATCATTACACGACCGTGCTAAAATATCCAGGTTTTTTATGCCAATAGCTAACCTAAATGACGAACTACTAAATGAATGGCAATGTAGATGGAATACCTCAACCAAGGGTCGCCACCTGTACCAGTTCTTTCCGGACGTACGCGAACGGTTAAATAAAACTTGGCTAATCACAGACCATAGTGTTGCACAATTTATTAGCGGGCACGGCAATTTTAAAAGTAAATTGTTTAGTTTCAAATTAGTATCTTCATCAATCTGTCTGCGCTCAACTTCCTGTAACGAATATGAACAAACTGCTCACCACATACTTTTGAAGTGTGATCTCTGGCAAAATCAGCGTGATATTATGTTAAACAGCTTGCAACCATTATCTGGAGTAGTCTATTGTACGGATCTCGTAGCAACAAGGAACAACTTCCGTGAGTTTAAGGGCTTTCGCTAAACCTACTATTGTAATCAAATATAACAGATCACTTAGGACCCTTAAATTGATCCTCGGTGCCTTTGCAGCTGGCTTCTCTAGTTGCATTTCATTGTGTGCCACTGTTGATCCTGACTTACAGGAGTTACAGTGGTGGGTAAGAGGGAGGGAGTAGTCCCGTAAAAAAAATCGCTGAGTAAATCACTTGTCAAATCTAGTGGTTAGATACCCTGACTGCTAAATCAGAGGCCATGGGTTCGATCTCCACCCATGACCAATTTTTGTGCGATATTACACGACCATTTAATGGTCTTTATACAAAACTGGTTTCCATAGTACAAGTTCTGTGTCTGCGTTTAGTTTATCAATAATGTGTATGTATTTAAAAATATTATACGCATGTTTCGATCTGTCAGATATCAGTGTCTGATAAATAAATATAAAAAAACTTGTGTGTACTTATGTACACGCGTTAGAAGTTATACTTCTTAATATACAACTTGAACATAGTTATCAATTTTCATACCACCTAGAACTAACGTCATGCTGTTATTTTTATAATGCGCGCGCACGATGCGCGCGCATCGTAATAATTCACTCTCATACATTTTCATACCACCTAGAACTAACTTCATGCTGTTATAATTAATTCACTCTCATACCACCTAGAACTAACTTCATGCTGTTAAATTTTTTGGTGTCGGTGTGCGCGCGCATCGTAAAAATTCACTCTCATCATTTTTCTCCATCGCGCCAAATGAAGTATAACTTCAAAAAATGAAATAAATAAAATTGATTATAGTCCCTGTTCACTGGGGTTCGTCACCGCTGTTAAGCTCGTTAAAAGTTGCAATGGTTTCGTTCACAAAATACTATACAGCTATCGATGATTTTCTGTTGACAATATACCAGCATCAGTACAGTTTTGAGTGTTTTATTTATTTAAAACCCCAAACACACCCCTGAACTGCTTGTGCACTCACAACAGTCCCTAATTCAACCATTTTACCGCAACAGAGCTGCTGTATGCTCCTGACTCCAGTGTCAGTGTCGCAACTGGCCGCACTGACCCGCAGTTAGCCACAAATGCCACAATTGTTCACGGTTGATCGCCTGCTCAGCCGAGCGCTACTATTTGCATAAGCTTCCTACCAATTGTTATTGACTTGTAATCGCTATACGAATACACGGATAGTGTTATTGCACAGTGTATACTATGTGTTTGTTTAATTTGAATGCATTTGTGGTGTCTGATAGTAGTTGCAGAAAGAGTGTAAGATCCAGAATGCTAATGACAGAACGCAGTACAAAGATCAATGTTTTGGAACGAAGTTCCTTATCGCGCGATGTGAAAGGGGGCTAGACGGAAAAAATTCTTACGACAAGTAGTCACGACACTTTTTGCAGATGTGCGGCGTGCGCATGTTTCTCTGTCTGTCTCTCTCTCTCTCTTATAGAAAGCAAGCCAGATATTTTCATTTCTATTTCGCATTGAACAGTGTGGTGTCGCGACGATTATTTTTGTTGAGTGCATACAGGTTTTTTGTTCATAATAAATAATAAGAAATAACTTCGTTCCATCCGGGTGTCCCTTGACACCTCTCAAGGTTTTTTTTTTTCACTCTGTTAGCTGCACAACTACACAAATCTCACAATCCTTACAGAGTAAACGAGCCAGTTGCGTGGTTGGTAAATACTTGCCTTTCAAACCGCAGGTCGTGGGTTCAATTCCCACCCGGGACTGTATTTGTGTGCATGAACAATATGTCTGTTTGTCCTGAGTCTGGTTGTAATTATCTATATAAGTAGAGGTATGTATTTACAAAACAAGTATTATACGTAGTATATCAGTTATCTGGCTTCCATAGCACAAGCTCCGCTTAGTTTGGGTTCAGATGGCTGTGTGTGAATAATGTCCCAGAATATTTTTTATACGTCCAAAGAAAGTAGGAAACCGTCGCTTCCTTGCGTTTGTTAGAGTTGTTCAAAAGTTTTTGGTAAACATTTTCTTGCATGATAATGGACATAGTCATATAAGCGCCAGCACATTCCCAACAATACGTGTCCGAACAACAATGCTGTAGAACAATACGCCGCGAGTTACAAATTGACGCGGCATAATGACGCGGCCGACAAATTCTCGGAGCATAATGGCGCCGGCGACAAATCATGGTGTCAGGGATAAATGGTAACTAGGTAGAACGTCCATGTCTTATGTTAAGTGTTGGCTGAAGTGATGGATCGTTGGGGTTACAATACTGTCACAATTCTATGTCGCGTTACGTCATTTTACACATGGCCTGTTGGCGTGGTTGGCTTGGTATGCTTGATTTTCACACCGGACACCGTAAGTTCGATTCCCACACAGGACAGATATGTGTGTGCATGAACATGTCTGTTTGTCCTGAGTCTGGATTGGTATCTATATAAGTATGTATTTACTTTTTATTTATTTATGTAATATTAAGGAAGACCAACAGCACATAAAAACAGTTATAAAAAGCTAAATAGTAATTGCAGGATAATTAAAGGTATCCACGAATAGACAGTGGTATATGTTATACATATGTGATCAGCTTAAATTAATTAATTTAAGTCTAAGTGTTAAATTTAGAGAAAAAGTCTAGGCTGAGTACCCGTCTCACTGTTTTAGTTTTAATGACAAGTATGTCAAGATTAAAAGATTTTATATCTTTATTTAACAAATTGCTTGTTCGTCGTAGGAATGCATTTTGACAATAGTTTGTTGATACTAACGGAAGATGAAATGTTTTATGATGTCTCACTGCCTTTGATGGCATACTTTACAAAAGAAAAGTAGTATATGTAGTACATCAGTTATCTGGTTTCCATAGTAGAAGCTCTCCCAGATTTTTATTTTGTCTGCATGTGTGGCGCAGTCTTTAGGTAGTCGCCTCGCTACACTCCATTATCATAATCATTATATCATGATCTTGTGAGAGTTGCTGGAAATTGCTGGATAGCGCGAGACCAGCGATGGTAGATCTTTTAGGGAAGTCTTTGTCCAGCAGTGTACATATTTCTGCTGATATGATAATGATGAAATACATTTGATATAGAAGGTGTAACATATATATTCAAGGCAACATAAGGCAAACCGTGAAACTGAACAAAGGAATGGAAACCATTTTATGGAAAACGAATAAATATTTTGAGCTGACGGCTTGTTAATTGTTGTTTCCGTTACGGGAATTTGATTCCTTTTTTATATATTGCACTTACTTGAGTATGATAAACAATAGCAATATGATAGAAATATTATTTAACACATTGTAAAATGGAAATATGATAGACCATTTTGTTTCCCAATTCAATAAAGCCTCTCGAATCTGATAGAGAGCCGACAAACACAGAAATCCATTAACGAATTGATGGAATCGGACTCAAACATTGGACTGGAAACGGAATAATTGATGCCAGAGCTCAATATGTAGTATTTGGCACTCAAACCTTACCAATCTACATTTAGTTGGTCTAGTGGTAGTGATTTCAACCACAGAAAATGAGGTCCTGAGTTCTAGGGTCACAACGTGATGGTTATGGTGGTTAGTGATTATTCTGCCATCAAAAATTCTCAACATCAGTCCGGAATATGCAAGGCGGTGGTGTAACACCGCTGTACCTCGAAGAGCATGTAAGTCCGTTGGTTCTTTACCTCACTCCTTCCTATCTGGTCATATCGGCTAGTTATCACATCGGATCATAGGAGTGAGTTGAGTTCTCAGTTGGGGCGCATTGGATCCGGTGGTAGCATTAAAGCGCGACCGTCGTTATTAACACAAGGTCCGTCATAATAATAATACCTTAATATAGACAAAACCATTGACAATATGTAGTAAAAAAAAATTGACTTAAACTAGATAATTAAACATAATCTCTTGACAATAACTTGATACGAGCTAGCTAAATATCATTGCTATTAATAATAAATTTTATAAATGTTTTCATACAATATGTACCTAAATAATAGGTCTTTACCTATGAAATTGCCGTTTTGTATGAAAAAATTTAAACGAATTTTTTTCATGAATTTTTTTATTTGTATTAATCGAAGTAATCACCCATGCAATCAATGCATCTTTGCCATCGCAGTGGCAGTTTATTGATGCCCTTCTTAAAGAAATCAGCTGGACGGGAGGCAACAAATTCTTCAAAGGCATTTTGTACTGCCTCTCGGGTATTGAATTTTTTTCCCGCCAAGAAGTTATCCAAATTCTGGAAAAAGTAGTAGTCTGTAGGCGCAAGGTCTGGTGAGTAGGGCGGATGACGGAGAGCTTCCAACCCCAGTTCTTGCAACTTGGAGACCGTCTGCTGTGCAGTATGAGGTCGCGCGTTGTCGTGCAGGAGCAGCGGAGACGAGCGATTGACCAATGCTGGTTGGAGATGCGCCAGCTTCTCCATCATTGTGCTCAGTTCTTCACAGTACACATCTGCAGTAATGCTCACCCCGTTTGGTAAGAAGCTGTGATGAATCACACCGGCGCTAGACCACCAAACAGTGACCATCACTTTTCTAGGGGTAAGTTTTCGTTTAGGGCATTGTTTAGGTGCTGAACCAGGATCCAACCAACTTGCTGAGCGCTTGCGGTTATCAAACAGAATCCATTTTTCATCGCAGGTAACAATGCGGTTCAAAATTCCTTCATTTGTGTGTCTGTTGAGCAGTGCAAGGCACGTCTCGACGCGTACTTCGCGCTGGCGATCATTGAGTTCGTGGGGCACCCATTTGTCAAGCTTTTTTACCTTGCCAATTTGACGCAAATGGACCAATATTGTTTTGACGCTAACGTCGAAAGCTGCTGCTAATTCAGCCGTAGATTGTGTATCATCAGCTTCCACAACCGCCTTTAATTCGTCATTGTCAACCAAAGTCTTCGGACGACCGCGAGGTTCATTTTTCAGGTCGAAATTTCCAGAACGGAAGCGAGCAAACCAATAACAGGTGGTGCGTTGGTTTGTAGTGTTAGCTCCGTAAACGTCGTTGATGTTGCGTGCCGCTTGTGCCGCGTTGCTGCCACGACGGTACTCATATTCCATAATTACTCGAATTTTTAACGTATCCATGATGACGAAAAAGATTGAAATGCGATGAAAATGTAACACTAATCAATAAAGAAATGACTACTTTTGGAAAAAAGAATCCATGTTTTTAAAATAAAATTAATTTGAAATTAGAATTCTTAGCCAAACAAAAATTATTTTGATTTGAAATGGCCAGTACTGCAGAACGGCAATTTCATAGGTAAAGACCTAATATCTATGTTACTATAAATAATAATGTATACAACTATATTACTACAAACATGTTCTGACTATTTACAAGCGCTTTTTTAAAGTCTACGTGAATAAAAACCTTTTTTTATTTATTTTATTTTATTTTTTTATTTGAGAGAATAGTCAATGTCAAAGTCATAAATCATTTATTCTGTAAAAAATTTACATTTATATGGATTTTTTTTTTCGTCATATTTCGTCATGTTTTTTTACCCTACCGTGCAGTGCATGACGTGGCAGCTACTGAGAAACACTGCCAGAAAACTCAGTAGGAATCCTTTTTTAAACTAAAATATACTTAAGATTAATTACAATCATGTGTGTTGACTCAGAACAACTCAGCCCAAGCACTTTTATCACTTAAATAATCAGAATTTTTTTAATATTCCCTGCTACACATTAATTACTTACTTATCATATGGGCAGTGGTTACCCTAGTGTCAGTCGCCTGTAGAGCTCTGACATGGCTAAGATATATAAAAATATTGTAAGCAAGGATTTTATAAGCGGCTTAGTAACAATATGTAGGCGCATTTTATTTGGTATTGATTACATGTTAAATTTAAAGTGAGTTAATTATTATTATAATGATACAAATAGTGACGTATTTGCGTCATTAAAATCTAGAACTAAAAAATCTGTCCCGTATTTATTAAGAGCAGAAACTGTGAATGTGTAGTTATTGAGTTTGTTATACAAAAAAGGTCCTAAAAATATGTAAAAGCAAATGTATGATTACGGTTAGTGCATCGGTATTTGCGCACTTATTTGTGCGCACTAGAAAATGTCCCGTGCAGATGGCTTCTCTCCATTTAGTCTGGCCGCCATGACCAAGTAATAAAAGAAAATGAAATAAAAGAAACCTTTTATTGCATGCTCATATAAAATAATCATTTAGTTACACATACTGTTTAGTTTACTATTCGTAATACTACTAGCAAGTACTAGCAAGTGAGGCGCTCGTAGCTAGATGCTCTCACCGGTCCGTAAGCAATAGGCGAGGTTAAGCAACTAGGCTCGCGGTCAGTCCTTAGATGGGTGACCGCCAAAGTAGTTTAATTTCTGAGCGTCTCCGTGCTCCGGAGGGCACGTTAAACTGTCGGTCCCAGTTGTAGTCATTAGACAACAGTCGTTAAGCCATGTCAGAGGCCTACTGGGCGGCTTGAACAACTCTGACACTAGGGTTACCTCTACCCATACGATAAGCAAGCAAGCAAGCAACTACTAGCAAGTAGTTAAATTAATCAAATGGTAATAAGATACAATACCTATATGAAATACAACATACACTATAGTATATACACCACCACACAGATCACTCGCGTCCAATGCCACAAAATTATTCGGGCACTGCCCGTAGGCTGGCGGTCTGGGCGAGTTTAATTGTTTTTCCACTACACAATACATATGAAATGTGGAGGCTTTATTTTAAAACACTCGCTGGGATTGAAAAATGCGGCTTTTTTAACTTCCTATATTGTCAATTAACATTTCGATTTTAATGCTGGTTTGGTATAATATTAATAGGCCTGCGGTGTCAGTATGAGAAGTTTCCTCTACTGCCACCACGCGCAAGCAGCTCCGGGAAGACAGCAATCTGTTTTTGGCGCAATCGCTGTGCCGGACTGGCAGGACTCGGCAATAGGGGAGGGCAATCCCGAGCCCTCCCAGGGCACGTGTAGCGACCATCTGGGACATGGCGCAAAAGGAGGGCACCGGAGCAGCATACCCGCGTTCCCATCAGGCACCAAGAGAAGTCCACGGCAGGTTAGGTTAAGTCGGTGCGAGTCCGACATACCCATCCGCAGACACTTTTTGCGGGTGGCATGCGTAGGTATTCCCCCTGCCATAACAAAAAAAAAGGCTTTAACACTATTTTTTTTTTATATCATAGGGCGACAAACTAGCATGTGGGTCACCTGATGGTAAGTGATCACCGCCGCCCCTGTACACTCGCAACACCAGACGATTCGCGGGTGCGTTGCAGGCCTTTAAAAGTCAGCAAACAAGTGTTGCTGACTTTTCCCTCCCTCCCACCCTTGAGCTCTGGCGACATTACTAATGCGCAGAAACACAACATTAAGTTATTGGTGATGATGATGTCCTCCCGACTGATTTCGGCCACGGCGGCCAGTCTTAATGGAGACTAGCCAATTGCGCAGGACATATTATAGTGCACAAGTGTGTGCGCAAACACAGGGGCACTTTCTATTCCATCACTCTCATGATCCGATGGGACGCCTAGCGACACGACGACCGACGGCTTTACGTGCTCTCCAAGGCACGGGGGTGTAATACCGCCAACTTCCAGACTTCGGGCTGATACTGAGAAATTTCTTTTTACGGAAAAATCCCAAAATCACTTATTGTCCCGACCCGAGATTTGAACCCAGGACCTCATTATCTGCGGTTGAACACGCTACCGCTAGACCAACGAGGCAGTTAAGTTATTAATGTTATTATTAAATAATGTCTTCTGTAAGGTGGAGGTACTTCTCCAGTCGGGCTGCTCTTTGACCAAATGATCGCTGTGCCCTTACTCTCTTAAACTAGTGATTGCAATTCCTAGATTGCCGTAACTGAACGATGAGCTATTAAGGCAAATGTCACTTTAATATGATTCTATAGAGTAGCATTTACCGTGACAGATTGTAATTTATAACAGCTCTTTAGCATACGTACGGCTGAATATGTATGTATATCTTCTACTATATAAAAATAAGTTGGGTTTTCCTTCCTGACGCTATAACACCAGAACGCACGAACCGATTTCCACGGTTTTGCATTCGTTGGAAAGCTCTCGGGCTCCGTGAGGTTTATAGCTAAGAAAATTTATAAAATTTAACGCGGTTAACACCGCGGGGCACAGCTAGTCTACTATATAAAAATAAGTCGGGTTTTCCTTCCTGACGCTATAACTCCAGAACGCACGAACCGATTTCCACGGTTTTGCATTCGTTGGAAAGGTCTCGGGCTCCGTGAGGTTTATAGCAAAGAAAATTCATAAAATTTAATGCGGGTAACACCGCGGGGCACAGCTAGTTATTGTAAATATCTATTGGTATATTATTTTTATTGTATTCTTTATAATAATTATTGCAAAAAATAAGATCCATTTGTGGAACCGTACCTTAAAACTACTGCTACTTACTTACTTATCGTATGGGCAGTGGTTACTCTAGTGTCAGAGTTGTGCAAGTCGCCCAGTATGCCTCTGACATGGCTTAACGACTGTTAACCTAAAGACTATAACCGGGACTGACAGATTAACGTGCCCTCCGAAGTACGGAGATGCGCAGAAATTAAACTAGTTTGGCGGTGACCCATCTATGGACTGACCGCGAGCCTAGTTGCTTAACCTCGCCAATCACTTACAGATTGGAGAGAGAGCATTTGGCTAGGATGTTAGTAACATGAAATAATAACAGTTTCGTGTCCGAAGCCAACCAACAACAACGATCAAGTAGGAGATAGTTCGTAATTGACCAACCTTACCACAAAATTGGTCAGAATAGGGCAGTAGTGGCCTGTTGGTCTAGTGGTTAGTGACACTGACTGCTAAGCCGGAGGTCGTGGGTTCGATTCCCGCCCTGGACAAATCTTTGTGTGATGAACACGATTATTTGTTCTGTGTATCGGTGTAATGTATCTATAATATGTGTATATTTAGGACTGCCTCGTTGGTCTAGCGGTAGCGTGTTCACCCGCAGAGATCGAGGTCCTGGGTTCAAATCCCGGGTCGGGCAAAAAAGTGATTTTGGGACTTTTCTATAAAAAGAAAAATTTCTCAGCAGCAGCCCTAAGTTTGGGAGTTGGCGGTATTATACCCCCGTGCCTCGGAGAGCACGTAAAGCCGTCGGTCCTGTACCTGACCTCTTTCCTACCGTGTCGCCTAGGCGTCCCATCGGATCATGAGAGTGGTGGAATAGAAAGTGTTCCTGTGTTTGCGCACACACTTGAGCACTATAATATGTCCCGCGCATATGGCTAATGCTCTGTTGAGACTGGCCGCCGTGGTCGAAATTTGGCTAGGAGGACATTATTATTATATTTAGGAATATATGTATAAGTATGTTTATCAGTTGTCTGGTCACCATAGTACAGGCTCTGCCTAGTTTGGGATCAGATGGCAGTGTGTTACTTGTCCCAAAATATAAAAATAAATATAAAAAAATAAGTAAAGTCCCTCCGCCCCCGTTTTCTGAATGCTATTGTTAGGACCCGCGTTCGATGCATCAGTGAGGCCACTTTTTTGCGCATGATTACCGTCGGTTCGATTATGCGTGAGCTTCTATTTTTATTGTATTTTGTTATTAATTTATTATCTCAACACAAAAACATTGCTTACGATAAACAGAATCCAGAAAGAATACTTGAACCTGTCCACGGTGTCAAGGGATGGAAAGAAACAATATTATAATAGTTACTGGCTAAACTGGCCACCAAGACTCTTCTATGATGAACTATAGAACCGAGGCATTCTCAACAGCATCCTAAAGGCATTATTATATTGGACGCGTAAGGCATCTAGCGGTCTTTTGACGTAGCTGACCAATGGACTTTTTATACCGACTGTCACATCTATTTATATAATAATGTCCTCCTAGCCGAATTTCGGCCACGGCAGCCAGTCTCAATATAGCCATATTATATTATAGTGGACAAGTGTGTGCTCAAGCTCAAACACAAAAGCACTTTTTATTCCATCACTCTTATGATCCGATGGGACGCCTAGTGACACGACCGTAAAGAGGTCAGTTACAGGATTGACGGCTTTACGTGCACCCCGAGGCACGGGGGTATAATAAAAAAAATTGTTTATTTTCACACAAAATAAATAATTTAAAAAAGTTGAAGTTCCTGATTCCCAAACTAAGTAAACTTGTATGTTGGTAATCAGGGCACTCTCCTTAACGTACTAAATTAATTAAAATAGATAAAACTTAATAGACACTGAATAAAATAATTTACAAAAGTATTGAAATTAAAAATATTACAAAAAATTACTATCATAAAAAAAAAACTTCAAAATAGCAGTAAAAAGACGATACCATAATTAACGAGTTAATGTGTGAGTAAGTGAGTGTGTGCGGTCCGCGCGTGTGTAATGTAATATCGCCAACTCCCTGACTTCGGGCTGATGGTGAGAAATTTTTCTTTTTGCAGAAAAGGCCCAAAACCACTTTTGGCCCGACCCGGGCCAGAACCAGGACCTCGTTCTCTGCGGTTAAAGACGCTACCGCTAGATCAATCTATTTATACTAGAGTCGTAAAGGAACAACGTTGTAATCATGCAAAGATACGGAAGATGCTTGTCCGATTGAAGATATGAAGGCATGAGGCATTTCATTGTTCAAATTATTGACTGTCACCGTAGCCTAGTTGGTATTGCTCCTGCCTACGAAGCTGGTGGTCCTGAGTTCGAATCCCGGTAAGTGCAAATATTTGTGTGACGAGCACGAATATTTGTTTCTGAGTCATGGATGTTTCTTATGTATATAAGTATTTATCTATCTATATAAGTATGTATATCGTCGCCTGGTACCCATAGTACAAGCTTTGCTTAGTTTGGGGCTAGGATGATCTGTGTGACAATGTCCCTAGATATTATTATTATTATAGTACAAGCTTTGCTTAGTTCGGGGCTAGGATAATCTGTGTGACAATGTCCCTAGATATTATTATTATTATAGTACAAGCTTTGCTTAGTTTGGGGCTAGGATGATCTGTGTGACATTGTCCATAGATATTATTATTATTATTATCATAGTACAAGCTTTGCTTAGTTTGGGGCTAGGATGATCTGTGTGACATTGTCCCTAGATATTATTATTATTATAGTACAAGCTTTGCTTAGTTTGGGGCTAGGATGATCTGTGTGACAATGTCCCTAGATATTATTATTATTATAGTACAAGCTTTGCTTAGTTTGTTGCTAGGATGATCTGTGTGACAATGTCCCTAGATATTATTATTATTATAGTACAAGCTTTGCTTAGTTTGTTGCTAGGATGATCTGTGTGACAATGTCCCTAGATATTATTATTATTATAGTACAAGCTTTGCTTAGTTTGGGGCTAGGATGATCTGTGTGACAATGTCCCTAGATATTATTATTATTATTATTGTCGTGGAAAATGCGGTCTAATCAGAAATAATATTTCCAATAAAGCTTGACGGCACAGAATCGGCTCGTTTAACAACGTACATTTTGAATTTCCTCTCTCCCAATAGTTACAAAATTACACTTCAAATATCGAAGTATTCCCTGTTATTATATTTGAACAGGAAACCGCAGCAAGTATATTACTTGTATATAGCTAAATAATTTAATTTTATACTCACCCCAAATTAATTACATACAAATTGTATGTTGCGGCTATATTTACTTACTCATCTTGAGATACATTGGGAGTTAACAGATAAATTAACAGGCACTAGGCACATATAAAATAACGAGATTTATTTGATTTCTTTGAGCTCATGGTCAGAAACCCTCACCGGTCCTTAAGTGATCAGCGAGGTTAAGCACCTAGGCACGCGGTCAGACCATAGATGGGTGACCGTTAAAGTGGTTTCATTTCGAGCATCTCTGTGCTTCAAAGGGCACGTTTTGCGGTCGGTTCCGTTGTTTTCATTAGATAACAGTTGCGTTCACTGGATAACAGTCGTTATATGATAACGAAGAAAACTGATTAAAATATGTTAAACGATTTTAGATGAAGTAGGTAAACAATTCAAATTATGTTAACTTTAAATAAAACACGCTACCACTAGAACATTGAGTCAGTATCTACTACAGCACGTAACGTAATTAACGCGCACCCTCAAACACCCCAATTAGAATATTATGTTGTAATCATAATACATACACTGATTTTTTTATTAAAATTGTTATTTACTAAATTAGTTTATTGGAATAAAGTTTATTTTACTTTATTTTGTATTGAATGATGGAATTTGTATGAATACAAACAAAACTGCGATTGAAAAGTCTTATTTTGTTGACTTACGACCCATTTCAATTTGTTTTGACTGTACAGGGTTAATATGACAATTATTTCCGTAGTATTAATTAATTTTGGAGTAAAAAATTACCTATATTAAAAATGATATAAATCGATTTAGTAAACGATTCTGAACAAACTATTTCAGGGTGTGCGTTAATTAAGTTAGAAGTTGTATAGTAGGTATATAACTACAGCTGCGGACCATGCCGAGATCATAACCGATGGAATAAAAAAATAATTTTCTAAATCAGTTTACAACTTACGGAGATATGCAATAAACATATAGGTATATACGACTTCTTCTACTAACCTCCTTGTTTTGAGAATCGGCTAAAAAGTAATTTTATATTACTTTACATTTTGATTTCACCAATATTAATCAGCCAGTTATAATATCTTCTACAAACTTCCAAATGCAATTACATGAAAATATTCCTAATTAATGTCTGGGTCCAATTTATGGCCCGAGTTTGGACATTAGTAATATTAATATCAGTTGCTGCACTTCGGAATAGCCTCGCGGTTTAATCATTTTCATTTTCAGTTTGATATATTTTTCTTTTTATAATGTTAGGTATAGATCGTTATTAATACAATTCTATTTAAGAATGGGGGTTCAAATGCAATTATTAATAATAATATAATGGAATGTATTGGATTTTTATTTTATTCTATTTTAAATATAATAATATCTAGGGACAATGTCGCACAGATCATCCTAGCCCCAAACTAAGCAAAGCTTGTACTATGGGTACCAGGCGACGATATACACACTTATGTAGATAGATGAATACTTAAATACATAGGAAACATCCATGACTCAGAAAAAAATATTCGTGCTCATCACACAAATATTTGCACTTACCGGGATTCGAACCCAGGACCACCAGCTTCGTAGGCAAGAGCACTACCAATTAGGCTACGGTGACCGTCAAATTTGGTATATATTTAACGGTCAGCCACACATCCTAACTGACAAACTTTCGCATTTATAATATTAGTAGGATGTAGCCACGATAAATGATATTTATAGCAAAATTATTGATACCTTGGGTAATATAATTGTACTTTTATATCGCATTTTCTTTATTTTCCAACAGTGATAGCATATTTAAAATCTAGTTTGTAATTTTATCCATTCTGTCCAACAAACATATAAAATCATATCTCTTTAAAATAAAGTCGGATATCAAACATCACTTAACAACCTGCGGTTCAAACATAACATCCCATTTCTACGTATCTTTCCTTTACCAATCAAAGTACAGACGCCAGCACATCCTGCTACCCCAATCTATCAAATTTCTTTTATAGATTTTCAACTTTATCATATAAGTATAAGGCTCACTTTCAATTGGGGAAATTTGAAAGATTGGGGTAGCTTGATGTGCTGGCGTCTGTACAAAACGTAATCTAGTTTCTTTAACGTCAAAACATATATATACTTGTATGTATGTATAGCTATCACATAAATGTTTCAACACATCCCAATTCTCATTACAAGCCCCACTCATGTTTCATGTTTCAAAAGAAATTAATCTCCTCTGAACATCCAAAATGAATGAAAATAAGAAATAAAATAAAAAGAATTTAGAAAGACAGCTTTCTTGCGGTAAATATTTTTCCTGTAAAGGATGACTGTGGTCGGACTCAGGTGATGTCGTCCGTTATACAACCGAGTCTAGTTTATGGCGTAGAAGTAAAATTAAGTCTTGTTAAAAATTAAGTTTGTTTCAAAAACGGCCATGAATATATTTAAAGTTTTATTACTTACTTATCGAATGGACAGTGGTTACCCTAGTGTAGTTCCCAGTAGTACCCAGAGTTGTTTCAGTCCAGTAGGCGTCTGACATGGCATAACGACTGTTGCTTAATGGGATACAACTGGGACCGACAGCTTAACATGCCCTCCGAAGCACGGAGATGCTCAGAAATTAAACCGTTTTGGTGTTCACCCATCTATAAACTGCCGATTTATGCAGCCTAGTTGCTTAACTTGTCCAATCGCTTAAGGACCGGTCAGAGCATCTAGTTATGAGCTGAACTAATTAATGAGAAGATTTTAAAAGATACACTTTTGTAATGAAGTACCTCGTCATGGCTAATGGTAGAAATCGGCACGTAACGAAAAATTGTTTATTACGATATACATATTTGTATACGATGTGTGACTTGAGCAGGCGAGTATTACGTTTACGTTTTTACGTTTTAAATATATTTTTTTGTTTTTTTTTTGTATTTATCTCACTCATTTTCATTTTTGTTTTTATATTTATTTTGTTAATTATTTTTATTCGATAGGGAATTTTTTCGCAACTGTCCAATATAAATATCTAAATTGTCATGTAGCAATATTAACCCTATTCTTAGCACTCTGTACAATTTAATACATTCAACTTTTAGAAAATCTCGAGCCGTACTCTAACGAATATTTTAAACTTTTACCGTTTAAAATATTAGAAAATATACTTATATTTCTACTAAAAATATTATTTAGGTGCCTGTAACACCAAAAAGAGCAGTAGACTGTTAGATGGCAAACCGATCCAATGCGTCTACGCATCGCAATATTAGAATAATCATTATTCATCATCAGATCACATTTAGTGATAAGGCCGCCAATTGTACATTTCTGTAATGCATCCTTGTTCTTTCTATTTTATTTTACTTGGTGTACAATAAAGAGTTATCTATCTATCTATCTATCTATTATTTATTATATTTTGTTCTAATTGTTTTCCAAAGTAGTCTAATTCCCATTGCTTTTTATATATTCTAGTCATAAACATTATTTTACTTTACCGAAATGAATAGAAAGTACTACATGTACTTTCTATTCATTTCGGTGTGTTTCTTCTGTGTTTTGCGAGTGTCGCAAATATGATACATTGTCAGATAGCGAATATTCTACAAATTTTGTGCTATGTATCATATACGTGACATTGCCAAATTTGTATAAATACTACTCAAGTATAATTCCCTAACCGCATTTATAATTAGACAACGATTAGATTCGCTATTGTGATCAAAATATGGTCATACCTAATGACTCGTACCTCTTGTTCCAAAGCCGGGAGCTAAATGTGATTTGGATGAGAGTGAATCATCTGAGGATGAATATCAATACTACACTCGCCCAATGCACTCCGACAGAAGGTTACCTCCATCATTGCCATCTTTCAAAACCTCAATCTTCTCTCAGATGACGATATTAAGTTAAATCAACTAGTTGCTTCAACATCTTTGGTACCTTATCAACAGTCGTCACCATCAGCAATCAACCATATTCGCCATCAGTTTTATCGCCCAATCCATCAGCAATTAAGACTAGTGCTTCTATCACCATCTATACTGGCTACTCTCTCACAATACCTTCACCACGACTTAGTAGCTTCAAGCAGCGTAATAGTCACCACCACTGTCGCCATTGTTTACACGTTCTCTATAGGCTCCAAGGATCGGAGAAAATAACTACCCACGGATAAAATCCTAAAGAAAAGGGGTAGAGAATCTCATGCACCAGTCGTATGCAATAAAAACTAGATTGTTGTTCTCAAATGGATTGATAACAAATGTGTTACTGCTGCAATACTTATGTAGATGCGTATCCTACCCAGACTGTGGATCGTTACAAGAAAGAACAAGGTAGAACAATGCCAGTGACTTGCCCAAATTTAATAAAATAATATAACGCCAAAATGGGAGGTGTTCATCTCGCCGACATGTTGGTCGCTCTATATCGTACACCATTCCGAGGTCATCGCTGGTATTTACCAATATTTTGGTATTTACAAATGTTCGACATTTGCATAAACAATTCCTGGCTTTTATATCGACGTGTCAGAAAAGCTGGTTAGATACCAAAAAGTCTAGGAAGGTGTATGTATTGCACAAAATGGCTGACTATTTTTTTATCACAAATGTAAATTGAGGTTGAGCTTATTGCTGGAACGTAATTGTGTCATAATACAATAGAAAAAAAAATAATTTAGAAATATTATTACACAGTACGTATTTTTTAAACCCATTTTTACTTGATTTTTATAATTGATCTCAATTTCAATCAATAATTTAGATTTAAAAGATACATAAGAAAATTTATTAGATATATTAGAATTACAACATAATATTTAAGTTTTTGTATTCACCTGAAATGGTTAACAATTTATGTTTTGTATGTTAGAATTATGTCTCTAACTAAATTATTAATTTCCCTGGAAGACCGGCAGTGTAACAGATTAAATGGTACGTACGTTTTATAGCGTTAATTTTAAAGGGCCTGGCAATGTATCTAATATATTACGGGCTATAAATGTTAAAGTACTTATATTATATTTTTATTGTTATTTTTTATGCCTTCAATAACCACCCAAGAATATATTTAAGATAGTTTTTTTCAATGTTTCTATTATTATATTTTTTGCCAAGTATAGGGTTAAAGGCGGTTATACGTTTTTTTAGAAAAGTAATATTTATAACCTTATGCCTTACTGCACACGTGGACGCTTCATATAATAATAATAATATCCTCTGACATTATTCACATACAGCCGACTGATCCCAAACTAAGCAGAGTTCTAACTATGGAAACGAGAAAACTGTTACATTACAGCCAGAATCGGGACAAACAAACATTTTAATGCACACACATATCTGTCCTGGGTGAAAGGTAAGTATTTACAAACTACGCCAATCGGTCCGTATTCAAACTCATTAGTTTTTCATGCATCCCACGTCATTAACCCCAAAAGGAGGTTCCTTAGTTTTTAGATAATGTTACTTCATTTTTAGTCTTATTTATTAAAACCTTCAGTTCCCACTTGCCTCTGTTGTCCGCTAATTAGCTACCGCTAGACCATCGAAGCTGTCATCACAATGTACCTATAACTTTATTATTATACTAGCTGTGCGCCGCGGTTTTACCCGCGTTAAATTTTATAATTATCACAGCTCCTCCCCCGTAAGTGATAGCGTTATAATATGTAGCCTATATGTTGACCCGACTTCTTAGTAATATTCATGCCAAATTTGAATTAAATCCATGCAGTACTTTTTGAGTTTAGCCCGGAGATACATACAGAGAAAAATTCTAAAAACTATATTTTTGGCTTCGAACTCCGTAGTAGATCACGACCCAAGTATCCTTTTTAAAAAATATTCAATATACAGTTTTGACTTCCCTACGATTTTATTATATGTATAGATTAAACAGTGACATGACCGTCCGATTTAATGTCGGCTAAAAGTAGCCCGAGTCATCTTCACGAGACGTAATTTAAAATATTTGAGAGACACGCTCCAAGAAATAGAGGTTTTAGCAGATTAAAAAGCCGGTTCGTTTAATTTTGTAATCGCTGGTACGTGAGCTGTTGGGTCTTCAAGGTGTCCGTGTGGATGGTTCAATTAGTTTTATTAAATTACTAGCAGCATCCCGCGGCGCTTCCCGCAATTTAAATTACCACTGATTATTGCCTATGGGTTAATTTAGAATGTATCCTATAGCTACTCCGAATTTCAACCAAATCCAGATCATCATTTTTGCGTAATTGAGTTATCCAAAATACAAATATCTAAACATACAAACTACCATATTGTTATTGTTTTCTTTTTCTTGTAAGCTACCCATTTTTTTTGGTAAGGCAGGAGGAATGCCTACGCATGCCTCCCGCAAAAAGTGTCTACGGGGGGGTAAGTCGGACTCGCACCAATTAAACCTAACCTGCCGTGGACTTCTATTGGTGCCTGATGGGGGGAGCCCCGGGAACGCGGGTAGGCTTTTCCGGTGTCCCCCTGTTCCGCTATGTCCCAGATGGTCGCCCTCCCCTATGGCCTAGTCCTGCCAGTTCGGCACAGCGACTGCGCAACAAAGAGATCTTCCGGAACTGCTTTCACGTGGCGGCAGTAAAGGTCACTTCTCATACTGCCACCGCAGTCCCGAGGGAAGTTGGGCTACTGGCTGCTACCGCCGCCCCGACGCTCCTTTGTCTGCAAACAGGATCGGCTCGCTCCCGATCCCGCTCGGCGGTCACCTTCTGGAGCATGACTGCCCCACAGAAGAAGACCACGGCGTCTCATTTCGTGGAAGCACCAGCCAGCATTGCATACACGACTGCTGGAGGCGAAAGATGGCGTCCAATCTCAGCGACCAGGACTCGCCTCTCGGCCTCGTCGGAGTCCATCGTACGCTGGGCAGAGTCCAGGTTGCTCCCGCAATGGTGACGATGTGTCACGCAATGTGCTTCTCAGTCCATCCGGCTCAGAAACTCACCGAAACAGCCGTGTCCGGTAAATATCGTCACACCCAGGCCTCGTGAGGCATGATAGCACCCATGGCACGCTGGCGCGCCTTCAGGCGCAATTCGAGCCGCGCGCGCCACTGTGTTAGTACCTACGCGCCGGTGTTCGTGATGCACCGGCGCGTCTATAATCAATGAGCGTCTGGTCCGGCGGACGCGTATTTCGGTAAAAACCGCCGCGTCTACTGCCGCCAGTAGATCGAATGGCGCGAGGCGTGCCAGAAGTGTCACCGCCTCAAAAGGTACCATAATTTTTCCAACTTGGAAGAGTTACACAAAAGGCAGTCCTTGATATCTTCGATTTTAAAGAAGCAATTGTGTTCAACGCAGGTTTTTTAACCTGAAAATCCCGAGTACTGATAGCCCTACCAGTTATGTGAACTCTTTCAACCACCGGTGTCATAACTGGTAGGTGATGAGTAGTCGTCTGATTCACACATTTCATTTATTACCAAAAAAATAAGTACTTAGGACATAAAAACCTCGATAAAACCTGAGAGCTTCCCTAGGAAATAATACCTCTATTTTCTGAATATTCAGCATAACATTAAATTTGTTCAACTCCTTCCTATTCATTACTTAACTCGAGACTGTTACATAACTGAACAAACAGTACTGTAAGCGACTTTGAACAGATAAGGAAATATCAGGTAACTGGGAAGTACAAAGGATTTTATAAAACTGTGTTAGACTTGTTTGTTTCTACATTAGATTTGTGAGTATTTAAATTGGTGCAGAGCTATTCCTAGCTTCTATTTACCGTGCAAACTTAATCCTTATTTATTTCCCTGAACTTTAAGTCTAGACCTAGTCCCGAGGGAATATCTACCAGAGAACGGACAGAAAAATACTACCATCGCCAAATAATGGATACAACACTATTGTGGGAATCATTAAGGGAGGCCTTTGTCCAGCTGTGGACGTCATTCAGTTGCCATGATCATGATCACACTAATATTATAAAGGCAAAAGTTTGTGACTGTGTGAGTGTCCATGTTTCTTACTTCTTCACGTCTGCTAAATAATTTCAGTAAGTGGACCAAATCTCGTGTATGTTTCGCCGGAGCGTCTCAACTGGGCCGTGTTGAAACCGGTAGTAGAGACACCCGCTGAGTTTGTTTCGCTGGGTCTTCTCAGTTGGGGCGCATTGGATCCGGTGGTAGCATTAAACCGTCGTTATAAACACAAGGTCCGCCATAATAATAACATTTAATTCGTACCTTCATATAGACAGAACCATTCAGACAATATGTAGTAAAATATAGCTAAAATTTAATATTTTGTGTGGAGTTAGTTGACACCTTAGATTAACACATAGGCTATAATTTATAAAGTTTAACGCGGGTAAAACCGCGGGGCACAGCTAGTGTATAATAATAATTGAACTGCACGTGCAGTGGTTAAAGTACCACGCTACCACTTCGTTGCCTCACGTTTCGGGTTAGATATCCAGATATAAATAGAACAACTATTCCTGATACCCTTATAATGGTTGTGAGTCAGCTTTTGAAAACTTCAAAGATATATGTAATAGTGCGGGCGTTATATTTTTAAAAAGAAAAGAAGATAAATCCACATAAAAACGGCCGCTTGGTGCGTGTTTTTGTGTTAACTTTTTGCTGCATAGATCGAGACTCGATAAAAACATTATGACTTTGCCTCCGTCCGAGGTTAATTGCCATTTCTATTGACATAAACATTTACAGTGAAGACCCACTGTTTTTATTATGGCCAGTTTATTTTAATGGGTGATAGTTAAATATAGCTGAAGACTAAATACTACAGTAATGCACATAAATTAGTAACAGCTTTGAGGTTACACCTCCAATTTATAATCCACAACATAACTGGAGCCAGATATATTTTAGAACTAGCTGTGCCCGCGACTTCGTTCGCGTGGATGTCGGAACTTAACAATGTATGTTTTAGTGTAAAGCGCTGTGGGAGGATCCCGATACAATTTCTTTTTTAATTTAATTTAGTGCTTCTTTATTTTAACTGTGGAACCATCTGGAGCGTACACATAAACGTTATTGGGGTTGTTTACGCGTGAAAGAGCTACGTATAGTTGACCATGGGAAAAGCATCCAATACTTAGGTCCATCCCCGCAACGGATAATGTCTAGCTTTATTAATCGTCATGGCATAACAGAGACTGACTGGGAATTGCACTGGTTTGAAAGAGAAAGGAAAGTTTTAAGGAATTATAGGTATCCTTGGAATAAAAACAATATCACCGGCGCCGCAACCTGTTAATATTTCAGCTTTGATAATGTTTTGCTGCAGATTTGTGACTTTGAGCCGAGTGCCGTTACAAAGTTTGGGGGGACATACATTTCTGAGGAGAATTATTGGTACACCGATTTTTAAAACTATTTTGTGGGCTGGAAGTCCGGGTGTGCTGAGGGAATCCAAAAATTCTACCGGGTAGTGCTTGGCGTCATCTTCTTCCATACCTGTATTTATTGACCTATATTCTTTACTATTCCCGGACGCATGAGTCAATATTTTGAAATTAATTGCCGCAGCTTGGTCATTGCGGGGAGTCAAAATAGCTCGCTGACATAGCCAAGAACCAGCTTGATTGCCAATGTTTGTGGTATCTCCGTACACCGAAGAAATTAGCTCCTGCTGTGATGTAACGTAAGAGCAGAGATTACCAATCAATATAACTTTTCCATCTTCTTGTACGGGTTATGTGCCATCGCCTATTTTTTTACAATAAATTGGCAAACTCCTGTGCATATTCGCAGCCTCTGACTGATCAGGTTCCCTCCTATACTTATAACTATCTCTTGAATAGCCAATAAGGACCTGTTGTGACAAATTTCACGTACCTTGTCAGGAATTTCTCCATCAGTATTTAGTTGTACATGTCTCATAAAATCTTCAGCAAACTTGTCATGGTACTTTTGCCATAACTGGTTAGCACCCGATAACGCACAAAAGGTCAATAAGATGGCAAACAACTGTCGCAAACTATGTGGACTATCGCTCACGCATCCTTCCGCTAGAGCGTCATCCCAATGCTGACCTCCATCTAATAAATGGCGTGCTCGGCAAGCGGCCTGGTATGTTGGATGTTCAATATCATCCATTTTACGGAGCTCAGCTAAAAACGTAGGTCCCCGCACTACATGGACCAGACTGTGGGATGAACTCACACGTGAGCACGCCACGTGAACCTGCCCGCCTTCCTTAAGTCAATTCCAGCTAACTTGAGAGTTGGACTTTGCGATTTGTTGATGGTTATCGCGACACCCACTTTTATAGGGAACTACAGTATTTTAAACTGAAAAGGGAGATCATTTGGCACTAACGGAATATGTGACACGAACACTGTTTCTCCCTGGGCGGATCCAGGCATAATAGTAGCCTCTATAACACGATGCAAAGCTTTGACTTGAAGCCTAGTGCCGTTGCAAAGTTTAGGTGGCTTCAAATTCCTCAGAACCATTGTAGGTATACCCACACGCAACATACATCCCCTATGTATGTTGCGTGTGGGTATACCTATAATGGTTCTGAGGAATTTGAAATATTATTTGGAATATTATACGCCCTTAGGGGTGGAAATTCCTAAAATCCTGAAATACATATTTTTATTTTCAACGGAAAGGCCATACCAATTTTCATGCTTTTCACTTAAAAATTACACACTTTTCATACAAATTGACTTGACTGACATTATAATTTAAAATTAAATTATAACAAATCCAACCTTGTACATAATTCAAATTTGCCCAAAGAAAACAGAATATTTTAATAACCAATTTTGGACAACGACATACTTCTAGCCAACCGAGACCTTATTTCGAAACAATTCGGAACATTCAAAGCCCTAATCTTAACACCGCGAGTCAAAAGCAATGCACAACGACATCTATCGAAACAAAATTCAACTATCAAGCACAACGATATCTATCGAAATAAAAATCAACTATCAATAATTTAAAATTAAATTATAATAAATCCAACCTTCTACATAATTCAATTTGCCCAAAGAAAACAGATTTTTTTAATAACCAAATTTGGACAACGACACACTTCTAGGCAACCAAGACCTTATTTCGAAAGTACATTCAAAACCCTACGTAATCATGCAATCAGCAAACACGGGCAAATCTTAACACCGCGAGTCAAAAGAAATGCACAACGACATCTATCGAAATAAAAATCAACTATCAACCTAGTTCATTCAGAAAAGAGATATCATATGCATAATGACATCTATCGGACAGTTAGGTAGCTCAACTATAAACATTAGTTCATCTTGAAGTAATGAAATGTGTGTTATTTTTCTTCATGATTACTTTAAAATCTAATATCTTTTGATAGACTGAACCGATTGCAATAAAACAAAAACTAAATGTTACCTCAAGTTACGCTCAATCGTTGTGTATAAAAGTTATCTACATTGCTTCAGTATATTTCACGTGATACCCGAACATATAAACAGACAAACAGACAAACAGACACACAGACAAACAGACAAAAATTCTAAAAAGGCTGGAAATGGGTTCTATTAGTTGTTCTTTAATACCCTGGCTATTTTTTTTGGATTTTCTTTTGATGTACAAAAATTATTTTTCTACAGATTTATTATATGGATAGATTGAAAGCGTATATAGGCGCGTTGAGCACTTTTTGGGTGAACAAAAATAATGGAACTCGCATCATCGTCACCGAACACTTTCCATGAGCTAATGTAATATGTACATAGATTGCCACGATGGTCTAGCGACAGCGTGTTCAGCCGCAGAAAACGAGGTCCTGAGTTCAAATCCCAGGTCGCGCCAAAAGTGATTTTGGAACTTTTCTGTAAAAAGAAAAATTCCTCAATATCAGCCCGAAGTCCCTGGATTGGCGGTTTATAACCCCGTATTATACCGGCCGTGTCGCATAGGCATCCCATCGGATCATGAGAGTGATGGAATAGAAAGTGCTCCTGTGTTTGCGCACACACTTGTGCACTATAATGTGTCCTGCGCAGATGGCTAATCTCTGTTGAGACTGGCCGCCGTGGCCGAAATTCGGCTAGGATTACATTATTATTATTATGACGGTCACCGTAGCCTAGTTGGTAGTCCTCCTGCCTACGAAGCTGGTGGTCCTGGGTTGAAATCCCGGTAAGTGCAAATATTTGTGTGATGAGCACGAATATTAGTTTCAGAGTCATGGATGTTTTCTATGTATATAAGTATTTATCTATCTATATAAGTATGTATATCGTCGCCTGGTACCCATAGTACAAGCTTTGCTTAGTTTGGGGCTAGGATGATCTGTGTGACATTGTCCTTATATATTATTATTATTATGTACATAGATATACTTCCGAGTGTTGTAAGTATACATACATTATACATATACAAAGAGTAATCTTAATGTTAAGTGAAAAAAACATTCGAAGCAGTCTGTGGGGACTGCCGATAGAAGTGAAAACAATTTTTTACACTTTTAAATTATCAATTTTATTCTAAATAATATACAATATAAAAGTTGACTATTAGATTATTATATATAGATTATTCAGATTAAAATTCAAGTATTTCTTTTTTTTGCATATAGTAAAATGGTTGACTATTACATTTCAGATGCAGTCAGAAGTGAAATCTACTAGATTAGAAGTGTAAAAAATAGATTTCACCGCAGTCCCCTGAGACTACCCCGCATGTTTTTTTTATTTAATACATATCGTTCAAAGATGGCCTTAGAGATTATCCTTGCGCCAAAAGAGAGACAGCCTGAGATTGCAGTCGGACATTGATCGAGTGGTGGAATGGAGCCGGGATATTAAGCTACTATTTAATGTCGCAAAGTGCAACGTCATGCCTTTTACGCAAGCTAGCGTGCCGCTACATTATAAATACAATATGAAAAGTGTTACTATTGAAGCAGTGCGTGACTTAGGAGCACAGTTTTAAGGAGTCCGCACACATATAAAATCGGAAAGGTATCGTCATCGTATCACCTTTCGCATCGCCGTCAAACAGGCGTCAACCTAACGTGAGCACGTAACCAAAGCGAGCAATTTATATTGACTCTGCCTAGCTGTAGTTCGTAGCCTAAGTTTCGTAGACATAAGTTTTTGCCTCTGACATGACTTAATAACTGTTGCCTATTCGCAACAACCGGGACCGACAGCTTAAAAGCACGGAGCCGCTCAGAAATTAAACCACTTTTGTGGTCCCCATCTATGGACTGACTGCGAACCTAGTTGCTTAAACTCGCCGTTCGCTTACGGACCGGTATATTTTTTTTTTATTGACTTTAATTATTTTTTATTTTTTGTATTATAGATTCTCTGACATTTGTTAAACGAATTTAATAATTCCTTTTTTATTAGATTGTCTAAATTATTGAGTTTCGTTCTGATCGGATTTTAAAATGAGAATTAATAAAATATTTATTCGTTAGTTAGTAGTAAACAGGAATCTAGGACTCTAAGCTTTATAATGCGAGTAACACGGGTCTATAATAAAATGGAAGCCATAAAATCCTTATATAACGAATCAGTTAGGAGTAGGTTGGAAAGCAACGCTTTTATCTGGAACCCCCATGAGACTAAATATAGTTTCATGGTGGAAAAAATGCAGAATAAATTTATCCGGTATCTTTATCTTAAGTAATACGGAGTTTACCCTTATTATCCACTTATGTATCAAACCCTCTTTGTTATAGGGATGTTTGGATATTATAAGCTGGAGATAAGGCGTGAGTTAGCGTAGGCAACATATATATTTGAAGTATTTCGAGGTAGATTAAATAATAATAACGTCATAGTATGACTACGGCACTGATTCACATCACAGATAACCTGAAGTCTGCTATGGTTAGTGACGAACTGACGGTTCTCTGTCTATTAGACTTTGGCAAAGCTTTTAACACCGTAGATTTTGACATATTGCTCGGTATACTACGCTCTCTGAACATATCTTCAACGATTATTGATTGGTTTCCCAGTTGCCTGTGTGGCAGACGCCAACACATTTGTATCGATGATGCAACCTCTTCCTGGAGCTATATATTAGCTGGCGTGCCGCAGGGTGGTGTTTTATCTCCTTTATTATTTTCAATATTCATTGATGCTATATCCAAAAATCTGAATTCGTCCTACCTCCTTTATGCAGATGATCTTCAAATTTACAGCCGAGCCTCTCCTGATAACCTATCGGAAGAATAGAAGAATAGAAGAAGAATAGAATCTACTAATTCAGATTTTTTACATATATTATGAACATGGAGTAAAGGCTAACACTCTACCCATCTAAATCTGTTGCTAGTGGGCTTGAGGCCACGCTCACATCTCTTGTCCTGTGAAGCAGGAAAAGCCTCCAAGGCTGTACTGTTAATATAGAATTAAATATCTTGGAGATGGATAATGCTGGCGAACTGTTACAGTTACCTCCGGTCTGACAGAAGACGTTACCTTGACGTTGTTTCTGTCTCTGCTATAGTTAAACGTCCTGATGATAAACGACTTTATAACTTCTATATAACTTTACTATAAAGCTTTTTATAATTACGTTCATTTGTTTATGATACCGAGTTATTGTTGTTTCGAGTTCCAACAGTTGTGAGTAGTTGTATAAAGGTTTTACAGCCGTTGTTAAATAAATCTAATACACGTGGAAAGTTGTTGAAAAAGGCATTTTATAAACATTTAAAGCAACTTCAAAAAGGAGGAGGTTTTGAAGTTGCTTTAAATGTTTATAAAATGCCTTTTTCAACTTCTTTTCACGTGTTTTAGTTACCAAATTCCACGTCTCATTTATTTTGCTGTTTTTAGTAATATAAAGTATAGTAGCAACAGAAATACATTATCTATGAAAATTTCAACTGTCTAACTATCACGGTTCATGAGATACAACCGATGACTGAGGGTTATGTTCTTGTTTGATGTGAATCCATTCAGCCAATTATACTACATACTGTATATCTCAAATTTTGTCTCGCAAAGGTACCTTCTGTATAGTGAGTTAGATTGCCCCAATGAATGTAATATGATACGTGTCTTGATTCACGTTTGAAGTATGCTCATAGCTCTGATGAGAGTATCACCTTCTATTCGACGTTATTAGACTGTGAAAATTGGGCCAATATATAAACGCATGTGCTATAATATTACTTTGAGCATCGGATATTTTTTATGCAACCAAGTAAGCAAACGAGTAGACGGATCCCCTGGAGATAAATCCCTGAATAAGATGGAAAATAACAATCACGAAATTTACCTACTACCTACTTGGGTATTACATAAGATACACTTGTATATGTTATATTTAATTTATACCACCAAATGTTGAGGTCAGATGCTCACACCGGTCAAAAATTCAAACTCGTTTGGGTACGAGGCCATACAGAAATAGAAGGCAATGAAAAAGCAGATGCACCGGCTAGGAAGGGATCTGCAAATCAGTTGGACTAGTACCGTACGTAGGGATTCCTCCAAACATATTTGGAGAAATCCTTAAAAAAGAATACCGCATTAGCTAAGCTTAAGCACAATCAAATGTGGACCAAAATCAAGGAACTAAAACATTCTAAACAGCCCATATAAAGAGTAGACAAGAGATGGTCCAAAAACCTTTGAAAATACTCAGACTACGACTAATAGTATCAATATTTACGGGCCACTTCGGCACCGTAGATCAAAAAAACAAACTGGGACTGTCGAATAGTGCGATCTGCAGAACCTCTGGGGACGAAAATAATATTAATATCCTGGGACATTATTTACACACGGCAATCTGATCCCAAACTAAGCAGAGCTTGTAGGTACTATGGAAATCAGATAACTGATATACACATATACTACTTATCTTTTGTAAATACATACTTATATAGATAATTACACCCAGAGTCAGGACAAACAGACATTTTCATGAACACAAATATCTGTCTTGGGTGGGAATCGAACCCACGACCTCTGGCGTCAAAACCACGAACCACGCCAACAGGCCCATCAAATGAAACAATGCTGCATATAATATGTAAATACGATGCGTTGGCAAGACCCAAAACCAGGAGACTACAAGGATTTACCCTTAACAAGCGTACTGAATTATGTGCAAACTTCATTCAGGGCCAGAACAGTGAAAAAACAATGGGGGTTAGTACAAAAGATCCTGAAGGGTCGAAGTACTTTAAGCAAGTACAGCCCAACCAAGACAAGACAAGACAAGTAAATAAAATAAATAAATAAAAAAGGTTTATATTCACGTAGACTTTAAAAAGCGCTTGTAAATAGTCAGTACATGTTTGTAGTAACATATAATTAATTAATTAAGTCATAATTATTTCTAGGTACATATAGATATTTAGGTATACGGATTGTATGAAAAAAATTACAATAGAATTTACTTTATAATAGTAATGATATTTAGCTAGCTCATATTAAGTTATTGTCAAGGATCATGTGTAGGTTTAACTATCGAAATTTTTTATTTTAGTTGATTTTACGGTTCTGTCTATATTAAGGTACGAATCAAATATTATTATTATGGCAGACCTTGTGTTTATAACGACGGTTTAATGCTACCACCGGATCCAATGCGCCCCAACTGAGAAGACCCAGCGAAACAAACTCAGCGGGTGTCTCTACTACCGGTTTCAACACGGCCCTGTTGAGACGCTCCGGCGAAAAGTGATCGGGGAGGAACGAGATTCGTCCCAGTGCTGGTATTCCCGTTGTTGACTGTACCGACACTCAGCGGTTTCATAACAAATCATTAAATATTTCACCACTCAGTTCACAATTCAGCTCTTACTTCATTTAACAAACGGAATCAACATTCCGCTAAACATTCACAATGAAAGCCTTCGTAAATCGTTCGCAGAATTTACTCGGCATCAGCAAACCGTATCAGCAAAGCGATAAACAATGAAAAATGATCTCTACTATACAAGTGAAATTCAACCTTACAGCTTTAATATGGGGTTGGTTTTCCCTTGTCTTAGTCTAAGAAAAACGTTTAAAGCTACAACGTAAATATTCAAAAGACATCAATCCACATGCCAGGTGCGAGAACAATCAATCTGTGATTTTGGCTGATGAAGAATGTCTGTTTCTTTCTTTTGTACAGATATTGCATCGGTGTGAGAGAGATGGAATATTGATTTGCAAATAATCGAAGCCACTTGGATGAGAAACAAAGTTTTCAGTACATTGTGGTACAAATTTTCTGAGTCAGAAACATTTTAAACACTTTAATTACAAATTGGCAACACCAGAGTCGCCGCAAGCGTGTTGTCGGCTTTTAGGGAAAGAATAGGCTCGCTTCTTGAAGGTTCTCAGGTAATTTTAGATCGGGAATCCCTCCGCAGTTAATTGATTCCATAGAGTGGTAGTGCAACTAATCATTCAAGAGACATGGATAAAATTTCCACTGCAAGGGAGAGGGTTTGTAGCTGTACGTGCTGGCACGATTCCTCGGCACACTTACTTACTTATCGTATGGGCAGAGGTTACCCTGGTGTCAGAGTTGTTCAAACCACCCAGTAGGCTTCTGACATGGCTGAACGACTGTTGCCTAATGGCTACATCCGGGACCGGTAGCTTAACGTGCTCTCCGAAGCACTGAGATACTCAGAAATTATCCATCTATGGATTGACCGCGAGCCTAGTTGCTTAACTTCGCCTATCGCTTACGGACCGGTGAGAGCATCTAGCTATGGTAGTGCAACGATTCATTCAGGAGACATGCATAAAATTTCTACTACTAGGGAAAGGGTTTGTAGCGGTTCTTCCTGGCAGTTATAGTTCCAACAATTCCTCGGAATACTCTCCGTAATAGATGTGGTAACACCACGTCTCCCACTTCTAACATTTGAACAGAAAATAAAAGTGCAGACAAATTGCACGAAGAAGTGGATAGTATGAAACTGATGTAGCCTTATTAATATATTTTTAGGAATTAAAAGGATTTTATTATAAAAAAAGAGGTTTATTCACACTTCAGAATAAATAATTAGAAATCAACAACAATTTTCTTATGACAAATCACTTATAACGAGAAACACTGTAACCACTGCACATTACACTCGATTTAATCGATACGCAAACCAGCAGAGCTTCCGCACGCGACGACGTCTGGGCCCGAAAAGAGGAAAAGGCACCGTTGACTCGCCATATATATAGGCAAAGTCCCACGTGACTCATCGCCCATCTTGGAAATTCCTCACACGGCCTCTCCTGACTTCGCGTCGACCACGACCGCGCTTCTTCAGCAGCACCAGGAGACACGGTGAAGCTATGACCGCCAGCTCCTACTGCATTAGAGAGCTCACCGTCATCAGAATCATCACCTGCATAAAACACATACCGTTAATTATCATGGCAACTGCACAAAGATGCCTATTCAGTCATCCACCTCGCACTCAAGGCACTCAAACAGGCAATCACTCTCGTAACAGAGATAAATACACTCAAAATACTTCTCTTTCAAATGTATGCAAACATCTCTTGTAAACTTCTGTCATACTCATAATTGAACAAGTTATAGCGACAAACGTAAAGTTATAGCGACAAACATCAAATATTGCGACAAACACAAAGTAATAGCGACAAACGCCAAGTTACAGCGACAAACGCCAAGTTACAGCGACAAACGCCAAGTTACAGCGACAAACGCCAAGTTACAGCGACAAACGCCAACCGACGTGCCCGAGTGCCTAGTACCATAGCTACTAGCACTTATAACTCATTGATTTTACTGTTCGGAGCGCATGTCTTCACACACGCCAAGCGTACTACAAACAGAATGTGTAACATTAAATGATTGAAACTTATTACCAAATTTGCGGAACAAAACTCAAAACGTAAAGACTTCCTGCCAGCCAGCCACGCGCGCCAGGTGCACGCCTGCCGGATCAGACTCTTCAGGAATTCAGCATCGAAGGCAGCCTGGGCCACGCCGATAGTTTGTTCTAGCAAGTCACACAATCGCCTCGTTCACACGCATAAAAAAATCATACGTGTAACATGAAACAAAATAAAGAAGGTTTAGTTGCACCTAAAACTAATTTAATCTTAGATAGATCATCAGACTAAGCGGACTCATTATCGCTCTCTACACGTATCATACCAAGAACCGTACCTATACAACTTGCTTGAACAGCTTGCCCGCTCAAACGATGTATTTCAGGTGACATACTGGGTACACACATCATATATATGTGGATTAAACAATGTGCTATTTCCTTATCGGAAAAGTGCTTTAAGATAAGGTAAACTCTCTTACCGGCACCAACATGATAACGACAAAGGCTTTGGAACGTTTTTAGTACAACAAGAGTTTCCTAGCTCGTAGGAGTTATGTTTGCCCTTCACATCTGGAGTCACTGTACTGTAGTGGACTGCTACAAGTTTCTTATAGTCAGTATACGCTTGAATGAGAACTGCTAACCAGCGCTGAGCCTACGTGAACTTCAGGAGCACTTGCAAAAACTCAACACTCTTTGGTTAGTTTGGAAATACAAGCGGATTCAATGGAGTAACCCTTTATATATCTGAGAAAGTAACCAGCTAGACCAAGTAACTGGCTAACTTTGGTTCCTGTTGTGATAACACTACTTGTATGATGATCAAATGTGTGTTATACTAACACTAAGGAAATTAGGTGTACTTACAGGATAATGACAAGCAAGACCACAAGCAAAGTTTACGTCAGGTTAGGATAAAATAGTTGAACTCAGTCTCGAAGAATGCAGCTCATGTCTCCGGGCACCGTTAATTGCACAGCCACTTGCACAGTCTTGTCTCCCGTGAGCGTAGCTTCACCTCATAACGACCGCTCTGGAAGGCCTTGGTCACTTTGTAAAGACCACGTGTCCAACTGACCAGCTTTCCTGTAGACTGAACATACACGATTACAAAAACAAGTTCGTTAAGTTTTAACTCGCGAGTAGGATGTCTATTACGGTTAAATTACTCGTCCTTATATATTTTAGTTAGATTGTCTGTAATATGAAGTCTCGTGCAGCCTCTGGTTATTTTAGCTAACGCATCACGGTTGGTTACACGGCCACGTCACGTACTAACACACAAAAGATTGGCGTAGTTTCATCTTAACCAATGGGAGGAATTAAAGTTCTCAGTTCTAAAACTGAAATTGGTTTGATACTTTCCCAAGGGGTAATAGGCTGATATGGGATCTTAGGATAAGTTTCTTAGAACAATGCAAGGTATACTTTCCGACAAACTGCTTCAAACCTCGCCACGACACCGTGTACTGGTCGCAGCCTGCTCAGTTTTGTCATAACTGCCACTGAACAACGCACGCTCATGAAGACCGTTTGGCAGTATGCTGAACACCTTCAACGGTCCACACATTTATGGATCAAACCTCGCTGTGGACTAAGAAAATTTATTTACAAAGAGTACATCCCATACGTGAACTCTTTTAGTTACATTTAATGAAAGTCAGTTTACAATCCCATGGAAGCACGTGGAGTCAAAAGTACTTCAAAATAAGGGAGCCAGTTTTTGCCAGTACTGCATGCTGACGTTCGTCGCACTAAAGACTCAACAGAGATCCCTTAATGTTACACAAGAACCGCCTGGGTTCCTCTCCTACCGGATTGTATCGGTAAATACAAAAGATCATCAAGTCTTACGTACTTGCCTCCAAACTAACACACTAAAGCTATTGAGTTAAGTCGTCCGCTGTCTGGGTTATCTGTGTCCAATTAAAAGGCTTGGAAATCTGATTAATACAACTTCAGCGTTATCAGCATTTGGCAACATTATCCCCTTTAGAAATCAAAATCCTAGAAACAATGCACCAACGCGCAATACGCGGTATTAGATCACATTAAAACTCGGTATATTTCAGAGTACTAAAACAGTAATTATAAAAATCACTTCTATAAGATAATGGTGGAAGTCAGACTTTTTGTGGCAGGAAAACTTATACCAAACCACCTTTCTCGGACTCGGCCTCACCTGACCATAACTCACTTGTCTTCAGGTTGCTTACACGACTCTGATCTCACCTTTGTGAAATGTTTGTGCTCCGCATGACCTTGTCTTTTACAAAACATAATTACATAATGACGAACATATAATTCACGTACACAAAACACATCCAGAGTACAACCACTTATGGTTCACACAAACAGTTTACGCAATTTACGGGAATCGAACCCGGGTCATTGAATGACAAGGCGATGATCTTAACCACTGCGCCACACGTGCAGTCAAACTTCAGAGGATGACTTCAAAATTATGTTGATAACTCCGCTGCTAAGAAGTAGCTTGAGAACGTGCACTGTTATTACACCTACTAGGTTTTAAATAACAACTCATTTACATTGTAGAATGCAAATAACACATTGAGTATTAAATTGAAAAAATGATAAGACTATCAAGTGTTACTTAGTAAGCTTTGTCAATACCTTGTAGTTTTCAGCTCCTCACTCAATCCTCTCACTACCATTAGGCGCAAAACAACGGCATGACATTTTATACAACACCGTGATGTCAACAGTTTGAGGTTACATTCCTCAGCGGTGGTCAATACCTACTGCTATATACCATGGCTATCGTGCAATGCACACGATACTGAGCGGCACCGGCGGCGGCGGCTATCAACACTACGACGTCTACTGATCGAGCTTAGATAGTAATTTGTAACACACATCGCAAACTACCTTTTATTTTAACATGATGAATCGGTTAGCCCAAGAGGCTTTCACTGCTTCACCGGACTATCGCAAACTACCGTGCGACAAACTAAGTGAATGGTTTCGCGCCCTTATATGGGATCCACCTTTCAAGAAAATTTCTTGATCGGCTACGTGAAATACATCGCGGTATTTCACAAACAAAGCAATAAAATTGTATCTACTTACGTAAATCATACTACACAAAAATTTATAAAAACAAAACACACTTGTGTAGACTTCGTTGACTGTGCTCACAGTTAATACACTCGGCAACGGTTAAACCACAATAGTGTTTCGAACAACTCTAAACAAAACGAACGACTCGAAATATCGACTGATCACGTCAATAGTAGCCGGACTACCCACATGTTTAGATCATTTTACGGATGTAAAATTACTTTCGATAATTTCTGAACTAATCATGATTGTATCCAACGTACGGTGTAGATTTTCTTGTGCCTTGGAAGACACTTCAGGTTCACACTTACATACTGCTAACACTCAAGGAACGTAAACGGAAATCGTCCCGTTTTTGACAAACAAACACGCCTACGTGATTGGCGTTTCATTTGAGAACGAGACTATGATGGTCAACGCGACCGCCGTGTACAGGTAGGGCGTCGGGGGCTACTGCCACGTGCTATATTAGACGCACTTTTTGTCTGACTCACGCTACCAATCACAATCCTCTAGCACTCAATTACACGAGATACGCAGCGGCGTTGGAATTTCACAACACCATAACACACAATATACAACGTGGTTGATTTGTCTTAAGAAAATCACAAATGGAAGTGACACGATGTTAGATCTTATTAAATTTGGATGGCAACAAGCAGCACTTGGGTTCTTTATACCAATTCTGATTTTAGGAATTAAAAGGATTTTATTATAAAAAAAGAGGTTTATTCACACTTCAGAATAAATAATTAGAAATCAACAACAATTTTCTTATGACAAATCACTTATAACGAGAAACACTGTAACCACTGCACATTACACTCGATTTAATCGATACGCAAACCAGCAGAGCTTCCGCACGCGACGACGTCTGGGCCCGAAAAGAGAAAAAGGCACCGTTGACTCGCCATATATATAGGCAAAGTCCCACGTGACTCATCGCCCATCTTGGAAATTCCTCACAATATTATATTTTATATTATTAATTAGACAATACATACTATCACAAGGCTAGCTTACTTATGGCTTTATACAAAAATATTGCCTGCTCAGACAGAGGCGCAGACAGGATACTCAAAAAAACCTACGTCCAAGACATTTTTGTATACTTATCTTTTAAATACTTTCTTATCTCTGCACTCCGAACACAACTAATATTTTATTTATCTCATAAACCTTGTCTTTACCAGTTTAAAACGAGTCTAACTGTTTAAAATATTGAATTGTCATTGGTCCTTGCTAAGTACTTCGAACTTCGAGTTAATCCGACGATTTAAATGGGGTCAAAATTATATTCCAAGTTTCCGGTACAAACTAACAAACTACGTAAATTCCTTTTATATTTTTATTATATTTAGAAAGCATTCAAATGCCTTCTAAACTTAAAATGTAAAGTACTTGTACCGGAGAAGTTTCCATTTTGCGAGCAATCTAATAAAGAAGCACTCTCTGAAATTGATGGCATTAGAATTCAATATCATTCTGCAAATCTTTGTTCTGCCGGTTACTGAAGATAGGAAATTGGCTGCAACGAACTGAACTTTAAATAAAATATAATAATATTATTTGATACTCTATTTTTTTATTTTTAGTCAACGCTCGTGTCCGCTTCCTGTGTCGCTGGGTACCTTATAATAATAATAATATAAGCCTTTATTCAGACACATTTTACATTTCTTAGAGATATCTTAAAACGAGTGCTACTCTGACAAGTCACCGACACCGACAACCTGGTCTGTTTTCCCAACTTTGGCAAAGGCCTCCTCCATTTCTTTTCACTGTTCCCTATTTATTGCTTTCCTGGTCCATGTTTTCCCTGCTGTGATCTTAATTTCATCATCCCACCTTCGGAACTGTCTACCTCGTTTTCTTTTTCCATTTCTTGGATACCAAAATATTGTACCTTTATTCCACTTCTCAATACCCCTTATTATATGGCCTGCTTTGCTGGGTACTATACAAAAATATAATAGATGGGCACAAATTACATCCGGACTCAGAACAACTATTTATGGGTACACCCAAATGGTAGTCCGGTGTGGGATTGGAACCTATGACAGAAGCGGCGAGGCGACTGACTTTGACAGGTGAAATTCCTTCATATTTCAGAATATCTTGCAGCTTTTCTCGCATTTTTAACATAACAATATAATATAATACCTGTGAATAAGTCGCTAGAGCTAAAACATAAGTATGAGAGGCTAGTGTCGCATAAGTGATTACAGGCACGTTAAGCTGTCGGTCCCGGTTGTTATTATTATAATTAGACAACAGTCGTTAAGCCGTGTGTTTGGGGCCTACTGTGTGGCTTGAACAACTCTGACACTAGTATGGTAATAAGTGATGGCATGCGGGTTGTAAGTGACACATTATTCTTTCCATAATTTCCTCTTACTTTTGGAACGAAGTTCCTTATCGCGCGTTGTGAAAGCGGGCTAGACGGAAAAAATTCTTACGAAAAGTTGTCACGACACTTTTTGCAGCTGTGCGGCGTGTGCATGTTTCTCTGTCTGTCTCTCTCTCTCTCTCTCTCTCTCTCTCTTATAGAAATCAAGCCAGATATTTTCATTTCTATTTCACATTGAACAGTGTGGTGTCGCGACGATTATTTTTGATGAGTGTATACAGGTTTTTTGTACATAATAAATAATAAGAAATAACTTCGTTCCACCTCTCAAGTTTTTTTTCTTCCTCATTTGGGTAGTAGTTACCCTAGTGTTTGAGTTGTAGGCTTTGGACATTGATTAACGTGCCAGTGCACAGAGTATTTCCTGTATTAATAGAGTTTATGAATATTTGTTGTAGTCATAAATCAAATTGACTGGCGAAGTTTAAATTCGACCAGAAACGACATTAAAGCTTGGAATTGATTAAACTTCATGCTTTAAATAAGGATATGTTGCAAACATGACTGGGTATTCGATTTCAAACAAACAATTATTCCTTTCTATTCCATTAGAAACCAATGATGTATATATTTTCCAAACGTTTATACACACACACACCCACACACACATGGCACTCTTCTCTCACCACACTCTACAGTATAGAGCATTCATTATACCCTCTCACAAAATGGCATACTTAATAAAAGATCTCTCGTACGTGAACACGAAGAAAATACAATGTACTCGTAGAGTTCTTCGCTTTACATTCATTACGTGAGTCTATCAAAAGCTAACGACAAATAGCTCCCACGAAGTAAAACACTTTGAGTTTATGCTGAGACATGACAAAAGTAAAACGAAATGAAGTCAGAAATGTCTCTTGAATGGTATTATCAATTATTATTTCGTTTGAAACGTTCAGAAGACGATTTATCAGTTTCATAAATATTCAGTTGGTATTATTGATAATTTTGTTGAATTTTACTCGTCTGCTGAAATGTGTTCAGTTAATTAATATCGTATTTAATGCATTAGAATTATATGCTAAATACGACTTAAGGAAGAATAATGAAATTTATTCAGCACTTGGGTATTTTACATATATTTTTACTTGTCAAGCTCACAATGCAGTACAAACATAGTTAAGATAAGATAGGATAATTGTTTATTCCACCACATAACATAAAACTATAACAATAATAGGTGCAATTGAAGTTGAAAATATTTTGAATTATTCGTCACACAACATATTTTTATTAAATCTATATCTCTACATATAATAAAATCGTAGGAAAGTCAACACTGTACAATGAATATTTTTTGATCTACTATCGATATCGAAGCCAAAAATATAATTTTTGGAATTTTTGTCTGTTTATCTGTATGTATGTCCGGGCTAAACTCAAAAAGTACTGCATGAATTTACTTCAAATTTTGTATGAATATTACTAAGAGGTCGGGTTAACATATAGGCTACATATAATCACGCCATCACCTACGGGGGAGGATCTGTAATAACTAATAAAATTTAACGCGAGTAAAACCGCGGGGCACAGCTAGTGTATTTATAAAAGAAAAGTAGTATATCACTTACCTGGTTTTCATAGTACAAGCTCAAAAAACCCCACCCTGTGCTACGGCCCTTATGGAGCCGTTTTCGTACTACATCTATTACCGAATACTCCAACTAGATATTTTCTTTTTGAAGTTATACTTCTTTTGGCGCGATGGAGAAAAATGATGAGAGTGAATTTTTACCATGCGCGCGCACACCGACACTAAAAAAATTTACAGCATGAAGTTAGTTCTAGGTGGTATGAAAATTGATAACTATGTTCAAGTTGTATATTAAGAAGTATAACTTCTAACGCGTGTACATAAGTACACACAAGTTTTTTTTGTATATATAATAGGATGGCAAACGAGCAAGTGGGTCACCTGATGGTAAGTGATCACCGCCGCCCATAGACACTCGCAACACCTGAGGAGCTGCAAGTGCGTTGCCGGCCTTTAAGAAAAGAATAGGCTCGCTTCTTGAAGGTTGCCATGTCATACCGGATCGGAAATACCTCCGCAGCTAATTGATTCCACAGAGCGGTAGTGCGCGGCAAAAAGTTTCTTGTGAAACGCACAGTGGTAGATGACCATTCATCCAGGTGATAAGGATGAAATTTCCACTTTGGCGAGAGGGTCTGTGGCGGAATGTGGCGGCAGGTATAAGCTCGAACAATTCCTCTGAACACTCCCCGTGATAAATGCGGTAAAGGACACATAGAGACGCCACGTATCTCCGCAGGGTAAGAGGATCAAGCCAAATAGTGGGACTCCCGTCGTCAACGACCATTCGAGCTGCACGATGTTGTATGCGATCAAAAGGAAGAAGTTGATACTGTGGTTTCTATCTAACTTATTCAAATAAAATGAAAATTATAAAGCTTAGTCCAAGTATTACGGAGTCGGAAGCCGAAATGTTTTAGGAATAATTACAGAAATTTAACTGTTTAATTATTCATTAGATTTTACTTTATGTAAATTAGGTAATTATGAAGTAATCTAATCAGGTGATGGTGGCCGAGTACCCGAGTAATTGCTTGAAAGTCTTTTTGATGTTTTTTATTACAAGTATTTAGTAGTATTTGTAGTTTATAGTACATTGCTTTGTCTAGTATCTCTGACTGCTAAGCCTGAGGTCGTGGGTTCAATACCCACCCAGGCAAAATCTTTGTGTGATGAGTACGATTTTTTTTCTGTGTCAGATGTGTAATGTATGTATATATCTGTTTGGCATAGTACAGGCTCTGCCTACTTTGGGTCTAGATGGCGGTCTATTCATCGTCATCATTACAAGTGAAAATGTCCACTGCTGGGCAAGCTAAGATGAATCTTAGCTTCTAATTAGTGTTACATACATACATACATAGACTCACGCCTGTTTCCCAGAGGGGTAGGCAGAGACAACAAATTTCCATTTGTCACGATCTTTGCATACTTTTGCCTTGATTACTATCATTATATTCTTCATACATGCTCGCCGGTTTAGGGTACTTCTGACCTGCCCTTTCTTGAGAACATCTCCGGTTTGGCCAGAGAATGTTCGACGAGGTCTTCCCCTTCCGGTTGTCCCATTCACACAGGCCAGGTATACTTCTTTTGTCAATCTTCTTTCATTCATCCTTTCTAAATGGCCAAACCATCTCAGCATACCTATGATGATGATGAAGATTAACTCGGTTTAAGAACCCTCCTTCCTTCCATATTTGTTAACATTTATGAATCACATACTAAATTTAATTAACTTTTAAAATGGTAGAAAAAATTTAAACTTGAGTTTTAATTCAGGGCCTCATGAAAATTGGATCCAAACAAAAAATAGCAGTAAGCAATAAAGTTTATTATTAAAACCGGAAGCTTTGAGCGTTAAATGTTTTATTTTTAGCGTAATATTTTATTACGAGTTTTTACGTGACGGCTTAATAAAGACAACATTTTACGTTGGAAATATAAAACCTTTCTACCTAACTAACACTTTCAGCTTCAACAAATTTAACTCGCATTTGAACAAGTGCGAGTTGAAATCACGTGAATAAAAGATCCGTACCATGAATATAATATCGTCTTCTGACGCAAAATAATGTCCTCCCGACTGAATTTCAGCCACGGCGGCCAGTCTCAATGGAGACTAGCCAATTGCACAGGACATATTATAGTGCACAAGTGTGTGCGCAAAGACTTTCTATTCCATCACTCTCATGACCCGAGGCCACGACTAGCGACACGACCGGAAAGAGGTCAGGTACAGGACCGACGGCTTTACGTGCTCGCCGAGGCACAGGCGTGTAATACCGCCAACTGCCTGACTTCGGGCTGATACTAAGAAATTTATTTTTACGGAAAATTCCCAAAATTATTTTTTGGTTCGACCCGGGATTTGAACCCAGGACTTCATTATCTGCAGTTGAACACGCTACCGCTTGACCAATGAGGCACGCACAATATTGAAAGATGAGCTGCAAATGTGGTGCGACGCCAGTCTGTGTACCGGGTTCGATTTCCGCGCACGATAACAATTTGCGTGACCCATAAATAGTTGTTACCTTGAATCTGGATATACTTTGTATCCGTCAATTATATGTTTCTTAGCTTGTAAGTATGATAATGTAAATTCGTCTGGTATGACGCTTCCAGTACCTACATACTGGCCCTATCAGAAGATCAGCACTACAGAAATGTAGTAATAGCTGAGATAGGGCCATTTTGCATACCAGTACGTATAAAATTAGAAATATTTAAAATGTATACCACAATTTAATGGATTTTCCGTATAAGTTATGAGAATAAAATTATTTCATTCTTTCTTTCTTTCTTTCTAAAGTACCCCGCGACATAGGGATTAATTTTTTAATAATAATAATAATATCTAAGGACAATGTCACACATATCATCCTAGCCCCAAACTAAGCAAAGCTTGTACTATGGGTACCAGGCGACGATATACATACTTATATAGATAGATAAATACTTATATACAAAGGAAACATCCATGACTCAGAAACAAAATATTCGTGCTCATTACTCAAATATTTGCACTTACCGGGATTCGAACCCAGGACCACCAGCTTCGTAGGCAGGAGCTCTACCAACTTGGCTACGGTGACCGTCATTTCCAAAGTGCGGGTGTAAATGTAAAAAATACCATTCTGTTCTTATGTACTAGTTCCGATTTATATCCTAGCTCTTCAATCCTAAATTTTAAGGTCAGCAGTTTCTGATATAATAGAATATTTTCATAAATTTCATAAAGTGTCGTAAATAAAATCAATCAATAAAGAGAGGTAGGGCATAGCGTTCATTCGCTTGAAGAGCAGTCCGACTGGGGAAGTACCTCCACCTTACAGAAGACATTCCTTAATAATTACATACCTTAATGTTGTGTTTCCAAGTGTGAGTACGGTCGCCAGAGCTCATCGGGGTGGGGGGAAGAGTTAAAGGCCGGCAACTCACCCGTGACTCCTCTGGTGTTACGGGTGTACATGGGCGGCGGTGATCACTTACCATCACGTGACCCACTTGCTCTTTTGTCGTCCTATGACATAAAAAAACTATATCTTGTATAAGATAAGGTAATATCGTGGGACGCTATTCACACACGGCCATCTGATCCCAAGCTTAGCAAAGCTTGTACTGTGCATTCCCAGATAACTGATATAATACATATACCAACTACTTTACTTTTTGTAAATACATACTTATATAGATAACCACACCCAGACGCAGGACAAACAGACATGTTCATGCACACAAATATCTGTCCAAGGGGGCTACCGGCTAAGTCGCCGAACATCGGGATTGTGATCGGCGTTCAAATGAATGCTGGCATGGCTTCCATGAGCACATTGACGTCATAAATGGTCCGGAATCGATTTTCAACATCGAAGCTGATTTAACGATTGATTAAGTAATTTTTTAGGGTTCCGTAGCCAAATGGCAAAAAAACGGAACCCTTATAGATTCGTCATGTCTGTCTGTCTGTCTGTCCGTCCGTATGTCACAGCCATTTTTTCCGAAACTATAAACGCTGTATTGTTGAAACTTGGTAAGTAGATGTATTCTGTAAACCGCATTAATATTTTAACACAAAAATAGAAAAATAATTATAATTTTGGGGGTTCCCCATACATAGAACTGAAACTCAAAAATATTTTTTTTTCGTCGTATCCATATATGTTGGGTATCTATGAATAGTTCTTCAAAAATGATATTGAGGTTCCTAATATTATTTTTTTCTAAACTGAATAGTTTGCGCGAGAGACACTTCCAAAGTGGAAAAATGAGTGCCCCCCCCCCCCCCCCCCTGTAACTTCTAAAATAAGAGAATGATAAATCTAAAAAAAATATATGATGTACATTACCATGTAAACTAACAACGAACGGTTTTTAATCTTTATTTATTTGAACGCAGATAAATCACTATCCCGATGTTCGGCAAGTTAGCCGGTAGCCCCCCTGGTGGGAATCAAACCCACGACCTGCGGCAACGAGCCGATCACTTTAAACTAACATACAACGTAACAATCTGCTTTTTTACACGGTCTGAGTCAACCGTGGATACTTCTGGCCTTTTCTCAATATAATCTCATTACCCTTCTCGGTCACGGCAAAACTAGTATTTCTTTTAAAGGGAGGCTACACCTTATAGCCAGGGGCAATAGGGGGTAAAAGGGGGTGCGTTTTTACGCACCAATGTCACAAGGTTTCCATTTAAATGCAAATCTGACCCTTTGTTAAACCTTGCAAGGCAAATTTGGAGTTAGATCAGTTCCATAGGCCAGAGTGAGAATGCTGAGTGCGTATTATAATGATTACGTAAGCGATCGGCGAAGTTCAGCAACTAGGCTCGCGGTCAGTCCATAGATGGGTAAAGCCAAGCCAAGCTGGTTTAATTTCTGAGCGTATGCGTGCTTTGGAAGCCACGTTAAGCTGTCGGTCCCGGTTGTAGCCATTAGACAACAGTCGTTAAGCCATATCAGAGGCCTACTGGGCGGCTTGAACAACTCTGACAATAGGGTAACCACTGCCCATACGATAAGTAAGTACCTAAGACTTACTTATCGTATGAGCAGTGGTTACCTTAGTATAATAGTTGTTCAAGTTGGATCTGGTGGTAGCATTAAAGCGCGACCGTCGTTATTAACAGAAGGTCCTTAATAATAATACCTTAATATAGACAGAACCATTGACAATATGTAGTAAAAATATTAGACTTAAACTAGATAATTAAACATAATCTCTTGACAATAACTTGATACGAGCTAGCTAAATATCATTGCTATAATAAAATAAATTTTATAAATGTTTTCATACAATCAATACAATGTGTACCTAAATATCTATGTTACTAGAAATAATAATGTATACAACTATATTACTACAAACATGTTCTGACTATTTACAAGCGCTTTTTTAAAGTCTACTACGTGAATAAAAATCTTTTTTACTTATTTATTTAAGCCGCCCAGAAGTATAATGACGTCCACTGCTGGAGAAAGACCTCCCCAAAAGATTTCCACTATGGAGTAGTGGCCATCAATTAGAGGAATATGCCATAATCGCTACGCCTGGTAGACGGGTTAGCGATCTCAGTTTGATGGTCAGAGCACACAGAGAGATGTTGTTGTCGTTTTCTGGGAGATATTCCCACGGGTCGACTGCTACGCCCCCTATGGGATGAAATGGGGTGCCGTCCGTCACACAATCCTCAATTCTTAATTCACAAGAAACATGGTAAATAATCACAGATGGTCATAAAGACTGCACCATGCGGGATATTTATGTGATGAGCACGAATATTTGTTTCTGAGTCATTGATGTTTTCTATGTATATACGTATATAAGTATGTATAATAATAATAATAATGTCCTCCTAGCCGAATTTCGGCCACGGTGGCCAGTCTCAACAGAGATTAGCCATCTGCGCGGGACATATTATAGTGCTCAAGTGTGTGCGCAAACACAGAAGCACTTTCTATTCCATCACTCTCATGATCCGATGGGACGCCTAGCGACACGACCGGAAAGAGGTCAGGTACAGGACCGACGGCTTTACGTGCTCTCCGAGGCACGGGGGTAAAGTACCGCCCACTCCCAGACCTCGGGCTGATGCTGAGAAATTTTTCTTTTACAGAAAAGTCCCAAAATCACTTTTGGCCCGACCCGGGATTTGAACCCAGGACCTCGTTCTCTGCGGGTGAACACGCTACCGCTAGACCAACGAGGCGAGTATGTATATCTTCGCCTGGTACCCATAGTACAAACTTTGCTTAGTTTGTGGCTAGGATGATCTGTGTGACATTGTCCCTAGATATTATTATTATTATTTGATACATTCGGAAAACTTAACATTGATTTCGATCTCAATAGATCATTGGATACTAACGCCGTTCATTAAGGTTGCTATAAATCGTTTCATGACACGACACTACAAGACATAAACCAAAACAAACAAATCTATAACTCTTTTTTAAATTAACCACTGCTGCTGGGAAAAGCTCGCTGAAAATAGATTTGAATGGCGCCAACGTGTAGTGGAGGGTCGTAAGATCTGTGATGAAGCCTGGTTCGGAGTACTTGCTGATAAGAGACCGAAGCGACATGAAAGCGGCTCGGCACCAACCACCGCAAACTTCTCTTATCAGCCCTGCGGCAGACTATGTCGCTCTCGCATCGGTTTGTTTAGCCACCGTAAGAGATGTCTCTCAGACAATGCGCCGTAAATTGTCTGTAACAGACGCAAAGGTCATATATATCATAAAAAATATATAATAATACAAAATCTGTCCAATTTTCTCAATTGAAAGTGAACCTTATGCTTTTGTGATAAAGTTGAAAATCTATAAAAGAAATTGGACAGATTGGGGTAGCCAGATGTGCTGGCGTTTGTACATATTATAATAATATGTTTCGCCAGTTTGGCATGCAATGCATAGCAGCATGTTATTAAAATCCAATCAACTTCTCAAACATCGAGCTATATGCAAACAAAATTACACTCACAGATTTCGATATATGTATATATATACCAAATAACATAACAAAACATAAGTGTCCCAGTTTAATGACTCCAAAAATATACGAATATGTTTGTGATAGCATAAAATATGCGCTACAAATGTTGCCCACAAAAAATCGTACGTTTGATTAATTCATTTTTGCGGTGCATATTTTGCTCGTATTTCTGTGGCGGTATAAATCCATCGTATCTGAAAGTTTTTACAAATAAAATGTGCATATAATATGATCAGATGTCGGATACATATTTACCTAAAGTTGAGGTCCTGGCTATTATGGAAAGCCCTTTGTCCCAGGATATTATTTTGACGGTCACTGTAGCCTAGTTGGTAGTGCTCCTGCCTACGAAGCTGGTGGTCCTGGGTTCGAATCCCGGTAAGTGCAAATATTTGTGTGATGAGCACGAATATTTGTTTCTGAGTCATGGATGTTTTCTATGTATTTAAGTATTTATCTATCTATATAAGTATGTATATCGTCGCCTGGTACCCATAGTGCAAGCTTTGCTTAGTTTGGGGCTAGGATGATCTGTGTGACATTGTCCCAAGATATTATTATTATGTCTTTTATTCCATTTCATTCTTATTTTATACATTTACAAATATATTGTTACAAAAAAATATATTATTATTATTATCCTACTAATATTATAAACGCGAAAGTATGGATGGATGGATGGATGTTTGTTACTCTTTCACGTAAAAACTACTGAATTGATTTTAATTAAATTTTAAAATAATATATTTTATACATCCGAATAACACATAGGCTACAATTTAAAAAGATATTGTGTGAATTGTCCAAAATATGACGATAAGTGTCAAGTAAGTAGGAAAATAACTACCATCTGCGGGCTATTCCGGCGTTCACTGCCAAAACCGCTAGAGGTACACATCCTACTAATTTTATAAACGCGAAAGTTTGTGAGTATAGATGTACGGATGTATGTCTTTTATTCTTTTACGCCAAAACTACTTAAAAGCGGGTAAAACCGCGGGGCTTAGCAACGTGTTCTGATTATTTACACCCGTTTTTTCAGGTCTACTTAAATAGATAAAATAAATTTAAATATTAGTTTATTTATTTAAATAAAATACTCCCCCTGACGCTCAGAAAAAGCAACTCTATCAGGTCTGTTAGCAACCACATTGAGTCAAGGTGCGAAACTCAAATCAATAGGCTGCCTCTGAGGTTACTTCATCATGTCAGATGAACGACGGAATGGAGTCATATGCCCTTGGGATTTATTTGTTAAGAATTCTCAATACGTGCCCAGAGACTGGAAGCTGGTGATGTTGCACACGTACCTTGGAGAGCACGTTAAGTCTTCGGTCCTGCAGCTGACCTCTTTCTGGTCGAGTACTCCATTCGATCAGATCAAGGAAGTGAAATAAAAGAAATAACTCGATAATATGACTAGGAGGGCATTATTTGACTGCCTCGTTGGTCTAGCGGTAGCGTGTTCAACCGCAGATAATCAGGTCCTGGGTTCAAATCCCGGGTCGGGCCAAAAAGTGATTTTGGGATTTTTCCGTAAAAAGAAATTTCTCAATATCAGCCCGAAGTCTGGAAGTTGGCGGTATTACACCCCCGTGCCTCGGAGAGCACGTAAAGCCGTCGGTCCTGTACCTGAACTCTTTCCGGTCGTGTCGCTAGGCGTCCCATCGGATCATGAGAGTGATGGAATAGAAAGTGCCCCTGTGTTTGCGCACACACTTGTGCACTATAATATGTCCTGCGCAATTGGCTAGTCTACATTAAGACTGGCCGCCGTGGCCGAAATTCGGTCGGGAGGACATCATCATTTGTATCATAATCGCTTAAATTAAGCTACTGGTTGAGAGCCTTTTGTGCTAACTGCACGTTGTTTTCAATTCTTTAATTTTAATATACTATTGCTAAATGTAACAATAATAGCTTAGTAACTTGCTATTTATTATTTACTAGCTGGTGCCCGCGACTTCGTCCGTGTCAATTTTGAATGATGACCGATGTAAGTAACTACTTACTTCTAGCTTAATCTAAATAATATAACTTCCAAAATTTAAGAAAACCTAACCTAAAAATAACCCAACTAAGAAAAAACTAAAGACTACTTTGCTAAGGAGCCATATCATCAACCAAAAAAATCAAAGAATACATATCAATTGTCCTTAAAGATAGTCAGTACGTCAAATAAAGTAAAATAATAATCAACGATGCATTAATCACAAAGGTAACTCCCATTAGATTAGGTTGCGACCACGGCATTGATTAGTCTAAAATCACATTTTGTGAACGAAACCATAGCGCGATCTAAAACAATGATTACGCCATCTACTAACCAAAATATAAACTTGTAAAGCGGTAAAATTAAGATGTGTGCATATTTATGGGATTTAGGCGACCATCTATTGATTTAGTTTTGGGCTACCTTTTATTTCAAGCATTTATTTATTGTAACCGATATGCCAAATAAGTTCCGCGATCTGAAACGATATTAACGCCATCTAGTTACAAAATTGTGAACTTGTAGAGCAGTAAAATTAAAATGAATATTTTTTGGGTGCGATCATCTCGACACCAACAATTTATAGTGCGCTAACTCGAATGTCAGATAAAATCGTTTTTTATCCCAATTTGATTAAAATGTCATTTTTTTATTTGTTATAAAAATTATAAAAGAAGAAGTTACAAATCTTATAAAACGCTAAATCTTTACTTAGACGACGACAACTACGATATTTTAAGCAACTTTGCATAAAAGACGATATTATGTATAATTCGAGTTGGCGTAAATTGATGGTGACGATCTATTGATTCAGTTTTGGATTACTTTTTTTAACAACAAATTATTCCCTGAATTTTGACTTAAAAACATGTGTTGCTTTATTTTTAACGGAAAAACCAAATACCAATTTTCATGAGTATAACTCCAAAAAACAACAGATTTTCATACAAACTTACATCCCCTATTTTAGTCGTCCTTAGGGGTGGAATTAATTTTTAACTGAAATGCCAAATAGCAATTTTCATGCGTTTAACTTAAAACTTGCCACATTTTTCATACCAACTTACATCCCCAATTTTACGGACTTGGGGGTGGAATTTTCAAAAATCCTAGAATATATATTTTAATTTTTAATTGCTAGGCCAAATACCAAAGTCTATAACATAAAAAATGACGGAATTTCGTAAAATATTTTGTCCCGTATTTTACTCCCTTATACCGGTAAAATACCGGTGGTATTTTCAAACCCCTTCTTTAATGGATGCCTACGTCATAAAAGGTACCTACTGTCAAAATTTCAAGTATTTAACACCAGCCGTTTAGACTGTGCGTTCATTTTTGATGTCAGTCAGGATAAACTTAACCCTATTTTGCTCCCTTGGGGGTGGAATTTCCAAAAATCCGGAAATCAATGTTTTAAATTTCCTGAAATCAACATAAAGGCCAAGTACTAATTTTCATGCGTTTAACTTCAAAAATGTCGCATTTTTCATACAAACTTACATCCCCTATTTTATGCCCTTTGATGTGGAATTTTCAAAAATCCTGAAATATATATTTTTTATTTTAAACTGAAAGGCAAAATTCCAATTTTCACGGGTTTAACTTCAAAAATGTCGCATTTTTCATACAAACTTACATCCCATATTTTTCGCCATTGGGGATGAGATTTCCAAATATCCTGAAACACTTGATTTTTTATGTTTAACTGAAAGGCCAAATACCAATTTTCATGCCCTTAACTTCAAAAACGGCCAAGTTTCATACTAACTTTGCACCCTCGTTTTACCCCCTTAGGGGTTGAATTTCGAAAATCCTTCCTTATTCCTCGTCTACATTATAAAGAAAACATTTATGCAAAATTTCAGTTTTCTAGGCCCAAGGGTTTGGGCTGGGCGTTGATGAGTCAGTCAATCAGTCAGGACTTCTCATTTTATTTATATAGATTTAAGGATATTAAAAATATATGTGACGAAACAGACCGCACGGATGGACTAATTCAAAATATTATGTTGCTTTGATTACCGTTTTAAACTGTGTTTATGTATTGCATTGTGAGCTTGACAAGTACAAGTGTATGTAAATACCCAAGTGCTGAATAAATTTCATTTCATATTTACCCTTAAGTCCTTTGACTTACCTATAGTACTGTATACAGTATTTTCTTACTCTCGAATCCTCGCTATTTGGACCAAAAGCTATTTTAACAAACGTTCGCCTGCCAATACGAACGGGTAGGGGTAAAAAGTGCGAGTGTCCAAATAGTGAAGCAATTTCAGATGTTCAACCTCTCATGTGTTTTGTTTGGGGAGCACTTTAGCTACAGTCAGCCATCAGTCATCATTAATATGCATATAAACCTTGCAATCTGTGGCAAACTACGTGTGACGCAGCGTCTAAAACATTAGCACGCAGCTTCGTGTCTCGGGCTCGAATCCCGCGCCGGATAACTATAGTTAATGCGCAATTGAAAGCAATTTATTTTATGTTAATTTTTTGCATGCCAGCTGGTAACATATGGCTGGACTTTTATTTACATTTAATAACATGCACCATGTACCCATACTTGCGAAATAAAATATCTTTATCTTTATCTTCTTATAATGTGAGCTTAATAAACATAATCAACTATACTAATTACAGTACGAAAACTCAAAGTAGTACCTCCTCCTTTTATGAAGTCGGTTAATAAATAATGATTAACCTAAAGTTTCTCAGTTCGACTGTATTTTTTATTCTTCAGTACAATGGATTAGCCGTGAGGTTTCCGGCTGAGAAATAATAATAGGGCCACCCCATACCATCCCGTGGGTATCTTAAGGCGCCTAAGGGATACACCATGCAGTCGGGCAGCAGCTATCTCTAGTTGCAATTCTCTCGTTTTATGAGGCTATAGCCTCTTTACATCATCCTGTCTCCCGCTTTGCTCTGGAGGGAAGTGGAACTATTCATTTTCCAACTCCTCCTTTTATTTCTTTCTGATTAAATTCGTTGCGGGATCCAAGACAGTTAAAGCGATTCCCCGAGACATGCCTGAGCCTCACCGCTCAGTGTCATTTCATTGTGTGCCACTGTTGATCCTGGCTTACAGGAGTTGCAGTGGTGGGTAAGAGGGAGGGACTAGTAGAGATTAAAAATAAAAAAAAGTCGGGCAGCAGCGCCTCCTATGTACTACCACCTAACTGCGGTCGCCAACTTGCATGGCAAGCGCGGTGACTACGGCAAATCCCTCCAAATGGCAACGTTATAGAAACCTTTGGAGGAGGCCTATGTCCAGCAGTGGACGATATCAGGCTGATGATGATGATGATGATGACAATGGATTGTACATAGGCGGACTTAATGTCGAAGGCATTGTCTACCAGTTAATCAAATGGTGAAAAAAAGTCATAGCAGGTGCACTATAATCATACTAAATATATTTACATACTTATTTTAACTAGAAATAATACATACACAAACTCACGCAATAATATCATAATTTTTAAATGTGCTAAATTGTAAGCACATACTTTACCATGAGCGAAGTATAATGGTTCTGCATCATTCCGCAATGCGTCCGTGTTCATTGGGGCGTCGCTACCGCCATCTGTCGATAACATACGATCATCTCATTATTATGCGAAACATGAATGTATAATTTTGTATCTGCGCAATTTTGTGGGCCACCCTTTTATTGTTTGTAAAATTTCTTTACTGTTCATTTGAATGGGTAGACAGTTCAAAAGCGAATTCTAAAAAGATGCTAAAACGTATTATTGGGATGTTCTAGTATCAAATATTCACATATACTGCTCGGAGACGGTAAATTAATGATATTATAATCCCCGTATCTCGGGAATAACTAAACGCAAACGGTCCTAGTCTCTCTCCGGTTGTGTCGGATAAGTCGGATTGCACTATCATTAATCGATTATGAGAACAGAAAATTTAACTATGCTATATACTAATATTATTACTCTTAAAAGAATTGAATACATAACCGAAATTAATATACTGTCTTCTTTAAAGTGTGGCGAATGATCTCTAATTTTGCAAAAAAATTTGTATTTTTAAATAAAATGTATTTTTGCAAAATTAGATACGAAAGCCAAGAAAATACATTTATTTGTTAACACTTAAGGGGCCTTTTACAGTCCACTAGCGCCGCCAATCGAAAAAATGTCATAACTCGTAAATAGAATCAAAAATACAAAATGTGGTCTATTATTACTGTAGAAAAGGCAATAACGTAATTTTATAACACATTGTCAACACTTGAAATATAGCTGTTTAGCTAAATCGTGCATTTGTAACAAAAACGGCCGTTTATGTTTTGAATGCACGATTTAGCTAAACAGCTATATTTCAAGTGTTGATAAGGTGTTATACAATTACGTTATTGCCTTTTCCACAGTAATAATAGAACATATTTTGTATTTTAATCCTTCAAATGGCGGCGACGTGGTCCGCCACCCGTCACGTCTCGTTTCCCGGAGAGGCGAAAAGTGGCCAACGGAGAGCCGTTTTGCTACGTTGAATGTGGGAGGAGGAATAGAAGGTAAGATGGACGAAGTATGTCAGCTGATGAGTGAAAAGCGGATCGATGTGTTGTGTGTGAATGAGACGAAGCGGAAAGGGTGTGATACTACAACACACGGACAATACACGGCGTATTGGTCTGGAGTACCGAACACCACCAGAGGTTGCCAAGGTGTGGGTCTCATTCTTTCCACAAGTATGTCTGAGTGTGTGACTGAGTTCGAATGCGTGAATGCAAGAGTAATGTGGTTGAGAATGAAAGTTGGTATGACCCGTATCTTCCTAGTAGGAGTGTACGCTCCTGTAGATATGGGTGCAGTTGTAATACAGCGAGAACAAGAGGAAAGAAAGGCATTCTGGGAGAACCTGAGAGATGTGTTGCAGTTAAGTCAGTATAATGAAAGAGTAATAATGTTAGGTGATTTTAATGGATGGGTTGGGGTAAAACGTGATGGTTTTGAAAGAGTACTAGGTCAATTCGGTGACGAGAGTGAGAATGAGAATGGGTACAGTCTGCTTGAGATATGTTTGGAATGGGGTCTTTGTGTTACAAATACTATGTTTGAACATAAAAGAATCCATACGTTTACACGAGAGAGGAAAAATGTGAGAAAGAGTATGATTGACTTCGTGATTGTAGATGAAAGACTGAGAAAGAATGTTCTAGACACAAGAGTCTATCGTGGGACCGCAATCCATACAGACCACTTTCTGGTAATGAGCCGAATAAGTGGTCTATTCAAAGGATGGCGCCACCGAATCCCTGAGACTAAAAGTTTACTAGAGAGAATAAAAGTAGAGGAACTGCAAGAGGAAGAAGTGGCAGATGAGTACAAAAGTAAGTTGGTTGAGAAGTTTGAGGGATCTGAAGACATAAGAGAAGTAGAAGAGCTATGGAAGGTAGTCAAAGAAGGTGTGGTGAGTGTAGCTGGTGAAGTATGTGGTGTAATAAAGAGACGAAGAGGAAGAAAGATGAAGAATATTTGGTGGGATAAAAGTGTACAAAAAGTTGTATGTGAAAAGAAGAAAGCGTGGTTAGACTGGCTAGCCACCAGAGCAAACGAACGAATGCATAAGGCGACGAATGAGGATATAGAAAGGGCCTGGAATGATTATAGGAAAATGAAAGGCATTGTAAAGGATGTGGTGAATGAAAAGAAAAATGAACAAAAGGATAATTTTGATAGAAGGTTGTCTAAGGATTTTCAGACGAACATTAAGTTTTTCTGGAAATCCGTTAGATCAGTAAGAGGCATAACTCAAACCTCAGAACTGAAATCCATACGAGACCAAGATGGAAATATAGTGAAAGGGGAAGAATGCGTGTTAAAACGTTGGAAGGAGTATTTCGAAAGTTTGTATGAAAGAGGTGTAACAGAGAGTGAACGTAGTTCACTAAGTATAGACAAGAACAAATGTAAAGATGACATTGGTATGGATGAGATTGTGAAAGCTATTAAGGGTATGAAATCAGGTAAGTCACCAGGGTATGACAGGATAACTTCCGAGATGCTGAAGGCTGGACATGGCGTCATAGCGAGTCAGCTGTGCAGCCTATTCAATTTATGCTATACCACCGGCCAAGTGCCAAGTGATTGGTGCAAGGCTGTCATCGTACCTCTTTACAAAGGGAAAGGCTCACGGCAAGACTGTAAAAACTATAGGGGCATTAGTCTACTCAGCGTCGTTGGTAAGTTGTATGCAAAAGTATTGGTTGAAAGAGTTGTGAAAGAAACCGATGCGAAAATATGGGATGCACAGGCAGGTTTTCGGAAAGGAATGGGATGCACGGATCAGGTCTTTTCTCTGCGAAGCATAGTAGAGAAGTTTTTGGGCAAAAACCAAAAGGTTTACTGTGCCTTCGTAGACTTAGAAAAGGCCTACGATAGAGTGTTGAGGAGTGAACTATGGTCGGTACTGTCCATGTATGGGTTGAACGACAACCTTGTTCAAGCACTAAAATCTCTTTATAGGGATTCCAGAGCTTGCGTGAGGATTAACGGGTCATACACCGAGTGGTTTAGCATCCAAAAGGGTGTTAGACAGGGATGTGTAGCGTCACCGTGGTTATTTAACCTATTCATGGATAGCTGTTTAAAAGATTTGAAAGAAAGTGAATGCGGTGTAAGGATGAATGAGTTACTCATCAAATGTCTGCTGTACGCTGATGATCAAGTTCTACTTGCATCATCTGCGGACGAGTTGCAGGTGATGGTAACAAATATGCATGAAGCTTTTGAAAGGAAAGGGATGAAAATGAATGTAGGTAAGACGAAAGTAATGGTATTTGAGAGGGATGAATACACGACAACGTGTGATATTGTGATTGGAGGAGAGAAAGTCGAACAGGTGAATGAGTTTGTATATTTGGGAACTTTGTTTACGAGAGATGGGAAATATGAAAAAGATATTGTTAGAAGAGTAAATGCGGGGAATAGAGTGAATGGGGCACTACACGCCTTTATGAGTAGCCGGCAAGTATCAAAGAAGGCTCGACTAGCCGTGCACGATGGAGTGTTAGTGCCAACTTTAATGTATGGAAGTGAAAGTTGGGTATGGCAGAAAAAGAATGAAAGTAAAATAAATGCAGTGGAAATGAGAGCTCTGAGAAGCATGTGTGGTGTGACTTTGAGAGACAGAATTCGAAATACTGATGTAAGAGAGCGTTGTGGTGTGAAAGAGGATGTAGTCACGAAGATTGAAAAAGGCATGCTGAGATGGTTTGGCCATTTAGAAAGGATGAATGAAAGAAGATTGACAAAAGAAGTATACCTGGCCTGTGTGAATGGGACAACTGGAAGGGGAAGACCACGTCGAACATTCTCTGACCAAATTGGAGATGTTCTCAAGAAAGGGCAGGTCAGAAGTACCCTAAACCGGCGAGCATGTATGAAGAATATAATGTCAGTAATCGAGGCAAAAGAAGTATGCCAAGATCGTGACAAATGGAAATCCGTTGTCTCTGCCTACCCCTCTGGGAAACAGGCGTGAGTCTATGTATGTATGTATGTATGTATTTTTGATTATATTTACGAGTTATGACATTTTTTCGATTGGCGGCGCTAGTGGACTGTAATAGGCCTCTTAAGCCAAATTTAACGCACAGAAGTATAAAATAAAGTGATTTAAAAATGTATTAAATTTTAAATCAGTTTTAATGAGACATGAAGATGGCTTTAAAAGATTTTATTCTTCTTTCATGACGATTAATATGTAGCCACTGTTTTGGACTCTAAGGAAAGACTACATCAAATGCCCAGTATTACAGGTCACGGGCATCATTAGCTGGGGATGAACTCTACTATGACATTCCGTATCATTGCCGCTAATGATTCCCCATTTGTTACCCCACGCAATCTCCCGTCTGCAACGCCAACATGCATTCTAAGTTTATTGAGGAATTTCCACACTAGGCAAGGCAAGACGTAATTTTTCAGCAGAAGGCACGAACTCTAATAGAGATCATTTTGGTCCGTAAGTTCACGTTTACAAGACATACTTCTTTCGATTGTACTATGGTAAGTACCACTGTAGTCTTTATAAAGCTATTCCTGTTTAAAGTCTGCCTTATGGTGCAGTTATGTATGTCATACAGAAGATGCCAGCCCCGAGTTTCTTCCCTTCTTTCTAACAGTGAACAACTTCCCGTAAGTCAGTATAATTTAAATAAAACGAGTGTATTCTCAAAACATTAAAACATTTGTATAAAATGTTATCTATTGCTGTATTCTACAAACTAAGCGTTTAAGCGTTGCGTTAAAACTGCAGCAAAACTCTGCATTGAACAATTAAATTTAATGGATAGTGTTGTCGGAAGAAGTTTTCTTGTATTTGTTGTTAAAATGAATTTCTTGAGCGTAGTTGAGACTTTTAGTAGAAAATAAATACTTTTTCTTACTACTGAGTTCAACTTAAGCAAGTTAAATCTTTATTTTAAGAATCAACTTCCTCATTTTAAACTTACGCTTTTGATAGTAGAAATAAAATGAATAAAGGAGATCATTGGCAGACTAATAATCTTCCAGTTTCTTTCCTGACTCCAGCATGAAAACCATTTTGGGATCGAATGTTACCGCAACCGTAGACTTTAGGTCGAGTAACCCATAAACCCTAAATGTGAGCTTTGATTAGCAGAAAACGGTATCAATATAAAAGTAGTACATTGAGTTTTTAAGCTCGATTAGCGATGTGGATGCAAGAGGTGCGTCATCACATAAGCTGCACTGTATACTTGTATGCATCAGTATAAAAAAAAACTGTATATACTTGAGATCACGCCCAATTAATCACTGAAATTAATTAAACGTATCATAATGTAGATTTAATGAGACCGACCAAGGAATATACAGACAGACTTCTCATCTTATAACATCATCATCAGCATCATATCAGCCGAAAGACGTCCACTGCAGGACAAAGGCCTCCCCCAAGGATCACTACAATATCCGGTCTCGTGCCCCCATCCAGCGGCTCTCTCGACCCTTGCAAGATCTTCGGTCCACCTTGTAAGGGCCTGCCCACGTTTTGTCTTCTGGTTCCTGTTATAAGATAACATACCTATTAATATTTTAAATGTCTTACTATCAAAATAAGTATGTGTGCAGACCGCACATACTTAGATGAGAAGTAAGTAAAAATGGGTCATTTCGGGCCTGGAAATTATTATTGCACAATGTTTTTCAGCTATTATGCAAAGCTTTCTACACAAGAAAACGGTCGGGCGAAGTCACATTTACAATATTTTAACATGAAAAAAACATCGCTAAAATTTAAATTTAGTGCATACAGCTAAAAATCAAAACTAGAAGAATACACTAATATGAAACCAAAAACTTAACATTATACCATTTTTTGCACAAAAATGTCATAAGTAATACAAATGTGGGCATCACAGCGCCAGCAAAAAGTGTCGAACGTCGCTTAACGACATTTTAACGACCCGGATGGTACGTTTTAAGTGATTCTTTAGAGCTCACGGTAGCGGAAGTGATATCTAGTTTAATGTACTTTTTAATACTTTTAATAGGATGGATAAAGTACACCATGAATAATATTATTGCTTGTGAAAGCTTGTAGTAGTTTTAACGTCTATAGTTAGGGGCATTAAAGCTACTATGGCTTCAGAACAGTGAAGCAACTTTCTATTGTATAAGTGCGCAGTGACACGAATGACTCGTTTTCACTCAGCGCCCTCTATGAGCTAAGTCGTAAACTTTGTACACTAATATAAACTCTACAAGACTATAATACCAATATTTGACAAGCAAGTGAGTATATTTTTGTCATAAGCTCGAAGTAAGTCGTGTTATGAAGGCCACCAAAACTCAAAATATACCTTAAAAATTTCCATTGTGTGAAAAACCTATTAAACAGTAATGTTCTCAAATGTTTCTGATTTACTAATGTTTTCTCAATTGTTTATATCTACAAATGATTATAGAGTTAGAGAGTCGTTCACAAATATACTTCTTCCAATAATAGTACGAGTATGTACAGACGCCAGCACATCCAGGTACCCCAATATGTCGAATTTCTTTTATAGATTTTCAAGTTTATCACAAAAGCATTAGGTTTACTTTCAATTGGGGAAATTCGAGAGATTGGGGTAGCTTGATGTGCTGGCGTTTGCACAATCATTATCATTAAAAACTAAATGTTTACCTATTTACAAAAAAAACCCCCGCACTAATGTTAAAAATCCCAGTGTTACGTGGAATTTACATATAACGAATTTGGACACAACACACTCACTAAATCAAAACTGGAATATATGCGTCACACAAATAGCGCTTATTATGAAATTAATGTCATACTAATAGGACACTTCGACACTAATTCTGAACTGCTAACAAAGTTGGAAGAATTAAATAGCGCGTCTCTACGGACAAGACTGTCAATTAACTTTGTTAAAACAAAAGTCAAAAAAAGCGAATCAACCAATGGAGTTCTGAGTTCAGCGTGAGGAACCTCATTGTAATACGTCAGCAAATATTAATTCATAAGCCAAAAACTAAATATGGGAAAGACCAGTAGCCCGGTCAATCAAATAATAAAATGGTCTAAGCTGCATTCAGAATGGCTTTGAATATCTCCAAAGAACTAAACTATTACTAAGCAGTGCGTCCTACAAGTGATGGCATAAATAATACAACTAGAACTTTCCCCAAACGCAACAGAGATTAACTAGTTGGAGGCGAGAAGGAAATCCGATTATAAAGACATACATTCAACTTTCCTAAAGTCATATGTGTACAGTGTATAGCTCTTGTCGGGCTCCCACGGTATTGCAGCGCATCCAACATGTTTACTGATACTGCAGTTGATGATTTCTTTGCAATTATGCACAAGAAAGTTGCATCAATTGTTCGACGAGTACGAAGGAGCCCGAACAAGATGCTGAGAGTGTTGGAGGACACAACGGATACTCCAAGCCGCGAGATGTCCTGTAAACTTACTGCGTGGGGTATTCATTACTATAAATAATGGGATCTTTTATTAATAATTATGATTATATTATATATTGATGAATGTATTATTCTATCATTTACTGACATAGCGCTTTAGTACAAATTTTATTATAGCGAAAAGAGTAGCAAGAAATGCCAAATAGGCAGGAAATATTCAAACCGTATTGAAAGTAAAACTTTCATCGTGATTTGATCACAGACTATAGGATGGTAAAAGACTGCATATGAGATGGAAGGATGACATTGTAAAGATAGCTGACAACAACTGGTTGATAAATTTAACATAATTATAATATTGTAGAGACTGATGAATGAGGCCTAAAACAATATGGTAAGAAATGGCTGGAGATGATAATCACACTATTTCTCCTGTATTATAGGTACGTACTTCCATTGAGTATGGGATGACGTCTGGTCGTATTTTCAACATAAAACTGCTATTGTCGTAAACTTAACAAAGCATTCGAACAATAGCAACATTGTAAAGGTTACACCAAAAATAAATTGCGTTCTCACAAGCCCTAAATAAACAACCCATTAAAAACCTGAAACGGTTGCGTCAGTGCGCGTACCTACCCTAACTTACTACTAAAATTGGATAATATTTAAGAGAAAGAAATTCTCTTGAGAAACCAGTAAAACTTCCAAACGAGATGTTATTTCAAAGACGCCATCACCATTTAAATTCCTTAATTAAGTAATGAATATTTTTCCTACAGTATTTGCTTGGCAAAAACTGCAGTAATGTTATGTCTTATCGTTTTGCAGCCAATTACAAAATTAAAAAATGAAACCTGAAATAATACTAATTCATTAGAACCACAATATATACTTTATCCTTTATAGTAACATTCCAAGACAAGACTATAGTTAGACAGTCAGACATTTTTGACAGGCCAGTTGGCATGGTTGGTAAATGCTTGCCTTTCACTCCGCAGGTGGTTCGATTAAAATAAAATAAAATAAAAAAGGTTTTTATTCACGATATAGACTTTAAAAAAGCGCTTATAAATAGTCAGAACATATTCGTAGTAATATATAATTATTTCTAGGTACATATAGATATTTAGGTACACAGATTGTAGGAAATAATTTACAATAAGATTTATTTTATAACAGTAACGATATTTAACTAACTAATTTTCCCACCCAGGACATATATTTGTGTTCATGAACATGTCTGTTTGTTCTGAGTCTGTGTGTTATTATCTAAATAAGTGCATACGTTTTCTCAAAAGGAAAGTAGTATATGTAATATACCATAATAATGTTACCAAAGTACAAGCTCTGCTTAGTTTGGGATCAGTTGACCGTGTGTCAATAATGTCCCAATTATACTAATGCACTCACGCTTCAAACCTAGAAAATCCCTGCTTTGTGACAGAATGGTATTCACAAACTCAATTGACATTCTAGCAGTTCATAACTAGGCTATATGTAGAACAATACTGTTTCGACTTTCCATCCCAATTTCCAAAGAAAACTATTACTGTGTGCAACTTTCCTCTTTGTTGTACAAAGTGCTTTTGTACAAGTTCGTGCTGTTACTTTGAGTTGGAACCACTTTTATGCTAACCGCGATGAAATTGTATTGTATCAGTGTCTACGAATGTTTCAGCTAAACGATGACCTAACAAGTCTAGTTTTGCAAGTAGTTCATGTAATTATAAAAATAATAATGTCCTCCTAGCCAAATTCGGCCACGGTGGCCAGTCTCAACTGAGATTAGCCATCTGCGCGGGACATATTATAGTGCTCAAGTGTGCGCGCAAACGCAGGAGCACTTTCTATTCCATCACTCTCATAATCCGATGGGACGCCTAGGCGTCACGACCGGAAAGAGGTCAGGTACAGGACCGACGACTTTACGTGCTCTCCGAGGCACGGGGGTATAATCCCGCCAACTCCCAGACTTCGGGCCGATGTTGAGACATTTTCTTTTTACAGAAAGTCCAAAAATCACTTTTTGGCACGACCCGGGATTTGAACCCAGGACCTCGTTCTCTGCGGGTGAACACGCTACCGCTAGGCCAACGAGGCAGTATGTAATTACAGGCACAGACGGCACAGTACGTCAAGTGACAACGTAACGTACACTATAATTACGTTATAATTGGACGGCAATTGACAACTGTTGTTCATTAGCATTATTTTTTGGAGTGGCAAGTTGGAATATTTTTTTTATAAAATAGGATGACAAACGAGCAAGTGGGCCACCTGATGGTAAGTGATCACCAGCGCCAACAGACACTCGCAACACCAGAGGAACCGCAAGTCCGTTGCCGGCCTTTGAGAAAAGAATAGGCTCTCTTCTTGTAGGTTGCAATGTCCTACGGATCGGAAATACCTTCACAGCTAATTAATCCCGCTAAGCTAATCCCGCGTTGTGTGGGACTTCCATACAATGAGAGGTCAGCTTATATTGGAAATGTATAGCTTGATATGTAGCCGTGTGTACAACGGTTCTTAGTCCTTTTTTTATTGTAATCTATGATTTATGACGATAATAATAATATCATAAAATTTAAGTCGCTTTGCCGCATCCACAAAAAGTCTGTTTATACCTTACTGTTAGTTGCCATGGAAACAGCGGAGCGTCTTATGTTGACAGTAGCGCCAGTGCGGAAGTCTGCGCCAACTACTTACTCTTCTTGTTGACGTCTTAGTTTTCCATCTTTACGACAGATGGCTCTGTTCACAGTTTGAATTTATGAGTTTATTATTTTATATAAGCATCATAATAATGGTTTAATGTTATTCAGAAACATACTTTTTAGCACAGTTCATAATGGTTATTTTGTAATAACTCATGTGCTCAAACTACTGCGTTAAATACTAGGTACTTCTTGCATAAATTTACGTAGGTAAATATTCTTATTATTAGATTTAAGTATTTGTAGTAGGTTCTCATAAGTTCTTGTATCTTATTCGAATATGCGACAGGTATAGGAATATTTTAAGTAGGTACGCAAATAAACATATAAGTGCCCACCTGTAGTAGTAGGTTAGGCACCTACCCGTTCTTTACAACCCGATATATCGTACTCCGTACTCGCCGGCCGGGACGCGACTGCTAATCACTCACGACCACCATTAAAAATACAATAAAAATAAAAAAGGTTTTTATCCACGGAAACTTTAACAAAGCGCTTGTAAATAGTCAGAACATGTTTGTAGTAATACAGTTATTATTTCTAGTTACTTATTACAGATATTTAGGTACACGGAATGTTAAAACATTTATACAATTTATTTTATAATGGTAGTGATATTTTTATATATCATATCATTGTCCCCCATGGCCCCGTGTTAAAGAGTAGTTCTAGATTTTATCATTTTAAGTTTTATGGCAGTTTTGTCGCAGGACCGGCTATTGTGGAGATCCTTGGAGTACGCCTTTGTCCAGCTGTGGACGTATTCCGGCGTATATAATGATGATGCTGAAGTTTTGTGGGATTTCGACTAAACCGACTATTTTCAGATACCTATATGAAAAAAGTTTGTCCAGTCCCTTATGAGCAGTAAAGTCTAATACCATAATAAAGCTTACCTTATAAGAAACCATTTTTAAGCCGATCTTCTTGCTACTTCATATTGTACAAAATTGACTTAGGATATCTTTTTTTTTATACACAGATCATCCTAGCCCCAAACTAAGCAAAGCTTGTACTATGGGTACCAGGCGACGATATACATACTTATATAGATAGATAAATACTTATATACATGGAAGACATCCATGACTCAGAAACAAATATTCGTGCTCATCACACAAATATTTGCAATTACCGGGATTCGAACCCAGGGCCACCACCTTCGTAGGCAGGAGCACTACCAACTAGGCTACGGTAAATTAGATACTAAAAGTTTTAAAGATAACGCCTGCATTAAATCCTTTTGTCACGGGGTACTTTACAAACATTTACTTGACGGACACGAAGTACATCCACACGTAGAACAAATACCTATGGTCAAGTCATGGATGTTTTCTATGTATATAAGTATATATCTATGTATATAAGTATGTATATCGTCGCCTGGTACCCATAGTACAAGCTTTGCTTAGTTTGGGACTAGGATGATCTGTGTGACATTGTCCAAGATATATTATTATTATATTAATAATATAATAATAATAATAAATACGTTTATTTGTCCTTCCACAAATTGTAACTTAAGGCTAGATTATAACTATGAATACTATTTACATTTGTGAAGGACTGGTGCCTGAAATAGGTTTCGAAAACCTGTGCCACAGGTCACCAGGCCCCCCTCATGGAAAAGTAGTAGGTTATAGGTACATAGGCTTAAATTTATTGTTCTAGCGAGATAAGGGATGCAGAAGTATGTGTGTGACAGTGTGTATGTGTGGTTGTGTGAATGTACGTGTGAAAGTAGAGAGTTGAGATGAGTCTGTATGTGTGGGAGTGTACTTGTATGTGTGTTATGTGATGAACTTGTGATGTGTAAAGGTGGCTGGAAGTATTATGCCTTAGTATTATGTCTAGTATATAGTTTTACTGTGGCGGATGGAGTGACTTTTCAGTGTTCTCATAGTTTAGAAGTTTTAAGTGCAGGATAACCGCTTGCTTGCACTTGTATTTAACAAGAGGGTAAATATTGAGGGCTGCATTCACCTTATTGTAGAGGTAGTCCCCAAGAAAGCAATAAAAATGCTGTGAAAATGCTGTTCTTCTGCGCTGGTGTGTATAGACCGTACCCTTTCGACGTTTGCCTTCATTCTTGTTGGGGTAATATTCGGATTCGGAATGTTTCAGGAGTATGACTCTAAGTATGTAAGTTTTCCTGATGGATAGTATGTCCCAGTCATTGTAGAGCATATCTGTCGGGTGTCGGTAGGGTAGGCCAGCAGCTACCTTGAGGAGTACCCTTTGGGCTCTCTCTGCTACCATCATGTGTGACTTGGCAGCTCCTCCCCAAGATGTAATGCAATACTCTATAAGGGAGTGGCATAGAGCATAATATACCTTCTTGATTATGTCTCGAGTGGTAACGTTTCTTAGGGTCTTAAATATATATATTAATTTGCGTAGCCTTACTGTCAGGATATCAATATGGGGTTTGAAAGTCAGGGTGTGATCCAGTGTTACTCCTAGATATTTGATTGTTTTAGTTCTTTCGAGGGTAGGGCAAGTGCAGGTCTCTGTGGGAAGGCGTCTTGTGCACTTATGTGCTATGATCGAGAAGCTTTGTGGTGGAAGTTGATTGGTCCTGATAGCGAATGGAATGTATTTGGTTTTGGCTATGTTTAATGATAGTAGGTTGCTTCTCATCCACTTATTTACCCTATCGAATCCCGTCTGCGCATTTGAGAATGCTTCCTCCCAGGTGTTCCCTCGAAAGAATAAGGCCGTGTCGTCGGCAAACGTGAATACCTTTCCACCAATGAGCTGTGTCTGGCAGAGATCATTGATGTAAACGAGGAATAACGTAGGAGAGATTACACTTCCTTGAGGAACCCCATAAACCACCTCAGTCCCATCACTCACCCAGTCGCCTATTTTAACCATCTGCCGTCTATTGTGTAGGTAGTCCTTGAAGAGTGTAAGTGGGAGGCCTCTCACACCGACCCTTTCTAGCTTGTTTAGTAGGCGGGGAATAGGTATTGTGTCGAATGCCTTTGCAATATCGAGGAAGGCAACTACACACTTCTTTTTGTCATCCAGGTCAGTAACAATGGAGTGTATCAGGTTATGCACTGCCTGGGAAGTCGAGGTACTACTTCGGAAACCATACTGGGATTGAGATAGTATGTTGTTTTTTTCTAGGTATGTGATTAACCTCTCGTTCATTACTCTCTCCAGTATTTTCGAAAAGGTGGGCAGGATGGAAATTGGCCTGAAGTTATTTATGTCACTCTTGTCTCCGCTCTTATGGATCGGTTTAATTAGACCGGTTTTGAAAGCAGAGGGAAACGTTCCAGTTTCGAAAGCAAGGTTGCAGATATGTGTGAGAGGAGCGACCAAGTAATTCACGTATCTTTTAACCATTATATTGGATATGTGGTCAATTCCTGTTGAGTTTTTGTCTTTTAAGTTGGCGATGACTCGGGCGACCTCGATCTCGGCTAGAGGAGCCATAACCAGTGAACCGAGGGGATCGGAGTTGGTCAGGGTTGCAGTATCACTAGTACTAGAAGTGGAGGATAAATCAGTATCAGAATGGTCGATCCTTTCGGCTATTTCTCTGCCGATGTTCGCGAAGTAATTATTGACTTCATTAATTCGTTGTTGTAGAACCTCATTAGTTAAAAGTGATACCGAGTGGTCAAAAAAGTGGTTAGTGCCTGTTACGTCTTTGATCGTCTTCCAGAGTTGTTTTTTGTCTTTACCAGCTTTGTCGAATTTTTGTCTGTTGTAGGATTGTTTAGCGTTCTTTAGGATGGTGGAGCAAAAACTTCGATATCGTTTGTATGTCTGCTGTAACACTTCGTTCTCTGGATCCCTCTTCAATTTTTTGTGTAGGTTGTCCCTATTTCTCATACAGCGTAGAATTCCTTTAGTGATCCAGGGTTTAAGTATTGTTTTTCTCTTTGGAGACTTGATTGGTACGGTACTTGCTTTTATGGCACCCGACAGATACATAATTAGGGTATTTGTTGCATGGTTAATGTCGGCACTGTCTATGATCACTCGAAAATCAATTTTTTGTACAGCGGCGTCAAGGAGTAGAAAGTCAACTTTAGTACGTTTCTTATCACTGCGATGTAATTTATTATGCCTGGCTTGGATGTTTAAGGCTACCGAATCGTGATCTGTTATAGAGGAGGGAAACACGTAGCATGTAGCTTCGAGTTTAGTTTTTAAAATTATATGGTCAAGGCATGTACGTCCATGTGTCGGTATAGTATGCCCAGGGAGCATGGAGTGGCTAGCTAAAAGATTTAAGTAGTCCTGTGCTCGTCTATCAGAGGTCTTTGGGTGAATATCAATGTTTATATCACCGCATAGGATGATATTTTTAAAGCTTCTTAGCCTTGTGAGTATTGTTTCTAAAGAGTTTATAAAACTACTTGTATCATAGCAGCCGGGCGGCCGGTAGATACCAATCACGCAGGTATCATTACTTAACTTCAATGTGAGGCAGTTGGCATCATTTAGGAGTAGTTCCTCCGTAGTCCCTTTTAGTAATTTACTGTAGTAAATTACTACTCCCTCATTTTGGGTTTTATGCTTAGTGGTCGTAGCGAAGTTATAGTTTTCCAAGGTCACTATGTGCTTTACTGAAGGTAACCAGCATTCAGATAGTATTATTACATCCCATCTGAGCTCGGATCGTTGTAGTAGTGTCGTGAAGCTATCCATATTACGTTGGATGCTACGTATATTCTGCGAGATAATATTAAGGGCACCTTTATTTTTAGGGATTTGTTTATTTATATCGTCAACGTCACAGATGATCGCCCGTGCAGGAGAGAGGGAGTCGAGATCGAGGCCTATTGATTCAATATTATTCATAATGTTTGTGATTATGTAATTGAATAGGTATGGTACTCGTCACTAGTTACAAGTGACGTAAGGAATCTTTGATATTTTGAATAAAATAGGCCACGAGTCCCGCTCCCACCCATCTCCGCAAAGGCGCCACTGTACTGATTCAGGTGTAGTATGCGAGTGAATGGGTATATACGAATGAGAATGTTATGTTTGTATTGTGTATATGTTGTGACTTGGTTGTTAAGTTTTAAAGTTGTAAGTATGGTGAGTTTAATGTGAGAATGTTGTGTCTGCTTTATACATCTTAGTAAATATCTAGATATAGCGCTTAGGGAAAACAAGTAAATGAGCACTTGGTAATTTTTAACTTTGTTAATAACATGCAATAATGAAATACACGAAAAAGAGAAATATAATAATAAACATAGTAAACAGAGAAACCGTGACATATGGGTACATAATAGTATACCTAGTCACAGGTTCAACAGGTGTTCTTCCTCAGTAATACGGGTGGGGGTAGACCCCTGATCCTTCTTAACATAAAGCTTTCCATATGAGGTCCAGGCCGATGCGATCTTATCGGTTTTCACGTTCTCACGCGCTAAGTAAAAAAGGCGCTTTGTTTTACTCGTCAAGGCTTCGGAGATATAGATCTGATGGGTGGGTCCCGGTAGCTTTAGGTGTTCTGTATTTAGTCCAGGTTCTTTAGATTGTCTCTTTAGTTTATTGAAGGTTCTGTAGCGTGAAAACAGGTTTTCTTTACGTATGGTCGATGTAAAGTTCACTACTAGGCTGCCCGCTCTGTTGCGGTGAATATCTCGGAGCTCATTCTCGCCGAATGGTTTGTTGTCGCCCAAGGTCGCGGACAGGTTTTCCATGAGCGCTACTAGTACTTCCTTGTCTTCCTCTTTTTGTTTTGGGACGTTGCGGATCTCTAATGTTGTGCTACAGATATTTTTTTCCATCAATTCTATTTTGTTTTCTAGCGCTGTAACTCTTTGTTTGTAATTAGAATTCTCCTGCTCCAGTGTATTCATTTTAGTGAGAATTTGCTCGTGTTGGGTTTTCATTATTCCAATCGAATGTTGGATGGCCTGGTTTTGGTCCATAATTGTTAACAAAGTGTTATTTAACGATTCGAATTTCGAGTCAAACATTGTTTTCAACTCAGATAGTGGTGACCCAAATTGTGAGGAGAAGTTCTCAAATGTACGCTTAGGGCGCTTTGTAATATTGCAAAAAACCTCTTCCGGAGCATTACAAGTAGATGTGTTAATCGCAGAGTCTGAGTTAGCATGCGTAATGTTCGATATTGGTAGGTTTAAGTTGCTCTGAGCGCGTTGAGGCGACCTTTGTACGGACATGTTTGTTACTGTACGCCTAAATGATCCGACGGCAAACGCTCGTTAGTCGATTGCGTGTCAATCTTGCATATGCGGCTATGCGCCACTCCGGTCAAAGGTCGGGGCACGCGTGGAGGTCCGGTCTCACTTGAATGGTTAGTGTTAGTCTCTGCGCATGCGTTGTGACTCACGCTAGTATTACTCGGTGGGGCGCGCGGAGGCGTAGCTCGGTCGAAGTACTCCGTCGCACGTTGTTGTCCTGTTCTTGCACTGGTACTCGCACTGTACGTATCTCGACGACGATATGCGCGCCTAGTACTTTGTATTTATTATTTCGCCGTATTTTTGGAAATTAAATGTATATTAATTGGATTTTTTTTTAATAATATGCACACGTCTGTACGCTAACGTGATCCGGGGGGAAAAGAAATAATAAAACCGCACTGTTAATTATTAGCTAAATATTTTTCTGCCATTAAGTAGGTATTATTATTATTATTTAGAAAGTCCTGTGTGAATGGCAAACGGGAGAGGAAGACCTCGTAGAACATTCTCTGACCAACTCGGAGACGTTCTCAAGAAAGGGCAGGTCAGAAATACCCTAAACCGGCGAGCGTGTATGAAGAATTGAATGACAGAAATCGAGGCAAAAGAGATGTGCAAAGATCGTGACAAATGGAAATCCGTTGTCTCTGCCTACCCCTCTAGGAAACGGGCGTGAGTATATGTACATAGATTACTACCAAACAAGATTATTGCGATTTTAATTAAAATACTCATTTATATAGTCTGGATATCTTATGTAGGTACAGTGTAGGTTCTAGTGCATCCCGTTAAATCTAGACGTCTTTAATTAAATTGCTCAGTGCAAGCTTCGGACCGAGATCTACCGCTAACAGCATTTGATTATACTGGTACTGTACATGGCTTCAAATTGTTGATATTAATTAATCACTAAAATACACACAGTGGCTTTGGTATTATCTTTATACATATAATAAAATCGTAGGAAAGTCAAAACCGTACATAGAATATTTTTTTTAAAGGATACTTGGGGCGTGATCTACAATCGTACTCGAAGCCAAAAATATAGTTTTTAGAATTTTTGTCTGTGTGTCTGTTTGTCTGTTTGTATGTCCGGGCTAAACTCAAAAAGTACTGCATGGATTTACTTAAAATTTTGCATGAATATTACTAAGAAGTCGGGTCAACATATAGGGTACAAATTCTCACGCTATCACCTACGGGGGAGGAGCTGTGATAATTTATAAAGTTTAACGCGGGTTAAACCGCGGGGCACAGCTCGTGAATAATAATATCGTAGGAAAGTCAAAACTGTACATTGAATATTTTTTAAAAGGATACTTGGGGCGTGATCTACAATTAATATCGAATCCAAAAATATAGTTTTTAGAATTTTTGTCTGTTTATCTGTTTGTCTGTATGTATGTCCGGGATAAAATCCAAAAGTACCGCATGGATTTACTAAAATTTTGCATGAATATTACTAAGAGGTCGGGTCAACATATAGGCTACATATTATATCACGCTATCACCTACGGGGGAGGAGCTGTGATAATTTATAAAGTTTAACGCGGGTAAAACCGCGGGGCACAGTTAGTTAATAAATAAACGGAGTATTACACAGCACCATCTAGTCCAAATTGGCAAAGCTGGTAGGTAGGTATGGTCTGAGTATGGATGTGTAATTTGTTTCCATCAATTACATGTTTGTAAAATACCCCGTGATATAGGGATTAGATTCCCTAGTGCGGTGGTCGTCTTTAAAAAAAATAATCTATTGACGTGCCGCCACATCGCGTTATGAGATTGACTTAATTATTAAATAAATAAATAAAATAAATACTTTATTTTTAATTTTTTTATCTCCACAAAATTACTTGTAATGTACTTACAATACATTTAATTATAATAATAATAATATCTCGGGACAATGTCACACAGATCATCCTAGCTCCAAACTAAGCAAAGCTTGTATACTATGGGTACCAGGCGACGATATACATACTTATATAGATAGATAAATACTTATATACATAGAAAACATCCATGACTCAGAAACAAATATTCGTGCTTATCACACAAATATTTGCACTTACCGGGATTCGAACCCAGGACCACCAGCTTCGTAGGCAGGACCACTACCAACTAGACTACGGCGACCGTCTATTATACCGGAGCTCTACCTGCAGAAGAAGGCAAGATTTTAGTCGGTTAAAGTCCGACCCTTTAAACGACTTTTCCAAGTTCCGCATAGTCAAAAACCAGAACCTCTACAGTGTGGCGACCGAAATGAATTGTAAATAATACGTCTACGTACACAAAACGCGGAAAATCTTAAAGTTTTAAGTGGGGCAACTCCGAAGATTTACCATGCTCAAGTTTTTGGCTGTAATACGAGAAACATTTATTAAACTGTAATTTCCAGTTGTTTTGTTTCCATTCCAGTGTTTGTACTGGATCAGTGGAAGGGAATTATTGATATGAGTTGCTTGTATACGTTGTCGGAATCTTGGAAAAGATTCGTAAATAATTGTGGATAACTTAGTATTGCAGACCCTTTCCCCCACCCCGATGGTCTTTGACGACCTTAGTCACACGTAGAAACACGACATTAATTTATTAATGTTATTATTAAGGAATTTCTATTATAGTAGAATATCTAGTGTGGAGGTATTTCCCCAGTCGGGTTGCTCTTTGAGCAAATAAACGCTGTCTCCAATCTTTCTTAAGGCTTTATTTGTATTTTAACGGTGCTGGTTGGAATATTTCAGCTATTTAATTACTGGCTGCCATTGCCTAAATGCGATATAATCTATATCTATAATTCGATACTTGAAGAGCTCGGCATCACGCAGCGTCTATCGGCCATAGTACGGTCGCGCATACTGCAGTACTTCGGACATGTCTCTAGACGGGATAACGACTGCATAGAACGACTGGTAGTTCAAGGAAAAGTGGAGGGAACCAGATCACGTGGCAGGGCACCTATGCGCTGGACTGACCAAATAAAATCCGCGGTAGGAAGCTGCGTATCTGACTGTGCCAGAAAGTCCGCCAACAGAGAGAGATGGCGGGAGATCGTGCGGAAAGCTGTGCCCACCCTTACCACCAACGTGGATGCCTCGATGTGACCACGACCGCTCTGCCAAGAGCTTAACGAAAGAGAAGAAGAATAATTATTAAAAAAAAATAACGCAGAAGGCTAGTATGAAATAGCTATGTACGCGTGATATTTTATAGTATGTATATAATATAGTAGACTACCTCGTTGGTCTAGCGGTAGCAACCGTTAGCAAGGTAGCGGTAGCAAGGTTCTGAGTTCTAATCCCGGGTCGGGCCAAAAAGACAAAAATATATTTAGTTCAGTATTAGTCCAAAATCTGAGAGTTGATGGCAATATAGTGTCTCGCAGAGCACGTAAAGCATTGCCCCTGTACATAACCTCCGTCCAGTAGTGTCGCTAATCGGATCATGAGAGTGCTGGAATAGAAAGTACGTATGTGTTTGCTCAAACACTTATGCTCTATAATATGTACCGCGCAGATGGCGTTCTCCATTGAGACTGGCCGCCATGCCGAAATTCGATCAGGAGGATACATAATACTGATGCACGTATTAAAAAAACTACTAAGTAGATCTCGTTCAAACCAATTTTTGTTGTTAGTTTTCATAGCAATGTACATCATATAGGTATTTTTTTAGTTTTATCATTCTCTTATTTTAGAAGTTACAAGGGGGGGGGGGCACTCATTTTACCTTTTACCTTTTTTAGATACCCGACATGTATGGGTACGATGAAAAAAAAATTGAGATTCAGTTCTATGTATGGGGAACCCCGAAAACTATTGTTATTTTTCTATTTTTGTGTGAATATCTTAATGCTGTTCACAGAATACATATACTTACCAAGTTTCAACAGTACAACTCTTATAGTTTCGGAAAAAAGCAGCTGTGACATACGGACGGACAGACAGACAGACATGACGAACCTATTCCGTTTTTTGCCATTAAATAAATAAATAAAATAAAATAAATAAAAAAGGTTTTTATTCACGTAGACTTTAAAAAAGCGCTTGTAAATAGTCAGAACATGTTTGTAGTAATATAGTTGTATACATTAGATATTATTTCTAGTAACATAGATATTTAGGTACATCTTGTATGAAAACATTTATAAAATTTATTTTATTACAGAAATTATATTTAGCTAGCTCGTATCAAGTTGTTGTCAAGAGATTATGTTTAATTATCTAGTTTAAGTCTAATATTTTTACTACATATTGTCAATGGTTCTGTCTATATTAAAGGTAATATTATTATGACGGACCTTGTGTTAATAACGACGGTCGCGCTTTAATGCTACCACCGGATCCAATGCGCCCCAACTGAGAAGACCCAGCGAAACAAACTCAGTGGGTTCATCTACTACCGGTTTCAACACGACCCAGTTGAGACGGTCCGGCGAAACATACTCAAGCGGGCATGAACACGGGATTTGGTCCAATTAGAGTAATTATTTAGTAGGGAAACACAATATATGCTCGATCGGTTGTCTGAATGCTTATTATTTTAGATTATATTTAGGTATACAAAAGAAAAACTTCAAAACAATAACATTATTCATTTTGAGACATAGTCAATAATTTTAAATTAAGTATATGATAGCAATCATTTACAGATAGTTCACGTAACACAGCAGATCAGTCATGTCTATATGGCTACAAGATCTCCAGCGAGCAATGTGCAGGTAGGAAGTGAGAGCCAGACGTCTTTGTCATCGATGTACTCTTTAGTGGTGTAATAACCCCTAGCCATAAGTATACGTTTAATATGTGTTTTAAAACTTGTGTCAGGCAGATCAGTAATTTGATTCCTACTCAAATAACTTGTTATAAAACCTAATACAATTTCCTAAAAATGATTTATTAGTTTTGCTTACTCTAAAGCCTGGCATGGCTAGTTTGTTTTTATTCCTAGTATTTATATTATGCAGTTCACTTTTCTTTTTATAATTATGAATATTTTTTCTAACAAACATTATATTGTGATATATATATTCCGATGGCACAGTAAGTATATTTATTTCTTTTAACAAATTTCGCAAAGAATCGCGACTGCCTAAACCATAAATGGCTCTGACTGCTCTTTTCTGCAATACAAAAATAGTACCTATGTCAGCCGCCGAACCCCACAGCAGAATGCCATACGACATAATGCTATGAAAGTACGCGAAATACACTAATCTAGCAGTTTGTTCATCTGACAATTGCCTTATTTTCCAGACAGCATAGGAAGCCGAACTTAATTTACCTGCTAACTTTTCAATCTGAGGACCCTATTGCAATTTTGAATCAAGTGTCAATCCTAAAAATACGGACGATGGGACTAGATCTAATATTTTCGCATTCAGTGCAACTGTTGGTACAATTTCAGTCACATTCGGCAATGAGAACCTGATGCATTTAGTTTTCCCTGCATTTAACAAGAGATTATTTGCCGAAAACCATTCTGATATAAAGCTGAGTGTTTTATTATGCTCAATAAGATCTTTATCCTTTCTATTTACTTTAAATATGAGCGACGTATCATCAGCGAACAAAACTATGTCTGATACTTTCTCTACCAGATAAGGGAGATCATTTATACAAACTAGAAATAAAAATGGGCCCAATATAGATCCTTGGGGCACCCCTATTTTCACAGGATGACGTGCCGAAGTGACACCGCCTATCGAAACCATCTGTTGTCGCCCCGATAAATTGGACATCACAAGATCAAGAGATGTGCCAGATATTCCATAGTACTTCAGTTTAACAACGAGTGTATGATGATCAACGCAATCGAAAGCCTTAGAGAGATCACAGAAAACTCCCAGCGCATCCTGTGATCCCTCCCAAGCCTCCAATATTGACCTAATTAATGTGCAACCTGCATCCTGAGTAGAGCGGCCCCTTGTAAACCCGAACTGCTTGTTATGCAATATCTCATTCACGTTAAAGTGCGACAACATTTGGCTGAGCATCAGCTTTTCAAATATTTTACTTAAAGCTGGTAGTATTGAGATAGGCCTATAATTCGTGGCATTTTTTGAACAACCTGCCTTGAAAATGGGTATTATCTTACTTATTTTCATTAAATCGGGAAAGACACCATCACTTATATAGCCATTGAAGATGGCTGCAAGGATTGTAGCAATGTTTAGTATGATTGATTCAATTGCTTTAACAGACAGTCCCCACAAATTTTCTGTGCCTTTGCATTTGGCTACGGAACCCTAAAAAGGTAAAAATGTCTCATGGATAGTGGCATGTATGAGAGGAGGCATTTTTATCGCAAGTACGCGGGAGGCTCTTTTAACTCATTACTAATTAGTATTTTCTCATGTTGTTGCAGTTAAAGCAGTAAGAAGCTAAGATGGCGGCGTTCGTGGCGAAGCAGATGGTGGGCAACAAACTCAGCGCCGTCAAAGGTGAGACTTTATCAATCATACGTTGGAGATATGAGGATACTGTATTTATACATTTTTGTTACACTTTGTTAACTTAACAGCAGAGATTACTCTCTCATTATTTTCAGCCATCTTTTATTCATCTTTTATAATAGAATTAGGCGTTACTTTGCGGAAATCCATAACAATCAAAATACAAAATCAATATGTAGTGTTAATTCCGCTAATTGCGTTTAGTCCACTCTCAACCCCTCGACCCCTAAAAAAAGATTTCTTTATTTGTTTCCTCTCGACCCTTAAACCTACCTCGTCCACTCTCAACCCCTAATTTGATAATTATCAAAAATTAATATTTTGGTACAGTCATGTACAGACTATACAGAAAGCGATGGTAGCTAAGTGGGCAAGTAACCGACCTAGCAAACACGTGGTTGTTAGTTCGATCCCTGGTGGCGATACTAATGTAAACGTAACTTCGGGGAATTTATACGATATAGTCATACAACTTTCCATTTGTTGACGGTGAAGGAAAGCACCACGAGGAAACCCACATACCCTAGAAAATATCTGGCCTGAACTCTTAACTCTCTTGATATAAGAGAGGACACCCGTGCCCCAACATTTTTATATGACGGTAATTCTTTGGTAACATTTGGTTCGGAGTCCTTTAGTACAACCATTGTATCATACTATATAGATGGTACAGTCTGTTTAAAATCGTTTGACATTCGTTCCTTACAAAATTACATGATCTCTTGCTCTTTATTTATTATTTTCATTTATTATTTTTTATTTATAACTTTATGCACATCAAATTGTACAAAGGCGGACTTAATGCCCAAGGCATTTTCTGCCAGTCAACCTTAGGGTGGTGCAGAGATAGCATGGTAGGTGCACGGATCATACAATTATCAAAGAGTAAGAAAGTAAACAAACACAATACTATACTATACAATAATATATTATACAATACTATACTATAGAATAATATATTATACAATACTATACTATATGATACTATACTATAAAATCCGATCATGAAATATATATTTAATTTAAAACTGTGGGGTTTCTGCTAACAATTTACGAAGTAAATGCTCACGAACTTTTCTTTTAAATGAGATACGACTCTTGGCCATCCTGATTTCGAGAGGTAATGCATTCCACTGAAGAATTGACTGTACAAAGAAAGAAGAGTGAAGGAAGTCAGAGCGGTGAGATGGACATTGGAGGAGACGATTGTGTGAAGAGCGAAGATTTTTAGTATGGTTAGTAAAGAGATATTGAAAGTGATGAGATAAGTAAGATGGAGAAGAAGTAGAGTCTAGAATAGAATATAAGGTGGTTAGTGCTCGTAATGATCGTCGTTCGCGGATCGGTAACCATTGCAGTTGGGATCGATGGGAAGAGACATGGTCATACTTACGAAGATTGAAAATGAACCGAATGCAGTTATTCAGAAGTCTATCGAGTTTATTGAGGTGATCTGCATTCAGGTCAAAGTAGCAAACATCACCATAGTCGACTATAGGAAATATTAAGGCCCGCACGAGCATTACCTTAGTTTTTATTGGTAGAAAATTTTTAAGACGGTAGAGACACCTCAATACGCCTGTAACTCTTTGACTAACACTTGCTATTTGTTTTTGCCAGCTTAATGATGTATCAATGTTTAGTCCAAGGTTTTTCACATATTGGCTTATAGGTATACACTTATGATCAAAGATTATTGATGGCAGATCACGAAATTCAACCTTTGATACTAATCGGGAGCTCCCAATTATAATGGCTTGACACTTTGACGGGTTCACACTTAGGCCAAACTTGTCAGACCAAATTTTTATCGCATCTAAGTCACGATTGATCTTAGAAATACCCTCAGCCAGTCCGTCAAATGTCGTTTGAACGTAAATCTGGAGATCATCGGCATACAGATGATACGTACACTGAAGGTTATGAGTTATGAGATTTATGAAGATCGAAAATAAAAGAGGAGAGAGTATACCGCCTTGTGGGACACCAGTATCGAGATCACGCCAGTTCGAAGAGGACTCACCGACGTAAACCGACTGCTGACGCCCCCGAAGATAGGAAGAAAACCATTCCAGAGCTTCATCAGACACCATAAGATGGGAGAGAATAGATAATAGGATAACGTGACTGACGGTATTAAAGGCATTTGAAAAGTCAATCAAAACCATAACGGTGATCATTGTATCCTCCATACCTGCCCTAATATCGCCAGTCACTTTAAGGAGAGCGGTGGTGGTACTATGGCCCGGTCTAAATCCAGATTGAAACGGGCTTATCAGTTGGTTGACAAGAACATAACAGGAGAGTTGTTGTTGTACACAGGACTCAAGTACCTTGGAGAGGAAAGGAAGAATAGAAATAGGACGGTAATGAGCGGGAAGTGAGGGATTAGAGGACTTAGGGAGTGGACGGATAAAAGCTTTACGCCATAAGGAGGGGAAAGATCCAGTATCCAGGGAAAAATTAATTATGTGAGAAATGGCAGGAAGGACATGATCCAGGATAGGAATAATCATGCGGCGGCCGATCTTATCACAACCAACTGCATTGGATTTAATGGAAAGGATAATCTTTTTGATCTCGTCAGAAGAGACTGGAGAGAAGTGAAACGAAATAGTATTAGAGCGCGACAAACCATTTAAATAGTAGACAGTATCACATATTGTCTGGTGATCCATCGTAGAAGTGGTAGAGAAATGTCGATTTAGATCATCCAGACTGATAGAGCTAGGTGGGTTTGAACATTGCGACTTGCCGATACCTAGAGTTCCGAGGAATTTCCAGATACCAGCAGGAGTAGTAGAAGAAATATTATCGAAAATATGCCGGCGTTTAGCGTTACGTACCATCTGATTACACCGATTTCTAGCCACTTTATAAAGGTTCCAATCCTCATCAGAACGACCATTCCTAAATTTACGAAACGCCCGGTCCCTACGTCTCATAGCTGTCTGAATTCCCCTAGACATCCAGGGTGCAGGTGGACGCTTCAGCTTCACTTTTCTTATTGGTGCGTGGACATCGTACAGCTTTGTGACTTTTGCATTAAGGATCTCTACCTTTTCGTCTATGGCCTGTGCTTCCACCAAAGAATCCCACTCAAGTTTAGCGGCATCCTTGCAAAGTAATTCTAAGTCCATCTTCGCAAAGGAACGCACGTGCAGAACCTTGGGTTTAGGTTTAGGAGGTTTCAGGATATAGGATAAATAAACAAGGTCATGGTTGGAAAAGCCAGGAGCAGGATGTTGTCCGTGAGTGGAAACTAAAGAAGGATTAGAGGATAGGATTAAGTCGAGCCAAGTATCTTCACCTGAAGCATTATAGTGAGTGGCTTGAAGAGGCAAAACGTGCAAAGTACTTGACTCGACAATATGTAAGAGTTTCCGGGTACGAGGAGAGTTTTGATTAAGGAGATTGGTATTTAAGTCGCCCATGATGATGTGGTGTACATACTCCGAACCCAAAGATTCAAGTACCGACTCCAAGTCGGTGAAATAGTCAACATTAGGGGGACAATATACAGTGGCCATAACTATCTTGATACCTTTAATATAAACCTCAAGGAACAGAAACTCTGCGGAGGCTGAGTAGTTTGAGGAAGAGGAGGCCAATATCTTATATGGGAGATCACTCCTGAGATATATGGCGACTCCTCCTCCACCTTTACCTAAACGGTCATTACGGACGAGCACAAAACCTGGGAGGGAATACATAGTAGAAAGCAAATGTGGTTTAAGCCAGCTCTCAGAAATCAGGACAGCATGTACGTTACAGTCTGAAAAGGCATCGTACAGATCAGTATAATGGCTCGGGACGCTTTGTGCATTTATATGGCAAATGTTCAGTAAGTTCTTACGAGAATTACTAAAATTGTTCCTTAGAAAATCTCCAAGTGAGTCATTTATAGAGCAGAAACTATCATCAGTTGCAGTCAATTCGTTGGCAGAATAATACGAATCATCATCAGATAAAATAGACATAAATAAAATTACTTATATAAAAATAAAATACTAAACAATAACAAAATTATACAAAAATAAAAACTAAATAAGTGGTGCAATAATTGACGGACCAATTAAACCCTGCACCACCCGCCAGCGCACACTAGTACACTGCTATACACATAGATACGCAAATAATAAAAAAGTACAAAATAGAAAAAAAATATACAACGCATTACACGTAGAATGATGGCAACTCACTTCGTAAAGTAATGTAACTACTTTATGTGAAACGAAACGCACCCAAATGTCAATTCAATTTGACAGACGAAATGTCATCTCGCATATTAATCACCAAAGAGGATAAAAACACTACGTTTTATTAATCACACTGCGTTGAAATAAGCCTGTTAACGTTTGGCAATAATAATACATATAATTTTACCTACATTGACTATATTGTTTGAGGAGAAAGTTAAAAAACAATCGGGACCTCAGAGTGGAATACGAGGCAAAGTAACAGAACAATTAACACAGCACGAATATATGACATCGGGTTCGAGAATGGTAGGTTTAAACGCTAAATGAAAATAAAATATACCTAGTGAATATAAACTACGTGCAATGACGCTAAATAAAATTATATGTTTTTAGGATTTACTATGACCGGAGCTGGGGCCCGTTGTAGGAGTCTCCACCGACACTTTTGGATACTTGGTGATGAGTGGGGCCAACTCTTCCTCCGTGGTGATCTTGTGGCTGCTACCGCACGGCGTTTTGATGAAGATAACGCCGCTTTGAGTCCAAACAGAGCGAAATCCGAAGTGAGAGCGACTTTTAGCGAAGACTGCTTGCCTGGGCCTCGTCAGGAACTCCTTGATTGAAACTGGAGAACCCTTTAATTTGGTCTTTGCCTTCCATACCGCCGATTTGAAATCTAGGCTTGCAAACCGCACCAAAATAGGCCGATGATGTTGCTTTTTGGATGATCCAAGTCGGTGACAAACTTTAATGGAGGTTTTGTTGATGTTGAGAAGGCCCATCTTATTATTGAAGATCTCCAAAGCACGCTTAGAACAGTCTTCATTTTCTTCTTCGGGCAGACCTGATATAATAAGAACTTTGCGGCGGTTCTGTGCCTCAAGGTCATCAACTTGTTTGCTGCAATCCCTAATTTGTTGCCGGAGAAGGCTGAGGATACCAAAAATAAGCTCCCTGAATGTCCGGAGCTCTTCAGCTACTTTTGCAACAGTATCCTTGGATGACCCAGCATTTGTTATCTGTGCCTGGAGGTCATCAAATCTCTTTGTGATGTTCTCCTCAAGCCGGTTCTGTGTGGTTAATATCTCTGACAAATTGGACATCTTGGTGTAGAGATTTGTAAAAGTGCAGTGTAGATGTTAAGCTGGCAGGTGGTGATATTGTGGTGCTTAAGTTACATAAATGTGCTTCCCCGGTGAGTAACACAAAATTAACTTTAGAACACTCAAAATAAACAGTTAATATTACGCAAATACTTTAATTATAAATAAAATATAATTAGCTTTTGCAAAATTACGTCTGAACTTTTTATTCACCTACCCCCGAAAAATTTATGGCCCTTTTTTATTTATTATTTTTTTATAGATTATTATTTTGTCTTGTACCATTAAACCAAGAGTGATAATACTCTTAGTTTGACATAAATGCACATTAGATTTGATCACTTTAGTTTCCGTTTCTAATATTGTCATAGTAGTCAGTACCGTGTCATGTAGGTCTATTAATACACCGCCAATACGATGTTCCGTTTTAAAACTTTTCCTTGATATGGTATTGATGACCTTTCAGAAGCAGTAAACGCCCTCGTCTCTGGGAAGTAATACATTTTAAATACGACCTATTATCACTTGTAGTTGGTATATCAGACATGTTTGCAAATAGAACTTCTGCATGCATCAATCACTTGATAGCTACTAAAACCCATATTACAAATTATAAAGCCGACGGCATCTGAAGCAGAAAGGTTCTCGAGTGGCAACCAGGAACCGGAAGACGCAGCGTGGGTAGGCCCCCTACAAGGTGGATCTTGTGAGAGTCGCTGGAAGTCGCTGGATGCGGATAGCGCAAGACCGGCAATATTGAGGGTACTTTAATTAAATAGTATGCAACTATAGGGTAGACTGACTGGGTAGAAAACTTGACTGGAAAATAAAGTCCACTCTCGACCCCCAAGGGTCGAGATTAAACTATAGTTAGGGGTCCAGTGGACACATTATTTATTGGGGGTCGAGAGTGGACTAAACGGCTAATTGTCAGTTTAATCATGCCGGGATGCAATTTGCACCGCCCTCCCGCCCGCGCAAAAATGTGCACATGCAAGAAGGACAATATAAAAAAGCAATATAAAAAGCAAAGACAATATAAAAAATCTTTTATTCTGTACACCACCTACTACCCCCGTCACTTTTAGCGATAAGGCCGCCTCTTGTACTGTTTCCATTTTAATGTATAATTTTTTACTCTAAGTTTATGTCTTTGGTGTGCAATAAAGAGTTATCTATCTATCTACTCAATGCTTTATTTGTATTCTACAATGTCCATTAGATGTGATTATAATAATAATAAATTTTTTTTCTTAAAATAGTTGCTGTAGTACAATACAAATGGCAAATTAAGGCAACAAACACATAAAAATACTACACTTAAATGGTTAGGGTACTGTCCTCTTAGATAGGGTACAGGATAGCCTGTAATAAAGAGAAACAGTGCCGTCTCCTTGGGTTGGTTAGTGTAGTATCTGCAAAATACATACATAGACTCACGCCTGTTTCCCAGAGGAATAGGCAGAGACAACGGACTTCCATTTGTCACGATCCGTGCACACTCTTTCGCATCGTTTACTGTCATTATATTCGTCATACATGCTTGCCGGTTTAGGGTAGGTACTTCTAACCTGGCCTTTCTTGAGAACGTCTCCGATTAGATCAGAGAATGTTCTCCAAGGTCTTCCCCTTCCGGTTGTCCCATTCACACAGTCCAGGTATACTTCTTTTGTCAATCTTCTTACATTCATCCGTTCTTACTTATTTTAATAACCATTAATTTAGATTTTTTTCGTCTATTTAGTAAGGGTAGATTGTTATTTATTTAGTATTAAAGCATGGAAGGTCAGGAAGGCTAAATCAGGAAATTAAAATTGTTTATCGCTATTTATTTGCATGATGCATTTAAAGCATCGCAATATGAAAAATAACAACTTGGATTGGCCGAAATGAAAACCCATAGACCCCATCCTTAAAAGTAGGTACAGACGCCAGCACGTCCAGCTACCCCAATCTGTCAATTTTCTTTTATAGATTTTCAACTTTATCACAAAAGCATAAGGGTCACTTTCAATTGGGGAAATTTGACAGATTGGGATAGCTTGATGTGCTGGCGTCTGTACATGAAAAAATTTACCGCTTACGTTTGTCTAAACCAAAAATATTTACTCAATTTTCTCATTTCCTTATTTTTCTACGCCATTTTTCTCTCTGTGTATTCTCTCTTTTAAATTTACTTAACATGTAACGTCCATCCATCACGTGGTAGAAGACATGTACCAGAAAGCTGTATGTATAGGTGGTAGATGGATGACCACCTACCACCTATACATACAGCCAGGTCTGGTACCAGACCTCATCGAGCAGGTGAGACGGGATGGCAACGCCTAAATGATGCCAAGTGTGGCACGCGTCATAGGCTACAGTAAACGCTTTCACGAATGTATGTATGTACGGTTCCTGTAAATAATAATAATACCTTAATATAGACAGAACCATTCAGACAATATGTAGTAAAAATATAGCTAAAACTATAAATTTTGATAATTAAACTTAAACATAATCTCTTTGACAATAACTTAATACAAGCTGGCTAAATATCAATGCTATAATAAATAAATGTTTTCATACAGTCCGTGTACCTAATATGTAACTAGAAATAATAATGTATACATAACTATATTACTACAAACATGTTCTGACTATATACAAGCGCTTTTTTAAAGTCTACGTGAATAAAAACCTTTTATTTTTATTTATGTATGTAATTTTTGTTAACTTCGTAATATAAAAAAAATGTTCTAAATTAAAAACCGTTGTGTGTTCCCACTAAATCACACATAACCCATTATGATAAATAAGTAAACACATATCTTCTTTTTATTTATTTCTTTATTGATAAGGGGTTCTTATTCCCACGGAAAGGTTAGCCCCATTGTACAGAGCCAGCACATCAAGCTACCCCAATTTGTCAAATTTCCCCAATTGAAAGTGAACCTTATGCTTATGTGGTAAATTTGAAAATCTATGAAAGAAATTCGACAGATTGGGGTAGCTGGATGTGCTGGCGTCTGTACCTTATGCTCATTTTTCAAAAAATAGATAATATAAATGAATAATATTCTGGGACATTATTAACACACGGCCATCTGATCCCAAACTAAGCAGAGCTTGTACTATGGAAACCAGATAACTGATATAATACATATACTACTTTTCTTTTGTAAATATATACTTATATAGATAATTACACCCAGACTCAGGACAAACAGACATGTTCATGCACACAAATATTTGTCCTGGGTGGGAATCGAACCCACGACCTCCGGCGTGAAAAGCAAGCATTTGCCAACCACGCCAACAGGCCCGTCAAATATTTATATACTACGAAAATAGGGAGAATCACAACTTAGACTTCTGATTTAGGGCATGCCAAAATATCTTGTAACATATACATATTAAATTAAATACTACATATTAAAATTAAACTCGGATCCTTAGCGAGAGGTTCCTCTTCATCCTTGTTGTAAGCATATTCACGTACATGTAGAAACACAGGTTTAAATAGATATCTTGCGACAAATAATACGCTGCCATATTCAGATTCCAAACTAGAAAAAGCGACTATAGCAACCAGCAAATCAATATATTTTCAATTTTTTAAATCCACACGAATTATAGATAAATTACACCCGGACACAGAACAAATAGTAATTAATAATAATGTCCTCCCGGCCGAATTTCGACCACGGCGGCCAGTCTCAATGGAGATTAGCCAATTGCGCAGGACATATTATAGTACACAAGTGTGTGCACAAACACAGGGTCACTTTCTATTCCATCACTCTCATCTCATCTTATGGGACGACTAGCGACACGACCAGAAAGAGTTCAGGTACAGGACCGACGCGACGGCTTTACGTGCTCTCGCGGTACGGGGGTGTAATACCACCAACTAGACCTAGACCTAGACTTCGAGCTAATACTGAGTAATTGCTTTTTACGGAAAAATCCCAAAATCACTTTTGGTCCGACCCGGATTTGAACCCAGGACCTCATTATCTGTGGTTAAACACCGCTACCGCTAGACTAACAGGTCAGACCCATCTCTTTCCCGTACAATCTATACCTACATATAATAAAATCTTAGGAAAGTCAAAACTGTACATAGAATATTTTTTTAAAAGATACTTGGGGCGTGATCTACAATCGATATCCAAACCAAAAATATAGCTTTTAGAATTTTTGTCTGTGTGTCTGTATGTATGTCCGGGCTAAACTCAAAAAGTACTGCATGGATTTACTTCAAATGTTGCATGAATATTACTAAGAGGTCGGGTCAACATATAGGCTACATATAATCACGCTGCCACCTACGGGGAAGGAGCTGTGATAATTTATAAAGTTTAACGCGGGTAAAACCGCGGGGCACAGCTACTAAGTAATAAAAATTATTCGCAGAAAAATGTGAGGAAAACTAAACTATCTGAGCAGTTTGTGCGCAATACAGATCATAATATTGTAAGAGGTCGCAACTTTCGATTGGCTAAATAAGTAAGAAACACGGGCTTGTTACTAGTTAGTTGGGCACCATTTTAAAAGATGGCGCTTCTTTTAAAGTTCATCCATTGATTTTAATGGGAGGACTTTAATGGGGTGGATTTTAATTTCATTTTAAAGTAGGACTTACGACTTTTGTTTTTAGGGGTGAATGGAGACAAGAATTTGAATTGGGTCACCGCTCACCGTTTATGAAGTGGTGAGTTATGATTTGGCCAGAGGTAGCTTCGTTTAAATTTAACAAGTGAAAAGGGAGGTCGTTGGAAGTTTGTAAGGCATTTATGTGGGAAACGGAAGTAAAAACTGACTTCATCGTATCAGCTAAACGCCATTGTTGGATAATGAGATGGAATGGTGATACCCTTCGCTGGCACCACACATGACAACCAGAATTTAAGTATTTAATCAATTAAATACGTAAATTCTAAACCGACTGACCTGTTGGTCTAGGGGTTAGTTAAACTGATTGGTAAACAGAGGTCGTGGGTTCGATCCCCACCCAGGCCCAATCTTTGTGTGATGAGCACGATTATTCTGTGTGTGGGTGTATTTTAACTATTCTTTTTTTGTTTTAAACACAACTCCCGCGCTATGGAATTTAATCCCTGTGTCGAGGGGTACTTTACAAACATATAATACACGTACACAAAATACATCCAGACTCAGAACAACTATTTATGGGTCACACAAATAGTGGTCCAGCGCGGGACTCGAACCCGCGACACGAAGCGGGGAGGCGACTGTCTTAGCCGCTGCGCCACACGTGCAGTCAAATTTAGAAATAAATAAATTTATTCGATGGGCCACTTGGCGTGGTAGGCAAATGCTTGCTTTTCACGCTGGAAGTCGTGGGTTCGATTTCCGCCCAGGGGCTCTACCGGCTAAATCGCCGAACATCGATTTCTTAAATGGCGTTAAAATAAATCAAGGTTAAAAATTACTTAATCAATCGTTTAATCGGCTTCAAGGTTGACAATCGATTCCGGACCATCTATGACGTCACGTGTGCTCATGGAAGCCAATTTAACGATTGATTAACTAATTTTAACCTTTATTTATTTGAACGCCATTTAAGAAATCGATGTTCGATGACTTAACCGGTAGAGCCCCAGGACAATTATTTGTGTGCATGAACATGTATGTTTGCTCTTAGTCTGAGTGTAATTTATCTATATAAGTATGTATTTACAAAAGAAAAGTAGTAGGTATATGTAGTATATCAGTTATCTGGTTTCCACAGCGCAAGCTCTGCTTAGTTTGGGATCAGAAAGCCATGTGTAAATAATGTCCCAGGATATTAATTATTAATATTTATTAGTTGTCTGGTTGAAGTGCAGGTTCTGCCTAATTTGAGATCAGATGGCAGTGTGTTAATTGTCCCAAAATATATATATATTTAATTTATTTCCCGAAAGTACCCCTGTGTTGGCGCACATACTTGTGCACTATGATATATTATGTAGAAAAATTCTTAGCATCAGCCCGAAGTCTGGGAGTTGGCGGTATTATACCCCCGTGCCTCGGAGAGCACGTCAAGCCGTCGGTCCTGTGCCTGACCTCTTTCCGGTCGTGTTACCTAGGCGTCCCATCGGATCATGAGAGTGATGGAATAGAAAGTGCTCCTGTGTTTGCGCACACACTTGAACACTATGATATGTCCCGCGCAGATGGCTAATCTCTGTTGAGACTGGCCGCCGTGGCCGAAATTTGGCTAGGAGGACAATATAATTATTATTATATTATGTACCGCGCAAATGGCTAGACTTTTTAGAAACTTTTCGCCGAGGCCGAAATTCAACCAAAAGGCCATTATTTATTATTATACAGACCTAAATAATGGATACAACTTAAGAAGCTTCATTTGCCTAAGAAACTGAACAACGTGGCATATCAACATGCAATAAAAAATACTTATTGTTTACAACAACATATCAAATTCAACTTAGCTTTATGACCAGAGACTTGATCATATTAATACATGACGCAATTCCAAAAGGATCTCCTAAAGAACAAAAATAATGGAATTATTTAACCACAAATAAAAATAAAAATCTTTGTCAATTCTGTACATCTGTCCATCTTTTTACTTCAGCGGCCGCCTGAGCTGTGGCCCGAACTCCATAAGAGTGCCCTCAGGTATTAGTCGCTTAACTTAAGCTACTGGTTGAGAGCCTTTTGCGCTAGCCAACTGCTCGTTGTTTTCAATTCTTTAATTTTAATATACAATTGCTAAATGTAACAATAATAGCTTAGTTACTTGCTATTTATTATTTATTTAAGGATATTAAAAATATATGTGACGAAACAGACCGCACGGACGGACTAATTCAAAATATTTTGTTGCTTTAATTCATGTGTTTATGTAATACATTGTGAGCTTGACAAGTACAAGTGTATGTAAATACCCAAGTGCTGAATACATTTCATTATTTCATTACAGTTGGACAGCAAAATAATTATCTCAAAATATATACATAGGTATATAATCTTAGCAGCAGTTTAAGTTCATGACGCATTGCTATTTATTTGAAAGTGGATTGTATGTGTAAATAAATTTATTTCGATTATTTACATTCGTTGTATGGTCGCAGTTCAAACCTTACCTAACCAAGTTTTCTAGAAACTAAATACATATTCAGCTAAGGGTCAACTTACAGTGCAAACAGTATATTTGATATGAAAATGATTTAATTTACGATAATAAATTGGGGGGTGATGAGTTCTTAGATTTGTATTTAGAAATCACTTCTGTTGTCAGGCCTGCGGCAGGCTATGTCGCTCTCGCATCGGTTTGTTAAGCCACCATAAGAAATGTCTCTCAGACAATGCGCCGTAAATCGTCTGTAACAGACGCAAAGGCCATATAGATATATATATTTTTATAAATATCCCAAAATTAAAAAAAAAAATTGTATTTAAAAAAATCTTGAGACAACTAACACACTGCCATCTGATCCCAAACTAAGGAAAGCTAATACTTTGGAATCAGACAACTCTCACGTTCCATTCACCTCGCTCCATCACACTTTTCGTACAAATACAAATACAAATCAGATTATTTGCAAGAATGTATTTAACAGGGTATGGTCTTAAATTAAAATGGTCTATTTACATTCTACCTTTCTATTATGGTATGCAAATTTTTCGACGTTTCAAACAGTAATAATCTAATATTTTGCTAGCAAGCAACTCATTAATAATTGTTGAATAATGCCATAATTAATTATTTGATGTCATGGTCCCATTAATAATGCTATGTCAAATTCAGTGAGATAATACCCAATAATGATGATGTCAAATAATAAGAAATGTAAATTGATTACAATTAAATAATTTAATAACATCGTAAATAATTAATCATTTTATAAGGTATATACAAATATTTATAATGTCAAAATACACCGCGATGCGTCAGATATTCTTCCAGATCGTAAAAACATTTATCTTTTAACCATTGTGTAATTTTTTTATTTAAACATGGTAACGGTCTTTTTACGTATTCCTCAAAAGAATCGTGCGTTTTGATGAATACATCGATTTGATCCTATAACCCATACAAGAATTCAATCAAGTGACGCATTTTCCGAGGTGTGCGAAAAAAAACCTTGTGTGTACTTATGTACACGCGTTAGAAGTTATACTTCTTAATATACAACTTGAACATAGTTATCAATTTTCATACCACCTAGAACTAACTTCATGCTGTTAAATTTTTTGGTGTCGGTGTGCGCGCGCATCGTAAAAATTCACTCTCATCATTTTTCTCCATCGCGCCAAAAGTATAACATCAAAAAAGAATTTATTATTTCACAAACTGGTGTTATTCAATTTATTCATGTTCTTGGGTAGACATTCCACGTTAAGTTTCTTCTACTAATTACGACACACCTTGTATTTATCGTTTTTAACTCCCGTCATATTTTACAAGTCACAAATTCCACAATGAATGCGACAAAGAAGTAAAAAGCTCCGGGGCCCGCAAAACACCAGCGTTTACCGCATGATTTCCCCCGGGCGGATTTTATTACTCGGTTTTACACCCCCCAGTTATTGATGGAAAGTGGGGCTGTAATTATTGTGAGTTGTTTATGAATCAACGTTCTCAGTTAGTATATTTTTGTGCTTTAATCTTTTATATAATGTTAACGGCGAATGGATGACTGCCTACATCATTCCTCCACTAATAAACAAGTTGACGACGGATTTTCTTAATATGTAGTATAACAAAAACTAACATTAAGTCAACGTTAAAAACTGTCGTCCTTACTGAGGGGACAGAATTAAGAGTTGTAACACTTTTCAACTTATACTTTAAGTTAACAGTAAAAAAGTATGTTGCCGTGAGTAGGTAGTCCTCTTCCGGTTCGTGGTCGTCACCCAAGAATAGAGCTGTAAAATGACTGAATATGATTAGTCACAGTCGCGATGAACCTTAAATGACCGGTCATTTACTGTCAAATTCAGGCAATTTGACTCAAATATTAGTCTATTCTCGACTAACACCCAATTATTGATTTATTTAGGTACTCAATTTATATGCAAGTTTTCTATTATATCATGAGAGGCGATGCGACGTTGCCATTTTGTCTTAAATGCACGCACGATTAGAAATGTAAAATGATTAACACTATATAATTACTAACAATTTTGAGTCTTTGGTAACTTGGATAAATAACTTTATTATTATTTATATAATAATACTATAAGTCACTAGCTGAGCCCCGCGGTGTTACCCGCGTTAAATTTTATAAATTTTCTTTGTTTTAAACCTCACGGAGCCCGAGACCTTTCCAACGAATGCAAAACCGTGGAAATCGGTTCGTGCGTTCTGGAGTTATAGCGTCAGGAAGTAAAACTCGACTTATTTTTATATAGTAGATAAAAACCACTTTTTTGTTTCACTTTAGAAGTTGTAGACTTTTATTAACGAAAAAAACTTAAGAGGTACTATAGTACTACTACAGTCAAATTGACTGAAAATGGCCATTTTTGACAGTTAATGACCATTTTTGACCAATTTGACCATAAATGACAGTCAGTCTAATTTAGTCACTTTTGTCATTTCCAACACTACCCAAGAACCTTTCTGTCACAGCGGCCGTTAGTTCTAGAGCTATGTGGCCACACACTACGACTTTAATTTGGCCATTCTTCGCGCCCAGGACCATCTAAGCGTGATGAGTGTTCTATGTCTGGGTGTCTATAATATGTAATCTGGAAATATAATATAAACACTGGCTCCATCGCACGTCCAAATTACATCAAGGATAGCGGATGCTGCCGCAGATCTAGCAGAGGGCCTCAAGCAGAGAAAGTATGCTTCCATCGGTGAGGGGTATATTTTTCTTACGTTTGGGTAGAAACTATGGGCCCATGGAGATCAGACACGTGGAAATTTGTAAAGAACTTGTCGAGACACCTTGTCGAAACTTCAGGTGACCCAAGGGCGGGAGTGTACCTCGGCCAGCGTGTCAGCTTGGCTACACAACGAGGCAACGTTGCTAGTTTTTGGGCACACTACCCGCAGATAAAAAAAATTAAAAAGATTTATTCACGAAGACTTTAGACAAGCGCTTGTAAATAGTCAGAACATGTTCGTAGTATATCTATATATACCTAGAAATAATTTATAATTATTTGTAGGTACATATAGATATTTATGTACACGGATTTTAGGAAATAATTTACCATAAAATTTATTTTAAAACAGTAACGATATTTAACTAACTTAAATTAAGTTATTGTCAAGGATCATGTGTAGGTTTAATTATCAAAATTTTAAATTTTAGCTATATTTTTACTACATATTGTCTGAATGGTTCTGTATATATTAAGGTACGAATCAAATGTTATTATTATGGCGGACCTTGTGTTTATAACGACGGTAGCGCTTTAATGCTACCACTGGATCCAATGCACCCCAACTGAGAAGACCCAGCGAAACAAACTCAGCGGGTGTCTCTACTACACACACACGGATTGTGACTTAAATGCTATGTTTTATTTGTAAATTGTTTTCTTTTTGAGTAGAATTGTACCTAGAATTAAATACACATTTGAAAATGTTAAAAATAAAGATATTTAATCTATAATATAGATTTGTATGTTTTTAGGAATATGCATATAGTGTTTATCAGTTGTCTGGTTCTGCCTACTTAGTGAACAGATGGCAGAGTAAGTTGAAATAAAAAGCTGTCCTTTATAAAACCCTAATTCGATTTGTAAACAATTTTATACTGAACCATCTCGGAAGCGTTTGAATAATGAAAACAAATTAGCAAAATCACTTGATGAAGGTCAATGTAATCAATACTTATGTACATCATAAAAGAATACGGATCGAATTGAAAAGCAATTTTTTGTTAACGGTATGTTAACGGTAAGGCACTTCTTCATTTATTAAAAAGAAACATTTATAGATTAATAAAAGTCATGGAATCTCATGAATAAATTTTATTGGAAAATAATACCTTAGGTTACATAATAGAACAATACCTACCAAACCTAAACATACAAGGTTTTAGGTGATTACTGTAAATATTTTATTGTTTATAAAAATAAACCAATAAAAAGAAAATTCCATCAAACAAATTCATATTGCTTCCACTAGCACTATGGCATGTGAAACTGCTGTATTACTCCGCTGCGCGTCGCTCACACAATGCTGGTTATGACAATAGCGAGAACAGTTATCAAATGGTATATAAATAGTAATTTGTAAACGTATAGTAATTTTGCTAGATTTTTATACAACTACCGCATAATTATAATTGGCGCAACCAGCAATGTGTAGAGTGGTTTAAGGCGATTCACACACTGAACTGCACCACCCGCCTAGCGCGGTACCTAGTGCGTTTTCTTACGTTGTTTGCAAGTATCTATAAAAAACGCATTCACGCGCCTACGTGCGGAAAAACGCGTATCCGCGCGCGCGTGTGTGGCACATAGAGTTCTGCAGTATCGTGCGTCGTTTTGAAAGGGATAGATGTACTATTTTGGAATGGATCTCGATGTCCATCGATTTATATTCGAGATTGAAAGTCGTTAAGCAATGTGTAATAAGAAATGTAAAGAATATGGTGACAAAGTATAGAATGTAGTAAAACAATGAGGCTCGTAGTCCACCGCACGACTATAATGCAGCTCCGCGCGTTTGTGCGGAGAAATCTGCATGCTGATGCAGATTTGCACTCATACACCCGCACGCGTCTTTGTCGTCACGCAGCCCGCGCCTGCGGGACAGTGTGCGAATCACCTAACGAAATAGCGTGGCGGTTTTCATTATCATAATATACGAATAATACGTTTATTCTTTGAAATTGAGGTACTTAATTTTCAATATTAATGCTCTCAGCCTCATCTAACAACGATATTATACCACTAACATCAAGCAGGTTAATTAATTGCTTAAACCAACAATTGTATTCGAATAATTTATATTGAAAATAAACTTGTAGATTGCTTATAAATATTATTTTATAAGGTTGTACAATAGAGTTTTTCTGAATATTTGTATTTTTGTGTCAACACGTAAGAAAATAAAATTCATATTTGATTAATTATTCACGTAACTTCTATATCCTCCTATAAAACTATATGGGGCAAAACAAATACAGATATTATTATGCATATTTTTATTTAAATTTAATTCCTCAAAAAATATGTTTTATCTGTGGATTTAGAAATACCGTATTTTAGTAATTTAATTGAATTCGAAACTAAAATTTAATAAATATACGAGCAATTGTATGTTCGGAATCGTATTATAATAAAGAAAACAATCGTATGATAGGTAAGTAAAATGAATGATTTAGTTATTAATTTATAAATTCTTGTGTGTCTATTGCCGAATAAACGTATTATATTATTTCTTTAGCTATTTGTTTAAAGAATTAATCTCGAATTAATGTTTTACTTAACAGTGACTTAATAAAATACTTAATTGATTAACTTAACAAATAATATTGTGTGGTTATATTTATGGCACTAATATAATTCAATTCATATCAACTAAATCTAAATATATATCTAATAAATTTTATCTATATATTTATTAACTAGCTTAATCTAACAGTCTTACATCGAATATTATTCTATTTACTTTAAGACTACTTAATAATAAACAACTTAAGTAACTTTTTACAAGGTGTAATGAATAGCGAATGAAACTTAATACCTACCCATAAAACTAAACAAATTAAAGTTAAAACCAGTTTCTCAAATACGACAAACATTTTAGCGTCCCATACAAAATGCTTCAGCTGATCGAGTTTTTGCCATTGTCATCATCATATTCGCCAAAAAACGCCCTCTGTTGGACAGGAACAACCACTTCAGAAATTAAAAAAGAAACTCAAAATATAGTTGTTGGAATTTCACACATCTCAAAAATTTTACTCGGTAGCAGATTTTTTTAATAAGACCAAACATAGAACATAATTTAAATATTTGCAATGCACTATGACTAAGTGTTGTGGGTCTGTTTTTATATCTAAGACCTCAATTATATATTATATACCAACATTTATGGCAACTAAATAAAATAAAATATAATTTATTAGCAGTCCAGTTTTTACAAGTAATTTACAGTGATAGTCTCACTAGGCAACGCCTGTATTGAGGCTATCGATGTGATACGGTAACAAGCTAGGACTTTTACCTTTACTACCTATCGAAAATAAATATCTATCTATCAAAAGGTCTTGGGCTACCCGCATCCGGTGGCTTCTAGCGGCTTCACTAAATCATTGGTCCATCTTGTAGAGGGCCTGCCCACTTTTTGCCCCAACTGCCGTCAGGTTCTACGAGCTATGTGCCCCGCCCACTGCCACTTCAGTTTGGCAATTATGCTCTCACTAAGGGCCCTATCAGACGGCTCAGGTTCATCCAAAGACATACCCCGTCCTGTATGAAACTGAACCTTATAAGTCTTATAAGGCCGGGAGTTATTGTATGGGAAGATAAAATATTTTATTGTGTATTTAACAAATTGATATTCTACACTTTGTTCAGCGTCATATGTAAAATTAAGCTATTTCAGTTACATCCACTATTCATGTAACACTTTGTATAAGATTTTGTTATTATTACATTCAGTAACACATTACACAACACATTATAAAAATTATCTGGTAATTATGTAAGTTGTTAAGACACCGCTGTTATCTTTTATGGTGATACATGGGAAGACGTACGAATGCGTGCCGAAAATGGCTTAGCTCAAATTTCTAAATGGTTATCTTCTAATCTTCTCACTCTTAATGCAATAAAATCTTATTATATCTGTTTCTCTCTTAATAACACTTCCCAGCCCAGTGCGGCCTATGAAATCAAGATTCATAACTGTGGAAATCCTCAAAATATAAGTTGTAACTGTCCCGTAATAAATAGAGTAAAAAGTGTAAAATACTTAGGCATAAATATAGATTACAGATTGACTTGGTACTCACATTTAGATTTGTTGAAGACAAGAATAAGAAAATTTATTTGGATTTTCAAAAATTTAAGACATGTAACGACTAGAGATGTGATTAATAAAATATATGTTGCACTCGCTCAACCTATATTAACGTATTGCATTCCAGTTTGGGGTGGAGCGTCAAAAACAAAGTTTTTGGAACTTGAGAGGGCACAAAGGTCACTTCTAAAAGTCATGCATTTTAAGCCGTATCGCTTTCCAACCACAGAATTATATACTTTTAGTAACCTGCTCTCAGTCAGGAAAATGTATATATTATTAACACTATTAAAACTACACAGTACCTTAGTATTTGATAAAGAAACGCTCAAAAAAAGAAGATGTGTTATGGTAGCCCCCTGCCATCGTGTTACAAGCACATTTGCACGTCATCAATATAATAGACAATCTTCTTACCTATACAACAAAATAAATAGACTCTTGAATATCTACCCAATGAATATGTACAAATGTAAGGAAGCATTAACCACTTGGTTAAAAACGCTAACATACGACGAAACTGAATCCCTCTTGACCATTTTATCGTAAAATAACCAAAATAGTACAATCATACACACATCTTCACATACACACCCTCACATACACACACCATCACTCACACACTCGTAATGCCTTTATTTTTTCCTTTGTTTGTTTTTTTTTTTTTTTTTTTGTAATTAACTATAACTGTATTTTTTTTTATGTCTTTGTTTTTATTATTATTTTAAAACTTGCGCTTTTTAATCTGTAATGTATTACCTGCATGTGGAAGAGCGGGGCTTCCTAACACAGGCAATTTTATGCCTAAAAGGTATGCCCCTACAAAATTGTAATTAGGTTAAATTGAGTTAATGAAAATAAAAACTATTTATTATTTATTTATTATTTATTAAGTTGTAAATGTACTTTTATTTTATTTAGTGCTGTTTTTATCAGGGCTTTGGCACTAGGATGTAACCAAGGTACACACGGCTACATATCAATATAAGCTGACCTCTCATTATATGGAAATCCTATACAACGCGAGATCAGCTTATACTGGACATTTTTGGATTGATGCGTAGCCGTGTGTACCTTGGTCACATCCTAGTGCCAAAGCCCTGATAAAAACAGCACTAAATAAAATAAAAGTACATTTACATAAGTACCAGATATTTTTAATTCACTTGACTTTCTCTTTATTACTTTCTAATAATGTATTGGCCTATTTCCCACAAGAAACATTTATAATAATTGTTTTGTAATTAAGCATAACTAACTAACTAGTACGCCAATAATTATAATTATTTTATTTCACTATAAAAATATGATAATTGGCACCACAGTGTGTTGTAGAAAACTGAACCAATAATATCTATCTATTACTAACATTACTAAATAAACGTAAATACATGGTATCTTTTATGCCTCTAGATTTTTCTACTCTTTAGAAATTAATGGAAGACTCAAATTCTCACAATTAAATAGCATTGCCGAAACAATGGCCGTTCTAAGTGGTAACTTAGTAAATTGGGTGATACTTGTTATCCCGCATTTTATATCAAAAGTTCATAATACGGCTTCAAATCCGTTGCTTCTTAATTGACAATACGATAATAACACATCAAACAGAATACTCAATGTATTCAAAACTTAACTGAAATCCATACAATACTCCTTATTGTGAAACAAACTAATCAACACTCTCGTTCTCATCCCACCCCTTACGTCAGGGCTATATCCGTCTCCTTCACACTCCTTGACATATGCTTTTTTTATTTTCTCCGCGCTATCAGGGACGAGCGCTTGTTTTCGTTTCTTCGCTTTTTTCGTTCGTTCGTGAGTGAAAGAATTGAATGTATGTTCGTTACGGCCGACCGGTGAATGGAAGAGCTTTTTGCTGATTGGTAGGCTCGTAGGCTTCCTTATTGGCGAATCTGTCTCCATCTGTAAAAGGTAGTTGGAAATGAGAATTTATTTTAGTTTTTAGGCCCAATGTATCACCATTCACCAAAGAGAATAGCCGAGCACGTTTATTGCAAGTTTACGGACCCGTATAAGAATAGTTTCGAAAATTTATTCTAAGGTGACTTTAGAGCATCTCTAATAGTTAATAATAATGGCTTTCTGCATCTCTACTGGCTAAGTCACCGAACATCGATTTCTTAAATGGCGTTCAAATAAATTAAGGTTATAATTGACTTAATCAATCGTTAAATCGACTTCCATGAGCACATGTGACGTCATAAATGGTACGGAATCGATTGTCAACGTTGAAGCCGATTTAACGATTGATTAAGTCATTTTTAACCTTAATTTATTTGAACGCCATTTAAGAAATCGATGTTCGGCGACTTAGCCGGTAGAGGCCCAGGTCCAATTTTGGCCACGGCGGCCAGTCTCAATGGAGACTAGCCATCCGACTGGGATATATTATAGTGCACAAGTTTTATTCCATCACTAATGATAAGATGGGACAACTAACGACACGACTGGAAAGAGGTCAGGTGTGCCTGACGGCTTTTACGTTATCCGAGGCACGGCGATGTGATAAATAAAGTGTAAAGCCAGAGGTCGTGGGGTCAGTCTCCACCCAAGACAAATCTTCGTGTGATGAGCACGATTATCTTTTCTGTGTCTAGTTGTAATTTATCGACCTCTATAATTATTTATGTATTTATATAAATAAATAACTGTTGTTGTGTGGCGTACGACAAAGAATATTACTACCCTATACCATCCCGTGGGGGCGTAGGAGTCCTCCCGAGGGAATATCTCCTAGAGAACGGGCAGCAGCGTCTCTCTGAGTACTATGACCATCATACGCGACCATATATCGCCAACTAGTCTCAAGCATGGCGATTATGGCATATCCTTCCATATTACTGACCTGTTGGTGTGGTTGGTAGATACACTGCCTTTCACGCCGGAGGTCGTGGGTTCGATTCCCACCCGGGACAAATATTTGTGTGCATGAACATGTCTGTTTGTCCTGAGTCTGGGTGTAAATTATCTATGTAAGTATGTATTTACAAAAAATAATAGTATATGTAGTATATCAGTTATCTGGTTTCCATAGTACAAGCTCTGCTTAGTTTGGGATCAGATAACCGTGTCTGAACAATGTCTCAGGATATTATTATAGACACTACTCCATTGTGAAAATCTTTTGGGGAGGTCTTTGTCTGGCAGTGGACGTTATTTGGCTGACATGATGATTTAAAAATAAGTATGTTTATCAGTTGCCTGGTTGCCATAGTAAAGGCTCTGTCTAGTTTGGGATCAGACGGTAGTGTGTTAGTTCTCCCAAGATATTTATTATTTAAATTCAACATGCAACACGAATCGAGCAAACACGAGACAACCGATCGAGCAGATATTGTGTTTGCCTACTAAATAATTACTTTAAGCGGACTAAATCCCGTGTTCATGCCCGCTTGAGTATGTTTCGCCGGACCGTCTCAACTGGGCCGTATTGAAACCGGTAGTAGATGAACCTGCTGAGTTTGTTACGCTGGGTCTTCACAGTTGGGGCGCATTGGATAGCCGGCGGTAGCATTAAAGCGCGACCGTCGTTTTAAACACAAGGTCCGTTATAATAATAATACTGAATTCATATCTTAATATAGACAGAACCATTCAAACAATATGTAGTAAAATATAAATTTCAATAATTAAACCTAAACATAATCTCCTTGACAATAACTTAATACAAGCTAGCTAAATATCATTACTAATATAAAATAAATTGTATAAATGTTTTAACATTCCGTGTACCTAAATATCTGTAAAATAAGTAACTAGAAATAACAACTGTATTACTACAAACATGTACTGGCTATTTACAAGCGCTTTTTTAAAGTCTACGTGAATATAAACCTTTTTTATTTATTTATTTAATCTAACGTTATACGTCATACTTATAGTGGTGAATAAAAATTATTTGAAAGTAGAAAATAATATAATAATATCCTAGGACATTATTCACAGATGGTCATTTGATCCCAAACTAAGTAAAGCTTGTACCGTAAAAACCGACGTTTTAGATCTTCGATTTTGATGACCCCGTTGTCGCTGGCATAAGTAAAACGCTCCGCGTACGTAGTCGCGGGCAGAAGCTACTACTTATAAAATGTGTAATTATATATACACGTTCTTGCACACAAATATCTGTCAACGGTGGAAATCGAACCCACGACCAGCGGCGTGAAAGGAAAGTATCTACCAAACACGACAACCGGCCCGTCAAATATATTCTGAAATACCCGGAAATGGTATAATATAATAGTTTAACAATCGCCACCGTAGCCTAGTTGTTAGTGATCCTGCCTACGAAGCTGGTGGGCCTGGATTCGAATCCCGGTAAGTGCAAATATTTGTGTGATGAACGCGAATATTTGTTTCTGAGTCATGGATGTTTTCTATGTATATAAGTATTTATCTATCTACTATATAAGATGTATATCGTCGCCTGGTACCCATAGTACAAGCTTTGCTTAGTTTGGGGCTAGGATGATCTGTATGACATTGTCCCCAGATATTAAAAAAAAAAAAAAAAAAAAACAGTATACTTACATTCTTTTGGCAGCGGATCAAAAAGGTTTAACTACTAAACGAACTACCTGCCAGCTTTTTAAATACATATGAACAGGTAGATAACATTGTTACATTGTTCGAATGGACTCGTTGAGAGACCGGTCTTCCGCAAATCCAAACTGAGGTATTTGGATCCAAATATTTCTTTTAATGTTGTTAATGACCAGTGACTATTCATGGCACGGAGTGGTTGGCAAATGCTTGTTTTGCACGCCGGAAGTCGTGGGTTCGATTCCCACCCAGGACAGATATCTGTGTGCATGAACATGTCTGTTTGTCCTGAGTCTGGGTGTAGTTATCTATATAAGTATGTATGTATTTGCAAAAGAAAAGTAGTATAATACCTGATTTCCATAGTACAAGCCTTGCTTAGTTTGGGATGAGGTGGCACTATTTTTGTTGTCCCATGATATAATATATTATTTATTACTAATAGAAAGCTATTAAAATAATTAATAAATAAAAAGGTTTTTATTCACGTAGACTTTAAAAAGCCGCTTGTAAATAGTCAGAACATGTTTGTAGTAATATAATTGTGTACATTATTATTTCTAGTAACATAGATATTTAGGTACACAGTGTATGAAAACATTTATAATTTTTTATTTTATTATAGCAATGATATTTATCTAGCTCGTATCAAGTTATTGTCAAACCTAACTAAAAGTTATTACGAATAGAAGGCTATCAACGAGTTATTGCACTAAATGTTATTATCAAAAACATCGAGATACCTACCTACACAAATTACTTTAATATAACCAAACGTAAAAAAAAAATATATGCACGTCCGTCCGTATTCGGCGTACAGTGCCGAAGCAAGGATGGCTGCCTTATTATTAAAAATATAAATTGAATATAATTAATATGAATTAGTAACCCGCCCCTAAGAATACCCACTGACCCAGCTAATAAATAATTAAAGTGAATAAAACTCTGTTAAAAATTCACCAGCAACATAATTACATATAAATCGACCATCTTCCAGACAATGGGGACTTTTAGCCACCTAAAATATCTTTAATATAACCAAAATATCAACACTGAATTTAGTTTAATACGTTTAGTTACTAATATAAAATAACAACCTAAAATATAATCTGACAAACAACAACCTCTAAAAAAAAAATACCACGACTATGTAAATCTAATCAGAAACAATATCCACACTAAATTCAAACGATAACAAATTCCGTTATAACACTTTGATAACAGGAAACCAAGTGATTTTGACTTAATAATAAATAACTTTTAACTTACCGTATCACAATCAGACACAAATTCCAACGAATTATTCAATATGTTATTTGCTATTAACACTGTTAAATTATCTCTAGTTATTGTGTTGATAGGCGTTGACATTGTGTCGGCCATATTTGAATTCTAAATTTAGACTACGGACAGTACGAACGCAGACGCACGTGCATGCACGCCGCCCGAAGTTTGACGGAGGACTAACACAGATTATAAAATATATAATAAGCCTGCTTGAGTTAGTGATTAATAATGTTACAAGATAGTAGACATAGAATTACTACTAAACTCACTCGTTTTCTCTGAATTTTAATTTGGTGATAAACTTAATACTTGAAGAATAAGTATATCACTTAGGTACATAAATTGATAAAAAAAAATATATATTTAAATGTTGTACAGTCCGGACGCTGAAAAACCTTGAACTTTATCGAAAATAATGTTAAATACATACTATATATTATAATTTATATTACACTAGCTGTGCCCGCGACTTCGTGCGCGTGTTAATTAGTTTTTTTTGTTTTTTTAGTCAAATATAAGACTTTTTCTAAAATAAAGTAGCCTAAGTTACTCCTTATTATATCAGCTACCTGCCAATAAAAGTCCCGTCAAAATCGGTCCAGACATTTCAGAGATTAGCCGGAACAAACAGACAGACAGACAGACAAAAATTGTAAAAATGTTATTTTGGTGTATGTACCGTATATAAATTCATATTTATGTAGTAAAACCAGTTATGTCAATATTACAAACAGACACTCCAATTTTATTTATTTGTATAGATTAATGCAACAGTCCAGTCGTTAAGTTAACATCTATATATCTTCTATACATTAATACATATAAATAACATTTGAGTGTCTGTTCGTAATATTGAAATAACTTTTTTTTTATCACATAAATATGAATATATATACGGTACTTACACCAAAATAACATTATTTTCATGAAATGGCTGGACCTATTTTGACGGGACTTTTATTGGCAGATAGCTGATGTAATGAGAATTAACTTAGGTGACGTATATTTCATAAAAATTCTTTTATTTACGAAAAAAACAAAAAAAAATAAATAAACGCGGATGAAGCGCGGGTACAGCTATTGTCATGATCTATACATATAAATAAAATTGGAGTGTCTGTTAGTAATATTGAAATTAATATCAAAATATATTAATAAAATAAAAGTATCCTAAACTTAGTATGTGTTAAATAGTGAGTCAGTGAAACATTTTATAGTGAAAATATGCTTTAAAAGGCCGTGTTTTTTCTGTAAGTATACTGTTTCTGACAGAAGCGACAAACAGAATTTTAATGAAATGGCCTTTCTTTAGTTATCCACATTCAGTATACAGTTTCTAAAAGTGAGTCTTTCACGTATGTTAGGACTTTTTGTTGTAGGTTACATATCAGCCCCTAACATGGAGCGTGGAACTGGTGGTAGTGGAACTTATACAATTATAAGGACAAGTAGGTGTTAGTTAAAATAATACTGCTGCAACACTTAAATACCAAAAGCATAGCATTCTAATAATTAATTAAAGACATGTACTAATCACAAACTAACAAAAGCCATAATCACATAGAAACGAGACACATCGTAACATTCAAAACCAGAACAGAGACAAAAAAAAACTTGTGTGTACTTATGTACACGCGTTAGAAGTTATACTTCTTAATATACAACTTGAACATAGTTATCAATTTTCATACCTCCTAGAACTAACGTCATGCTGTTATTTTTACGATGCGCGCGCACGATGCGCGCGCATCGTAGAAATTCACTCTCATACATTTTCATACCACCTAGAACTAACTTCATGCTGTTAAATTTTTTGGTGTCGGTGTGCGCGCGCATCGTAAAAATTAACTCTCATCATTTTTCTCCATCGCGCCATTAGAAGTATAACTTCAATAATAAAGATACAAAATATACACAATTAATAAAAATTAATAACCATATACAAAAAATAAAACAATAAATAATAGTCGAACCATAACGGTTTGGTATTATCAATTGGTAGAGAATACTATACAACGTTGTTTATATTTATTAACGCAACAAACGTTTGTTATTATTTCCCCGACGTTTTGATCAAGTTGCATTGACCACGGTCACGGAATGACTCAAAAATAACGATAAAGTTTAATCGAGTTTACCTGTAAACAATATTATATATTTATGATGCGCGAAAGTATTAAAGTGTATAGTTGTAAGGTGGGCCTTTATTTTTTAAGTATTTTAGACTTAACATAAAAGGGTACAAAATTTTGAAGAAAACTACTAAATAGTAGTAACTTTATTTAACGCAGCTACACTGAAATTCCTTCCTGTTAAGTTTTTCAATTAAATTATTACTTGTTTAGAATAGCTAATCAAAGCTTAGTCAAACTTCGTATCAGTGTGTGTTTGTTTTAATGACGTTTACAGTTATGCTAGCTAGCAGTCTTTCACTATTTCACCGGAAAATAAGTGCTAGCGGAGGCCATCTAGCTATTAAGACTCCAAACTAAATAACTCAAGGTGGTTTTGAGGTTCAAACCTCGACTCCTGCCTGATTGATAACATGGAGATGCATGTGAGGGTCGGTTTACAGGGTCATATTGTGCTATTATCGTACGTACGTACGCAAAAACGCGGGCCGCTCGTCCGATTGAGGATCGGAGGGGGCATTTATTCGATACCAATGGAAATACAAGGGCCAGATTTTCCCAGGTAGTTAAGTAATAATAATATCCTGGAATATTATTCACACACGGCCATCTAATCCCAAACTATGAGACCTTGTACTATGGAAACCAGGCAACTGATATACTTACTACATAACTTTTGTAAATACATACTTATATACCTAGATAGTAAATAAATAAATAATAATAAATAAATATCTAGGGACAATGTTACACAGATCATCCTAGCCCCAAACTAAGCAAAGCTTGTACTATGGGTACCAGGTGACGATATACATACTTATATAGATAGATAAATACTTAAATACCTAGAAGAACATCCATGACTCAGAAACACATGTTCATGCTCATCACACAAATACTTGCACTTACCGGGATTTGAAGCCAGGACCACCAGCTTCGTAGGCAAGAGCACTACCAACTAGGCTACGGTGACCGTCAAACATAATAACACCCAGACTCAGGAAAAACAGACATGTTCATGCACACAAATATCTTTCCTGGGAGCATACGACCTGCGGCGTGAAAGGCAAGCATTTACCAACCATACCAACCGGCGGCACCTCAAGTATTTGCCTGATACTTGGGGAGCCGGATGATAGTCGTAAGTTGAACAACCCGATGTTACCAGAACCAGTACTATCCCATTCAAGGAAGTACTTTTAGGATTTGCTGTAGACTAGGAAATCTTCCCAGATGTTTGGTTAGCCAATTATGTCACATTAAAGCCAAACTTAACAAACGTGCCCGCAGGGTACAGAGGCCTCAACCTGGCGCAAGCTGAACAGTTTTTGAACAGGTCACGGTGTCGATCTTATAGCCATCTCCACAAAGATTCTATAACAAACTTCCCAATGATATTAGAGAATTATCTAGGAATAAGTTTAAAAGAATTTTTAAAGCATATTACAAAATTTCTTATTATTTAAGTGACAAAAGTGCTTGGGATTGAGTTCGTCTGAGTCAACACACATGATTGTAATTAATCTTAAGTATACTTTATATTAAAAAATGATTCCTACTGAGTTTCCTGGCAGTGTTTCTCAGTGCTATGCATGACGTGGCAGCTGACACGCCATGCACTGCACGGTAGGTTAAAAAAAATGACGATTCCACATAAATGTAATTTTTTTACGGAATAAATGATTTTTGACGTTTGACTTTCGAAAGGGGTGTCAAGTAACTGCCACTCTGTTTATACGGTCCAGATAACCAAACACCAGAGATAACGTCTCACAATTGTTTATATAAGTAACGTAATAAAACGACATTTTAATGTTGTAAACTTTTAATTAATGAAAATGAAGCATTGATAAACTGGGAATAAAATGTTATACCTAAGTAATTTTAGAGAAGGTAACAAACTAACAACCGGCCAATTAAGAGCAAGGCCTCGCTTTAAAGAGGTTAATAAGTTATAATAACTCTTCTAATTTAAACATCTAAACTATTATAATATATTATTATATATAACTATAAAGGACGACGGATTAGACGTTTTTGTATATTTATATATTTGTTTGTAATGGGTAACCACAAAAATATCATTTTGTTTTTACCTATACGTATAAATCTACATATTCAGCGAGTGATATGGATTGTACTTTATCTAAAACAAAGGGGATCCCTTCTACATTACCACGGATCAAAACAAGTCATGATTTGGTGAGTGCTGCGAAAACTAATAATGATAAGTACATACATAAGGCAATGTTTTTCATGTATAGGTACTACTCATTTATACACAACAAACACTCTTGGAGTTGTGTGTATTATAGTGTAGTCACAACAACCGCTTTTCGTTCAAAAAAGTCAATCGAAACACGAGTAAAATAAAAAAATCTAATGTCATTTTCTACCTGTCCATATTAAGCACTAATTTGAAATACAAAATTATCTTCCTATCTATCTTTCAGCCATATTTGAATTCGCATTGGTAGATACTAGAGCAAATTAATCAATTCAATTCAAGCATATTAAAACTTGTTGTTATACTATTATGAATAAAAGAAAATTGAAAGGGTTTATTTTTTTTTATAACGGGTCCCTTTTTAATTTTTTTAAAGAACGTAGACTTAATATAAATAAAATGTACCTACGCCATTCAAAGATTGCAAACAAAATTACAAACTGAATGCTATGCTAAACATATTAAACATAATAAGTTTGGAATGTATTTAATTGAGTTTTTAACGAAAGGGAATATATATATAATTAATTATTCCCATAAAAAGGCTGCGAGACGGACTCGCTCATGAAGTACTTATAACAACGTAAAAAATAACTCCATGAGTTATTTTTTACGTTGTTATAGCAACAATAGAAATACATACTCTGTGAAAATCTCTACTGTCTAGTTATTTAGGTCTGCCCGCTGAGCCCCGTGGGCTGACTGTCAGACGGATGGGCAACGGCGATTAAAAGCGGCAGCTAAATAGGTTACTAGTGTTGCCTCACTATCGATTGTTTATCGATAGGTTGTCAATACTATCGTGACCTCGAAAACTAGTCAGAATATCGTTAGGGCTATCGATAGTATTGGAGTTTTATATCGATACTATCGATAGTATCGATACTATCACTATTAAGGTGTGTTTTAGTGCAATCAAAGTCGATACTATCGATAGTTTTATTACATCGATATAGTATCGACTTTGATTACACTAAAACACACCTTAATAGTGACAGTATCGATACTATCACTATTAAGATGTGTTTTAGTGCAATCAAAGTCGATACTATCGATAGTTTTATTACATCGATATAGTATCGACTTTGATTACACTAAAACACACCTTAATAGTGACAGTATCGATACTATCACTATTAAGATGTGTTTTAGTGCAATCAAAGTCGATACTATCGATAGTTTTACTACATCGATATTTAAACTAATAATGTTGACTAAAATCCGAATGCAATACTATTGAACTATGGTTAAATATCGATGTAACAAACTATCGATAGTATCGACTTTGATTGCACTAAAACACACCTTAATAGTGATAGTATTAATACCCAATAGTATTGAGACTATCGATAGTATTGGTTTTCATCAATAGTATTTCTCAATATCTTCAAAAGATACTATCGATAGTATTGTAAAATTCCAATACTATCGATAGCCCTATCGATATTTTGATAATTTTTCAAGGTCAACTATCGATACATCAACTATCGATAGTTAGGCAACGCTATACGTTACCCAAAAAAAACATATATTTTCACAATATATCCACTACCTACTCCGTTCATGAGTTAGGAGACTTGTCAAATATGAACGAACATAATATATACTTATTAATAATAGGGCTCCGATTAGTTCTTTGGATACGGAACCCTAAGAAATAATAAATTCTAGTAAATATTTGTATGAATACATTTATTTTCTCATAGAAATATCAACGATAGGGTTATTTTTACGTCAAGTTCCTTGCTGGTATGTTGGCGCTATAAAAAAAGACTATTTTAAATATCATTACATCTCTTTCTATCGTACATCGTATGACAAGGATATAACGCAGGTACTACAGGAACTCAAACTTATAAAGCTACTAATCCCGAGCGCATAACTAGTCAGCTCTAGGGATTCCTCTTGAGGCATCGTTACAGCAAAGACTGTCTTGCTCTCCACGCATACGTGTGAAAGAGATAACACTACTAAAATACGCACTGTCTTACTTCTCCTATTTCCTCCTCCAAAGTTAAAAACATGTCAATGTTATGCAGGAATCAAATGGCAAGAAAATAAGTTAGCTTAACAGTTTCATTTTGTTTTAGTTTTAATTCGCCAGGCTCTTTTATGGGGCATTTATTTTCAGCTGTTTAAAACTGCTTTTTTTATTTTACAGTCATATTTGTTATAAAAAACTAACGGTCAGGCATAGCCGGTGCATATATTCCAAAAAAAGCCTACAATTGCACCGAGGAAATTGAGATAAGGGGTAACAGAAGCTAAGAATTGCTCATGACCTTATCTTCTTTCAGATATATGCGGCTAAACTAAAATAACAAAAAATAAAACTGCCCTGACTATAATAATATCATAAGATGTACGTTAAACAAGTAATATTCAAATAGTCTTAATTGGTGTTAAATCATAAATTTTCTCCTTATAGCTTAAAATAAATCTATCTATTACTATAAACTTAACTCTGCTTTTTATTTTCAGGTACGTCCAATTCTTAAACTACAATAAGTACGAAGAATGAGTTACCTGATGAAGAGGACGGTACGTATTATATTATTAATTACATACCTTTAGGGCAAGGTATTTTGTGTATATGTCCCCTAAATTGCTTGTATATATCTTTTCTCCAAGACATTTGACATTTACGTTTTAGCAATAAACATTTAACGCCGGAATAAGAAGGTAACTTTGTGTATAAATCACAATAATCGTTTTAAATATTGGTATCACACAATAATCCCGTGAAGTCATAAAAAATACAAAGAGTTACACTAGTTTTGTGTAGGATTTAGTAAAAACTAAACGTCAGGAAGCTCTCGATAATTAATCAAACTTAAATCTAATGTATAATCAACATATATAACTAAGTAAATTTTATTAAGTAAGTAGGTATATAATATATTTCTTGAATAAATCTAACATGTCCACTTTTATGACCAAAATATATTTCAATCAAATATTAGTGGAGTCGTAATGTTCTTTAATTTGTCTTTTGTTTAATTGAATTAATTTTCCTGTAATTATATTTTGATTGTTGTTTTCACAATCTTTAATTGATAAATCAGGAAAGTGCGGTAGTAAATTAGTCAGTTCTTTTCTTCTCGATTCGTTTATTAGAATTCTTATTTGATTGATATTTTTGGTATTATCCACAGTCATCGTAGAATTTTTAGTCTTTGGGATCGCTTCTATTTTATGAGCATTGTTTTTAATTTTATTTTCTATTTCATTATTATCTAAGAAACCAAAGTTTTTCGGCATATTCTTCCAAGTTTCGAGTTCATCTTTTAAATATTTCTTTTTTATGTAAACTAAAGTATTAGTAACAGAATTGCTCGCTCCAGTTTTCTTCGTGAAATCTTGAAATTCAGCTAAAAATCCTTTCAACGTTTTGGAATGCGTTTTGCAATATTTCCTTATCAACTGACTGGTTTTGATGATTTCCTTTGTAGTTACGCTCTTAGGTATCTTCAAGTTATGAAATCCTTCGAGATTGAAAACACAGTCTTCGAGTTTTATTTCTTCTATTTGTTTCACTTTGATTTTTTCGTTCTTGTGGTGTCTGTAGAGTTTTGGGAAATTCCGTGCTAGGAATTGCGATAGAGGAGGGTGTTCGGATAGCAGGCTGAACTCGTGATGGCGACTGGTTGCACGCACTTCGGCTGGGAGCTTCTCCTCCTGAAATTTAAAGAATCATTATTAGTTCATTTTTCATTTACTTAGCCTTGTGCCACAAAAGCTAATTATCGACACAGCTTTGTGACGAGCGTCTTTCCGCTGAGTTGAGAATTCTCACATGTTGATGCCAATAGTGGCGAGAGTATACTAAACTGCTCATACCATTTGTGCCACTGGAAGTCGTTGAAATGGCTTCAAACTCAGTTTGGCAGTAGTATGGAAATCTTGTTCAGGTGAGGATACATAGACGATCGCAGTCTGGAATGCAAATGCAGTGCTGTCTCATAAATCATGGGCATCTATTATCATTTATTCGCGTGCCCTCACAAATGTACGCTCAAAGATCTGATGGACGCTACTGATAATGCGATTCTTGTAGTCAAGTTGTGGAAGACACAATTAAGATTGCCATCGATTACTATTCTTGTTAGTAACAAGAATAGTAATATCTACGGTCGGAATCTGTACAATAGATACATTTCTTTATTGATTACGATTCAGCTTCGACGTATTCTTAAATTATATACCATTCTAGTCTGCCAAGTACTACGTAGACTCGTGATGTCATTTCAAGATTTCCTTAAGTGAAGTTGAGTAATTTTATAAACAAATTCTTAAAATTGATAGATACCTTAAAATTGTGGGCAAAACCCTTGATGCGGATAGCGCAAGACCCGTAATTGTGGAGATCTTTGGGGGAGGCATTTGTCCAGCTGCGGACGTCTTTCGACTGATATGATGAAAGCATGGGTATGTCGGACTCGCACCGACTAAACCTATTTCTGGCCTGCCTGCCTGATATTGAGAGCCCCAGGACGCGGGTATAGGTGCTGCTTCAGCGTCCCCCTTTTGCACCATGTCCCAGATGATACGATCTCGGTTTGAACCCTCTTCCGCTAGACCAACGAAGGAGTTAATTTTAGGCCTCTCTTTACCAAGAAATAGAAACATGTGCGGTCCTTGAGGTGGTTGTTGCGGTCCCTGAGGTGGATGCTGCTGTCTTTGCATAACAATTTACACGTGCTGCACCAAGATTTACTAGTGAGGATGTGGCGCTCGACTCGCAGACAACCCATGGTGTCTGCGTTGGTTAAGCGCCTCGGCTTTGACGTTTCGTGGAAATAAACTACTATAAATATAATGTCCCTTACCAAAGCTTCCAGCCGATGGAAGTAGTTGCAGACGTGCTTGAAGTCGTTCTGCTGGCCGCAGTGCAGCCACACGATGAGCGCGCGCCGCACCGTCACGTTGGTGTAGGCGGGCGTGGGCGGCTCCAGCAGCGCGTGCCGCCCGTCGTCGTTGGCCAGCAGCTCGAAGTGACTCATCATGGCTACCCTGAGGAATACAAGCAAAACAGCAAATAAAAAAATTACAAATAATCAGTGCTAAAAATTACTATGGAGAGAGTACTACCCAGTACATAGTTCCCCGCCTACTCAATAGCTTAGAACCATCTTTAAAAAACAACATAACAGAAACAAACATCAAACGTTCGTTAAAAGTACACTTCCTTAACACGCTGTAGAATTATCTATCTGTCGTATATTGTATGTACTTCACTAATAAATAGGATCTTTGTAATCGGGTAGATTGCAAAAAAATAAGATTGTTATCTACCGTCTCTCACACCCTTATTAATCTGTCAGTGTTAAAATACAGTTGTTAGTTATTATTTACTTTACATTATAATATCTGTTTCGTTAGTTTTAAATAGAACTTGTACTAGTATTCCGGACAAACCTTCGTGGTTTTTGGTCTACTTTTGTATTGTTTTATGTGTTTTTATACTTACAATAAAATAAAAATAAAAACGTGATTTTAACAGATTTCACACTCCCAATAGATCCAGAACTAGGCAGAGCATGTGCTAAGGCATATAAATAAATATTTTGGACAACTAACACACTCACATTTTATCCCAAACCAGGCATGTCAGCCTGTACCGTGGCAAATAGATAAATATGTTTGGATAACTTAGGGTCGGCGCAGACAGAGAGGAGCGCAGCGGAGAGGATTTTATTATCATCATCATCATCATATCAGCCGAAAGACGTCCACTGCTGGACAAAGGCCTCCCCCAAAGATCTCCACAATTGCCGGTCTTGCGCTATTCGCATCCAGCTGTTTCCAGCGACCCGCACAAGATCATCGGTCCATCTTGTAGGGGGCCTGCCCACGGTGCGTCTTCCGGTTCGTGGTCACCACTCAAGAACCTTTCTGCCCTAACGGCCATCGGTTCTACGAGCTATGTGCCCCGCCCACTGCCACTTCAGTTTTGCAATTCTTCGGGCTATGTCGGTGACTTTGGTTCGCCTGCGGATTTCGACATTTCTGATACGATCCCGCAGGGAAACTCCGAGCATAGCCCTCTCCATTGGGGTGACCTTGAGCCTTCTAATAAGGCCCATAGTGAGCGACCACGTCTCTAAGAACTTACGGAACAGAGGATTTTATTAAGGCACTAGAAAATCAACTTTAAAATTATATAAATAAAGTGCATTATAATGCGCGAGACTGCGCGAGCATTTTGTCAGGTTCAAGCATATATGCACTTTATTCCTATAGCTCTAAAGTTGATTATCTAGTGCCTTAATAAAATCCTCTCCGCTGCGCTCCTCTCTCTCTGCGCTGACCCTAACACACTGCCAACCGGTGAAGCAGTGAAAGCATCCTAGGCAAATTGTAGACATCGTGTTAATAATAATACAAAAACACACTCACTGCCGTCTGATTCGAAACTAGGCAGAGCTGGTGGCATACTGACACTTGAAAAACTTACTTATACAACATGTAACGTAATTAACGCACACCCTCAAACACCCCAATTAGAATATTATGTTGTAATCATAATACACACCCTGAATTTTTTTATTTAACATGTATATGCCTTGTTATTTACTAAATTAGTTTCTTGGAATAAAGTTTCTTTTTAAATTTGTGTGAATACAAATAAAACTGCGACTTTAAAAGTCTTATTACTTACACTTACGGTCCTTTTCAATTAGTTTTGACTGTAAAGGGTTAATATGACAATAATTTTCGTAGTTTTAATTATTTTGGAATAAAACATTTCCTATATTAAAAATGATATAAATCGATTCAGAAAAAGAATTTTGAACAAACTATTTTCAGGGTGTGCGTTAATTAAGTTACATGTTGTTTATTTCTATACACACATATTATAGATTAATTACAACCTGACACAGAACAAATAATCTTGCTCGTCACACAAAGATTTGTCCTGGGTAGGGATCGAACCCACGACCTATGGCTTCGCAGTCAGGTTATTAACCACTACCAACAGCACAGGCAAATGAAAAAGTTATTAATTGTCTAATTACTATTTTTGTATGAATATGACGCGATTTCTCCTTTGTTGTTGAACCAATTCTGGTAAATCATGTCGCGGTGACACGTGTGGCGCAGCGGTTAAGAAAGTCGCCTCGCCGCTTCGTGTCGCGGGTTAAAATCCCGCGCCGGACAACTATTTGTGTGACCCATAAATAGTTGTTCTTAGTCGGGACTTAATTTGTGTCAGTCTATTATATGTTTGCAAAGTTCCCCGAAACACAGGGATTAGATTCCCTAATGCGGGCGTTGTTCTTGAAAAAGATTCAATCCGATATTTTTTATTGGATTATGCTCGTTGCTTCCATTAGAATGTTGTTGAAATCCGTTATCAAACAGAAAAGTAGCAATCAGTCCTATGTATTTTAGAACAAGAGAGTATTTATTCAATAGTAAATAATTAAATTAGATAAAATGAAATTATAAGCTAAAAATTGGAAAAACTACAGATACACTATTTACCATTATTTATTTACATTTTTTTAATTTTAGAACAAACATTATTTTTACTTACATTAGCCAAGGTAACAGCTTAAACTGTTTCACTGGGCATTACAAGCAAGCGGGGGCTTAACTCATCTAACAAATAAATCTAACTGGGTAACCTACCCGCGTAAGGTCACCCCTTTTGGGGTACGAACCTCAACTCAGGGCGGAAAACTTTAAAAAATTAAAAAGGTTTTTATTCAAGTATACTTCAAAAAAGCGCTTGTAAATAGTCAGAACATATTCGTAGTAGTATATAATTAATTTATAATTATAACATAACATATAATTATAATATATAGATATTTAGGTACACGGATTGTAGGAAATAATTTACAATAAGATTTATTTTATAACAGTAACGATATTTAACTAACTTAAATTAAGTTAGTTAAATATCGTTACTTATCAGCAGAAATCATGTTACTCAAACCACGAAGAAATTAGGTAAAATAGATATCATTAAAAAACCAGCCAAGTGCGAGTCGGACTCTCGCACGAAAGGTTCCATTATCTATAAAAATATCATGTTTGTTGTATGGGAGCCCCCTTAAATATTTATTTTATTTTGTCATTTAGGATTTTTTGTTACAACGGCAACAGAGAGGCTACATCATCCTTGAAAATTTCAACTGTCGAACTATCACGGTTCATGAGATACAGCCTGATGACAGACAGACAGACAGCGAAGTCTTAGTAATAGGGTCTCGAGAGTTTTACCCTTTGGGTACTGAACCCTAAAAACGTACATTCAAATTAATAATCTCCTTTTTTAAAGTAGGTATAATAGTATAAAAAGTACTTACCAAAATGACAATATTTCCAACTTTAAAATACAGTTAAAAGTAACTAACAGTGTAATAAAAACGATTTATTTCACAGATAAATATTTACTTCCAATTTATTTGCAAATAAACAAAAGTCAAGACCATAAAAATTATCAGCAGTTTTAACGAATTTTCTAAGACTGTTTCAGGTAAAGCGTTTTAAAAACCACCCTTATTTTGTTCACGACATAAGGTTGAATGTCGCTTGCCCTCTTTGTGAAATTAGGGTAGCGCGATAAAACCTGTTTACAACTTTTTGGAGCTGTGCCCTCACAATGTTCTAAGAAATTTGTAACAAATGAAGGTATTGCTTCGAGTAAAAGATTAATTTTATTACTTCTGCAAATTATTGTATTTCTTAATGCTCTTGTTATTGCTAAAGTTGTTTTTCTGTAGCCAAGGTCAGTGTTGCTTCAAACCAACGGGTGTGTGGATCATTACTTAACAATAATAATGTCCTGGGACCATTATTCACACACAGCTTTCTGATCCCGAAGCAAGCAGGGCTTGTATATACATACATAGACTCACGCCTGTCTCCCAGAGGGGTAGGCAGAGACAACGGACTTCCATTTGTCACGATCCTTGCACACCTCTTTCGCTTCGTTTACTGACATTATATTCTTCATACATGCTCACCGGTTTAGGGTACTTCTGACCTGACCTTTCCTAAGTACGTCTCCAATTTGATCAGAGAATGTTCTACGAGGTCTTCCCCTTCCGGTTGTACCATTCACACAGGCCAGGTATACTTCTTTTGTCAGTCTTCTTTCATTCATCCTTTCTAAATGACCAAACCATCTCAGCATACCTTTTTCAATCTTTGTGACTACATCCTCTTTCACACCACAACACTCTCTTATATCAGTATTTCGAATTCTGTCTCTCAAAGTCACACCACACATACTTCTCAGAGCTCTCATTTCCACTGCATTTATTTTACTTTCATTCTTTTTCTGCCATACCCAACTTTCACTTCCATACATTAAAGTTGACACTAACACTCCATCGTGCACGGCTAGTCGAGCCTTCTTTGAGACTTGCCGGCTACTCATAAAGGCGTGTAGTGCCCCATTCACTCTGTTCCCCGCATTTACTCTTCTAACAATATGTTGTATATGGTAACTAGATAACTGATATTTTACATAAATACTACTTTTCTTTTGTAAATACATACTTATATATTCATTATGTATATATGCATATATCTAGATAAGAGATACAAATATACATATGACTGAACACAGAAAAAGCTAAATATGAGAAAAGTTATTCGTTTATCTTCTATATCATAAATAAGTAACTCTTTTATGGGGCAACGTATAAGATTCTATGACAAACTTTCCAATGATATTAGAGTGTTGTCTACAAAATAAATTAAGTATAATTAATAAAGCCAAATGTTTTAGAAGGGCATATTACAAAACGAATGATTATTTAAGGGGAAAAACTGCTTGGAATTGAGTCGTTCTAAGTTAACACACAAAAAAATGAATTTAATTTTAAGAAAAAAAAATAAAAGAGGGAGTCCTACTGAGTTTTCTAGCAATGTTTCTCCGAAGGCATTGCTACGTCTACAATTCCATGTAAATGTAAAATTATTACCATATAAATGAAGTGTGAATTTGAATCTTGGGACAATTAACACACCGCCATCTGATCCCAAGCTAAGCGGAGCCTGTACTATGGCAAGCAGACAACTCGCAAACATACCTACTTATTTCTTTCTAAATAATTAATATTTACTAGATGGCTTGACAATAAAGGTCAATGGGGGCTATGCCTACGTTATCCAATGAAAGGCTATATAGTAATGTAAAAAAATAACAAAGATAACACCTGATAATATCCTGGGACATTATTTACACACGGCCTTCTGATCCCAAACTAAGCAGAGCTTGTACTATGGAAACCAGATAACTGATATACTGCATAAACTAATTTTCTTTTGTAAATACTTATCCATATAATGTATGTATTTATAAAAGAAAAGTAGTACGAGTATATCCGACTTAAACAAAATTTATAGGTATACACATGATTGCAATAAAGTATAAATTGTAACTTCCTTCTCCTTAATGGTACTCTACGTTATCAACGCAGTATTGTACAAAAGTTAAATAAAATCTGATATTGTGGACGGTATTTTACTAATTCATATTTTTAAAGACAACGCCCGCACTAGGAAATCTAATCCCTGTGTCGCGGGGGTACTTTACAAACATATAATAGACGGACACAAATTACATCCAGACTCAGAACAACTATTTATGGGTCACACAATAAATAATTGTCCGGCACGGGACTCGAACCCAACGACTGTCTTAGCCGCTGCGCCACACGTTTTGTACGTATTTGGGTTGGAAATATGAATACAAACACGTGGATTATGTCATAATTACCAAGCGATTTCCCAACTCTTAAAGTACTAGTGTACTTAAAAGGAAACAAAACTAAGTACTTACATAAACTTAATTAAATTAACACTTGAACTGCGTTTTCGTCACTATTTCTGTCAATTAATTAAACTACTATAAAATTGTGATTCAAATATTTTATAAATGTTACATTAGAACGTGGCGGCTGCGATTGCGAGCTCTGTCTGACGTATGAAATTGGAATTCATAAAGTTATCATTTATTTTTTCAAGTACCCTCAATTTTTAGAAATAATTATTGAAGTTAAAAAGCAATAGTAGGTACCAACATCACAGAACAAAATCGAATTGCAATAAGTTTCCAGTGTTGCCACAAATATTTTATACGACGTTTACGAACAAATATATTTATTTTATATGATATATGATTAGATAGATATTAGAGAGATATTGTTAATACATGAAATAGTGCCATAATATCAACAGTGATTATTATAAATAGTAATTAGTTATTTTTGGTATATATTTTGTTGTTGTTTTCTTGTTTATTGAGACTATTCTCTCGCAGTCGAACCGACTGATCGGTTTTGTGGGGTATTTTTCTGTACTTGGGTGTTAATATTAAGGAAACAATAAAATAAATACTGAAGTCCACAATATCTAGGTCATTTTTAATTCTTACTACATTTTTATAGTAAGTTAGCGTCAAATTTCTTTTATAGATTTTCAACTTTATCACATAAGCATAAGGTTCGCTTTCAATTGGGGAAATTTGACAGATTGGGCTAGCTCGGTGTGCTGGCGTCTGTAAATGCACGGAAGTGGTTGATTTTTTGGCTATTTAATGAGAGATTTAAACAATTTCTTTAATTGAAATATAACTTACAGCTATATTTAAATTACGCTATAATTTTTAAATAAAATTTGTAAACTTCCAAGTGAATCGTACCACGCTAATCTCGTCCATATGAACAAATGGATATGGGTTAAAATTGAGTGAACATAAAACTTATAATCTTAACAGGATGAAATAACATGAATAGAATAGAGGTCAATATATAATCTTTATTAAAAATGTAAGACAATATTTGTTTCATACTTTAATGCACTATTTACATATTAAATATTAATATACATTGAGTTGTAAATTTTTGAGATTCTCTGTTTTAAGCATTTATTAGAGTTAACGTCTTTGTATTTTGATTTAACGGTTTTGACAAAGGCGAACCTAGTGTATTGGCTTAAATCTTTAACTTAATTTTACGATTAAAGGAATATACTCTTTTATGTGTTTTTATCGTTTAAAAAGAAGTTCTATTATTATTTCGAACAACGCTATCTCTGAGTTGCGTTGAGGACTTTTAAGAAAATTTTATATAAGAGCTAGTTCATACAACGATCTTTCACATGCATATTTCTAATAATTTTACAAATAAATAGAACAAACAATTAAATTTCTCATTACTTAATATTAAATTGTAATTGAAGTAATTACGTAAATCCATCTACTAATTAGATTATGTTATTCATTGTTATCGGTTTAATGAACATATGTTATTACTTAGTCAGGTATTTAATAAACTATTAGTCATTTTCAAAATGGCACACTCAAAATAGATTTTCCTACTACGAATAAAACATATTCGACGCATGAAAATAATTGTAAGATTTTTTCACATGTCAAAATAAAATTATTCCTCATAATTATGCAAATACGAACAGTTTATCTGTGATTCAGACATTACGGGTTAATTATATAAATCTATGAATTTCATATCCAATTATAACATATTTACTTGTATTTATAATTAATTAATTAAATAGCTAGCAATCGTAGAAAAGATGAACATAGATTAATAGATGAAATTGCGGAAGATATTAAACACTCACGAATCAATTTTATAATAAATACATTTTGTCATAAAAATGGTCAATAATACACATTATAATATCTGAAAGCGGTTTCATGGAAACTTCTATCACTAAAGCACATAAAGAAGGCCTCCACAGAATTATAGCTATGCTGCTCAACCTCATTAAATAATCTAGCCTCCCTCTCTATCGTGTCTAACAACATTTCATCACTCCATATCGACTTTGCAAAAGGCGGCCAAGAATAATTGACACTATCTAAAACTTTTCGCGGTACAGGGAAATGTACATTCAATTTTGGTAGATTTATATTTGGTATTGATGCTTTGATCCATGCATTGATTGCCTTTAAACTGATAGGCAGTTTCGTAGTATTCGGTGTTCGATATCTATTGCGTGTTTTGTTCTCGGGCCACTTCGGAGCTGGTAATGTTTCGGGAGGTGGAGCAGTAGTGTATTGTGGGTGTTCGGAGTCGCTTCTTTCGATCGCACAAGCGCTATCGCTGCTGACTATGGACACGGTGGTGCTTCTGAAGGAGGAAACGGTCGAGCAGCGGCATTTGATGCGGTTGCAGGAGTAGCAGTCGGAGGATTTGTACTCTTCTATGAGTTTGATTAGCTCCCGTCTTATGGTTTGAAGATTTAATTCCTGTTGACATTAAGTTAACAATTTAAGTTATTATAAATAACACATTAAATATATTTATACTTTCTATTAATATTTCTGGATAGAATTCAAAGGTTCTGGGGTTTTATGCGAGTGGAATTTATCTTATATACGAATTTCTTTTCACAGTTCCAAAGTATTGCCAAACTGAGTAATTATAGATATCAGACGGTCACCGTAGCTTAGTTGGTAGTGATCCTGCCTACGAAGCTGGTGGTCCTGGGTTCGAATCCCGGTAAGTGCAAATATTTGTGTGATGAGCACGAATATTTGTTTCTGAGTCATGGATGTTTTCTATGTATATAAGTATGGTACCCATAATACAAGCTTTGCTTAGTTTGGGGCTAGGATGATCTGTGTGACATTGTCCCCAGATATTATTATTATTATATATAATTTGACTAATAACGAACTGACTTTGTACGGGTTCCTTATGTACGGAACCCTAAAAACATTCATGTCTTTCCCGTAATGCTAATTATATATCATATAGTAATGATACCTAGGAATATTGATATTACAGGGACCGTAAAATTGTGCACACGTATTCAATTTCAAATACATAACATACGTATGTGGTAGATTGTTTAGAACTATGTATTTATCGCCGCTCTTTGTGCTTGTTGTGAATGATTGATTGGTATCAGTGCAGTCATTGGCCGTATGAACGTAGCGTTGGCATGGTTGGTAGATGTTTGTCTTTCACGCCGCAGGTCGTGGGTTCCATTACCACCCAGGACAGATATTTGTGTGCATGAACATGTCTGTCCTGAGTCTGGGTAAAATTATGTATATATAAAATGTTATATCACAATTTATTATCTTTCGACATATTTTTTATAATCGATTTTTAACATTTTACAATACACACATATTTTATTAAAATCACTTTATATTCTTATATTACACAATTATTTTTAATACAATTTCAAATATAATGTTTTTCATATAACGTTCTGAATTTAATTAGAAGTCGTAAGTTTAAGTGGGCATTCCGTGCGTGAGGCAAGGTGAGTTGAAGGAATGGTATTGAAAGTATCAAATATATATACATATATTATAATACTGGTAAAGCAGAAACAACCAATACTTTACATTTCACATTTAAGGTTATAAACATAATCCATCTATCACAGAGTTCTCAGTCTCGACATACGTTAAAATTGTTTAAAAATCTGTAATAATCGCAATTAATATATGTTTAAGTGAATATCTACTACAAGAAAAATACGTCATTGTTTTTATCTGGGACTTTTCTTATTAAGTAATCCCTTTAAATAGGTACAAATTGCAATTGGTTCCGGTTTTTAGGCTTATATTATTTATTTATTTTTGCATAAACAATTACAACGCAATCAGTTATTCAAATTTCGAATTTATTTTATACTTAAGATTTTAAGTTTATACTTAAAATCTGTCTCACATGACACTTTACAAACATATAATCCTCAGGCATAAATCATCACATCACATTCGAAATTTGAATAACTAGATATGGATCACTTAAATTATTGTCCTGTGCGAGATCGAACCCACACGTGAATTACTTTTACATTTACGACACTGCCATACGTGCATTGATTAGTCACATTTGTAAAAGGGTGTATTCAAAAACCTTTATTTTTTAAATAGCTCAAATAATGTTATAAATATCCAAAATAAAACTTCCATATGGTGTATACCCCATAACCAATTAGAAAAATATACTTAAATACATACCAATTGAAACACCACATCCTCGTAATAATAAGGTTGAGATTTCGTCATTTTCACAATCACACAGAACACTAAAATTTAGTTTATACACTGCGTTTCTGTCATTCAGAAATACATCATTAAAACTAAAACTTAAATTAAAATGCAATATTAAAATAATTTTGGGAATACATCCAGTCTTGCAGCCCCCGATGTGAGCCACCGGGTAACTGTGGCCCAATTGAAATAAGAATATTGTTTTATGATGCGTTTGCGCACCCATAATGACCACCCTTGGAATTTTGAGTCACCGTTCGGGAAACTTACGCCAACTTTCGTGCGCCTCCGTTACTTTTCGGATATTTGCAAAACCGCCGAAACAAAATATTACCTAGAAGATTAACACTTTTTAGGGGCATTGTAGTAATTAGTGATAATGAGGCCTATTTAAAGTATTTAAACTAATAAGTGATAATAGAGTTCCAAGATTTTGTATGTTAAGCGTGAAAACAATACGTTGTTTTTAATATATGAGATTATAAATAGTTCAGTATTTATTTTACTACATAATATTTATATAGTTCTAAAAAATCAGTACCTACCAAAAATGAAATAATAAAATATACATTAGAATTTCATATTTGATTTATTTAAAACGTATGGCGTATCCATACTATTTATTTCCATAGTGAGTTAATCACACATCAGAACTACTTACGAACACAAAACCGATTACACTTATTTTTTGATTGAACATTAGCACAACATTTATATCGCACCATTCCGAATCCATTTCCCATCATACTTGTAACATACATACCTACTACAAAAAACACAGAAAACTAGATAACTCTTTTCTTTGCAAATTGGTTAAAAAGTACAGTTCCCAGAGGAATAAGTGAAAAAGAGACATAAAAACACGAGTGAAACTGCGAGCTTAAATATAGTTGTAAAATAAAATCTATACATACATAGACTCACGCCTGTTTCCCAGAGGGGTAGGCAGAGACAACGGATTTCCATTTGTCACGATCTTTGCATACTTCTAATAAAATCTATATACTTACATATAATAAAATCGTAGGAAAGTCAAAACTGTACATTGAATATTTTTTTTAAATGATACTTTGGGCGTGATCTTCAATCGATATCGAAGCCAAAATATAGTTTTTAGAATTTTTGTCTGTTGATCGGTTTATCTGTATGTATGGCCGGGCTAAACTCAAAAAGTACTGCATGGATTTATTTCAAATTTTGCATGAATATTACTAAGAGGTCGGGTCAACATATAGGCTACATATTATCACGCTATCACCTACAGGGGAGGAGCTATGATAATTTATAAAAATTAACGCGGGAAAAACCACGGGGCACAGTTATATATAATAAAGGTAATGATTTACCTAAATCTTTATCGCGATAAGACCCGTGTTCACAGTATATAAAAATGTGTACAAATCGCGAAAGTTTAAAAACATTAATATATATAATAATGTGTTGCTCTTTCTAAGTATTCAAATTTCTTCGAAATCGTGAAGGTATACTTGCGAAATTCTTTCGCTTATAGATAAACTGCAACCTTCAAAGGAAACAATACGCCCCTAAACATCTGTAGACCAAGCCCCTGCCAACCAAATGGTAAAGCCTTTGATCTAATCCGTTATTTTATGACACCAGTTTGTCCGGCATTTTGTATGGAGCACAATTAGTGTGCAACAAATAAAAGATAATTTTGTACCGTAAAGTACACTATATCTAGCTATATACTCGGATGAGTGGCCTGCGTTTTCGCGTATTAAAGTAAAGCGGCTGCTCCCCAATATATCAAAAGAAATCATCCCCGTAATTTATTTATATGATTACTAGCAGTGCCCGCGGACTTCAATCCGCGTTATAAATATTTTTGTCCATGCCCGTTTGTCCCGCAACTTGGATTACATTATTAAAGTTTAAGTAAAGGTGCGTTATTAATTTTGGAATCTTTCATAGCCTTTGACACTCCACAATAACGTAGCTTTCTATTGGTGAAATAATTTTGAAAATCGATTACCCCTTACAACGTCACAAACTCACAAACGTTACCTCTTAAATATTAGTATAGATAAGGTGTACTAAGACAAGCAATAAATAAATAATTAAAAAATAAAAAAGGTTTCTATTCACGTAGACTTTAAAAAAGCGCTTGTAAATAGTCAGAACATGTTCGTAGTAATATATAATTAATTTATAATTATTTCTAGGTACATATAGATATTTAGGCACACGGATTGTAGGAAATAATTTAAAATAATATTTATTTTATAACAGTAACGATATTTAACTAACTTAAATTAAGTTATTGTCAAGGATCATGTGTAGGTTTAATTATCAAAATTTTAAACTTTCGCTATATTTTTACTACATATTGTCTTAATGGTTCTGTCTATATTAAGGTACGAATTAAATGTTATTATTATGGCGGACCTGGTGTTTATAACGACGGTCGCGCTTTAATGCTACCACCGGATCCAATGCGCCCCAACTGAGAAGACCCACCAATATACATATAGTGTGCTCTAGTGGTAATCTTTGGGGACTTCTTTGTCCAGCAGTGGACGTCCATTGATTGATAAGATGAAGAAGGTGTACTATAAATAGTGAAAGAAAGCAGCGAAAGCCCCCTTTTTTGAGAAGGCAGGAGGAATGCCTACGCATGCCACCCGCAAAAAGTGTCTGCGGGTGGGTTCCGTGGACTTCTTCTGGCTCCTGATAGGAGGAGCCCCGGGAACGCGGGTGACGTGTAATTATCTATATAAATATGTATTTACAAAATAAAAGTAGTATATATGTAATATGTCAGTTATCTGGTTTCCATAGTACAAGCTCTGCTTAGTTTGGGATCAGATGGCCTGTGAATAACGTCCCAGGATATTATTATTATTTACGATATTGCAGCGTTGTTTTAAGACAGTAAAATTGCAAAACTCAACCCAAAATTCAGCTCCACCATTTCCAATCAATACCAACTTGCATCACATTAGCATTAGTGAGGACAAATCGGAAGGGATTCCCTTTTTACCCTTCATCTTATTCCACCCCTTTTTGTAAGGGTTTATTTCGCAATTTAATCTTAACGTTCGTTGATTTACACAGATATCTTTCACGAACTTTTGTTCCTTGTTTACAATTTCCGATACTTTAAATGTTAAATCTTTTATAGGACGGGTAGGTTGTAACTCTATTTAAAAACTATAGCTTAGTACTGATTATAATGGAAATATCTTAGGACATTATTCACGTGCGGCAATCTGATACCAAACTAAGCAGAGCTTTACTATGGAAACCACATAACTGATATACTACTGTATTTTTGTAAATACATACTTATGACTATAAATGACTACATCCAGACTTAGGACAAACAGATATATTCACGCACACAAATAACTATCCTATCGAACCCACGACCACGACGTGAAAGGCATGTATCCAACAACCACGCGAACCAACCCGTCGCGTCGCGTCCGTGTTCTATCTTACGCAAGCTAGATATTATAGGCAATAGCACCTCTTACAAATCTGTTGTCCCTTATAAAGTGCTGAATAAACAAGAGCGTAAACCTAATTCTATGTTGAGCGACCGTCCATCCTTAAGTTTACCTCGTTCTAGCAAGTTCTCGCAGCAATACGGCGCCGACGTCACCTCTCCGTAGTCTGCTATCCTTTATAATGTGCTGCAGGAACAGGCAGGTTAACTGTGATGAGCGACTGTCATACCTCGAGTTACGCTAGCTAGATATTATGAGCGATATGTCGTCAACTAACTGCCGTCTGATCCCAAGCTAGGCAGAGCTTGTACTATGGCGCCAGACAACTGACAACTGATAAACACGATTATTTGATCTGCGTCTGGGTGTAATTTATCTATAATATGTATTTATTTAGAAATATAAAACGTGTTTATCAGTTATCTGGAACTACATATCTACAGGCTTTTTGAATAGTTCGGGATCATATGGCAGTGTTAGTTATAGAACTGGAAATGTAAAAAAGGGTTCAAATTCAAATCCAGAATGTGGTATAAGGAGGACCACATTCTGGATATAAAGTATATAGGAGTTAATAACTAACACTGCCATATGATCCCGAACTATTCAAAAAGCCTGTAGGTATGTAGTACCAGATAACTGATAAACACGTTTTATATTTCCTAATAAATACATATTATAGATAAACTATACCCAGACGCAGATCAAATAATCGTGTTTATCACACAAAGATTTATCCTCTTGCTTAGCAGTCAGATTCACTAACTAGCCCAATAGCTTGGAGTTTCCCTGCGAAATCGAATCAGAAATGTTGAGATCCGCAGGCGAACCAAAGTAACCGACTTAGCTGTAAGAATTGCCAAGCTGAAGTGGCAGTGGGCAGGGAACTTTGTGGAGATCTTTGGGGGACGCCTTTGTCCAGCAGTGGACGTCTTTCGGCTGATATGATGAGCCCAATAGGCCAGTCAAAATAGAAAACATGCGGGACGGTCATCGGGGACTTCCAATAGAAGTGAAAACTATTTTTTACACTTCTAATATAAATAATCTACAATAATATCCATTATTCACACACGGCCATCTGATCCCAAACTAAGCAGAGCTTGTTCTATGGAAACCAGATAACTGATGTACTAAATATACCTACTACTTTTTTGTAAATCCATACTTATATAGATATACAATATAATAGGTATACATATAGCTGATGCGTAGCGTGAGTTCTTTGTTTTTTGTTCAACAAAAAAGAAGATTTCCACTTAAAAAAAAAACAATAATGAAAATCGTTTCATCAATGGAGAAGTCGCATAGAAACAAATTGAGAACCTCCACATTTTTGAAGTCGTAATGATACAAAACACATAACACACAAGCGGCGCAAATATGGTAATTCGATAGGAAATTACATGTTTGAGCCGTTTGGGGTCGAAACGCTTGGAACGTGGGGTCCGAGTGCCCGTAGCGCCAGATTTCGAGGCGCTTGGTGGACGCTTCCCGTGGCCAGAGGGCTAGCCTTTTCTTTGGCCAAAGAATTAGTTTGTCAATTCAACGAGGTAATGCAACCAGTCTTCTGGGTACGTTTCTCATGGTCTTAATACTACGACGCAATCTGTATAATAGTTATCATTTACCTATGTATATAATTTATTTTCTTGTAGATTTAGTTCTTCTTTCTAATGTAGTTTATTTATTTATAAATGATACACCATCGACATTTCACAATGCAACTTAATTTTTTTTTATGTTTAAGCACATATCTGTGTGATTTGCCATTACAGGTGCATACAACATTAACAATATTATAACAAAACAAACACTAAAAAAAACTATAATACCTAAAATTTGGTTTTAAATTAAAGATAGAAACTACAAATAATATAACATGAATGAATGATGGAAGTGAGATCAGTTATATATATATATATATATAAAAAAACTTTAAATTAAATAAAGTATTCAGAGACACAACATTAATTGTTTGAAGTCTGACTTAGAATAATGTCAATATTACCGTCGTAGGATAACATTTCGTAGTTAGTTATGTATATTCATAAGTTTATTTAGATTCTTTGTTATTATTAGTGCTTAATTTAATTCAAAATGCCATCTTTTTGTACTAAACACATCTAAAACAAGACATCATAAACACAAAACATCTTGAAAATTAAAATTAAAAAAACAATTTAACAAGTAATTGGAGACCGCTCAAGTTATTCGTATCTACACTTCCGTCACGTCTGCTCGCTGTCATTCCCGGAATTTCTCCGTCCCCCGTAATTCCCATCCCCTGGTATTCCCGTTTCCCGGTATTCCCGGCCCGGACCGATATGTGCGCTGAACGCATATTAAGATGGCATTCTTGCGCTTTATTGGGAGACAATAGGGTATGAGATATCGATCCAGCGGTTTAATGTCTTTAGATTGTGGGTTACTTGGTACGAAAGGGTATTTAGTTTTATTTAGGTATTGGGAATATATATGAGTTACAGATTCTGTGTTGCTACTGCCTCGTTGGTCTAGCGGTAGCGTGTTCACCCGCAGAGAACGAGGGTTCAAATCCCGGGTCGGGTCAAAAGTGATTTAGGGACTTTTCTGTAAAAAGAAAAATTTCTCAGCATCAGCCCGAAGTCTGGGAGTTGGCGGTATTGTACCCCCGTGCCTCGGAGAGCACGTAAAGCCGTCGGTCCTGTTCCTGATCTCTTTCTAGTCGTGTCGCTAGGCGTCCCATCGGATCATGAGAGTGATGCAATAAGTGCTCCGCACACACTTGTTCACTATGATATGTCCCGCGCTAATCTCTATTGAGACTGACCGCGCCGTGGTCGAAATTCAGGTAGGAGGACATTATTATAGCGGCAGTGTTTTTAACCGCGGATACCGGTTTGGGTCAAAAAGGAATATAGGGATTTTCTGTTATTTAAGATAATTTATCAATAACAGTTTGGAGTCTATAAGTTGGTATATCAGTCAAAAACGTCCCCTGTTGGATAAAGGTCTCTCCAAACATCTCCACAATTGCCAGTCTTGCGCTGCCCGCTTCCAGCGAGCAACCCTCACAAGATCATCGGTCCAACTTGCAGGGGGCCTGTCCACGCTGCATTTGCCGAATCATGGTTCATCATAGTCAATCATGGTCACTCGAGATCCTTTTTGCCGCAACGACAGGCGGTCCTACATATCGACTTAGTTGTACAAAAAAATAATATAATATAATAATAATATCTCTAGGGACAATGTCACACAGATCATCCTAGCCCCAAACTAAGCAAAGCTTGTACTATGGGTACCAGGCGACGATATACATACTTATATAGATAGATAAATACTTATATACATAGAAAACATCCATGACTCAGAAACAAATATTCGTGCTCATCACACAAATATTTGCACTTACCGGGATTCGAACCGAGGACCACCAGCTTCGTAGGCAGGAGCACTACCAACTAGGCTACGGTGACCGTCAAATATATATCGACTTAGTTGTACAAAAAAATCAACTCGATTGAGCGAAACTCTTAAAAAAATTACATTGATAAATCGATTACCAGACTGATAGTCCGTCATAGATTTCAAAGATATAAGACATAGCCAGATGCTCTCTCCGGTCCGTAAGGGGTTGGTGAGGTTAAGCAATTTGGCTCGCAGTCAGTCCATAGATTGGTGACCGCTATAGCAGTATAATTTCTGAGCGTCGCCGCGCTTATGAGGCCATGTTAAGCTGTCGGTGCCTTTTTTTGATCTGGCAAGGGGAATGCCTACGCATTCCACCCGCAAAAAGTGTCTACGGGATGAATGAATGAAATATTTATTTGCTAAAATATAAGTACAGGGTTGTTAGGTACTTTATAAACTTATCCAACTATATTTGACATAGATATGTCGTGCAAAATTTTTAAACAATGTCAACTATAATATTAATAATTTAAAACAAATAAAATGTCAAACGCAAAAAGACGATACAAAATAACAAAGTAAAAACATTAAAAGAGTATTAGATAAATCATTATATTAAAGAAAAAAGTAATATGCAGAAAAGAACATATTGTGATAGGAACTAAATATGTCATAATGATAAAATAAAAAGTCGATTGCGCATTGCGACGCGTCGCCACACCGTACACACTACTATCGTATAGCGTGGCGACGCGTCGCCACGGCATGCGTCGCCACGCCAGAAATCTGTTTTACGTGCAGCTATAGATGTTTCACATCAATAAACAGATTACAAGCATGTCAAATTTTAAAACTTATATTTAAGAAATTCATCTGTTGAATAAAAACTGTCTGTCACTTAACCAATTGTACAGGGTCCTATTAAATTCCATGTCGTTTAGCTTTGTCGGACTTGCACCGACTAGACCGACCTGCCGTGGACTTTTCATGGCACCTGATGGGAGGAGCCCCTCGAACGCGGGTATGCTGCTACGGTGAAGCTATCGGTCCCAGTTGTAGCCATTAGGCTGATTTCAGAGAGACGCGCGCGGCACGCGCCGGCGGCCTACGCGTCGCAACAGCCGCGTGCGAGACGCGTCACTCTGAAACGCTAGCTGCCAGTAGAGGAGCTCGGGCAGCGCTGGCCGACGGCGCGCGTCTCACACGCGGCGCGTTTGAACTGCGTGACTATGAAACGCAACTACTATCTAGTGTAATTGTAAGCGCGCGCGTTTGGACGGCGCCGCTCGCCGGCGCGACTCTGAAATCAGCCTTAGGCAACAGTCGTTAAACCATGTCAGAAGCCAACTGGGCGGCTTGAACAACTCTGACACTAGCGTAAACAATGCCCATACTATAAGTAAGTAAGTTCACCATCCTTTTTGTGTAGTGAGTTTAAAATAAGTACAGTATATATGTAAGGGTTGATAGTAATACGTAGGGTCCATAAGAGCGAGCCGTGTCGGTGCGCCAAGAATGTAGGCGTGACTGACGCATTCCATTTGTGCTATCGATAGTGGGTTTGGAACTTTATATTATACTCCACTAAAGACGCTTTCCAACTTGTAGTTTGTTATTTATTTTTATCTAGTAAGCAAAGAAGATGGGCCTGTGGGCGTGGTTGGTAAATGCTCGCCTTTGTCGCCGCTCGATTCTCACCCAGGACAGATATTTGTGCGCATGAACATGTCTGTTTGTTCTGAGTCGCGTATTAATTATTTATATAAGGATATATTTACAAAAGAAAAGAAGTATGTGTAGTATATCAGTTATCTGGTTTCTGTAGTACAAGTTCTGCTTAGTTTAGGATCAGATGGCAGTGTGTGGATAATGTCCTGGATATATATTATGAGGGTACCTACTAGAAACGCTTGATTAAATTATGTATTCTTAAATGTTTTAGGTTAGTATTAAAAGCTAAACAAGATGTACCTAAATTATCTAGTCATGTAGGTAGGTAGAAGAACTAATGCTAGTTAATTCAGTCAGCACTGGGCTATCTGCCGCATGTCTATTTGTTTCCGGTTGGATCTCGGCCTCGCTGCATCTTTCGGGTCGTGGTCGCGACTAAAGAACCCAACGATCGACGTGGCAGTTCTACAAGCTACATGCCCCACCCACTGCCAATTCAATATGGCAATTCTACGAGATAATATCTCGTAACCGACATATTATGTCGGTTTCTTTAGTTCACCAGCAGATTCTGACCTTCTGATTAGATCTCGGAGGGATACTCCGAACACAACCTATTCTATTGGCTTTTGGGTAACCTTGAGCCTATTTATGAGGCCGTCTATGTTACGTAACTCATCAACACACACAATATTTGAGGAGATAAGAGTGACCATACTTAAAGACCATAATTAAAATTATATTCCTCTGTACACAATGGAAGATTGGAGTTTTAAAGGCCCACTACCATATATGTATAGCTTTTCTAGTTTCCTCAATAGTTTTCCTAGAGAAAAAAATAAGAAAAGTATGAACTAACAGATCGCGACGGCATCGTGCAAATAAAATGAGAATGTAAACCATTTGGATCTAATATAAAAACGCGCATCGGCCTTACAACTTCATTCGAAATATACGGCAGAAAAAAACGCGCCGTCCAACGCGCGGCGTGAATAAACGTCGAAACTCTTCTAGAATTTCAAACAATAAAACATGTTGTACTTCAAATCCAGTAATTTTTAATAGTTATAATCAATGATGGTACCTAATTACTTAAAACCATAGGTGTCATTAAATATGATGGAATTTGAAGTATTAATTGATTAACAATAGGCATGGAACATTTTTAATATAATTGACGATTAGCTGGTGTTATCTAATTTAAAATTGTAATTAGAGCTGATTACCAAGTGTTAACTCATTATTTTAAGTCAAAGTCAAAACTTATTTATTCCGTAACAATTTTACATTTAAGTGGATTCGTCATATTTTTTTACCCTACCGTGCAGTGCATGACGTTGCAGCTACTGAGAAATTAATTTAAATGTTTTATTATTACCTATAAAACATATTATGTTGAAGGATTGTGTGACTTCAACCTCATCGACGGCATAGTCTAAACTGAGGACAGTATTATTTTATTGATCGGCGGAGAATTTATATAATACATATATATTTGTTAATTTTGCTTATCTAAACACGTTGCAACATATTATATGTATAGGAAAGTGACTTAGCCTTGCTTCTGGTGAAGCCACACGAAGGTATGAAAATGGTATTAGGTATACCTACACTCAGTAAAGTTCTGCCATTCACACCCGCCTATCTGATCCCACACTAAGCATAGGTTGTACCATGGAATACCCGATAACTAATTACATATACTACTTATCTTTTGTAAATACATACTTATATAGATCATAACACTCAGACAGATATGTTCATGCACATAAATATTTGCCCTGGGTGGGAATCGAACCCACGACCTGCGGCGTCCATATATACTATATCATCAACCAAGTGGATATCAAAAAGGGTTACTATTTTACTTATTTTGCAGCCTACGCCTACGACTTCTATCTTCACTTGCACTTAGTATTTACCGATTACAAATTTAAAAGGAACTTATTTTCCCACGTAGCTATGCCCCTTTGGAATCGAATCTTTGAAAATTTATCTCACAAAAAGTTTAACAAAATAATTTAAAAAAGGAAACCGCGCGTCTCCGCTTCCAACTTCCTCTCCCGTACGTTTAGTGGCGACAGTTCCGTTGCCATGACAACGACACGTCTGCCCCGCCCCTCGTTACCAGTGCCCCGACTATCAATGCTAAATATTGTGCCATACAAGTGACACCGAGCAGAAATATAATATGCTTTCGCTGCTACTTGCTGCATGTAAGATATTGAGCAAGAATTTGTTGAGGAGACACTTTGCTTTGTGAGGTTTACCTTGTATTTTCTTGGTTCTTTAGGGAGCTTCCAATAATATTATTTGGGTCGAGAAAATTTTAACATACGATACAGAGGCATTAGCTTCTGCTATTTTTTATTTCATGACGTGACAGGGATATCAGGTGAGATGGATTTTTGGACAAGTAGTCGAAAATATTACGTTTTGTAGCCTATATACAGGCTGACCAAGCAGTTGACGTTCAAACGTTAAATTTAGATACTTTATGATGAGGAGTATACGAATCGCCCCATGTATGGTCTACGATTTGGCGTACTTTTCTGGATAGAATTTTTTTAATGATTTTTTTCGTAACTTTCACCTAACATCAGTTTTCGATTTTTTTCTCGTTCTGTTGAACATTTCTGGTCCAATTTTTTTGTGATAACTAATTAGCATAATTTAACCTAACACCCTAAAAAGTATGGTTTATCTAATCATTTCAGAACAGTTTTAGAATTTATTCGAGAGTTTAAAATTAGGGTTTTAGCTCAGGACTCATACATTTTCTAAATATCACAAAAAAAAATGGGGAGATTATGGTTTTAAAGTATCTATACTCTTCATCATAAAGTATAAAAATTTTGCGTTTGAACGTCAACTCCTCGGCCAGCCTGTATACTACTCTGTCAAGAAAGTACCGGGAAAAGATCAATAATATACAAAATGTTGTTATTCATCCAAATTTATTATACCATTCAAAGTATGCTCCTTCAGAAACGATACACTTACGCCAACGAATAATCCATTCATCAAAACATTTTTTAAACGCTGCTTCGGGAATTGAGTTCAGTTCTCGCCGCGAATTCTCCTTTATGTCTTTTACCGATTAAAAACGGGTACCACGAAGTGATAATTTGAGTTTAGGAAAAAGAAAGAAGTCAGCTGGAGCCATATCTGGTGAATATGGTGGTTGCTGGATGGTATTTGTTGAGTGTTTGGGCAAAAATTCGTTCACAATGATGGCCTTGTGCGAAGGCGCATTATCGTGGTGCAAAATCCAAGAATTTTCTTTCCACAAATCTGGCCTTTTACGTCGAATTTGCTCTCTTAAACGCCGCATAACGCTCAAATAATATTCATTATTTACCGTTCGACCTTCCGGTAAGAATTCAGAGTGCACAACACCGCGATAGTCAAAGAAAACAGGCAACATGACTTTGACTTTTGATCGACTTTGGCGTGGTTTTTTTAGTTTTGGTTCAGTTGGAAGGCGCCACTCCGAAGCTTGTTGACTAGTTTGCATGTCAAACTCGTAAACTCCTCGTCACCAGTAACAATGCGTTTCATGAATGTTGGGTCGGAATTGACTCGTTCTACCATGTACTCAGCGACTTTCATGCGATTGAGTTTTTGGAGAAAATTCAGATCTTTTGGGACTAGCAATGAAACAGAAATGATACAGAAGTTCGGCGGCTATCTCTCTCAGAGTTGAATGAGGATTTTCAGTCACTATTTCCTTCACTTTTGCGATGTTAACTTCAGTTGCAGACGTTGATGGCCTACCAGAGCGAGGCAAATCTTTCATCACATCCCGACCGCTTTTGAACGCTTTGAACCACTCATAAGCACGAGTTTCAAGTCGATTCACCGTAAGCCTTCTGTAACATTTTCAGTGACTCCGAACACGAAATTCCATTAGCGATGCAAAATTTAAGACAAACTCTTTGTTCGATATTTTTGTCCATTATGAAATTCGCAATACACACTATATATGACTAGCGGCCCGGTACAAGGCATAGTAATAAAAAAAATGATTGTTTTTTTTTTCTTTATAATTTAAGGACTAAAATGATTATTAAGTTCATTTATTCAAACAAAAAAAATTGTTTAAATTGCTAAAAGATGTTTATTTTACACTTATTTAAGACTTTTTTAAGAATCTTTAAGAATTTTTATTTTCTCTACGTACAAACCTTCCCTGGACTTCCACGAATAATTCAAGACCAAAATTAGCCAAATCGGTAAAGGCGTTGTTGACTTATAACATTACAACTAAAAGTGGAATTGATTTTTATATATATAGATATTACTAAAACCAGCACTGTATTTAATATAAATAACAGGAACTCCGCGCCAAAATGGAAAACAGTAGTGCCAATCTAACAACAACAAAAAAAAACAAAAATTTGAATTTGGAACCATAAACAAATCATCCATTCCCGATACTTTTTTGACTGAATGTACTTACTTTGATCATTTTAGTGAAGAAGCAAGCGTCCAAATAATTATTTGACTCGGCAACTTACGTCCAAGCCATTTGGTGATAAACGCAGTCAATTACACTCCTTCTTACCTCTCAAGTAAGCTTCGTCGTCCCAGGAATGTCTTGGACGATTCGGACGACGATATCACTAGGCTAAAACCTCGAAGATGATGAAGATCAAAGTTAAATACATAGCATTTAAACACTTACCGTTATGCTTAGTAAGATAAGCAGGATTCGTGATTTTTGTTTTCATTAAATTGGTACTATTGTCGTCCCAAGCTTTTATAAAAAATCGAACTAAAAATGAACAATAATTTAAAATAGAATAAGGAACATGATTTTATAAAAAACCAAACTAAAAAAAATACTGTTTTATTGTAAAGAAAGCGTCGGGTGCGTGATATCTATTAATAGTTATCCCATGCTATTTACAATAAAATATATTTACTTTTCCATTTTCTTAATTTGGTTTTCCATAAAAGCGAGTTTTTAAATTATGTTCTTATAGTTTATTTTTTATTAAGTACCTACTCAGTATTTCGCGCCATAACTATTTAAATTGCCGCAACCGAAAAAACGGTCCTATTCTATTCATAAGACTACGTTAGAAAGAGATGCAATGATATTAAAAGGGAATTAATTTTTTCAACTTATTATAATACAGAAGTTATCATGATCAGTTGAAAAATTTAATGGGCAGTCATAAAATTTTTTGGCGGTTAGTAAATTAGTGAGTCAGTCAAACATAAGCAATAAGTAATAAAAATATTGGTCTGTTATTTCATCATTCAATGTCAGTGCAAAAATTATCTACTGAAGTAGTTTATTAAATGAATGAGCAGTAAAACGGTTGGAATGGGCAGTTCGAAAATAAGTTTGCCTATTTTTATATTTCTTTCTCTGTTACACTATTATTTAAAGTCATATCTTTTTTTGTACTTTTATGAAATAATTTGGGTTAGGTTAGAACTGCCACCATTTAGCGCTAGATACTGTAATGATATTACCTGCCCTCCTATAGAATAAAACCTCTTTTATCAAGATAGCTAATAGCTCTGGTCATTTTATTAAAATAACTAAACATAGCTTTTAAAATGAGAATCGAATTCGAATCAAATAAAAAGTATGGTGTTACGTTTGATTGATGTTTGTCAAGAGTTATAAAAATGGTGTGCTAAAGTAAACATTGTGAATCTAATTTTATCTCAATAAAATCAGTGATTGTTTGTGAATACATGTGTTATCATTGAGAAGATCTCCCTAGATCCCGTATAGAAATACCTCTTGCAGCTGCGAGTGTGCTTACATGGTGGAGGCGCCGTTTGGTAGTTGAAAAGATTTTGAAGTTTTCAAAGGGGAGAGAGATTATACAAGAAAACTAAAAAGAAAAGCAGGAATAATGGAATCGATAAGTACGAATATTCAGCCATTTAGTGGATTAGAACAAGATGCGAAGGAGTTTTTCAAACAATTTAAAAGATTTGCCATTGTGAAAAAATTATCAGATGAAGAAAAACTAGCGATCATCCCGTCTTTTCTACAAGGAGCAGCGTTATCGTTCTACAATATAATAATAGATACGGCAACAGAATTTGCCGACCTTGAAAAGTATTTTCTAGAGGAATTTCTAGCAACTATTGATTATACAGAAGAATTATATAATTGACGAGACAGAACTATGATGAAGACATTTTAGAATATTTTTATAAGTTACAAGATCTTGCATTGAAGGCCGAAATAAAAGATGAAAGGAAATTTATTATAAAATTTATTAAATCGTCAGCACCGTTTTATAAACATAAATTAGCGATGTCACTAATAGAAGACAGAAAACAATTAAAGAAATTAATTTTACAGTTGAAAGATATTTACGATATGAAAGATTTAAAGCCACATGATGATGATAAGTTCTACACACCATCATATAATACGAGGCGTTACCCGACACCACATGTGCAAGCGGGACCAGAACGCCAACCATCAGCCAACCCAAGATATGTGACGCCGGGAGGGAAAAGAACGTCGGCGGCATTGAACGTCACACATCAGGCAGTTTCGAGTCAGCAGAACGTGGCGACGTGTGAAAATGGCGCTCAAACAAAGGAAGTATTTAATTTTTTTAATAGTTTTAGAAATAATATACCGTATATTAGAGTTATGTATAAGAATATTTCATGTCCAGCTCTCTTAGACACGGGAGCTGCGGTGTCATGTATGTCAGGAACGATGGCGCGTAGATTAGGATTAGGTTCGACAGGAACTGCAGTCGGCTCTATACAAGGCGTTGATGGAAGGACGATCGATACGACTGGAACAGCTAAATTTAATTTTTATATTAACGGTAAGGAATTTTGTAATAATATTTATATCATAGAAGATCTTGCATGCCACTTAATTTTTGGACAAGATTTTTTGAATACGAATGCTGTTGTCATGGATTTTGCTAAGAGTAGAATAGTCATTGACACGGAAGTGGTCTATTTTTGCCAAGACCAAAGAGTTCTTAATTGTTTTGAAAAAAATTCTGACAGTCATGTCAAATGTCACCAAAATATTGACAAGAAGATTGGTAAGAATAATAATTTTGTAGTAAATAAGAATTCTTCGCCAGTAATTAATAGCGGAGTCTATGAAAGAAAGAGAGATCGAGTTAGTGATGATAAGGTCACTTCGTTGGGCAATTTAACGGCAAAAGCGGTATATAACATAACCCAGGTACGTCAAAAGGAAAAGGTCAACTACGACAGGAGAACAAGGCGAGAGTTCCGGCCGGGAGATTTAGTTATCATACGCTCTTCGGGTCGATTTTCTGGTAAGAACCACGAATTACAACGTTCATTTATAGGACCATGGGTAATGGTTAGACGCGTAAGTGATGTCACTAATGTGGTGCGAAAGCCTGGACGGAATAGATCCAACACAGTACATATCAATCGGATGAAATCATTCCAGACAAGGGAGATTTGAATAAATACTTGGTATGCTGGGCTCCTATGTCTAATGAGAGTTATTTTATTTGTTCCGTTATTGTTATTTAACATTGTACGATCAGCATAAAATTATAATATTAATGTTGTCCACTGCTGGACATGGGCGTAGCCCAAATATTTTCATAATTTTAATACTGGTTATGATTGACTATAGTCATCACACTTATGACTTATTTTATTGGTGGTGATGATGTATAAGTGGCGCTGCTACATGATTATCAGGTGTTACCCTGAAAAGAGTCGTTTTTTGGGGCACACACACAGGATGTTCATTGTCTGGAGAAGCAATGAAAGCCTCCTAGACTAACCAAGTCCTGTTATTATGTTGTTTATGCCAGAAAACACACGATATTTATAGATTACATCAAAAATATGGAATTATCATGTCACGGTGTTTGCGACCAAACATCTCCGAAACGGCTGGACCGATTCGCATAAAATTTTGTATGAATATCTGGCGAATATTTTTTTTTTTTACCTTAAGTTTAAGGGTGAACCACCACTAAATATTTGCCTTTACTTTACTTTAACTTTGAAAATTAAATAAAACTTTAAATTCACCATTCTACTACCAAGCCCTATCTATTTTTTTAGTAACAATAATTTAATTTTATGTTTATTTGGATAATTTTTTTGCACCCAATCAAATGTCTTTCGGTAACTTAGATTTGTTAATAGACCCGGTAGATGGCGCTGCGATAAGACTGCGAGTTTTATTGCTATTGTTACGGCGGTGGTAGAATATATAAGCCGTTTACTTATGTTACTGATGAGAATGTTTATACTTACAATTTTATTTTATTTGTCAAATATATGAATATACTTTCGCGCATAAATTTTGTTTTCATGTGAAACGTACGAGAGCAACGATGACCAGGGGCGGTGTTCCAGTTTACAGAATCCAGTACAATCACAATGGACATGATGGAAGATCGAAAAATGAATAACGGGTTTACAAGAAGTAAACATCCAGGTAGTGATAGGGAGTTAGGAAATGGGGGAAGCGTAGATTAAGGGGATATTTCCGTCAGTAGTTAAGAGTGGGTGATAGAATTTAATTATTCATTTGCATCACACATCTGGCACATAGTAGACTATAGATGTGGGAGAACTTCATGGGCTCCATGATGTTGATGGGTTTTCTATTCTACCTAACACTTTTATTTTCATGTCTGGGGACAAATAGGTAATATAATAGGTTAATTGGTATAAATGGGATATTTATTTTTCATTAATCTTGGTTGGTATATGATCTTCCATCATAGTCCTGACTCTCTGGAACCCACCCCTGATTGATAAGATTAATATCTTTTTGTTATCAATTATTTTGGATAGTTTAGCAGTTAGGTTTTATAATAGGATAGCCAACTTTTATACATGCTTCAATTAATTTTTAACCACTTGTTCTAATTAATTATTTCAGATTATCATTAATAATTTAGTTGAACGGTCAACTGTTGTGATAATTTAATTTGGATTAAACTTTTAACCAGTTGTTATAATTAAGTTTGCCCTTTTAAAATAATTATTTTCAGATAATTAATTTATGATTTATTTAAATGGTTAAAAGTTGTAATTATTTTTTATTTCTGTACTTTTACTTGGTGATAGGACCAAGTATGATCATTGAAGCTATTGTGTGTGAAGGTTGACTAATATTTTATTTTAGCTAGGATAGCTATTATTAGGTAGCGTTTAGCTAGTGTTAGGAAAGTAGAATTAGGGCCTTGAAAGTATAATTTTTGGTTGGTTTTTTTTATACTTTGAGCAAGTCGGACTCATACTCCCATTTGCTAGACTTTCAGTGGGTCCTGGGTTCAATTCTACTCTTTTTTATTGCACCTATGTATTTGATAACTCCCAACATAGGTAGACAGTTATAATGTAGGAAGGTAACAGAATTTTGGAAGTGTTTCAAGACTTCCAAAATTTTTTTTTGGGGACGGGTGATGTAATGATATTACCTGCCCTCCTATAGAATAAAACCTCTTTTATCAAGATAGCTAATAGCTCTGGTCATTTTATTAAAATAACTAAACATAGCTTTTAAAATGAGAATCGAATTCGAATCAAATAAAAAGTATGGTGTTACGTTTGATTGATGTTTGTCAAGAGTTATAAAAATGGTGTGCTAAAGTAAACATTGTGAATCTAATTTTATCTCAATAAAATCAGTGATTGTTTGTGAATACATGTGTTATCATTGAGAAGATCTCCCTAGATCCCGTATAGAAATACCTCTTGCAGCTGCGAGTGTGCTTACAATACTATCATCTTCTACCCACATATATTTTTTATTACACTTGGTAAATGTTTCTTTCTGAGTATGAGTGAAAATATTATGGTAATTGTGATTAGGGATAAATGCGTTATGATAAAAAACAGTAGTTTCGGGTAAAGAACTTTAGGTGAGCCAATGTGGACCCGTCATCGTTTATAGAACTGCTTAAAATAAAATGTATTACTAACCAATTACGACTTGTTAACTGTACGCGCCTAACCACCCAGTTCAACTATTCCACAGCTCATTATTTATTGAACTGCCCGTTTACATTATTTTATGACGCATTTTCTTTAGTTTACTGCTAAGTTTTTACTGCTAAACTAGTTTCTAGTCGCGCTTTTTATTTTTTTACCTACCGTAACACAAATATTGAACAGCCGCTTTAATTCTATGCCATATTAAAATTGGTTGAGTTAGTATTGCACGTAATCATCACATATGTACCTATTTAAAATAGCGCCATCTATCTCTTCCCAATACAATTATCACAATCCCAATTCAATACATGAAAAGTATAAAATCACCGATCCAGATAGATTTATGTTTGTAAATCCTTCGTATATAAAATGTATATGTGCAAAGTCGTTGGGCCATAAACGGAGCTTTTCGGATATATAGGGCGTAAGTCACCGTTTGCGCGGATAACGCCGGATGTACGAATATTACGGGTATCGGACTAGTGCGGATTTGTACGGCAGTTGTCGGACTTTGAACTGTGTTTTGTGTGTTATGTTGGGTTCTGCGCTATAACGCTTTCTTAGACACAGCTTTTATTGCGTTTTAGGATTCCGTACGTTCAAATGAAAAAGCGTTACCGTTATAAGATTGCTCGTGTATTTCTTTCTGTCCGTATTGAGTAGAAATAATAATATCCTGGGACATTATTCACACACGACCATCTGATCCCAAACTAGGCAGAGCTTGTACTATGGAAACTAGATAACTGATATACTAAATATATTACTTTTCTTTTGTAAATACATACTTATATAGATAACGCACGGTGGTAGATGACCATTCCAGGTGATAAGGATGAAATTTCTACTACGGTAGGTATAAGCTCGATCAATTCCTCTGAACACACTGATAAATGCAGTAAAGGACACTTAAAGACGCCGCGTCTCTCCGCAGGGCAAGAGGATCAAGCCAAATAGTGGGATGGATTAGGCAGCCTATTACTGTCTCACTGCAGGGCAAAGGCCTCCTCTCATAATAAGAGGGCATAAGTCAAAGTCAAAATTTATTTATTCCGTAAAATTTTGAATTTTATGTGGAACGTCACGGACGTAACGAACGTTTTTTTCCCTATCGTGCAGTGCATGACGTGGCAGCTACTGAGAAACACTGCTAGAAAACTCAGTAGGAATCCTTTTTAAAATAAAATATCATCATCATATCAGCCGAAAGACGTCCACTGCTGGACAAAGGCTTCCCCCAAAGATCTCCACAATTGCCGGTCTTGCACTATACGCATCCAGCGATTTCCAGCGACCCGCACAAGATCATCGGTCCATCTTGTAGGGGGCCTGCAAAAACGCCACGCTTAAATAAAATATACTTAAGATTAATTACAATCATGTGTGTTCACTCAGGACAACTCAATCCCAAGCACTTTTATCACTTAAATAATCAGAAATTTTGTAATATGCATACAGTATTGTAGTATGCTACACAATTTGGCTTTAATAATTCTTTTAAACTTATTCGTAGACAATTCTCTAATATCATTGGGAAGTTTGTTATAGAATCTTAAACATTGCCCCATAAAAGAGTTACTAATTTTGTGGAGACGGGTAGTGTGCAATATGAGATTATTCTTATATCTAGTATTTACATTATGTGTATCGCTCCTTTTACAAAAGGAATCGATATTTTTATGCACCTATTATAGTAGGTTTTCATATATATACTGAGATGGTACAGTTATAATGTTAACCTCTTTGAACTTTTCTCAGAGACACTCTCGGGCCAAGATTATAGATAGCATATACCATAGACGCTGGCCTGGTGTGCAAAGGCAGAGTTCACATTCTGGAGCACTCTCAAGTCGTCCGGTTTCCTCGCAATATTTTCCTTCATTGTCTTAACTACGAGATGATTAATTATTAATACGCACATGAATTCGAAAAAAAACCGGCCAATTGCCTTGGACTCGCCCATGAAGGGTTCCATGGCAGCAAGTATTTCAGTTGATTAAATGAAAGCAAATTGCGGTTTACGATTTATGACGTATTAAAAAAACTACTTGCTAGATCTCGTTTAAACAAATTTTCGTTGTTAGTTTGCATGGTAATGTACATCATATATATTTTTTTAGTTTTATCATTCTCTTATTTTAAAAGTTACAGGGGGAGGACACTCATTTTATCACTTTGAAAGTGTCTCTCGCGCAAATTATTCAGTTTAGAAAAAAAATATATGAGACACCTCAATATCATTTTTGAAGACCTATCCATAGACACGCCTCATATATGGACACGATGTAAAAAAAAAATTGAGTTTCAGTTCTATGTATGGGGACCACCCAAAATTATTGCTCTTTTTCTATTTTGGTATAAAAATCTTAATGCGGTTCACAGAATACATCTACTAACCAAGTTTCAACAGTACAGCTCTTATAGTTTCGGAAAAATAAATCTAATAGTTTCGGTCAGACAGACAGACATGACGAATCTATAAGGGTTCCGTTTTTTGCCATTTAGCTACGGAACCCTAAAAAGTCAGTGGCTTGGGTTTGAAAGCGAAACCACTGATTCCTCAGTCCAACTGTCTACCCTCTAGGCTACTCGTCATAATTACGGAGCCTATAATAGTACACTGAATGATTATTAACTTAACATTTAAACTGGCATAGTCCCAATAATAATTATGTCCTCCTAGCCAGTTTCAATAGAGATTAGCCATCTGCGCGGGACATATTAAAGTGCATAAAGTGTGTGCGGAAACACGGGAGCACTTTCTATTCCATCACTTTCATGTTCCAATGGGACGCATAGTGACACGACCGGAAAGAGGTCAGGTACAGGATCGACGGCTTTACGTGGGGCACGGGGGTATAATACCGCCAACTCCCAGACTTCGGGCTGATGTTGAGAATTTTTTCTTTTTACAGAAGTGTCCCAAAATCACTTTTGATCCGACCCGGGATTTGAACTCAGGACCTCGATCTGTGGGTGAACACGCTACCGCTAGACCAACGAGGCAGTGCCAATATTGTGCATACAAACATAATAATTCATCATACGGAATCTTCATTCATTTCACTATTCAATTCACAATTACTATCATTAGACTATTAATGTTATAATAATATTAATGGTCTAATGACAGTAATTGTAATGATAATAATTGTAATTCAGACAATATGTAGTAAATATATAGCTAAAATTTAAAATTTTGATAATTAAACCTACACATGATCCTTGGCAATCATTTAATTTAAGTTAGTTAAATATCGTTACTGTTATAAAATAAATCTTATTGTAAATTATTTCCTACAATCCGTGTAGTTACCTAAATATATATATGAACCTAGAAATAATTATAAATTAATTATATATTACTACGAACATGTTCTGACTATTTACAAGCGCTTTTATAAAGTCTACGTGAATAAAAACCTTTTTTATTTTTATTATTATTAATAATAATGTAAAATTGACATCATATTAATTGTAATTTATTTGACTATAAAAAAATGCCTTTTAAATGTGTACCCAAGCAACATTTGCACACCGAAATGGTATATATAATATAGCCAGGACATTAATATTAAACTAACACCACTATGTACTCATATTTCGCAAACAAATTATTTGATTTCGAATTTCATCAAGCGTGTTCAATACGCATTTGTCCGGTTTTTATTATGTGGCGAGTCTTTAAATATATAGAATAGTTATTATATTATAAACCGAACCATTGCGAAATGGCGTAATTCACTTCCGTTCAATACCAACTTCATTAAAGTGGAGTAATGCCCGTTGCCATGACGACGCGTTATTTGATCCGTACGTGATCGCAATGTTCCACCTCATTCGCGGCTTTGGCATTGTTCAGGAATTTTTACCAACAGGAATTCCTGTAAATGTGGTGGGAATTCTCATTTAATTCAAACGCACGCATTTCAACGTTTTCAATATCTTTCTGGCTGTGTGGTTATGGCACAGAAAGAATAAAAGGATCACCTCAAACCATCACGTGGTTGTCGTAAAAGTGACTAAGGGATACCTTAATATAGACAGAACCATTCAGACAATATGTAATGTATGTATGTATAAATTTAATTAATTATGTTTAAACATAAATGTAAATTTGCGCGGATGCACCCACCGTTTGTTCATCTTGCAAGAGGTTATTTTAATTGCTTGAGCGAAATGGAATTTTATTGTTTATTACCTCATAATTATTTTGATTAACTAGATGTCATCGGTTCTGTGCGTGCATTAGCCCACATACCAGCCAATCACAATGTAAAAACAAAAAACAATGTTAAAAAGAGATATAAAATATATCGAAAATTAAAAGCAAAAGAAGACGAAAAAAGCAAGCCCGGAGTTTCTTTGTGGCTTTCTTCTCCGGGTCGTCCACCTAGGTAGCTAGAGAAAGCCGCAGGCTAGCTAGGGTAGGATCCTCAGCGGCGAGGATCGCGTTGCCCCCTTAATACGTGATCGGTAATACCGTGCAAGTGATCTGACCCCCATTTCGAATTCCATCTTTTTACTTCAGCGGTCCCCTGAGCTGTGGTCCATAAGGGTGCCCTCAGGTATTAGTCGTTTAAATTAAGCTACTGGTTGAGAGCCTTTTGCGCTAGCCAACTGCTCGTTGTTTTCAATTCTTTAATTTGATATACTATTGCTAAATGTAATAATAATAGCTTAGTAACTTGCTATTTATTATTTGTTTAAGAATATTAAAAATACATGTGACGAATCAGACCGCACGGACGGACTAATTTAAAATATTTTGTTACTTTAATTACTGTTTTTAAACCGTGTTTATGTAATACATTGTGAGCTTGACAAGTACAAGTGCATGTGAATACCCAAGTGCTGAATAAATTTCATTACTTCATTACTTCATAATCTCTTTGACAATAACTTAATACAAGCTAGCTAAATATCATTGTATTATAAAATAAATTATATAAATGTTTTAATACAATCCGTGTAGGTACCTTAATATCTATGTCACTAGAAATAATATATATATATACTTAATTATATTACTACAAACATTTACAAGCGATTTTTTAAAGTCTACGTGAATAAAAACCTTTTCTATTTATTTTATATTATCACGTCAAAATACAAATGAATATGTAGTGTTAATTCCGCTAATGGTCAGTTTAATCATGTCGGGATGCAATTTGCACCGCCCTACCGCCCGCAAAATGTGCACAAGCAAGAAGGACAATATAAAAAAGCAAATTACATGCGCCAGTACGATACCCAACACGTGTTTCTGTCCTCCACGGACCATTCTCAACGGCTGCTAACGCGTCGAGTGCTCGGATGAGACTAACAATTAGCGGAATTAACACTACATATACATTTGTATTTTGATTGTTATGGATGTCGGCAAAGTAACGCCTGATTCCATTACTTGTAACATCATGTATTTATTTATTTCAACTTTGAATATTTGTGTGTCTATAAAAGCGTGTGTGTACAGAATCAGGCAAACCGGGGGTCTGACTGACTGTATACAGCTTAACGTATCTGTATGAAATTTTCTCCGATAGAGGTTCTGTAAATGTTTGTCCTAAGGGCATCATACATGAGGTAAAAGTTTGTGCGGAAGCTTGTCTTCTACAACGGGGAGCCCCGTCGGGCATACTTTAGACTTATAATTAAATGGGAGGCTCCTTAAATTCATGTTAATTTGCATGATTCTAAAACATGAAACAAACGAAATCAAAGTGTAACTTAAGCGTATATAATAATAATAATATTTCAGGAAAATGTCACACAGATCATCCTAGCCCCAAACTAAGCAAAGCTTGTACTATGGGTACCAGCCGACGATATACATCCTTATATAGATAGATAAATACTTAAATACATAGAAAACATCCATGACTCAGAAACAAATATTCGTGCTCATCACACAAATATTTGCACTTACCGGGATTCGAACCCAGGACCACCAGCTTCGTAGGCAGGAGCACTACCAATAAGCTACGGTGATCGTCGATCACCGTAGCTTAGTTGGTAGTGCGGAAATGATCCGAATATTTTTTTAAATTAAATTTTAGGATCCAGTACCCAAAGGAAGCTAACGAGAAAAAAGCCGCCGCTGTCTGTCTGTGTGCCTGTATGTTAGAGAGTGAGATACAGATACAGCATGTACCGTAAGACGTGGATAGGGAAAATGTTCATAGATTTTGTGTATCTATTACTTACTTACTTATTGTATGGGCAGTGGTTACCCTAGTGTCAGAGTTGTTCAAGCCGCCTAGTAGGCTTCCCACATGGCTTAACTGTTGCCTAATGGCCAACCGGGACCGACAGCTTAATTTTCCCTCCAAAGCACGGATATGCTCAGAAATTAAACCACTTTAGTCGCGAGCCGTTTAAAATCACCTAAGATTCGCAGATGACATAATATATTATAACAGCTAACCCAGATAGCCTTCAAAACATGCTCCAAGATTTGTCACATGAAAGCAACAGGGTGGGTCTAACAATAAACAAAACAAAGACCAAAATAACAACAAACAGAAGCCAAAAAAACATGACCATATATACCTGGGACAACTTATAGCCTTCAAAAACCAGATTGACTCTGAAATAGAGAGACGTGTAGCCAATGCATGGAAAAGATATTGGTCTCTCAAAGAAGTGCTATAAGATAAACAATATAATATTGCAACGAAAAGGAAAATTTACAACACATGTATATTACCAATTCTACAAATACAGAAAAACAAAACCAAAAACTGATAACATGTCAAAGAGGAGGAGAGGAGTATACTGGGTTACACAAAGAGAGACAGAGAGAGAGCCGTGGATATCAGACATATAAGAAAATTTAAGATGTTGTTAAAACAAAAAAAAACTGAAATGGAGGTGGATAGGCCACATGGTGAGAGAGAGAAATAATAAATGGACAAAAGATATAACAGAATGGACTCCCAGATTACAAACAAAGAGGAAGACAAAGAAAACGTTGATCTGGTGATATAAGAAAGATTGCAGGTCCACTATGGGAGAGAACAACTCAAGAGTGAGTAGACTGGAAAGCGCTGGAGGAGGCCTTCGTGTCGCAAAGACACGCCAACACCCAATAACTTATATATCATCATCATCATCATATCAGCTGAAAGACGTCCACTGCTGGACAAAGGCCTCCCCCAAAGATCTCCACAATTGCCGGTCTTGCGCTATTCGCATCCAGCTGTTTTCAGCGACCCGCACAAGATCATCAGTCCATCTTGTAGGGGCCCACGCTGCGTCTTCCGGTTCGTGGTCGCCACTCAAGAACCTTATATATACTCGTATTTAATTATATATACTCTGTAAGATTATAATTTATCCTCGTTAAATAAATAAATAAATAAAAAAGGTTTTTATTCACGTAGACTTTAAAAAAGCGCTTGTAAATAGTCAGAACATGTTTGTAGTAATATAGTTGTATACATTAGATATTATTTCTAGTTACATAGATATTTAGGTACATCTTGTATGAAAACATTTATAAAATTTATTTTATTACAGAAATGATATTTAGCTAGCTCGTATCAAGTTATTGTCAAGAGATTATGTTTAATTATCTAGTTTAAGTCATATATTTTTACTACATATTGTCAATGGTTCTGTCTATATTAAAGGTATTATTATTATGACGGACCTTGTGTTAATAACGACAGTCGCGCTTTAATGCTACCACCGGATCCAATGCGCCCCAACTGAGAAGACCCAGCGAAACAAACTCAGTGGGTTCATCTACTACCGGTTTCAACACGACCCAGTTGAGACGGTCCGGCGAAACATACTCAAGCGGGCATGAACACGGGATTTGGTCCAATTAGAGTAATTATTTAGTAGGCAAACACAATATATGCTCGATCGGTTGTCTGAATGCTTATCATTTTAGATTATATTTAGGTTTACAAAAGAAAAACTTCGAAACAATAATATTATTCATTTTGAGACAGAGTCAATAATTTTAAATTAAGTATATGATAGCAATCATTTACAGATAGTTCACGTAACACATTTATATAAAACAATTGAACAAAGGATATCTATTTCATATTTTTCATTAAAAAGTTCTATGTCTAGAATTTTGCTAGAGAAGCGGTTTATATTTTGATGTGATAGAATTAGAAAGTTATCACACTTCTCTATTGTCATGCTTACATGTTTAAACTACTAACTAAATTGATTTTAATAACATTACTAAAAGATGGTATAAAAAGTGACTTCGTCATACTACTTATGACTGAGTTAATATGTGCCGCTACTAAAGTTGCAAGTATGTTCAAAAATTTTCTTGAGACAGTAACTGTACTCATGGTTACCCTACAAGAATCTATAAAACTATTTGTGTCCAAAAATATAAATTTATTACTATAATGGCTAACCAAAAACTGTAGGTGCATATTTAGCAGGTGGATATAATTATTTGTACTATCAGGCACATTGGACACATAGGGGAAGGCACACAATATTATCTTATTGCAGTCTAATTCTAACATCTTAGTGAAACTATCTGTAATGTCTTTTTTCTTTAAGTTCTTACAATTTCCTACCATTAGAGTTATACATGATTTGGCACTGTGTTTATTCTGAATTAATTTATCTATTATATCTTTATAATGTAATCCTGGCATACAATAGTTGACAAAGGAACAACTCAGCTTATTACAAAGCAAGGTACCAAGGCCCTTACCCATTTCATCGGAATACAGTATGGAGCTATGTTTAGTATTGTTATTTTGTGGAGATACTGGTGACTCTGATCCCAGCTGTGTGTATGACTCCACTACTGCACTACTGGTGTTAACCGGTTCCAATGTCCTATTGCTTTCAGGATTACACTTTCCAGCCAGCAATTGCATTTCATTTTTGTATGACTGGAAACTGTGATATGAGATTGCTAGGGACTTCTCAAGAGTTTTTATCTCAGAAAGCAAATACTGAGTATCTTTTTTCATAATATAAAGGCTTAATAAAAAAGTCGCGGGCCTAGTTGCTTAACCCGGCCGATCGCTTACAGACCGGTGAGTGCATCTATCTCAACATCAACAAATAATATAAATAAAATAATGTTAATAAAAATTATGTCACTCAATGGTACGCTACCATTCGTGTGCGAGTACGACTCGCACTCGGCCAGTTTTTATTTAATCATAACGGTTAGCCCATTCCATGGAAGTTAAAAAATTGGTGCAGATACTCTTCATTAATTTCATGAAATTGGCTTTAACTAAATAAATAAATACATCAATATCCTGGGACATTATTCACATACTGCCATTTGATCCCAAACTAAGATGACCATGTACTATGGAAACCAGAAACCATCTTATTGCACTAAACAAGAAATATTTACAGAAATGTACTTCATGTTAAACTATAATTATGTACACTCGTCGTCTTATTACTAAATAGCGTCTATTAAATTATTGATGGTGTCCATCTGTAAATATTACAAAAACATTTTAATATATAAAGTAGTCATGTCATACAGATATGTTCCTAACAAAATGAACACTAAAACTACCCTGCCATCCTTAACAATGACCGCTTAAAAAGTGCACTGCCAACCCTAAAACAATTACCGTACGCAGTGAAGCATGTAGGGCTGGCCCCCGCGATAACGCGGCTGGGCGCCTCCAATGTGTCGCGCGACACCCTTGTGACAACCCTGTATTTATGCGCTGTAATGTATATCCTGTTCTGTGGAACGTTAAATACTTTTGTGGAAGAATGTACTTATGGGAGGAAAGTGTTTTCGCGTAAAAACTGAAAAGAGAACAGTCTTTAAAGAAGATAGCACTTTGCAAAAGACTCCATTCCAGCAGATACAGATCAAAAAAAAACTTGAGAGGTGTCAAGGGACACCCGGATGGAACGAAGTTATTTCTTATTATTTACTATGTACAAAAAACCTGTATACACTCAACAAAAATAATCGTCGCGACACCACACTGTTCAATGCGAAATAGAAATGAAAATATCTAGCTTGCTTTCTATAAGAGAGAGAGAGAGAGGCAGACAGACAAACATGCGCACGCCGCACAGCTGCAAAAAGTGTCGTGACTACTTTTCGTAAGAATTTTTCCGTCTGGCCCCCTTTCACAACGCGCGATAATGAACTTCGTTCCAATACCTTAAAATGGTGAATAAATTATCTAACTCTCAAAACAGAAAATATTAATTCAGAAATTATGAGCATTATGAATATTGAGTTGTATTTTATTACTAATAATATTTTTTTGTTTGTTTGTTCACCAACAAAAAACACTTGTACTAAAAAAACCACTTTCATGCAATATAAAAATAATAGCGTAGCAATTACTTAAAGGTAAACATCGTAAATAAAAAATTAGTTAGTAAGCTAAAATAACATGTTTAGATAGTAAATATACATACCTACATATTAGTTATCTGGTACCAGATAGCCGTCTGTGAATAATGTCCCAGAATATTATTATATTTAAAATCCTTAAACCGGCGTATCCAATACCTTGGCTGGTATTCTTATATTGTAATAATAACTTCTTATACCTACAACATTCTTGTAAATAAATTATATTCTATCCTAAAGTATTCAGCCCCTTAAATGGAACTCAATTATCCTACTCGTAAGAACAACCACATCACACTCCGAACTCAAAAAAAATCACTTAATATCCATAACTGGGGTCCGGCATATAATTTGGTGATGTTCCGGTTGCCAAGATGGCGCGCAATTTCCTGCTCGACTTCAAGTGAGTGCGTTTGACAGCTAAGGGTTTGCGTACTGCGATGATAATTGCTCCTCTTTGCTCGCATATTCCATTTTTGTTAAGTGCGAGCGGGTTAGCATAGTACATTGTGGGGATAATTAATTACGGATTCTTTTTGGACGGAAAGTAATAAGAAAGATTGGTGATAGGCAGTCACTACCTCCCAGTAACATGCGCTTTTTGTAGTATGCAGGGCGGAAGGGACAGTATGAGGTGCTAATAACTTAACATAGGCATAGGCATAATAATAATAAGAGGCTTGCGTTAGGCAGTTGGGTCAAGAATCAGGTTCTGAATGCAGTACTTTTAGAGACTGCACGTATTGTACGAAAGTTTCTCTCTCTGGAGCCTTAACCATCGGTAGCTGCTCTTGCTGCCGATGGGGCCTCTATTTTTTACATTAAATTAAATAAAATAAATAAAAAAGGTTTTTATTCACGTAGACTTTAAAAAAGCGCTTGTAAATAGTCAGAACATGTGTGTAGTAATATAGTTGTATACATTATTATTTCTAGTAACATAGATATTTAGGTACACATTGAATAAAAACATTTATAAAATGTATTTTATTATAGCAATGATATTTAGCTAGCTCGTATCAAGTTATTGTCAAGAGATCATGTTTAATTATCTAGTTTAAGTCTAATATTTTTACTACATTTTTTCAATGGTTCTGTCTATATTAAGGTATTATTATTATGACGGACCTTGTGTATAATATGATATTTATAAATGTACTAGCTGTGCCCCGCGGTATTACCAGTGTAAATTTTATAAATTATAGCCTATGTGTAAATCCGGGGTGTCAGCTAACTCCATACCAAATTTTATTAAAATCACTCCAGCCGTTTGGACGTGTAGAAGTAACAAACATACACACTCACACACCCACAAACTTTCGCATTTGTAATATTAGTAGGATATTTTTCTAATCAGACTAATATTATAAACGAACGTCCATCCATACTTACAAAAGTATGGATGGACGTTTGTTACTCTTTCACGTAAAAACTACTGAATAGATTTTAATGAAACTTTACAATAATATAGCTTATACATCAGAATGACACTGTGATAATGTGCAATGAATGATATTGTGTAAATTGTCCAAAATATGACGATAAGTGTCAAGTAAATAGGAAAAAATCTACCATTTGCGAGCTATTCACATCCTCCTTTAATATTATAAATGCGAAAGTTTGTGAGTATAGATGTATGGATGGATGGTTCGTTACTATTTTACGCCAAAACTACTTTAACGCGGGTGAAACCGCAAAGCATAGCTAGTATATATATAAATAAAGTAAGTACTTCTCTTTTCCCAGCAATCAGCTTATAAAGCAACAAAATCCAACGCTTCATCTGTTAATAACTGTAATGTAAATTTTACTTTTCTTAAAACTGAATAAGGCAAGCGTGAAACTCTCACAAATCAAGTGCAAGCGCCATAGACAAAGTACATTGAATAAATAAAAGCAGCGATGTCTCAAATTGTATTATATCGTATTATGTGCTCCTTGATTGCGTAAATCACTGATCTTAAGGCAAGTCGGGAGTTAGCTAATTATGTTACTGCTACCGACTGCTGTGTTGCGTTTGAACGGATTTAAGTTCTTTCCTTGAGCTAAACATTTTCTTGCTGGTCTTAATTATACGTATTTTTATTTTACTTTACGTTAACAGTTAGCTTAGGAGGCTTTCACTACTTCGACAAGCAAGTAAGATCAGAAACTCACTACTCGGCTCAGGGAGGTTACTGACTGTCGCGAAGATGCATGAGAAGGTCGGACTTTTGGGACATATTGTGTAAGTGCCACTACGTTAGTACGTGAAGGCGTGATTCGCTAGTCCCGTTGTTGTTTGGGTGGGGGAATTTTATCGTTAAAAATATTCCCACGGCCATCTGATCCCAAACTAAGCAGAGCTTGTACTAAGGAAACCAGATAACTGATGTACTATATATACTACTTTTCTTTTGTAAATACATACTAATATTGATAATTACACCCAGACTCAGGCAGGACAAACAAACATGTTCATGCACACAAATATTTGTCCTGGTTGGGAATCTAACCCATGACCAGCGGCGTGAAAAGCAAGCATCTACCAACCACGCCGACTTTTGTTCAATTTTACCAGGTAACCCCAAAAGAATTCGCCAATGGAGTTACATCCATCATTTGGAGAAATATGCTATAATCGCCACGCTTGGCAAACGGGTCGGCGATCTCAGTATGATGGTCATAGTACACAAAGATATGCCGTTACTTCCCGTTCTCTGGGAGATATAATAATAAATAAATAAAAATAAAAATCGTTTATTTTCAGGCATCTACGGCCCATGGTATGTTAGTAATCATTACAAACTTAAAAAACTATGTTAGTATGTAACACTTAGATACACATAGGTACAAAATTAACAACACAAATGCACAGTAAAATAATAAACAGCCAAGATTAGAGGAAGATTTATCAAGTCCCATGTCTGACATGAAGCTTGATAAATCTATCCATTGTAGGCCCTTCAATCCTTTCTGCAAACACCTTCAGAATGTTATTGCTGTTTCCCCTCAATCTGCATATTACTGATGCTACTTTTTTGCGCTTGATCGCTAAATAATCGTCAGTGTAGCTTTTTGGGTATGATTAGCCCACAAACTGTTGGTGTTAAATATTTGACAGAACGCTTTAAAAAGTGATATGCCCTCGGGATGACCCCTAGTCTCCCCACGGGATAAGATGGTGATATTCATTGCAGTCAGCCACACAGCAAATTGCAATATAAAAAACACAATAACACTCAAAGCGTCGTATAGTTGTCTGTTGTCAAACAGCAAGTTAAGTCCCCAAATTGCCTCGCTACTCGCTTACCAACCCAATCCAAACAGAGCACAATACGACAAACCAAACAACTTACTCGACTAAAACTAACCTAATTCAAACGAAGCACAATACAGTAGATTTATTAGGGTTAATGAAAATGAAAACCGAAGCCGGCTTCAGTTGATTTAGTTACAATAAACATTGACTACCGCCTCGAATCAGCGCCAAGTGTTTTCAAAGGGATCAGTAAATTTTATTCGGCATCATATTGTTGTTGTTAATAGAATAAACAAAGATATAAAAGGAAAGTAATCTTCCATTTTGGATTTAAACTGTTTATGAGTAAATTATCCGGCAAAGCAATTGCACCGTCTAGTCTGCTGTTACGAGTGTACATGGGCGGCGGTCGTTACTTGCCATCCGGTGACCCACTTGCTCGTTTGTTTTGCTATTTAATACATAAAAAAAAATCAGAAATTTTGAACAAGAGCTGTATAAAGGAGAAGGGAATGACTCCATACATTCCTGGGCCCAGGTGTTAACTGAATCAAACTAGCCTTATTTGTGAGAGGATATAATAACAAAACCTCACTGAAATTTTGGTGAAATTTGCTTATCCAGGAATCAAGTTATATGAAGTATAGTAAAAGTGAGGTTAAATTATAACATTGTAGTTTTTTACAAAATATTTTTGAACGGCTTCGGTTGTGTTATGGTTTTATGCATGGAGAGTGTGATATGTCGAAGATTTTGCACGTTTGGATCCCCCGCGCCCCGGGCAGTCACTACGGTCGAAACCACAAATAAAACATGGAAAATACGTGTGCACTTAAAACGAAAGATAACGAACGAGTGACAGTCAAAAAGCATGTAAAGGCTGTCAGGCAGAGAAGTGTTTCCCGAAGAAAAATTAAAGATTCCACGAAAAACACTTGTCACTCGATTTTCAAACATATTCTGAAATTTTACCGATTTATTATTAATCGATTGCAGCAATTCATATTATCTTAAAACTTAGTTTAAGTTTTCTCGCTTCCTAGATAGAAACATGGTACCATATTTTGTGATTTCCTTTAGAAAAATATAACGGTTTTTTTTATCCACATTTCAACTAGTTAACTGCTGGGCCCAGAAGTTTCCTTCTCCTTTACGAACTATGATGTATCTGCCCGATGTATGTTAACTGTTTCGCCACCGCACCGTGGCGTTCTAACCCGAGTTTATACATTCTATACTCTATTTTAAATAATATAAATAAATATCTTTGGACAACTAACACACTGCCATCTGATCCCAGACTAGGTGAAGCCTGTACTATGGCAACCAGGCAGCTGATAAATACATATTATGGATAAATTACACCCCGACATCTGTGTCTGGGTATAAACAGCACTATTATTTGTTCTGACAAATAATAGTGTTCATTACACAAAGACTTGTCCCGAGTGGGAGTCAAACCCACGACCTCCGGCTTTACCACATACTCTCAAAACAATTACGCATATTGTAAATTCTTCGATTACATCTGCTACATTTCCAGACATCTGGAAAGTAGCTACTGTTAGGCTGTTACCGAAAAAACCTAATCCTCGTGACGTAAAAGAGCTTCGGCCTATCAGTATCCTCCCTTGTCTCTCGAAGGTTATAGAAAAGGTAGTGTGTCAGCAGCTCACATCGTTTCTGGAAAAGAGCAACATTTTACCGACACTTCAGTCAGGATTCCGAAAGAAGCGAGGTACTGCCACAGCGCTTATCGATGTTACTGATAATATATTGACAGCTCAGGATGAAGGTCTATGTACAGTACTGGCTTTGCAGTTGGTATCACTAACTACTATATCAACAGGCCACTTTAATAACATTAATTAATGAAGAAAAAGTCTTCATTAATTAATGTTATTAAAGTGGCCAAAATGTAATGATAAGGCGATTAAAATAATTGAAATACAACGACCAGGCTAGTAAGTTTAAAGAGACAAGATGAAGAAAAGCAACAAAAAGAAAATTCGAAACTAAACTGTATCGTAAACACATAAGGGAAATAATAATAATATATAATAATATCTGGGGACAATGTCACACAGATCATCCTAGCCCCAAACTAAGCTAAGCTTGTACTATGGGTACCAGGCGACGATATACATACTTATATAGACAGATAAATACATATATACATAGAAAACATCCATGACTCGGAAACAAATATTCGTGCACCAGCTTCGTAGGCAGGAGCACTACCAACTAGGCTATGGTGACCGTCAAATTTCTCTCCACTACTTAGGAGGAGATAAGTGCCCAGCAGTGGGACATTTATGGGTTGTAAAAAGAACCAGGGTACTATGATACGCGCATAGAGATTTTCATTCCAACAAATAACTATATAGATCGTCAAATTCAGCCAGTGTTTTCTCACCGCAAGGTTACAGATTACGTATTAATATAATTTCTCTTTATCCATAATATAAAGCACTTGATCATTTCCCTCGTCCATCTACGATGACGTTGAAACTCACTCGAGCACTGAACCAACGACCCATATCGCCCACTTGATTAATTACTACTAAGATTAATCAGTAATGACTTAACATCAATTTACTATTATGGGGTCAGGAGTGAGACTCATAGGGATAATTTAATATCAGATGACAAGGACAGTATTACCAAAGAAACTTATATTGCTCTACTAGCTATGCCCCGCGGTTTCACCCACGTTAAAGTAGTTTTGGCGTAAAAGAATAACAAACATACATGCATACATATACTCACAAGTTTTCTCATTTATAATGTTAGTAGGATATGTACCTCTAGCGGTTTTGGCAGTGCACGCCGGAATAGCTCGCAGATGGGAGATTTTTTCCTACTTACTTGACACTTATCTTCATATTTTGGACAATTCACACAATATCTTTATAAATTGTAGCCTATGTGTTATTCTGATGTATAAACTTGTTACTCTTTCACGTAAAATCCAATTAGTAGTTTTTACGTGAAAGAGTAACAAACATCCATCAATCCTTCCATACTTACAAACTTTCGCGTTTATAATATAATAATAATAATGTATTTATTTATCTCTTTCACAAAGGTTTGGTGTACATACAAGTATTATGTAAAGAAATACAGAGCTAGAAATCAGAAACTATCATACCTTTGTGAGAGACTGGCGTCTATAGTAGGTAAGACCTGAGTTACAGATCACCAGGCTCCCACCTCTGGGTCACATCTTGGTGATAATTACAAATTATTGAAAATACTATGTACTAAATCTAAATATACTATATATACGTAACTTTATGAAATAATGAATATAGTAAAAATGAAACTTACTAATTACAATGTTTGTGTAATGTGAGGGTGTGTGTGTGTTTGTGAGTGTGTGCAAGTGAGAATTTGTGAGTGTGTGTTTGTTTGACCGTTTTGCTTACTTATTATGTGCTATATTAGTAGCTTCGTTGATCTAGCGTAGCGGTAGTCAATTTAACTGTAGCACTGAGGTTCTGGGTTGAAAAACCCGGTTCGGGGTAGAAGCAGTTTTTGCCATTGCTCTGAAAAAATCATACTCAGTAGCTGTGGAGTAGTGAGTTGGTGCTGGGCTCCAAACCTCCATAATAATATAATGTGCAAGTGTGGTGTAGTGTACAATTTTCCCTCGCTTCTATAATCTTTTGAAACAAACTTTCTAACACGATCAGAGGAGCTCAGGTGCAGGAACGACGGCTGTACGTGGTCTCCAAGGCACGGTGGTTTGGAGCCCACCGCCAACCCACTACTCCACAGCTACTGAATATGTTTATGATGATATGCTATTTATGATCCGCGCAAGTTATTCTCCATTGAGACTGGCCATTGTGGTGGCAATTAACATGATATTACTATTATAACCAAGGAAGAAGTTTTCTCTGGATAAAAGGTACCCCATGGTTTTTTCCTTACCACTTACAACGCTTTTCTCTGGAGCTAAGTGAAATTTATTTTTTCAAAAATACTTTGTACCTTCTTTCAAAATTCGTTGCGGGATCCAAGACAGTTGAAGCGATTCCCCGGGACATGCCTGAGCCTCATCGCTCAGTGTCATTTCATTGTGAGCCACTGTTGATCCTGGCTTACAGGAGTTGCAGTGGTGGGTAAGATGAACAGACTAGGCCCATGAAAAAAATATGTGCAAGCACATCTCTCTTGCCCCTACAGTAATATACGAAACGTAACTCTTTATATCTTCACTAACTTACATTTCCCTCTCAACTTCCGTTCGCTTCACCAGATCACACAATTCGTAACGCTCTCGTCACGCATTCGCTAGCTTACTCCCCAAGTCAAGTAATTTTACTTTAAACATATTAAATCTACACATAAAAATATCGATGAGAGCATCTGGTGCTCATAAACAGACATATGCTCCCACCGGTCAGTAAGTGATTGGCGAGGTTAAGCAACTAGGATCACGGTCAGTCCGTAGTTGGGTGACCGCCAAAGTGGTTTACTTTCTGAGCATATCCGTGCTTCAGAGGGAACGTTAAGCTGTCGGTTGTAGCCATGCGAAAACAGTCGCAAAGCCATGTCAGGGTCCTCCTGGACGGCTTGAATAACTCTGTTACCAGGGTAAGTAAGTAAGATAAATATACTGTTCACCATTTTACAATTTATCATATTATTATCTACTATCCCAATATCTTTTATCTATACATATAATAAAATCGTAGGAAAGTCAAAACTGTAACTGTCAAAATTGAATATTATTTAAGAAGGATACTTGGGGCGTGATCTACAATCGACATCGAAGCCAAAAATATAGTTTTTAGAATTTTTGTCTGTGTGTCTGTTTGTCTGTATGTATGTCCGGGCTAAACTCAAAAACTACAGCATAGATTTACTTCAAATTTTGCATGAATATTACTAAGAGGTCGGGTCAACATATAGGCTAAATATTATTACGCTATCACCTACGGTAGAGGACCTGTGATAATTTATAAAATTTAACGCGGGTAAAACCACGGGGCACAGCTAGTAACAAATAAATCTATTTAGGCAAGTTTATCTTATCTTTGAAATACAGTACCTATGTTTTCAAAGGTTTCTGCAAACACCTTTGAAGTACGGAACGGACATTAAATTTCTTTTCCGTTTCCGTAACCTAGGATACATCAAATCATTCCAAGTTTTCTCGTACCCCATTAGCAACCTCAGTAACTCAGAAAAAGCTTGCAAGTAAAAAGACGGAGAAACAAAAAGTACATTTGTGTAGTTGCGATATTTCAGGCGCCATTATCTGTTCACTCATTTCCCCTTACTTCACTATTATTAGGAAAATTCTAACTTATTGCTCTAGTAGTGCTGCTCTCAAGATGTCGTGGTTTGTGGTACAAGTTATGGAAGTAAAACACATTTTTTTTTAATATGCCGATTGCTTTTTGCATGTTCGCGTTATCGAAGAAGTCCTCGTTAAGGAAAATAATAATATCCTGGGGCATTATTTATAATAATATAAATAATAATAAATTTATTCAAAAATGTGTACAAAATTTATATCTTATATTTATATTAAAAATAATTAATACTAAGCTATAGACAGTTTGTGCCTGTACTAGGTTATTTACACACGGCCAACTGATCCCAAACTGAACAGAGCTTGTACTATGGAAACCAGATACATATACTACTTTTCTTTGGTATTATTACACCCAAGCTAGGACAAACAAACATGTTCATGCAAACAAATACCTGTCCTGGGAGGGAATCGAACCCACGAACTCCGGCGTGAAAAGCAAGCATTTATTAACTACGTCAACCGGCCCGTCAAATGCGTTTTGTAATATTTATTTATTAAATGTTAACATTACTTACACGCCTTAGAATATTACATATTGCTTAGTTAAACTATGGCGTCTGCCTTTCGTTGGCATCATTGGAGCAGAATGGTTATAAGACCTCACAATTTGGTCTTAGAGAATAAAAATAATAACTGGTTATTAACAAATTATGACTTACAAAACAAGAAATAGACGTAAACTTACCTGAGATCTGAGTTGTCTTCTATCCTTACGCGATTTAACTAAATATTGTGCATTTTATTATTGATGTGAAACATCTATAGCCGCACGTAAAACAGATTTCTGGCGTGGCGACGCATACCGTGACGCATGCGCAATCGACTTTTTATTTTATCATTATGACATATTTAGTTCCTATCACAATATGTTCTTTTCTGCATATTACTTTTACAAAATAATGTCGATGTTTCACATCTGCCAGGCGTCCCGTGACGGCTCACATTTTTTTTACCCTTCAACTCGCTAAAAGCTCCGCGACCATCTCCGCTGGCGCTTGTCCCCTGCCCCACACAGCGCTAAGCGTAATGCATCGTGAAAGGGTCGCGCGCGTGCTGTCTCCGCAAATCCACCGGTTGTGAAATGATCACTACCTATATAATATAACCGCTATTATTTTATTCTTCGCCTTTGATTTTAGTCACAATACGAATATTATTTTTGTAGCGTATTTTAGTAGCGTTAGTTCGAAATTGTAAGACTGATGTGACTACTGTTTTAATTAATAATAGTTACTTTGAATACATGGGTGATTAAAACGAATAAGGTAGGCATCTTGCTACTACCTTACTGCCCTCATATTTCAATATTGTATTATTTTTAAGTTTTAGGCTTTTTATTCCATTTATCGTGCTTTTCAAAAAGGATATTTTAATGCTTTGATTATTTTAAAATCCAACTAATTGATCACCAAACGCGATTCAACTACTTTTCTTTGATAGAAAAAAAAAGCTAAAACAAAAGAATCTCAAAATTTACCGCCACATATCATCATGTCAACTGAAAGACCTCCACTGCTGGATATAAACCTCCCCCTAAAGATGTCTATAATTGCCAGTATTTTACTATCCGTATCCAGTGGTTTCCAAGCCCCAATGTATACCAGTAATAAGTAACATTCTTTGGTTTCCAATAAGGAATTAGATTCCAGGCAAACCTGAGGGTGCAAACTAGTCTGTAAATATAAACACCTGCCCACCCCCAACTAAAGGCGTGAGGCTATGTTAATATTATTATCGGGCACTCTTTCATCCGAATAAACATGGTAAACCGAGTACATTATGTATGAGACACTCACCCGATTGTGAATTAATATGGATGGGGTTAGCCGTGAAGCAAAAGTAGCAATGTATTCTGATCGGAACAGGGAATACGAATTACTAAGAACTACTGTCGACGGGCTATCGGCCTTTTACACGTGGGAAAGGGTATTTGATGTGGTCTATTGTGTTTTAACCCTTATATCGCGACTATCGACTTGTAAAATAGTGATGTGGTCATTTTTGAGTGGCTGCCGCTGCTGAAATTCTGCCACGGAAATTATTATGGCTGCCTTGTTGGTCTATTGGGATTATATTGTAATGCCGTATCTATTTATATATGTGTATTGGTATTATCTATATATATTTATATATGTGTGATTTTTTTTTAATAAAAAAGTTTTATTCACGTAGACTTTAAAAAATCGTTTGTAAATAGTCAGAACATGTTTGTAGTAATACAGTTATTATTTCTAGTTACTTATTACAGATATTTAAGTACACGGAATGTTAAAACATTTATACTATTCACTTTATAATAGTAGTGATATTTAGCTAGCTTGTATTAAGTTATTGTCAAGGAGATTATGTTTAGGTTTACTTATTGAAATTTATATTTTACTACATATTGTCTGATAGTTCTGTCTATATTAAGGTATGAATTCAGTATTATTATTATAACGGACCTTGTGTTTAAAACGACGGTAGCGTCTGTATACATTATCATTGTTATGTATTGTTTATATACATAAGCCATCTTTTCTGAAATTAATTGGTAATTTAAATTCAAAATTATTTATACCGTTAAAATATTACGTTTGTGTGGAATCGTCACGTTTTTTTACCCTACCGTGCGGTGGATGACGTGGCAGCTACTGAGAAACACTACCAGAAACCTCAGTAGGAATCAATTTTTGAAATATTTAGTTCTTGACATAAAATTACATTTAATTAATATAAAAAAAAAATACATTTAAATTTGTTAATTTAGAGCCACTCAATCCTAAGCCGTTTTGTCACTTAAACAATTTGGCTTACTTTCTTAGTTATTTAAACTTATTCGTAAACATTTCTCTGGGAAATGTGCTACATTTGTAATAAACTGGATATTTGTTTGAAATTCGACCATTAAGGTTCTATTTAAGACAAATAATATTATCTTTTCTCAGTTATGACACTCGGTTCATCACCTCTTCTCAATTTGTCAGTATGTCTTTATTATTTACCCTTTACCCTTTATCATACGCCAAGTGTAAAAATGTCCTTTCTGAATAGCTCAAGATAAAATCTTACGATGATATCGAAAAAAATATTGTTAATTAAATGTAAAAAAGTACACAGAAGCTCGACTTCCACAAACATTGTCGTAGGACACACAATATATGCAATGCACAAACACACACACATATGTATTTCTGTATTACATTATATGTTATATTATATACTAAGTACTATAAAATACTAACGAATATTGTTCAATAAATCAATAACTAGCATAGGTATACATTCTTTATTATATAGTTTACCGTAAGTTTTTATTTTTAGTTTAGTTTCATATCTTTATATTATAAGCGGATAAATTTAATTTAATGTAATCTTGTTATAGAAGAGCGGAGCTTCCTAACACAAGCCAGTTTATTTGCTTAAAAGGTGGCTCCAAACGCTTGATACTGTAATAGACTAAGTTACTGAAATAAACTATTTGATTTGATTTGATTTGATGTCTAAAGCATATGTAATGTTTTTTATTCATAAAATAATTAACTTCTAATGTCCATTATATAAAATATTAGCTTTCTGCACTCCTTCTCCAAACGAACGTAAACTGTTACAAATTTCATACTCCTCCGTACGCGTAAAGGTATAACTACTAGACGGTCACCGTAGCCTAGTTGGTAGTGCTCCTGCCTACAAAGCTGGTGGTCCTGGGTTCGAATCCCGGTAAGTGCAAATATTTGTGTGATGAGTACGAATATTTGTTTCTGAGTCATGGATTTTTTCTATGTATATAAGTATTTATCTATCTATATAAGTATGTATATCGTCGCCTGGTCCCCATAGTACAAGCTTTGCTTAGTTCGGGGCTAGGACGATCTGTGTGACATTGTCCCTAGATATTAATATTATATTATTACTACGTAGGTACTATTAGTCATTGAGTATATTTCATCGCGCACAAAATTCATATTTCCAAACAAAAGACTATTCCTTCAGCATTTTCGATGAATTTTGCGCAATTTTAAATTCGGTTGATCCCCAATACGTAGGACGGCCATATCCGGCGCGCCACAATTTCCGGAACTCACATTATTAAGTTCCCTAAAGCATTTTATACTTTAACTAGTTATCGCCTTTAGTGTTGTCTGTGAGGGCATGGGAGTAAATATTTTTAACGCTCTTTACAAAAAGAGTTTGTTTGAGGAGAAAGTCTGAAAGCCTATATACCTAAGTACATCTATTTCCGTTTATCTGCTTATATCACTCTAAAACATTATTCTGATTTGAATGTATTAATGATAGTAATAATAATATATTGGGACAATGTCACACAGATCATCCTAGCCCCAAACTAAACCAAGCTTGTACTATGGGTACTAGGAGACGATATACATACTTATATAGATAGATAAATACTTATATACTCAAATATTCGTGCTCATCACACAAATATTTGCACTTACCGGGATTCGAACCCAGGACCACCAGCTTCGTAGGCAGGAGCACTACCAACTAGGCTACGATGACCGGATAAATTCATTGGACACAAATATTATTGAGTATTCTTTTCTATTCTACGACACGTATGGATGAACTCATTGAATTGAATAGGTTTACTTGTGATTTCACAGATTAATTTTAACAATGATGGTGTCGGTCCAGCTTGATCAACAAATCCCCGGTCGTATTGCCAATAATTGGTACCTAATTCGATGGCTGCCTGATTGACTGTTTTGGTAGTAAATTGAATTAAATTTGCGTTTAACTGCCAAACGGAATTCTAAATAGTTCACCACGCTCAATCAATTTGTATTTCTGTTTTGTTAATGTCTACTTTTCTATAATATATATTATATATATATCTGATCCTAAACCAAGCAGAGATTGTACTATGGAAACCAGATAACGTATATACTACATTTCTTTTATAATTACATACGTTTATAGATAATTACACACACTCAAGACAAACAAACAGCAACTTATAGATGACTGTGATAACGAGGCAAATCAGTCACGCGTTGCTGGTCCATTCTTTCCTCCAATGTACAGACGCCAGCACATCCACCTACCCCAATCTGTCAAATTTCCGGGAAGCTGGGAAATTTGACAGATTGGGGTAGAATGATGTGCTGGTGTCTGTACTATAGAAACCATTATAGGCCACGGTTTCAGTAAGTCTCAGAGTTGAGAAAGGCGCCCGGTAGACCTTGAAAGCACAAAACGATTGTTAATTATATTACGCGCCTGAAATATATTTTGTTTTAATATTCAATGTACAGTTTTGACTTTCCTACGATTTTATTATATGTATAGATTAATAGTTTAAGGCAGTATACGCTAAATAATCTCTATTATATATTTTCTTCAATATTTTGAAAACGAAATATAACCCATCCTCGATTATCTAACTTACTTAAAATGAATGAATTTGTTAAATCTATGAGTTGTCGAAGAGTATATTTATTTGCTGTGAAACTGTCGACATAGAATATCACCATCCCATCTTATCCTGTGGGGGGCGTAGAAGTCGTCCCGACAGAATATGAACGGACACCTGAGTACAATTTTTTTTTTTTGCATTTGAGGGCGACAAACGATCGTGTGGTTCACCAGATGGTAAGTGATCACCGCCGCCCATGTTCACTCGCAACACCAGAAAGCCGCAAGTGCGTTGCCGGCCTTTAAAAGAGTCAGCATACCAGTGTTACTCACCCTTCCCCCGCCCCGATGAGCTCTGGCGTCTTTACTCATAAATACAACATTAAGTTATTAGTAAGAAATGTCTTCTGTAATGTGGAGGTACTTCCCCAGTAAGGCTGCTCTTTGAGCGAATCAACGCTGTGCCCTACCTCTATGACTATTATACTGCGATCTCCAACCCAATTTTGGAAATCTTTTGGGGAGGCTTTTATCCCACAGTGGCTGACATGGCGATGATATTTATTACAAACAAAGTAACAAATACTTTGAAATCGAATATTTTCCATATATATTATTAGTTTAGGTAATACTACTCTTTTGTTAAAATAATAAATAAAATAAAACAAAAAAGGTTTTTATTCACGTAGACTTCAAAAAAGCGCTTGTAAATAGTCAGAACATATTCGTAGTAATATATAATTAATAAATTTATAATACCGAATTTATAATAATACCGAAGTTATAAACCCGAATTGTACCTATATACTATACGATTTTGTAAACATGTGTATTAGCTTGTCTGTCTGTATGTATAAATCCCGTGTTCGTGCCCGCTTGAGTATGTTTCGCCGGACCGTCTCAACTGGGTCGTGTTGGAACCGGTAGTAGATGAACCCACTGAGTTTGTTTTGCTGGGTCTTCTCAGTTGGGGCACATTGGATCCGGTGGTAGCATTAAAGCGCGACCGTCGTTATTTACACAAGGTCCGTAATAATAATAATACCTTAATATAGACAGAACCATTGACAATATTTAGTAAAAATATTAGACTTAAATTAGATAATAATGAAACATAATCTCTTGACAATAACTTGATACGAGCTAGCTAAATATCATTGCTATAATAAAATAAATTTTATAAATGTTTTCATACAATCAATACAAACTGTACCTAAATATCTATGTTACTAGGAATAATATCTAATGTATACAACTATATAACTACAAACATGTTCTGACTATTTACAAGCACTTTTTTAAAATCTGCGTGAATAAAAACCTTTTTATTTATTTTTATTTTATTTTATCATGTCTACAAAACTCGGATTCGTAAGTTATAAGCTCGGTCGCCCAGGTACTGATAATTGGAACTGGCAATGAGCACTGAACATCTCAACATCAAACCTGGTATAGAATACCAATCGCCCAATTGTTCACAAAACAATAGGCGCATTGACATCTAACCCTTCGCACAAAGGGGTTCCCAAATACCCCCGAATACCGGCAAGTAAGATTGATCTGGACCGTACGTCTTAATGAGTTCGCTTAGATATCTCATATTATGTGGGTGTTATAGCAATAATGGCTTCTGTTTCTGCTATTTGGTTGGGTATGTTTGTTTTAGTAATGTTTCTATGTCTTTGGAGAAGAGGCAGTTACAGTCACAGAGACAGTTACAGTTTGAAATTCAAATGCTACCGGGATTGTAGGGCTAAATGTTACCAAACTTTTAGGAGAGCTACAGAAGAATATCTTATTCTCAAGTACTCAATAGCCGCGCAACGGTTATGACGTAGCTGCTATGTTATAATACTATTTTTACACTGTGATTAATTATTTGATTAGTGATTATCATTTTATTAATTACTATAATAATTTTACATCTTAAAACTATTAATATCTAATCGATAGTAGACTTTCAAATGGTTGTCAGTGATAAAAATATAAATAGGGTAGGAGAATTATTAAAGAGGCTTAGTTTGCATTCGATCCGATGAATGCCCGCTCCGGACCTAAACCGGTAGCGAGGCCCGCGTCGCGCATTAACGTAGAGCGACAGTTGCACAAAATCCCCTAAAAATCATGATATCTTGCTCTCTCCACGACAGTATCCGCCCAGAGCCGAGGTTCGAGCCCCACAGGGGGCGCCCTCGGCGCGGGTACTTAGTTTGTAGTTGGAATTTTGCTAGGCGGTTAGAGCCCACGCTCACCCCTACTGTCCGGTGAAGCAGTAAAAGCCGAAAGGCTAACTGTACACGTCAGGTTAAAAAAAAAATTTTAAAAAAATTAATGAGGCATTCTTTGTACGATGGTAGATGAGAACGTTATTCTGTTCGATTAAATATTGTGTGTAAAAAAAACCACTGAGTTTTAATGTGCAGAACCTACGAGTGCGTAATAATCTTCACCTTGTAGTAGATAGATAAATAGATATGGCCTTTGCGTCTGTTACAGACAATTTACGGCGCAAATCAAATCAAATCAAATCAAATCATTCTTTATTTGCCATGAATGTAGGTAACAAAATAAAGGTGTTGCTGGCGTTAACAATTGGAATCCAATACATTCTACCATAACGGCATGCAAAATTACATAAACATAGTATATAAATCAGTAAAATTAAATGTCAAATTTGTCTGAGAGACATTTCTTTTGGTGGCTAAACAAACCGATGCGAGAGCGACATAGCCTGCCGCAGGCCTGATAAGAGAAGTTTGCGGTGGTTGGTGCCGAGCCGCTTTCATGTCACTTCTGTCTCTTGTCAGCAAGTACTCCGAACCAGGCTTCATCACAGATCTTATGACCCTCCACTACACGTTTGCGCCATTCAACTCTATTTTCAGCGAGCTTTTCCCACCTTGTAGTATAATAAATAGATAATAAAATAAAAAGCCTTATATTTCTCGTAAGTATGTTACAGAGTTTAGAAATTATGAAGTATAAAATGAATAAAAAATAATAAATTTTAGGTAAATATGGTTATAGTAAAACTAAAAAAAAAATCTTATGCAAGAACCCCTTAGGCGAAGGTGAAGGCCTCCTCTAAAGAATTCCAGGGGTCTCTATCTTGAGCTAGTTGCGGCCAGCAGGGGCCTGCTATTTTTGTTATCTCGTCTACCCATCTTGTGTGTGGTCTGCCTTTGAGACGCTTGCCGTATGGGCCCTTCCACTTTGTAACCCTGCTTACCTTACCTTGTAGTATACATTTCACATAATAGTATTATACTGGTAATGTTGTGGTGCTGGTGTGCACGATGTGACCTCGACAAATATTCAGTAATTATTATGGAGATAGGACACTAAGAAAACAAATACCATATGTACTAAATAGTTTGCCCGTGGAAATTAGACAAGAGCCAAATAGAATTAAATTTAAACTACTATTAAAGAAATATAACATGCATTTTACATAAATATAGATACTACAAGGAGACTCATCTGAGTCCACAGACAAACTGTTTAAAACAGTTTTGTGGGCCTATGTCTTAGCTTTAAGAATTATCTGTAGTTGTATAATAATAATAAACAAAAAAAAAAATGGATGTGCGATTATGTAACAAAACTGTTCTCTGACTCACTACATTCCGAATGCACGCTTATGCGACACTCTGGAGCTCGACATGACGCTGGTGCGACGAACAAAAGTGCGACCAGTAGTTCGATACAAACGACACCACCGCAAAGCCCGTCTGTCTGTATGTCTCCCTTCCTTACACACATCGAAGGGCAGAGTCTCCCGCTGCATCGTCCATTCTTACATCAGCCTCATGCAACGCAACAATTAAAACAATCGCGTGCAAAAAACGACTTCGCCATAAGTTTATGTTTCCGCCCGCCCGCTTTGCGCACCGCGCCGCCAAACGCCCCGAGTCTTCCTGAATGAGTCCTTACAGATGGTCCCATTATTTTTTTTAATTTTTTTTTCATGTACACACAGTAAGAGGTAAATAAAAGCAAGTATACAAAATGAAAGAGTACAAAGGCACTGCTTATTTCTAATGAAATCTCTTCCGACAGGCCCGCGAGGGGACATATAGTATGAAAGAGGAATTGTGTGTAGGTTAGTCTAAATATTTAATAAAAACTCATTAGTCAAAAGAATATAAATAAACTTACATACAAATACTTAAATAAACTTATAAAATACTTAAAATAACTTCCTACATCATTTTTTATAAAATAAAACTGTTAAGTTGTCACTCTCAGGTTGTGGTTGAAAGTCAGTTTTCCGCTGGTGCAGCTTTATGCAATGCCACGGTACCCAAACTGAACCGCAACCTATTTTTGTTCCGAATCGGCGCACTATGTAAGACGCGCTTATTATTGATGACATATACTTATAAGAATAGTCTTTTATAATAATATCTGGGGACAATGTGATACAGATCATCCTAGCCCCAAACTAAGCAAAGCTTGTACTATAGGTACCAGGCGACGATATACATACTTATATAGATAGATAAATACTTAAATACATAGAAAACATCCATGACTCAGAAACAAATATTCGTGCTCATCACACAAATATTTGCACTTACCGGGATTCGAACCCAGGGCCACCAGCTTCGTAGGCAGGATCACTACCAACTAGGCTACGGCGACCGTCATATTATATTTGTTAGTACAGTTTTAAGAAGTAGTTAATAAGTTCATCACAATTTGTTTAATACGCTATGTTTTAATATTTATAAGCGCCGATGTTCTGAGCAAAAATAAATAATATTTTCTTTCTTGTCGGTCGTATGTATTTTAAAACAGCTCATATGAACCATAACATAGGCATACAACTAATTCGACATCTAATTATTACGTCTTATGTATTTAAGTACTTCATCTATATATTATTTCCTCAACAAATATCCGCCAAAGGCATGAGTAGTGCCTCCAAGATATAATTAAACAGATTTAGCCAGTCATGTCAGAAATACAAGTCACTGCCGAGGCTCGTTGGTCGAGAACAAAGCTATCTCCAGATTAATGGAGGGTCTGTAATGAATACGGTCTACTTATTTGAAACAAATGCATGTAAAATATATACGTGTACCATCTTTAACATGAAACGGCTGCGAAATGGGAAAGGGATTTTCATTTGATTGTGTTTGATTTAATACATACTTATTTTGGCGGGTCAGTTGGCGCGCTTGGTAAATGCGTACTGTTAGAGTGTGCGACTCGGTAGTTTAAAAAATAACTACATAAGTGTTAGCACTTTTATTTTATTTTTAACACTACACTGTATTTAACTAATAGGAAACACTATTAATAACTTTGTTATTTGGACTTTTGCGCGATAGCCCTAGTGAAGGGCAGAGTGACGACCCGGAATATATTACTTCTAGTTTCCTTGCTGAAAGCCAGCCGGCAGATCTATGACCATCCTGTAGCTGGGCTGCAATTTCACCAGAGAATAATACACTGATGGAAATAGTAAATACGCGAGTTTATATACAGTATTTACTGCTGATTTGCTGGTTGGCATTTGCGTCAATCCGCGATTATTGCAACTCAGCAGTAAACAGCGGAAATAGGGAAGTAACAGTACCTTTCACGTCGCAGTGCGTGGGTTCGATTCCCATCCACGACAGACATTTGTGTACATGAACATGTCTGTTTGTCCTGTGTCTGGGTGTAATTATCTATATAAGTATGTATTTACAAAAAAATAAAAGTAGTATATCAGTTATCTGGTTTCATAGTACAAGCTCTGCTCAATTTGGGATCAGATGACCGTGTGTGAATAATGTCCCAGGATATTATTATGATGTACAAACAGACATCTACGCGGGTGCAAAAAAAATGGCATACTCATTGATTATTACTATAGACTTCTATTATTAAAAATATATATCCGCTTTCTAATGGACACTCTTTATGGAACCTCTGAAGCAAGTAAATAAATTATCCAGGACATATAACACAGCACCATCAAGCCCAAACTAAGTATAACTTGAACTTATCTGAGTTTCATCAACTGAAGTACAACAAAGACTCTATCTGGCCTAAGCTAAAGCCCTGAGTCGCTTTTTAGGCCTCGAAGGAGGTGCCGTTTGGGTGTAGTTTGTAATTTTATTGAAATTGCAAACTAAGTTAAAACGTGAATCAGTTAAAGGAATCTATTCTTACCGTAACATCATATTTAAAAAAGATATAAAAATATATAAAAAAGAAAAAAATATGTGACGAGCCTGGTGGCGCGGCGTATCTACGCTGCCTTTCACGCCGCAGGTCGTGGGTTCGATTCCCACCCGGGACAGATATTTGTGTGCATGAACATATCTGTTTGTCTTGAGTCTGGGTATAAATTATCTATATAAGTATGTATTTACAAAAAAAAAAATAGTGTATGTAATATACGAGTTATCTGGTTTCCATAGTACAGGCTCTGCTTAGTTTGGGATCAGATGGCCGTGAGTGAATAATGTCCCAGGATATTATATTATATATCTCCGCTTATCGTAACTATACGCCTACATTGCCACCACGGAACTCCTTAAAAACGCTGTTTGTTAATACACCTCCACCCTCTCAATTCAATCTGAATTCGTTTCCCCCATTTATCTACAAAACAAATGGTACTATTGCATCATGATTTCCATACATTGATAGCGTGACGGATGCGAGCGATCCGTCTGTCTGACTGATTTGGGTACTCCGTATTGAGAAGTGTGCAGGTGCCAGAGGTTTGTATAAATACATGTTTTTTCAAAGAAAACTTAGTCTAGATTGCTTTAGTTGGGAGGTGAATAAATTGTCTGTATTTCATACAAAGACGAAGAAGTTAGTCGAGTAAAATTCTGGCTCTTCAAAGATTCTATGTTGGTCCGTAAAAGCAAGACATGAAAGAAAATTCCTGTGTGGCTGATGGCATAGAATACCACCACCAGATTTCATCCCGTAGGGAGCGTAGTGAGAATCCTTTAAATATCTAGGGACAATGTCACACAGACCATCCTAGCCCCAAACTAAGCAAAGCTTGTACTATGGGTACCAGGCGACGATATACATACTTATAAAGATAGATAAATACTTAAATACATAGAAAACACCCATGACTCAGAAACAAATATTCGTGCTCATCACACAAATATTTGCACTTACCGGGATTCGAACCCAGGACCACCAGCTTCGTAGGCAGGAGCACTACCAACTAGGCTACGGTGACCGTCCTCCGTAGTCGTCGTAGTCGACTGGAGGCAATATCTACTAGAGAACCGGCAGCAGAGTCCTTCTCTATGTGGTTTGAACACCATACTGCGATCGTCAACCCGTCTGCCAAGCGTGGCAATTATGGATATGATTTAGTTCTAAAATTTTGAAAACAAGAATCAACTTTATATGTAATTTTTTTGAAAGAGGTAGAGTATACTTTAACTCTAACCTTTGTTAGCTTTAAGAGTAAAACTTAATTATTAAAAAGTTTTTGTGTTACTATAATACTATATAATATAAATATCTATTATATAATATAATACGTAATAGAAACTAAGATACCCACAATATCCCTATTTATTTATAATTTATGCTGATTTAATATCAATACCGCCATTGTTATTTTCAATTTAGGTCTAATATAAGGTATAATTATTATTATCTTCCGCGAAAAAGCTATAATTTTTCGCGGAAGATAATAATAATTATACCTAAAGCAGATATAAAATGTAATTTTTTGGTGTTAACATATTTGGACGTTTGTCACTCAATCGCACAAAATTTGATGAACGGATAGAAATGAAAATTGTCTCACAGTACATATATGAATGAATGAATGAAAAAATGAATGTTAATCCATGTAATAATAATTATAATTGTTTTTTTATTATATTAACATAAGATATTATTTATCCTGGAAATCATTGAGGTTGCTGTGTTATTCATAATCGACAAGATTATCAGTTGACTAACTTCTAAAGTCAACGCGAATGTGGTCGCGGGCCGCGGCTAGTAAGTTTTTTCTAGTAATTAACCCAATATTCAACAAAGTATTAAATAGCCATACGGTTATACACAGGAAATAAACTATTAGTCCCAATTTAAAACAACCCTACCCCCTTGAAGAACCCTAGGACTAGGGTCCTTTACTGGGGTTTGAATAAAACCAAAAAGATCAGTGAATACGGGAGTGGAACCAACACCCCGTCTGATTTATTTCAATTACCAAAGTTACAGTGCTTATAACTACTGATCACATTGGTTTGGATAACAAGAATTCGCTCATACTGTTTCACCACATATCTTATCGACGGGTGATCTTGTTAACAAAAATATTTATGTTACTACAGGGACTACTATCTCCGGCGGAAAATCTCTATAGTGACTTTTAAAAATTAATTAATGCCATCTAGTGACAAAATGTATGAAACAATTTTTCTTCGACTTAAACTGTCACTAAATGGTTAGACAATTATCGACAAGATTATCAGTCGAGTAACTTCTAAAGTCAACGTGAATGTGGTCGCGGGCCGCGGCTAGTAAGTTTTTTCTAGTAATTATCCCAATATTCAACAATGAAAGAAATAGCCATACGGTTATACACAGGAAATAAACTATTAGTCCCAATTTAAAACAGCTTTATCTCAGCATCTAGTTTCGCACTGAGCGTGTTGGATCTCGATATCCGCCTATATCCGACAAATAAATAATGTTCGGTCGTATATCCGCCGCGCAGCTTATTTCCGTTGCGGCTGGTGCTTAGTGCCTATGGCAATTTATTCGGTGTTGTGATATTTACTCAAACTTCAATGCAATATCGTTCAATAGATTGGTATAGTGGTGACGCTGACTGCTAAGACTGAGGATGTGGGTTCGATCCCACCCAGGAGAAATCTTTGTATGATGAACACGATTTGTTTTGTATCTGAGTGTAACATATAATAAAATCGTAGGAAAGTCAAAACTGTACATTGAATATTTTTTTTAAAGGATACTTGGGGTGTGATCTACAATCGATATCGAAGCCAAAAATATCGTTTTTAGAAATTGTGTCTGTTTGTCTGTATGTATGTCCGGGCTAAACTCAAAAAGTACTGCAGTACTGGATTTACTTAAAATTTTGCATGAATATTATTACTAAGAGGTCGGGTCAACATATAGGCTACATATTATCACGCTATCACCTACGGGGGAGGAGCTGTGGTAATTTATAAAGTTTAACGCGGGTAAAACCGCGGGGCACAGCTAGTTTATCGATAAAATAGGAATATAGAAGTATGTGTACCAGTTATCTGGTTGCCATAGTACAGTCTCTGCCTAGTTTGGGATCAGATGGCAGTGTGTTAGTTGTCCAAGATATATTTATTTACTAGCTGTGCCCCGCGGTTTTACCCGCGTTATACTTTATAAATTATCACAGCTCCTCCCCCGTAGGTGATAGCGTGATAATTTATGTAGCCTATATGTTGACCCGACCTCTTAGTAATATTCATGCAAAATTTCAAGTAAATCCATGCAGTACTTTTTGAGTTTATCCCAGACATACATACAGACAAACAGACAAAAATTGTAAAAACTATATTTTTGGCTTTGATATCGATTATAGATCACGAACCAAGTATCCTTTTTAAAAAATATTCAATGTACAGTTTTGACTTTCCTACGATTTTATTATATGTATAGATTCGGGGTCTGGGTATAATTTATCCGTAGTTTTGATATATTTAGTGATTTTTTTGTCTCATTTTTAGTGCATTCTCAGTATCTCATCTTAATAACTCTGTCTTACACAAATCTTAATACTTATATTCGTCGGCGTCTTCATATATTTGAAAGCTTATTACATGTTGTTCCTGGTTGTAGCCATTATATAATAATTATTAATCATCACAGAAAACTGGGAAGCTTGAACAAGACCCACGCTAGGATTATTACCTCTTATACAAATAAAAGCATTGGGGCTTTAACTAACTACTAGCTTTAAGTAACTCTTTTATGGGACAACACTGAATACGATTCTATAACAAACTTCCCAATGATATTAGAGAATTTTCTACGAATAAGTTTAAAAGAATTATTAAAGCCAAATTGTGTAGCAGGGCATATTACAAAATTTCTGATTATTTAAGTGATAAAAGTGCTTGGGATTGAGTTGTACTGAGTCAACACACATGATTGTAATTAATCTTTAGTATATTTTATTTTAAAAAAGGATTCCTACTGAGTTTTCTGGCAGTGTTTCTCAGTAGCTGCCACGTCATGCACTGCACGGTAGGGTAAAAAAATATGACGATTCCACATAAATGTGACGAAATAAATGATTTTTGACTATGACTAAATAATGCAGGTTCCTATCCTACTGGTGGTTCAAGTTTATTATGCTCCACATTGCATGAACTGAATTAAACTCGTAAAATCATAGTTCTAAACTTTATGATTGTAACATATTTTGTTCGTTCAAAAGCTTAATGCTTTGTCAACGTCGACGTCACAGACAATATTACTCAGTAAGTAAGTTAACTCTGCACCCATATTAATTTAATACTCATTCTTCTATGTATTATCTGTGAAGTGAGTGCCCTAAAGTCACATGTGTATGCTGTCACACACAGGCTCTGTACGCTTTGTCTGAATCCCAACTTTAACGTAACCATTGTCTGTGACATCATTATTGTAGTATAGTTCTGATTAGCCTTTTGAGGCTTCTGGCGGTTCTGTTGGCCTAGTGACAATATTATAACATTGTTACATACAACTGTGAAAGTTATAATTTTGTCATAAGATTTAATAATTTGTGTCCAGAATGATCGAGAATAGAAACTATTTTTGAAATATATATATGTACTAGCTGTGCCCCGCGGTTTTACCCGCGTTAAACTTCATAAATTATCACAGCTCCTCCCCCGTAGGTGATAGCGTAATAATATGTAGCCTATATGTTGACCCGACCTCTTAGTAGTATTCATGAAAAATTTGAATTAAATCGGTTTAGCCCGGACATACATACAGATAAACCGACACACAGACAAAAATTCATAAAACTATATTTTTGGCTTCAATATCGATTGCAGATCACACCCCAAGTATCCTTTTAAAAAAATATTCAATGTACAGTTTTGACTTTCCTACGATTTTATTATATGTATAGATAATATAATTTATCAGTGCTTTTTAAAGTCTATGAACCGTTTTTATTATTTTTAAATTTTTATAGCATTATTCGCAATGAAAAGTATGAATCTAATCTCATAAATGGGAAATCCTAAATTTCATTCGCCGACGGGTCTCGAACCAACCTGGGGTAAGCGCTTTGCGTTAAGCTACGAACAAAACATACTGGCAGATCACATTTAGGATCCCATGCTAGCGTCCTTCCGGAGGATATGGGTGTTATCCGCCGGCTTTTTATCTAGAAACTTGGCTGACTGATTTAGAGATTAGATTTACGCTTTTATTTATTTTGAAATTTTTATACGTTGGTGACGTTGAAGCTTGCTTAAGTGCTACAAATTATTTCAATACAGAACAGTATTTCTTAAAGTACTCGTTTTAAATGAACGGGTCAACATATAGGCTACATATTATCACGCTATCACCTACGGGGGAGGGGCTGTGATAATTTATAAAGTTTAACGCGGTTAAAACCGCGGGGCACAGCTAGTAAATTATAATAGTCATTAATTACAAGTTGATTGTAAGTGTAATTAATTTGTGATTCTTTCTAATCATCATGAACATTTTCGTCTCGATAACGTTCGACGAACATAGACAACTAGGTACACGGTCTTTTTCCACATGGGTGACCGCTAACCTGGTTTATGACGGTCACCGTAGCCTAGTTGGTAGTGCTCCTGCCTACGAAGCTGGTGGTCCTGGGTTCGAATCCCGGTAAGTGCAAATATTTGTGTGATGAGCATGAATATTGGTTTCTGAGTCATGGATGTTTTCTATGTATTTAAGTATTTATCTATCTATATAAGTATGTATATCGTCGACTGGTACCCATAGTACAAGCTTTGCTTAGTTTGGGGTTAGGATGATCTGTGTGACATTGTTCCTAGATATTAATTTCTGAGCATCTCCGTTCTACGGAGGGTAAATCAAACTGTTGGTATAATCTTAGCAGCAGTTTTATTTATCACAAGCTGTGCCCCGTGGTTTTACCCGCGTTAAATTTTATAAATTATCACAGCTCCTCCCCCGTAGGTGATAGCGTGATAATCTGTAGCGTATATGTTGAACCGACCTCAGATCTTTGGCATATTCATGCCAAATTTGAAGTAAATCCACGCGGTACTTTTGAGATTAGCCCGGACATACGTACAGACACACAGATAAAAATTCTAAAAACTATATTTTTGGCTGCGATATCAATTGTAGATTACGCCCAAAGAATCCTTTTTAAAGAAATTTTCAATGTACAGTTTTGACTTTTCTACGATTTTATTATATGTATAGATATCACTTTACTTTACAATAAACCTTAAAAGTATTAGCATCTATTCTAATACCTCTCTATACATAGACGATAGTTACATGAAAGTATTCACTGCAATTCTTTGTTCATTGCTCTCTTATCTTGCTAGCACTTAAGTTAGACAATGCAAACGGAGGCCAGACAGCTTAGATTGACACACGGATCGAATGTTACTTAATACGGTTACTTAGTTAACTTGGAACACAATTATCTTTGATTTGTTGAGTGAGTGCTACTTGGTAGCTATTTAGGAAGGAATTATAGTAGAGTTATAAAAAAATAAGTCGGGTTTTCCTTCCTGGCGCTATAACTCCAGAACGCACGAACCGATTTCCACGGTTTTGCATTCGTTGGAAAGGTCTCAGGCTCCGTGAGGTTTATAGCAAAGAAAATTTATAACATTTAACGCAGGTAACACCGCGGGGCACAGCTAGTAAAGTTATATTATGCGATAATTTATTGGTAATAAAAATATATTTACGCAAGCTGTAGTGTTAATCTTCTACGATGAGTGTGGCACTTATAGGGAGTTGTTCTCATCTGTCCATAAGAGACAAGTGAGGTTAAGCACCTAAGCACACTGTCAGTCCACAGATGGGTGACCACTTGAGTGGGCTAATTTTTGAACGTTTTTGGCTACTGGTTGTCAACGTTAAACAACAGGTTTTCAATAGAAAACCAGTAACCAAAACCGTAAGACAAAGCAGTTTCGTTTCGTAATTAGGTTAGGTTTCAAAATTCTGTCGAGTACAGTTTTAAAGACTATTGCATTTAACTAATAAGTTGCGAGTATGCTACATATTATATATACTAATCGTTATTTAATTTAACAAATATGTAATCCCTAAAGATATTCAATATATCTTAGCAACCTTTGGACTTAGATATAAATAAAACCTTCGGTTTATCTTTACATATACATCAGAATCCTCAACTACGAATTAAATATACAAACAATTTAAATCTCCTATGTCTCCTTACCAGTGCTAATTAATGCCTTTTAATTCTCTAAATCCAATGACGTCTTCAATTTCCCCACGAATAACAACACTACACCCCCGGAGCACCACCTAATTACAAATCCAAACAAACCATTAACAGTAAGAAACCGTCTAGTGTGTACAAGTCCTTACGGTCAGAGGGGAAGTGTGTGCAAGCCCTTGCAGGGGAATAAGAAAACGTATTTACCAAGACCACTTGCGGACGTAACTTTATACCTAAACGGACGTAGGGTTGGGTGGCGTTACTTTTTCATTGAGGGTTTGTGTTTAGGGTTACGCAACAAATTTATATAGTAGTTAAATAAGTTATGGAATCAGGCATTACTTTGCGGAAATCCATAACAATCAAAATACAAAATCAATATTTAGTGTTAATTCCGCTAATTGTCAGTTTAATCATGCTGGGATGCAATTTGCACCGCCCTCCCGCCCGCAAAAATGTGCACATGCAAGAAGGACAATATAAAAAGCAAATTACATGCGCCAGTACGATACCCAACACGTGTTTCGGTCCTCCACGGACCATTCTCAAGGGCTGCTAACTCGTCGAGTGCTCAAGGATAAGATAGTAGTTAAAATTAAGGTAAATAATAATAATAATATCATAGGACATTATGCACACATGCCATCTGATTCCATACTAAGCAGGATTTATACTATGGAAACCAGATAACTGATAGCCTACTTTTCTTTTGAAATTACTTTATTATATAGATAATTACGCCCAAACCCAGATTACAGACAAACAGACATATTTATGCCTACAAATAACTGTCCTGGAACTGGTGCCGGAACAGGGAAGTCTGACACCTGCATCTGAAATCTACATTATTTTTTATTTTGGCTCAACGCCGGCATTACTTAACATTTTAGTCAAAGTTTGTTCATTTATTTAATTTTTTAATTACTCTTAACTGCGGGTTTGTGATTTAATTTAATTTAAGTATTTTTTAAATTTTAATGAGGTATATTAAGAAAATAAATATTATCACTATATTCATTAATAAAAATTACGGAATACATTATACTTATAGGTATATTACGCCGCAAAGACACCGCTAGAAATATCCCAAAACATTTGTGTACAATAGAAAGTACTGTGCTGTATTTGTTTCGCCTGAGCCAGGTCTTGAACCCAGTACCTTATAAACTCGACAATGGACCTTATTTACCGCTTCAACACACTTCTGCTGTAGAACGAGGCAATCAACATAATATGGCGGACGATTCGATCGGAGTTCTTCCTCTTGGCCACCGAAGTATTGATCTTTCGTTATGCGTATACAATAAAAAAAAGACTCATTCTCCGGCAATATTTCACCCTCACCTTTAGTTTGCAGCCCTGTTCCATCACGAACGTTAAGTATATCAAATGAATTGTAAATGAAATCAGCGGCGAGTGGCCGCCGGTTTATCGCTGCCGTTACTTCCCGGTGAATGGCCAACATATTGCTACCATAACTGTTACGTGAACATGTTCAGTAGGTAATCTATAGAACAAGCAATCTTAAGCAACAACCCAGGACTCTAATTGGTCTGCAACAATAATACTTGTCACAGCAATTCGAGGAATGCTCTCATGTAAGTGACTGGCGAGGTAGTGCGCGGTCCGTCCATAGATAGTTAATACGGTTTAATTTCTGAGCATCCTCTGGCTTCGGAGGGCACGTTAAACTGTCGGTCCCGGTTGGTGACAGTAAATATCAGTCGATAAGCCATGTCAATGGCCTAATGAGTGGCTTGAATAACACTTCCCATAAAATAAAGAAATAAGATCAATAATAATATAATTAGTAAGGTTATGATGCATAGTAGGTGAAATAAGTAAGAGTTTATTATCAATTGGACTAGGGAATAGTAATAAATTGCAAGTAAAACTTCTTAGATACATTTGAATTTGATTTCAAATGATAATCGACTTTCACATTAATTTATATTATTAAATACTAGCTTTTGCCCGCGACTTCGTTCGCGTGGAATAGTGACTTTTGGTTTTTGGTTTGACCCACATAGTTCCCGATCTCGCGGGATCTCTTCAAAAATGAAATGTGGAAGATATTCTAGGGAACTCTTCAAAAATCAACATAATGAGCTCTGCGTTTGAATTGAAGATATGTATACTCACTTAGGGCATTAAAGCCGTTATTGCCTATCGAAAAAGGCTAAAATGTTATTTTTCCCTTATTTTCAAAATATTATTTTGATTTGTCATTTCAGAAAAAAATACTGTTTCTCCCTTGACAAATTTTCTATTATTTTAGGCTTTAAAGATTATTAAAGTTTCTTACACCAAGACATTTCTGTATACCACGTTTTTAGTTTTGCCATCCTTTGCAAAAATATATAGGTCTTGTGGTTTTGACACTCTTGAGCACGCAACGTAGAGTTGTCCATAGGAGAAACAGTCTTTTTCAAGTTATTTATGGTCATTGAAACCGCAGTTTTCAGCGGAAACTGAACTCTTTTGAATTGGAATGCCAAATCAGTTGGAATGATGGGAATGCGGGGAATAATTACAGTTTCGCCTTTTGCCATTCCAGTCATCATAACGGCTTTAATGACATTCCGTCCTAAATAGGTTATTTGTAACTGTGTGCCGTTACATAGCCTTGGTGGATCTAGGTTTCTCATAAGCATCACAGGAACTCCAACTTTCAGCCTCAACTTCTGAGAAGGCACTCCTGATAACTCTAAGGAGTTGAGAATCTCTGTTGGGTAAGATGTCACTTGCTCGGTATCCACGACGTTATCTACTGATAGATACTCGATGACATCTCCTTCTACGTCAGACATAATTTGGTCATTTATCCGGCCTACTATTTCATTTGTTGGCGCCAATATCGCCCTTTCGCATAACCATTCCCGATTTTCGATATTAGCGCGTAAATCCGGATAGACACTTTTTTTTTAATTGTATGTGCTATCCACAATTTGGCATAATTCGCTGCTCAGCGTGATCATACTCTCGGAGTTGGTAGGCATACGATCCTCGCCGATCTTCAGAAGAGCAGCAGCATACTGCCCGGCTTGACAATCATTAGGTATGGAGTAATACTCGCATATTCGTCGACGGTGAAAATTTTCTTTGTACTAAAAGTTTTATTCTATTGATATTATTTTTTTCATACCTTTTTACTATTTATTTACTTTTTTCCGATGTATTAAAACAATAACATGAACCAAACTCGTGTAACGATCGACACCATTGCGCGATCATCAACTCGACATAAAGTACTAATAGAATTATCTATACTCTGTTAGAGCATTTTCTTTGTACTAAAAGTTGTATTATATTATATTTTCATACCTTTTTACTATTTATTTACATTTTTCCGATGAATTTTCAGTACTGAATTGATGCCGACTCTTGACAAATAGATGGCGCTGTATGTCCGGAATAAATTTTATTTTTTATTTAATTTTTTGTAATAAAAACTATCCTATGTCCTTTCTCAAGTTTCAAACTATGTCTGTACCAAATTTCACACAAATCGGTTCAGTAGTTTAGGCGTGAAGCAAAGACAGACAGACAGACAGACAGAGTTACTTTCGAATTTATAATATTAATAATAATAGTTTGGATTAGTTAGTAAAATTAAGAAATAATGGGTAATTAATTTATCAGTATTAAAATGATACAATGGCCAAAAATATTTGCCTATGAGTTTATTTTTTAATTGGAAGATTTTCAATCGTCTTAAAATGTGTGGGATTTGTTAAAAAAAATGTTATGTAGTAGGTATCGGTACTTCATCGTCTATTTATAAGTTAAGCTATATAGCTTAACTTGTGTCTTCATTCTTGTCAATGTCCAGACGACAACTTAAAGCCATTTAGACCAGTACGTTGCTACGTTTATAGTAATACTTATTGTTATATCGCCTTAATCGAATAGGGTTTACAGAATGTGACACCGTCAAATTCTACCTTGTTCTACTGCGTTTCCCCACGGACCATCTAAACCTAAACGTTTTGACGTTAAATCCTAACCCTGAAAAAAATACTTTGCTACAAGGTTAAACAAGTTGCAGCTGTAGAAAAATCTTTTCATTTTTAATATAAAATGGAATCTACAAGAGTACGAGCAAAAAATGTCTTCACAATTCGAATCCTTCTCGTATGTGCAAAATAGCTTTCTTCAAAGAACACACGTACGACTATCATATAAAACTTCAAACTATACGGAAACAATGAATGGAACGGGATTGTTCAATGTAACTAAATGCATTATTCTATTTTTCTAGCTACGTTGCTACGCCGTAGCTTTGCAGCCAACTTAGTAGTAGTAATGCTACGACGTTTTGTGCAGCTTGGTATCTTTGTTTAAATTTTAGTTATAAATTTAATATGAAATTCAAAATGTACAACAAAGGCAAGATTTTTCACGATGGTCCGAAGATTCCACTATGCGTACAGTAGCAAAAATTACTTCTAAAATCTTGAGAATAATACTTTCTCATGATTTTACATTTTTGAGATCTGTTTGACCCTTACGGTCATCATCAGCCTAATATCGTCCACTGCTGAACATAGGCCTCCTCCAAAGGTTGCTATAACGTTGCCATGGAGGGTTTTGCCGTAGTCACCGCGCTTGCCATACGAGTTGGCGCCCGCAATTAGGTGGTCGTTAGTATATAGGAGACGATGCCGCCCGACTACCTGGTGTATCCACCACACATTTTACGGTACACACAGGATGGTATGGGGTGACCCTATCATTTTTTTTCGACCGGGAACCACACGGATTAATATCTTTAAGATCAAACAGATCTTATTTTAGATATTGTTTGTAGCGTTCTATCATAGCTGGCTTTTGTTCACTTTTACAATATACGTTTGTATTTTCTCCCAGGTATTTTCATTTCTTGAAACTCATTAACACCTTCAGTGCTGCAATTGAATAGCGTAGGCTACAATCGCAATGCTATTGTGGTTTGTTGTTGTATAGAACAACAATATTTTTTATTTTAATTAAGAAAACTAATTTTTTCTGTTATGAAATAATCATAGGTACCAAGAGTACCTGCAGTGATTTTCATTGCAATAATTTAATTTCTGATAACCAGGACCGACAACTTTATGTATTAAAAATAAAATAAAAAAGTATATCAGTTATCTAGTTTTCATTGTACAATCTCTGCTTGGTTTGGGATCAAATGACCGTGCGTGAATAATGCCCCAGGATATTATATTATTATGGATTATTAATGAATAATTTTCTTCTTTTACAGGTAAATGGAGCACAAGAAAATCTAAGAAAATTATCACTTGTAAGCCACGCCTTACTTAGTTACAATTGACAGGTAAAATAGAGATTTTAATTGAGCCTTCCTGAAAAGTACGCTGTATATTTTAAGGCTGTTAATGTAAATAATATACAAGGTATTTCCTTTAAATAATTGTTGTGTAAGTGATAGCCATACAAAGCCGTAGCCATGTGTAGTTGTGTAGACGTGAACGTAAGAGGCTTGAGGTTTTAGGGATTTTATGTGCATTTGTCGCTTTACGTTAAAACTCAAAAGGCCTCTCGTCTGATTGAGTTTTAGAGATTTCATGGATACGAATGTAAATATAGATCAATTTATATTTCGTATCGTGTTCACTAGTGTTGCGGTTATATATTGTGACTATAATGTTCAACAATGATTTTAATATCCGTAAGTGTAGTTTGTTTGACAAACTCAATTTATGTATGTTAAAAATGTTCTCAAATAAGTAAGCGCTAATAGCTAAATGCTCTCACCGGTCCGTATGCGATCAGCAAGGTTAAGCAACTAGGCTCGCGGTAAGCCATAGATGGGTGACCGCCAAAATAGTTTAATTCCTGAGCGTCTCTGTGCTTCGGAGGGCACGTTAAGCTGTCGGTCCCGGTTGTAGCCATTAGACAACAGTCGTTAAGCCATGTCAGAGGCCTACTGGGCGGCTTGAGTAACTCTGACACTAGGGTTACCACTACCCACACGATAAGCAAGTGAAATTTGTAATTTCTTATTGAGAAATAAAATTCTTTTACCACAAATATAGGGTCTTGGAGGATGATAGTTATCAGCTCAGTCTGCCGTAGACATCTAATTTAAGTTTTCAGATAAAAGTTTCCAGAGGTAATCATTACTTACCAGAAACCAACATGAAACAAATTAAGAAATTCAGAATTATGTTCTAAACCCGTAATATCAGTTTACCTCGTTGATCCTCGATCTGTCCTCAACCGGAGATAAAGATGTCCTGGGTTCAAATTCCAGATCAGACCTAAGGCGTAATTAGGTTTTTTGATAGCAGTCCTGAGTCAGGATGTGGCTGGTTCTACAACCCTGTGTCACATAAACATGAAAATAAAAATACAGTCGAACTGAGAATCTCCATTTTATTTGAGATCAGTTAAAAACAAGTGGTCCTGCACATGTAATTTTTTTTTTATTAATTATTTAAAAACATATTACAATTCAGAATATTTAAATACCTATAGTGTCACTTAAACCTCTTGGGTTTGAGCGTGACACTTCTCAATATGGGTCAATCTAATATCAATCTATATAATAAGTATACCTAAACAAATACCTAATTTTACGAGAACATTTATACGAGAACACTATGCTTTACAATTTACTAAACTAATAAAGAAAATACACTTAATAAGCTACATACAGATTAGGTACTTATACATTTTAATACCTACAGTGACTTACAATATTGTTTTAATTTAACTTTTAGATTTATACCTCGGTAACTCTTCCCATCCGATCATGTGAGTTTTTTGTACACTCTCTTGTATTCTAAATGTTCCGTAGAAGTGGCCGGTCTCCATTAAAAATGACCGCGTTAGGCGAAATTCAATCAGAATAACGTTACCGATTTACTACTGGCTGTCCCGTACAGCTAGTATGATTCTACAAAAGTATAAAAAGGTACTAAAAGTCTTACTTCCTCTAAAACTATTCCGTAGTACAATCACGCACTCACAATCTTTTTCTTTGTCAAAAATCACTTACTTACGCCTAACGGACTTACCATAAGTGGGAATGAGACAGATATACTTCCGTCAACACGTCTCCGGGTGTGGTCCAACTTAAGAGCAAGTATAATTTATGTATGCTTAAAACTGTTATTTGTAAAATTATGTTTTTAACTTTATCCTCAGACTTTTTCATCAATCCGTCATTCTGGATGCTTACAGATTCAATTCGAGAAAGACTTAACTTTTTCTAATACCATAATAACTAATGATCCTCTCATGCATATTCTCGTCAATAACCGGCGCCAAATCGAGGTTTGAACCCCAAAGGGGTGCCCCCCGGCGCCGGTACTTAGTAGTTTTATTTTCTAGACGTCTTGAGCCCAGGCAGTCCCAGGCAGGCATGTCAGTTGTGAAAGCCGCCTAGGCTAACTGTAAATGTCACTTTAATTGCTAACCGAAATAGAGCTTCTTTAGTGTAGTAGCTTGATGATACATGCCACTACACTAAAGAAACTCTATAATGAGGTACCAGGTTTGATATCGTCTTATTAACAGGCCGAAATAAATACCTCTGAATTAAACTAAAAGGCATCGGTTCTATGTCTGATCTCTCACCTATCTTGTAAGTCTGCCTATATATGGCAGAGGTACTACTACACGGTGAGAGTAAGAGACTAGAACGTTCAACCGCAGAAAAAATAGTCCTGAGTTTCAATCTTGGTTCAGACTAAAAAGTGACATTGGGATTTTTCTATTTAGTTTTTTTTTTAGTATATGCCCGAAATCTGGAAGTGGACATACGTTTCTTTATCTGCCCCTTTTCCGATCGTTTTGGCAAGCCCTCCCATCAGATCATAGGAATGAAGGAATAAACAATGCACCTGTGTTTTTTGCACACACTTGTGCACCGGTTTATATTTTTTTAAATATCTTGGGACGTTTAACACACTTATCTACAGCAAAACTAGGCTGAACCTGTACTCTGGCAACCAGGCAACTGATAAACTTGCAAATACATAAATCTATATAAATAAAAATCAATGCTACTTTTCGTTGTAATGTTATAACTTAACAACGCCTTTACCGATTTGGCTAATTTTGGTCTTGAATTATTCGTGGAAGTCCAGGAAAGGTTTGCACGTAGAGAAAATTAAAAAAAAGTCTTGATAAAGTGTGAAATCAACATCTTTCTATACAAACAATTTGTACTAATACTTAAAAGCGTAGCGAAGCACGTACCGGGCCGCTAGTATTATATATAAATTACATGCATATCACACAACGATATGTCCTGGGTGGGAAGCGAACCCAGGCCTCTGGCTTAGCAGTCAGGGTCACAAACCACTAGACGTACAAGCCAGTTATTTATTAAACATTATACACAATATTTGCTTAGAACATCATGTGATCTTGCTGTGCGCTTATGACTCGGACCGTAGTATAGAAAGGACAATTTGCGGGAACAGTCATGCTAAGAGCTTCGACTTTATTTTACGGTAATGCGTACTTTCTTTGGTACAACTTATTGGGCTTTGAGTGGACTGTATAAGGAAAGGACTGTATTTTTATGAAAAGCATAATTCCCGAATATTGCCCCCTTTCAGCCTTTTACTTGGAGTGATTGAAGGAACGGATTAAAAAAGATTTTATATGTCTTTTTATGATATATTTTTAGATGGTTACGTTTGATTGCTGTTCTAAAATTTCTCATACATTCTGGATTACAAATTTTAAATCGTATCTGCCTGGTAATAATGTCTTTATAACAATTGTTTTTGAGTGATGATTATTTAATAACGCTCTTAACTTTTCGAGTTACATTATATTTCAATATCTTGGGTTTTTGCACCCCTGATAGATTTTTTCCTTTAAAAGACAACGCCCGCACTCAGGAATCGAATCCCTGTCTCGCGGGGTACTTTACAAACATATATTAGACGGACACAATTTACATCCAGACTCAGAACAACTATTTATGGGTCACACAAATAGATGTCCGGCGCGAGACTCGAACCCGCGACACGAAGCGGCGAGGCGACCGTCTTAGCCGCTGCGCCTTCTATACAGATATGTGTGGCGTCGCCGTCAGCGACCACTGTTAGCTGTGCCGGCACCTTTCGGAGTAACTGCACACCAGGTAGCAAAAAAATTTACTTGTTTCCATGTTATCTGAATAAATTCACGAAGATAGCGTTATTTGTAATAAGCCACAATCAACAGATAGTTAAACTATTGTATTAATACTAATACTGTAAAAATAGTTATAAAAGAAGATTAATAAATAAATCTTGGGACCACTTTTCAACAAACAACTTTACAAAAATTCATTAAGTTGTTTATTTATTTACGCATACAGCTACCATTACAGGATAATTGTTATTATTTAAAAAAAAATGTTAAAACTATCACACATACACAACATAGGCCTCCCCCAAATGTCTCTATGACGTTGTCGTATTCGTTGACAAATGCAGCAGTTATCTTACAAGTTTTTGATTCTGTATACTATACACTGTATAGTATGTTGACAAAAAAGTCAATTTATTGGTAACCGGTTATCGCACATAAAGATGCATACAATATTTGCCTAGGTGATTAACTTACACAAAAGCTACACGCTACGTGCTACGCGCTACGTGCTTCGCGCTACTTGCTACGCTCAGCGGTTTTTAATTAATTTGCTTACTACTACAGAGCATTATAAGGTACATCAGACGAGGGAGATATCTTTACTACTTTTTTTTTACTTTCTGATGCTCTGTATCTGGGATGTGTAGGATAGAGCGATGTTCATATCAGGATAAGTCATCGTTAATCATTTACACTTGGATAAACCCGCTTCTTACTACAGCTTCCAATAGCACTTCATATCGACACCAGACTTGTTAGAAGCTACGGCTTAATCCTTGCAATAGTCGTACACAACTGTTTCATAATTGTAGAGAGATTATAATAATATCCTCGGACATTATTCACACACGGCCATCTGATCCCAAACTAAACAGATCTTGTACTATGGAATAATGAAATTTATTCAGCACTTGGGTATTTACATACACTTGTACTTGTCAAGCTCACAATGTATTACATAAACACAGTTTAAAAACAGTAATTAAAGCAACAATTTTTTTGAATTAGTCTGTCGGTGCGGTCTTTTTCGTCACATATATTTTTAATATCCTTAAATAAATAATAAATAGCAAGTTACTAAGCTATTATTGTCACATTTGGATATATGGAAACCAGATATGATATACTTCATATACTACTTTGTCTTTTGTAAATATATACTTATATAGATAATTACACCCAGACACAGGACAAACATATATGTTCATGCACACATATATCTGTCCCGGGTGGAAATCGAACCCACGACCTTTGCTTTAGCAGTCCGTGTCCCTAACCTCTAGACAAATAGGCCACAACAATAGGGTACAGTACATATTTAGCTACAGTATATATATATATAGCTCATGGAAAGCGTGATGTTATGATGAAGCAAGTCCTACGATTTTTGACAACCAAAAAGTGCTCAACTCGCCTAAAGAAGGTTTCACAGTTCAAAAACATGTACGACCCATAACAAGGCCGTTGAGCCCAAGTATCTATAATACATCATTTCTTATTCCTTGACCCAGTATGATATGAAGACAATAATTTAGTACTGTTCACGCACAGACAGGATCTTTAATATAATATTCAAATGAATGCATTATATGAAATAGTTCACAGCGTATAGAATTCTAATCGCGGTTTATGAACTCTCTGTGCGCGGCTGAATGAACTGAATGTCAATATTGTGGATGCTTAGGATTTTAATTTCAATCTATTGTTAAAGTTTAGTTTAACGTAAGAAGGATTGTTTTTTATAGAATGATTGAATATAATGGACATAATCTATTTAACTATGACAGTCAAACTGTAAAATACCTTGGGACATTATTACACACGGCCATTTGACCCAAACTAAGAAGAGTTTGTACAATGGAAACCAGATAACAGATATATTACAAATAGATATTTATATAGATAATTACACCCAGACTCAAATAGACATGTTCATGCACTCAAATATCTGTCCTAGGTGGGATCGAACCCACGACCTCGTGAAACGTGAAAAGCAAGCTTTTGCTAACCACGCCAACAGGCCTGTCAACTGTGTCTAACTGTAGTTAGGATGTTTCTACCTCGGCGCCGTCGTGTTTGGGGTTCGATTCCCAAACAGAACAATTATTTATGCGACATATATATTGTAGTTCTGATTTTGTGAGTACTTTTTGTCCGTAGATGGCATATTTATCAAGTCCCAAGTGATTAGAGGGACTTTTTCCTTATGGCTTTGTTTGAGAACATAGTTATCCCAGTTAGTTTCTTACTCGTGTGAAGAGTACTACTCGTAGCGTTAGAGCTATTCAAGCAGTTCAATAGAACCAACCAACACGTCAGTCCACTGACTACCAACTGACTTTCAAAACTAAAGGACTACTAGGCTTTAGCTAATGTTTCTGAATATTAGCTTAATATTTAGTCCTTCTCCGTTTATTGATATTTGCTTACTACGATTTCATTTTGATATTGAGAATCTGATAAATCAAATATAGTTTTTTGAATGCCGAAGAACTGAATGAGTCTTTTTTATTTATTTTATTACTTAAATTTATGTGCTTAGTCAGGCTGAGGTCTTTCAAGGGCAATTTGAATTAGATTAAGCTTAGCGCGCACTTTAAGCACTCCGTTATGATAATCGGTTTGACACAAGTTAAAGCGAGACAAGTGAATTAGGACTGATTTGTAAAGTATTTCTTTCTATTCATGACTATTTATGTAGAAAATATCAACCTTTTTTAGGGGTTCTGTATTTACGTTAATAATAATAATAATATCTCGGGACAATGTCACACAGATCATCCTAGCCCCAAACTAAACAAAGCTTGTACTATGGGTACCAGGCGAAGATATACATACTTACATAGATAGATAAATACTTATATATATAGAAAACATCCATGACTCAGAAACAAATATTCGTGCTCATCACACAAATATTTGCACTTATCGATTCGAACCCAGGACCACCAGCTTCGTAGGCAGGAGCACTACCAACTAGGCCACGGTGACCGTCAATGAGACCGGTGGCCGTTATATGAAGAAACCCGTATGAGTCGTCTTCAGTGAGATTGTTCGTCTATCTACTTTATAGCATGGGATGTGCATGCCTCTGATATGGTTGACTTACAACTACAACTGAGACAGACAGTTTAACGTACCCTCCGACGCACGGAGACGCTCAGAATTTAACTTCTTTGGCGGATCAGCGACGCATCTATAAGCTGATCCCGAGCCCAGCCACTTTACCTTACTGATCACATCCAGATTAGTCATAGCAACTAGCTTTGTCCCTTAACATCATACCATCCAATAATGCTAACGAATTAAATTTCCGCTATGATAAATATTTATTTTATTGTAAAAAAACAACAATAGAAAAACGAAAAGAATTTTAGTGTCTAAATGGAATTTCATATAAATATTATGGCCTTTTATTTGCACTTTCTATAACAGATATTTTAATGCCACGTTGTTTTCAACTTATGATGAAAAAGGCTATACATAACCACACAGTCCCTATTTTACCTTCGCGGTTTGGAATGCACACAATTTTAAACAGTTATTAACTACTTAATTTTAAATACTTACAATTGACAGATAATATGACAAAAACCGAATAATGTACTAACAAAGCAATTTTTAATCACCATAAATCCTTCACAAACAAACGGAGCGGTTTTTAGTGATATATTACTATCTAAACAACTCTAATAATTTAAAAAAATGTTAGGCGTAAGAATATGAGTCCGTCTTGCACCGGATCGGTCACTAAAGTTAAACCGTTATTTAAAATTAAACTTTACTTTACTTTTCTATTTGTTCCCAATGAATTAACTTATTTTAAACGCTGTACTAGATTGTTTGACTTTGCTCTGATTTAACTGTCAAGTAAAGGCGAAAGTGTTATTCATAAATCAAATTTTACAATGCACGCAAAATAAAGTCTAAGTACAAAATAAGCACGTTGAGTGTAGCTTTAGATAAAAGCAAAAATACAAATAAAATGTCCATCATTATTAAAAATAAAATATATGCAGCAGGCTTGTTAAGTTTCGTTTTCAAATACATATCAGAATAAAAATCATTTGTATCTATCATGCACATATTTGCCGTTTCTTCATGTCATGCCAACAACATTTCAAAAGGAACGAATATAAAGAATTGCATTTTACACTTCACGTGTGCGTGTATTAGGTTTCTATTTAAATCTAACTCAACTCAGAGTTGACACTTAGCTAAGCATGAAACTTACTTAGCAAGCAAGCTAAGTAACCGAAGAGGTTTACCAAATAGATCTTAATATTTGAAGTTAAGTTTGCCTCGGTATCTACTTCTAAAACATGTTTTCTTGCACTCACCAGTTCATGATAGATCGACGAGATAAAGCACTTACCGTCACCGTAGCCTAGTTGGTAGTGCTGGTGGTCCTGGGTTCGAATCCCGGTAAGTGCAAATATTTGTGTGATGAGCACGAATATTTGTTTCTGTGTCATGGATGTGTTCTATGTATTTAAGTATTTATCTATCTATATAAGTATGTATATCGTCGCCTGGTACCCATAGTACAAGTTTTGCTTAGTTTGGGGCTAGGATGATCTGTGTAAAAAAAAAACTTTGGGACTTGGTCTGTCTATAAATGAGTGACCGTAAAAATTGATTAATTTCTGAACGCCTCCGAGCTCCGGAGGGCACGTTGAGCTGTCATCTCCGGTTGTCGTCGTTGCACAACCGTCGCGCGTCGTTAAGCCATGTCAGAGGAATACTGGCCGCTTGAATAACTCTGACATCAGGGTAAGATACGATAAGTCTTTATTGTACACCTAAATATTACAGGCAACATGAATACCATACATCAAAAAATTGTACAATTGGCGGCTTTATCACTAAATGTGATTACATTTAACTCTTACAGGCAACCTAGACATGGATAGAGTATGGAGTAACAGAGATAGGGTAGTTGTCAGTGTAGATAATTATAGAAGCGGTTCGCACTGGTATCATTAAAAAAAAAGACTACTACCCATACAATAAAGAAAGAAGTGTTTATTATATATTTTTAAGATCTGAATTAATTTATTTGAAAGCTCGCCTTTTCTTCTTTGCTTTATTGTGCTGATACCAGACATCAACTGGCATAGTACCAAAATTATTCTAGAGTACTTCTATTAAGTCTGTACCTAAATATAATTAAAATATTTTTTGCTGATTTTGGAAAGATAACTATTTCTAGTTTGACCTTAATTTTATGTTAATAATTATGTACTCCATATGTTTTTTGTTCCATGATTTAAAAGAAATGTAACTAACAATAGAACAAAGCAATAAGTAAACGTTTCCTTCGCGGAAACGGTTAAAAATACGGAAACCAGCCTCGAACGTAACTCTGGCCTCTGTCAAATGCAAGGTATAATACTAAATTACTTAATGCATCGACCTATAAAAGATTTAACACACTCACACATACAAATTAACCACGCCTCTTTTGTTAGCACCCTTTGTTCTTACACCCCCACACATGCGCAATAACTGCCACTTTCATGTGTGTGTTAAGGGGAATGAAATACGCATCCAATTTTTCCTACTTACATTTTATTTATCGTCATTCCTTTGTATTGGCGATTGAATTTTAGATTTTAACGACTATTTCATGTTAAAAAATACGTAACATTTTTCCTTTTTCCGAGATAAGCTCTGGTCTTATTGGTACTATCGCGTCCCTAGTGGGTAGGCTCATCAAAAATATAGAAAAAGAGGCTTCAATAAAGATAATTACGATCATTATTAAAAGTACGATTTGACGGGAATCAATTTTACCATTTCCATTACGGCGACAATGGCGGAACGATTTCCCCTGTGCGCCCTCTTAAGTGTAAGTGAGGGAGGTGTGGATGTGTGCGTGCGGCGATGGCGCGCAGCACTTAAAAGGCCGCGCGCGGAGTTTGCAGCAACATTCACTCCGCACCGCTCGCGTCGACAGGACGTGTCGACGTATCTCTCTGTTCAAACATGTCATAGCTTCTTACGTACTCCTCTTTCTTCTTCTAATAACGATACGTATCATTATCTCTAATGTAGGCAAAATTTGGTGCTCAATATTATAGAAATTTTAAAGTATTTTTATATACCGCGTTTATGGAAAACTGTTGTTAAGTAGTAGATATATTATATATTTTAGTACAGAAAGTGTGATAGAAGAGCCAAGATGAACTTCATTGGTGAGTTTTATGTACTTTAAAGCTTGTTTTTAGTTATTTCGCAACTTTCTTTTGAAAGGAGATTTATATTTTATTTTATGGCATAGCATATTGCAAATTTTTATTTCTGGATACTCATAATATGTACTTCTTTTCATATTTTCTTCATTCTAGTTCTAATACTTTTAGTTTTTCAAGCTACGTTAATCTTTTAAAATTTATCTTCTTTTCAATTAAAAGCCTAACAACGTGAGCTCATTTTCTAGTTGATGTGATTCGAGACTTGCTTAAAATACACGCTAAGTTTCTCTAAATATAACACGTTTCTTGAATTTCCAAAGCAGACTAAAGCCTTAAGAAAACGTACAAATACGTCAAGGACACACTTCTACAAAAGTATTAACACAATATCACACACAAATCGTATTATATAACATTTTTTCCTAGAAATAGACGTCATAAAACATTTATTGGGTACTTTATTGAAATCGTTATTGGTACTATGGTACCCCAACTTAAAATTATAGCCGCTACACGACTTTGATAGTTTCAGACTTCGTATTTAAAATAACATCGAATATGATAGTATTCTTAGACATTCTAGGTTTTCTTAGTCCTTTTATACATAATGTATATACAGGGTAATAATTCTGGGAGGCTATAAGCGCAGTCACCCGCTCTGACCGACTTGTTTCAAGGCCATGGCAGGTTGCCAACTGGGTTGCCCGACCCGAAATAGGTTGACAGAGCAGCGGGATAGTTAGCCCGGATATGTAAATAATTTAGCTCGGGTGTTAGTCAAAATATGTATTGAATATGTAGGCTTTAGCAAAGTTAAGAGATTCAGCATAATTTTACTTAGTCCGAGCAGAAATTTAAAATTAATCTGTATGTGTGACAGTTTTAAATAAAATATGTTTATGTGTAGTATGCTAGTATTTTGACGAAATCTTTTCATCGACTTCATAGAATAGAATATTTAGTATCTTTGAGCTGGAAATAAGATAGATTGGGAATAAAATATTTTGTCTTTTCAGGCTCTGATTCTTACATATACCTACATATTACATAATAAAATAAAAGTCTCCAGTTCCAGTTAAAAACCTTTCTAGGTAGATTAATAATAAAGACAGCTTGTATCTTAGATTATTTGAACTGTCTTTACACTCCTTGATTACCTATTAGTAGATGGAACTTAATACGTTCTAAGAGGACCCTAAAAAGGCCTTTAAAACCAATAATATAACAATGAAACAGTTAAAAAGCACCTCTTAATTAAACAATTCCTTTTATATGAACGTTTAAGATGATAGCAGAATCTTAAGTTTCCTTCAAACCTTAAAATTCAGGGGATTCGTAAAAGTCAACACTTTGCAAAGTAGTTTTATTATATTTTTTAAGCAACTTCTCTGCAATTTTCAGCAGCCTAAGCCAGGGTTACATTCGTATAATTATGTACAAAATACTGTACTGCCATTAATTTACATTCTCATAATGTCTAGTACCCTTAAAAATGTTGCCAGCACAAATGAAAACATACATTTTCATCTACATCATGAAGCTGTGTAAACTGAAATGAATTACCCAAATATTCTACATGCTTTACGTTTTAAGGTAAATTGAAAGAAATGGGTTAATGTAGCACACGTTCTATAATTGAGTTAAATATCTTAATAATTTGTGGCGACGGGTTACCGAGAGTTAAGATGCGTCACGCAATTTTATGATTCAACTGACTGTGTCTGCATACTTTGCACACGTTTTAGTAACAACCGAGATTCAAGTAGATAGACTCGAATCTCGGTTTTACTGAAACGTGAGTATTAAACGTGTATATAATATGGGCGGTAAGATATGATGCTTTCAGATTAAAAGTCACAAGCGTTTTGTTGATAAAAAAAATAATTACGCCTTTGTGCACTCTCTCTGAAGTATTCTAAAATTAATCATTTATTATAAGTATATTGACGGTCACCGTAGCCTAGTTGGTAGTGCTCCTGCCTACGAAGCTGGTGGTCCTGGGTTCGAATCCCGGTAAGTGCAAATATTTGTGTGGGGAGCACGAATATTTGTTTCTGAGTCATGGATGTTTTATATGTATATATGTATTTATCTATCTATATAAGTATGTATATCGTCGCCTGGTACCCATAGTACAAGCTTTGCTTAGTTTGGGGCTAGGATAATCTGTGTGACATTGTCCCCAGATATTATTATATTATTATTGATATCTTTCAGAATGATAAGAAATAAAAGGTGAATATTTGTGATTAAAATTTTCTTTGAATATTTCGCATTTATAACATAAAGTGGCGTACTCCATTCATTAGTAATTTAGATGATAATTTGTAGGGAACTGTTATCGCTATTATTAAATAAATTTTGCTAAAAAAGGCAATATAAGGCCCTTTTTAGTATTTTATGGGACAGTATCGTCTCTAAATCCCTCTCCAAGTTCTCCAGACGGCGTTAGTTACTACGTTAACGTAATAAATATTACTTAAAGATTCCTACTCAAGAATTAATAAATTTTGTTCAACTATTTAATGAAACAACTTTTTAATTTACCTAGTTCCTTTCAAAAACAGAACTAGCTAAATAGGTAACACTTAAATGAAAAGTTTGAAGAGAAAACTACGGCGGTCGAGAGTTCGAATTAACTTTTATGTAGCACTAACTACGCTGTAGTATTTGCTACGCCGTAGCAACTATGCTACGAGTTTATAACGTAGCATGTAACAGTGGAAATTGAAATTATAGCGTGTAAGGAAGGTTGTTCCGAATATGTTTATTGTGAATTCAAAGGTTATTGTTCATTTTCGTCTTATATGTACATAAAGCGATTAAATTTATGGTTCAATTAGGTATGAGGAATTATCTAGATTTTTTATATTGACCGTATATCCTTCTTATAAATTCAACTTCAACATTGACTCAGCTGTTTTAACGTTTTTTGTATCGTAAACGTAATTCGCGAACTTAACTAAATTAATTGTAATTTTAAAGAGGTCCACATTTTTTTGTTTTATGTATTGTTTGTTCATGGGTATTTAAACTATACATTAATAATTCCATTAGACTGCCTCGTTGGTCTAGCGGTAGCGTGTTCATCCGCAGAGAACGAGGTCCGAACCCGGGTCAGCTTAAAGTGATTCTGGAACATTTCTTTAAAAAGAAAAGTTTTACAGCATCAGCCCGAAGTTTGCGAGTTGGCGGTATTATACCCCCGTGCCTCGGAGAGCTCGTAAAGTCCTCGGTCCTATACCTGACTTCTTTTGGTCGTGTCGCTGGGCATCCCATCGAATCATGAGAAAGATGGAATATAAAGTGCTCCTGCGTTTGCGTACACACTTGTGCACTATAATATGTGCCGTGCAGAAGGCTAATCTCTTTTGAGACTGGCCACCGTTGCCGAAATTCTGTTAGGCAGACTTTATTATTATTATTAATAGTTACATTACCAGTTAAACGAATAAATATAAATACAACTATTTATTCAATGCCTTAGATTTCCGTGAGTAAGTTTTATCCAGGTAACTTTATGAATGAATATTTAAAATTGACTGCACATAGGGCACGGGGTTAAGGTTGGCAACTTGCTATTATTTTAGGACAACTATTTGTAATAATAGTAGTTTCTTTCAAATCCTCGAATACATAGTACAATCACCCTAATACAAGAGTAAGCTTATATTTAAAATAGTGTTGTACTAAATGTTCCTATCGATATAAGGCGTGCACAAACTCTGACCTCATTCAAAATTTCTTTAAAAAAACACTTTTTATCTCTTTAAATTATCTTCATAATTTATGTTTTTTATCTCTTAACTGCTTTTCGTAACCTCCTTTTTCAAAACTCCTCAATTGAATAGATGTATAATATTTTGTATGTATAGTATATTATTATAGTATAGTATTATTTGTATTTAAAATATAAGTATATTTATGTACATTGTATATAAGTACATAACGTTGAATATTTGACTGTACACTTACAGCTACTGCCTTTTCTAACTTACTGTTTTCCTTGTCCACCCAACGGTTGTCTGGAAGAGATTGCTACAAAGCAATAAGACCGCCGATTGTACCTGTATTTGCTTATTTGTAAGACATGTATTGTTTCTTTTGGTGCAATAAAGTGTACTCTATCCATCTATCTATCTAAATGTTAATATTTTTCGGTAGGGTATCTCTTTTACCCTTTACATATTTGCTTTCAGAAGTTTTATAGTGATATAACATTCAATACAAATATAATAAATTATTCAATAAAATCACTATCGTAAAATGTCGGACGATGATATATTTTATATCGGTACATTTTTATGACAAACCGTTTTGTAGTAACATAATAATATTATAAAGGTATTATTTCAGTATGGCTACGTTTGATGATCATTTTAAACCGTATTATTGCGACTTTTCTTAGCGGAGGATTTCTACAGATACTACTAAAGAGACAAATATGGTTTACTACTAAATAAAATAAAATAAAAAAATAAAAATGGTTTTTATTCACGTAGACTTTAAAAAAGCGCTTGTAAATAGTCAGAGCATGTTTGTAGTATTATAGTTGTATACATTATTATTTCTAGTAACATAGATATTTAGGTACATATTGTATTGATAGTATTAAAACATTATTAAAATTTACTACAGTAACACATATTACAATTTCCGTAATAAAACAGAAAGTCATATACTCTCGTAAGGCCAGTGTTCTATATTATAATGTTTTTTAGTTGAAGGGAATGACCGCACTAGGGATTGAATCCCTGTGTTTCGGGGTACTTTACAAACATACAATTGACGAACACAAACTCAGAACAAATGTTTTTAATTGAATTGTCCAGTGCGGGAATCGAACCCGGTACATGAAGTGGCGAGGTGGCTGTCTTAACCGCTGCGTGACATGTGCAGTCGGAAACTTTTATTAATAAATGCTGTAATTTGGCATATTAATATTTGACAAATTTATCACGTCTATAAAGATGAGAAATACAATTAAAAAATACCAAACATACATTTCAAGCGGGGATATTTTTTTACTCGGTTTTTGCATTGCGTTTTTAAAACGTATTGGAATATATGTTGAATATTTAACATACGAACTTGGCTATTGTTGTGAATCAAAAGGTTTTTCTCAACTCAGCCAGTAATGCGTTTTGGATCGAACTAGATTTTGATGTTTTGCGAATGATTTGTAGAGACGAGCGATATACGCAAAATAAACCTATTGCTGCTTGTCAATTATTTAGTGATTCATTTAATAAATTACACATGACTGTAGGAGGTTTTTAGGAGAGTTCTATGGTAACTGGTAATGTAAATTGTATAAGATACAATTTAAAAATTGCGTTAGGCTGGTTGGCTACTTATGAATTGAGAAGACACGCAATCTTCCTGGGCGGTTACGGTAGGTATATAACTTAGGTATAGGTATTTTAGTTTTACTTATCAATACAGATAAGTTAGGATCCAATATATCCACTGCCATTTTGCCATCCTGAGAAGCTTCCAGTTTGCTTCACTAACAGCCGTCTATTAGAATCAAGAGAGCCGTAAGTCTGAGAGCTTACATCAATAAAAACTTAAAAGCCAACGAAGTTGAGAAGTTTTTTCTATGTTATATAAAATATATAAATAGTTCAGTTTTTAGGGTTACGTACCCAAAGGGTAAAACGGGACCCCATTACTAAGGGGGCTCCCATACAACATACGTGAATTTTTTGCTCGTTTTTATAGATACGGAACCCTTCGTGCGCAAGTCCGAATCGCACTTGGCCGGTATTTTTATGAATGATTTCATTGTTCTTAGGAATTTAAATAAAAATCCTCAGGTACAATTAATTAATTCATAAAAATAACTAAATATTTATTTAACACATATTTATACGGTATGTACTATTAGTACATATCGTATAAATAGGAACTATATAATAGTTCCTTCGTCCTTTTTATGTGTCTGCACTAAACATTTGAGCCTAAAACCTTCACAAACACTCAAACTCTTTCTCTCCCCCTACATTTAACACAAATCTTCGCAGCACACATCCAACTTTTTAACGACTGTGTAAAAAAGCCACTTCCGAATCGGGCATTACATCTGCCATCTCTCTTGTACATTGAGGAAGAAAAAAGATAGGCACATCTCAGAATAAAGGTTGGCAGGGACAAGTTTTACCGTAACTTTAGTAGTTACTTGCTAAGTATATAGAATTTTTAGGTCCAGGGCATTCACCTAAACTCTAGCATTTTAAGTTACATTAGGTTTAGAAGATTTTATCTAAGGTTAATTTTAAAAAATGGCTTTGCTGATTAGATTCAGTCAATCGTAACTTGTATGTGCGGGTTAAGCTAAATGACTTTAAAAAGTAAGAACATAAACGAATGAAGTATTAGTATTGTTGCTTCCGGATAGCTTGCTTTATTTTATTGTAAATTTCTGGTCTAATACTTAACTTAGATATTCATGATAGTTCTATGTAAATACAATGAAAATCTATCGAGCCACAGAAAAGTTACAGCCCTTTATTCCACTCGCGTGTTCTTGACCAGTCAGGTGTTTTAGGGGTTATGTTATTCCATCATTACTGCAATTTCAGAAAAAAAAAACTTGAGAGGTGTCAAGGGACACCCGGATGGAACGAAGTTATTTCTTATTATTTATTATGTACAAAAAACCTGCATACACTGAACAAAAATAATCGTCGCGACACCACACTGTTCAATGCGAAATAGAAATGAAAATATCTGGCTTGCTTTCTATAAGAGAGAGAGAGAGAGAGACAGACAAAAAAATGCGCACGCCGCACAGCTGCGCAAAAAGTGTCATGACAACTTTTCGTAAGAATTTTTTCCGTCTAGCGCCCTTTCACAACGCGCTATAAGGAACTTCGTTCCAATACTAGTACATTTTCTAAAAGATTGCATTGTCGCTATCAGATTGTATCTTGGTTCGTGACAACCCTGTCAAATAGTGTATTGACCAAACATGGTACAGCAGTTTGCTTTTAGCCGACCGGCGGGGATTAAGTCGTGGGTAATGTACAATGGCGCTATATCGTCGAGGATTACAGTGTCCGATCATTTTTCTGCTAATCTGGGTTCACGAAAGGTCAAGGATACAAAAATGAAGATTTTAATGTACTTGTAGTATTTTCGCGTTGCAATTGTATGTTGTTGTGTTTTTCTGTTGTATTGTAAGTCCGAAACGGGTGGACGGATTTGAATGCATTCTTTCACAGATTCAGATAATTACTAGCTATATTATACAATATTTTATTCTACAATGTAGACGTAAAATTTATAAATGTTGTCAAGTAATATTTATGTGTGTCATCGAGTATAATAATAATATCTCAAAAGGTGTGTGCTTCATTCAGAAATTAATATTTCATGTAGGTATTGTAAGCGTCTATACTGTCAGAACACTCATTTGAATGTACGATGTGCAATATTTATTTGTATAAATTGTATCTCTCAATTTTGTAATCCAATCCAATTGGATCGAATACATTTATGTTTGAATCAGACCGTACCAAACAAACAAATCATGGCAATAGTAACGATGAGATTAATTCTGGGTTCGCTGCAAAATTATTGATAGTACATGACCACAATTAGTTTTGCATCAATCTATACTTCATACTAGGTGGTTAAATTCGACATATTTGTATATTAATGTGCTATGTGGCTGATGGAAAAGAAAATCAACCTCCCTATCTCATCCCGTGTGGAGCGTAAAATCTCACAGAGAACAGGCATCAGCGTCTCTCTGTGTACAATGATCATCATACTGCGATCACCAGCCCGTTTTCCTACGTGGAGATTATGGCATTTCCCTCCAAATGATGGATACAAGTCCATTGTGGAAATCCTTTATCGTGGACGTCATTCGGTTGATATGACATATATTAATCACTATATTTCCATCCGCGGATATTTCTGTGTTATTCCTTTGGGATCAGTACTTTTATTTAGTGCGATGTACCCCTATATCCTTTTCTGTATCCCCGACAACGTGTGGAAGATGTATGTTCATGCCTCATTTACTCAACTGACCATCCAGTTGAGTAAATGAGGCATGAACGTGAAGTTTGTATTCGTATTTATACTATTACTTTGGACTAGGATAATAAACTACAAAAGAAAAATATGTGATAAAATTATATAAAATGTCTAATTTAAATGTGTTTGACCCATAGTCACAAGGATGGCTTACGACATATAATTTCTCAAAATTAACAGAATCACTTACAATTAAAATACAATAGACTTAAATAAATGGCGTGCTAGGTTGATAGATTGCCTTTCACGCCGCATGTCGTGTATTCGATTCTCACCTAGGACAAATATTTCTGTATATGAACATGTCTATTTGTCCTGGGCCCTGGAGTAATTTTATATATATGTATGTCTTTACAAAGGAAAAGTAGAATGTGTAGTATATCAGTTGTTTCCATAGTACACGCTCTGCTTCGGTTGAGATGGGCGAGAGTGAACAATATCCCAGGATATTACACGCTTTTCCAATTTATTAAATGTATTTAAACGAGTAATACGATAAAAAAGGCTACGGTAAAAACAGGATCAAAACTGTAAAAGAAGTTCTATAATTAACTAAACTTGACGGTCACCGTAGCCTAGTTGGTAGTGCTCCTGCCTACGAAGCTGGTGGTCCTGGATTCGAATCCCAGTAAGTGCAAATATTTGTGTGATGAGGACGAATATTTGTTTCTGAGTCATGGATGTTTTCTATGTATTTAAGTATTTATCTATCTATATAAGTATGTATATCGTCGCCTGGTGCCCATAGTACAAGCTTTGCTTAGTTTGGGGCTAGTAGGATGATCTGTGGCATTGTCCCTAGATATTATTATTATTAATTAAACTCACAAATTCAAATAGATTTATTTGAATTTGTGGGTTTTGGAGGTTCTTTTCTCTTCAATCAGAAGAGTACTTCTTCAACCAGTTTTTCCACATTAGCCACTTAAACACTTTTAACTAATACATCTCTACTCAAGGTCCAAATCTGTTCATTATGGTTATGTTCTAAATAATTTTAGGCACTGAGTGTTATACGACCCATTTTATTAACGAGTGGTTTATAGTATGCCGCCTATACACGGGTTGTGGGAGAATAAAATAAAATGTATAATCGGTTAATTCAATGAACCGGTAAAGAATAAAAACTTGAGAGGTGTCAAGGGACACCCGGATGGAAAGTTATTTCTTATTATGTATTATGTACAAAAATCCTGTATACACTCAACAAAAATAATCGTCGCGACACTACACTGTTCAATGTGAAATAGAAATGAAAATATCTGGTTAGTTTTCTATAAGAGAGAGAGAGAGAGAGAGATACAGACAGAGAAAAATGCGCACGCCGCACAGCTGCAAAAAGTGTCGTGACAACTTTTCGTAAGAATTTTTTCCGTCTAACTCCCTTTCACAACGTGCGATAAGTAACTTCGTTCCAATAACACCCATAACGAAGAGTTCTTGTGCGTAAGCCGATATGAGCTTCCCCGTTCCCGTTTAAAATGAAATTCTAATAAAATATAACTGCGACTCAAATTTAAAGCAAATTAAATCGGTTGGTTGGGCCTCAGCAACTATAGGGACGATTACTCATAGCTGTTAAATGCTGAATTAAACTGGAGTGAAGACACAGCTGGTAATCAATTCCACCAAGTAGTAACATTGGCAATCACACTGCTCACTTGGCGTAAAATTGAACTAGTGGCGTTTTATTGTGTTCTTATTGACTAATTATAGCTTTTTAATGGACTCTAAGTAAGGAGTTTATCAATTCAACTGTTTGTTTTTTTTGACTTATACTAGCTGTGCCCCGCGATTTTCCCCGCGTTAAATTTTATAAAATATCACAACTCCTCCACCGTAAGTGATAGCGTCATAATATGTAGCCTATTTGTTGACCCGACCTCTTAGTAATATTCATGCAAAATTAGAAGTATATCCATGCAGGACTTTTTGAGTTTAGCCCGGACATACATACAAACAAACAGACAAAAATTCTAAAAACTATATTTTTGGCTTCGATATCTATTGTAGATCACGCTCCAAGTATCCTTTTTAAAATATATTCAATGTACAGTTTTGACTTTTTATGATTTTATTATAGGTATAGATAAGATAAGGGAGTAAAGAGCTTGTCCAGATGCCTTGTCGAATCTTCAGGTGACTCAAGGGCTGGGTTATAATTCGGCCAGCGTATGAGCTTGGCTATACAACGAGGTAACGTTACCAGCTTTTTGGGCACCCTACTTCAAATTCAAATTCAAATTCAAAATTCGTTTATTCCGTTAAAATATTACATTTGTGTGGAATCGTCAATTTTTTTTTACCCTACCGTGCAGTGCATGACGTGGCAGCTACTGAGAAACACTGCCAGAAAACTCAGTAGGAATCCTTTTTTAAAAATATATATTTCTTAAATAAATTTACATTGTATTTAAATGTGTTAATTTAGAGCGACTCAATCCCAAGCTGTTTTGTCACTTAAATAATCAGAAGTTTTGTAATAAGACCTGCTACACAATTTGGCTTTTATAATTCTTTTAAACTTATTCATAGACATTTCTCGGATATCACTGGGAAGTTTGTTATAGAATCTTATACATTGCCCCATAAAAGAGTTACTTACTTTGTGGAGACGGGTGGTATGTAACACAAAGTTATGCTTATATCGAGTATTTATATTATGAGTATCACTCCTTTTACAGAAGGAGTCTTTATATTTATGCATATAAATTAGATTCTCATATATATACTGACATGCTACAGTCAGAATGTTAATCTCTTTAAACTTCTCTCTCAAAGATTCTCGCGGACCAAGTTTATATATTGCTCTTACAGCTCTTTTTTGCAATACAAATATGGTGTTAATGTCCGCAGCGCTACCCCAGAGAAGAATTCCATAGGACATTATACTATGAAAATAACTGAAATAAACCATTCTAGCTGTATCCACATCAGTAAGCCGTCTTATAGTTTTAACAGCATATGCAGCAGAACTTAATTTGCCTGATAGTTTTTCTATTTGTGGGCCCCATTGTAGTTTTGAATCAATTGTGATACCCAAAAACACAGTTGACTCAACAGGGGTCAATCCAGCTCCATTAAGCTGTACATTGGTAGCCACCTGTTTCACATTAGGTGTAGAGAATTTTATGACTTTAGTTTTCTTGTCATTTAGCAAAAGATTATTAGCATTAAACCAATGAACAACTTTAGAGATTGCGTCATTTACTTCGTCAAAATTGCGTAATTGTCGATTTATTTTAAACGTCAATGAAGTATCATCCGCAAACAAAACAATCTCATGTTTATCCCTTACATAGTAGGGTAAGTCATTTATATAGATTAAAAATAAGAATGGGCCGAGAATCGATCCCTGTGGAACGCCCATTACCACTGGGGATCCCGCAGATTTTTTACCATTTATATCGACCTTCTGAATTCTATTGCCCAAGTAAGAAGTCAAAAGTTCGAGAGCCTTGTTCCTGATACCGTAGTGGTGTAGTTTCCTGACAAGAGTGTCATGATGAACACAATCAAATGCTTTGGACAAATCGCAAAAGATACCTAATGCATCCTGCGAGTCCTCCCAAGCCGCGAATATACTTTTTAACAGATTGACTCCTGCATCTATAGTTGAACAACCCTTCGTGAATCCAAACTGTTTCCGATGAAGTAAATTATGTATATTAAAGTGACTGAGCAACTGGCTAAGCATTAGCTTTTCAAATATTTTACTTAGAGTGGGCAATACGGAAATAGGTCGGAAATTTGAAGGATCTGAAGTATCACCTACTACCTACTACCCACAGATTGTTACGTAAATGCAATTTTTTCGTTGTAAATTGTTTTCATTTTAAATACACTTTATACATCTAAATAATTAATATACCGTATGTAATTCAAAATTCCGAAATAAATAAATAAGGGGCATGATATTGATAATCGCGGTCACATTTGAAGTTTATTCAAATTGTTCACCATAACAGAAGATAAATAAGGTTGGGTCTATTTTTTTAAAACAGCAGTTATTATGAGATGATGGAATACTATGTACAAAGTTTCTGAATTTAAGTACAATTACAAGATATTTGTGGCGTTAGGAAGTCAAATTTTACTGATTATTGGTTGACGTAACTTCCCCGCTGGGTAATAATACTAAAATTTAAATTACGGTGGACGAAATAAACACTCAAATATATATTAATGAACCTAGAAAAGACAACCTTTTTGTCGGAAGGTCATATACGGGCACTAAAGTTTGCATATTCGGCAGAGTCTTACTAAACTGTATAATAATATAATATGCATAGAACTATTACAACAAATGTTAATTTGGAGCGCGCAATTATAACAGGTTTACATGCACTACAGCTATCTCTAAGAGATTCCAGATTTAGTGATATTGCGTATTATGCTAGTTGAGAGTCTGTATGTACACTTTGAATATTGTTTTGACTTATCTTTTGCCGCCGCACACAGCTTACGCTATAAAATAAATGTGAGTATAAAGTAAAAAAAGTGAGTATAAAGTAAAAAAAAAAAAAAATACCAAATGTATAATTTTTTTTTTTTTTTTTTTTTTAATATCAGCGTAACGTGCGCTCCGAAGCACGGAGACGTTCAGAAAATAAACCACTTTGGTGGTCACCCATCTAAGGACTGACCGCGAGCCTAGTTGCTTAACCTCGCCAATCACTTACAGACCGGTGAGAGCATCTGGCTATGAGCAGACTAGTCCCTCCCTCCCACTGCAACTCCTGTAAGCCAGGATCAACAGTGGCACACAATGAAATGACACTGAGCGGTGAGGCTCAGGCATGTCCCGGGGAATCGCTTTAACTGTCTTGGATCCCGCAACGAATTTAATCAGAAAGAAATAAAAGGAGGAGTTAGAAAATGAATTGTTCCACTTCCCTCCAGAGCAAAACGGGAGACAGAATGTTGTAAAGAGGCTATAGCCTCATAAAACGAGAGAATTGCAAATAGAGAAGCCAGCTGCAAAAGCACCGAGGATCAATTTAAGGGTCCTAAGTGAGCTGTTATATTTGATTCCAATAGTAGGTATGGCAAAAGCGCTTAAACGCACGGAAGTTGTTCCTTGTTGCTACAAGATCCGTATAATAAACTACTCCTGATATTGGCTATGAGCAGTTGTGTGTTGACGACGCTAAATATCAGAATATCATAACCCCATCTCGACCGGTAAAAGTCGACCCGAGGGAATATCTACCAGAAGACCAGCAGCAGCTTCCTCCTGAGTACTATGACATCCCGTCGCCAAGCGCAGTAATTATGGCATGTTCCCCAGCCCGTCAAATGCTACATAGTTACAGTCCCAACATAAAAACATTACATGCATTTTCCAGTCGCGTGAGTAAGTGAAACCTTAAAGTATTGCTTTATAGCTTCTAATGAAGCAAAGGCTTGAACTTAACATTTATATTTTTATTACTGGTTTTACTTATTACACATATAGGTACTGGTTAGAGTTGTTTAAGATGCCCAGTAGACCTCTGATATGCCGTAACAATTGCTGTCTAATAACCGTGACCGACAGCTGATGTGGTCTATACAAAACTGAAACGTTTGGAAACTAAACCAATGTTGCGGTCACCGTTCTACAGACTGGCCGCACGTTTAAGTATTAGACATCGCAAATCATTTATAGACTTGAAATAGGAATTGACCGTGAACAGTTCTTATTACTGGTGACCTGAACGGTATGATTCTAGGCGTTTCGGGAGTCGAATGCTATTACATTCTTAGTAACCCCACGCTCAATTAGCTCTAAATGCTAACAACATTCACTCTGTTGCTTTATTCTTTATTGCACACAGAAATACCTATTCATATAAGATATTAGAGCTAGCATGTACACAGGCGAGCTTAACTCAACTATGAGTTTTCTTCCAGCAAACCTTTGTCAGAGTGAGACCTTATATGAGATGGGTTAGAAGCAGTGCACAACAATTTGACTTAAGAACAACAACAATCTGCTTTATGAGCAGATTTATTGGGAAGCATCTCCACCTGAAAGAAAACAGAGGCGCTCTTAGCCAAATATTCTCACCGGTCCGTAAGAGAACGACGAGGTTAAGCAACTAGGCTCGCGGTCAGTCCGTAGATGGGTGACCAACAAAATGGTTTAATTTCTGTATCCGTGCTTTGGAGATAACGTTAAGATACCAGTCCCGGCTGTAGTCATTAGACAACAGTCTTTAAACCATATTAGAGGCCTACTGGGCCACTTGAACAATTGTGATTACCCTAGTATCAGAATTGTCCATACCAAGTAAGTAGGATACACTTCAGGTGAAAAGAGAAAAAAATCTCTCACAGGATACTTAACTAGTAGAGTTGTTATTTACAAGAGATAGAGCAGGGTGAGTCTGCGTACTCCACAGAATCCCGTCTGATTATGTACCTTACAGAATTACGCAGAAAATTTTAATATATTCAATTCTTGTGCGGGAGCAAGGTCGCCGGGGCTCAACAAGGAGGTCACGATTAATTCTTCGTAATATAATGTGTTAGACTGGTGACGGCGACAAATATCAGAATCAGAATATCATCACCCCATCTCATCCCGTGGGGGGCGTAGAAGTCGACCCGAGGGAATATCTACCAGAGGACGGGAAGCAGCTTCCTTCTGAGTACTACGACCATCATACTGCGATCGCCAACCCGCCCGCCAAGCGTGGCGATTATGGCATATCCCCTCAAGATGATTCTTGAGGGAGGCTTGTCCAGCAGTGGACTTATTTAAGCTGTAATGATGATGATGATGATGATGAGACTACAGTAGTAGTCTATTACCAAGCAAAGCCAAAATAAACTACTCTTGATATTGGTTCATTTTATTTACAACCAGAAACAATTTTGCTAGTTTTATATTGGATTTTTCATTTAAGACAACGCCCGCCATCGGGAAATTAACCCTGTGTCGCGGGGTTTGTTACAAGCATTTTGTGTAACTATCGTCTATAGCACACTCTTTTTTTTCATTCGTGTGGTCTATAGCACACTCTTTTTTTTCAGTCGTGTGGTCTAAAGCACACTTTTTTTCAGTCGTGTGGTCTATAGCACACTCTTTTTTTTCAGTCGCGTGGTGTATAGAACACTCTTTATTTTTTCAGTCGTGTGGTCTATAGCACACACTTTTTTTCAGTCATGTGGTCTATAGCGCACTTTTTTTTTCAGTCGTGTGGTCTAAAGCACACTCTATTTTGTGTAACTCTTTCTTTGTGATTAAACTGGTTGCGAATCGTTGTGATTTTTCAGGTGTTGCAGTAATAGGTAAAAGAGGATGGGTTAAGTCCCATAAAGTTAAAAAATTGGTTGTTTAAAATCTGTTATAATTTTTTTTCTTCTTATTTACTTCAGATGGTTGTGTAACAAATAAACATCATCACAAGTCATCAAAACTCATTCCTGTCACGCCTCCGAACAAAACCCTCAGCTTATGTCCAAAACGTTCCCTTCCATCGATCGGCAACAAATAATATTGACATGTACCAATTTGCCTTCTTCGCGTGTTTGTCAAACATAAACCTTTCATTGCAAAATCATACGAAAACACACTTTATTTCCTACGACACATAGTCCAAATTCAATCAATGTACACCTGATAAAAAATATACAACAGGGAAAGAAATAAAATCCCAGTTTATTTTCCATTGCCGGGCATGTACTGTACGTGGTTGTTCTACGTTTTTATAAATGTTCAATGTAGAACTAAATCAATATTTGGGTCACGAATTGCCGCGGAATGGCTTTAAATAAACATGACTTGAAATAGAAGCGACTGCGGACAAAAATTGTAAAGGGGATCCAATTTCGCTATTGGTTTTCATCGGTTGTAATGTATTACATTCCTAGTCCTATCAAGAATATATTAGGGGCGCAAAAAAGTAAGTCCTACAACATGGTGGTTTATAATAATAATAAATGGTTTATTAGCAGCCAATAGTACAAGGGTTTGGTATTTAAACATCAAGTTTTAAAATAATTTTAGCTTAAAATAACCGATAAGATAAAAAGACAGGAAAAATGTACCAAACAGATATTGTCGAAACTAAATTTCGGCTATACGAGTAGTTGATAGAGTTGCCCCTGACTCCCAAACTAGGAGAGATCCTGTGTTTTGAGTCCATCAGAGATCCTGTGGTTTATGGGTTTGTTAACGATTGGTTAAGGCAGCGCCCCGCGGTCTGACCATAGATGGGTGGCTTCCTTATCGTATCCGTGATTTATATACTACGTTAAGCTCTCCCGGCTGTATATCATTTATTCGTTACGCCATGTCAAAAGCCTACTGGGTGACTCGAACCACTCTGATACAAACAGACTCCTAAAGGAATTAACAAATAACAAGTTGGCGTGGTTGGCAGATGCTTGCCTTTCACGCCACACACATATTTGTGTGCATGAATATGTCTGTTTGTCCTGAGTCTGGGTGTAACATATAATAAAATCGTAGGAAAGTCAAAACTGTACATTGAATATTTTTTTAAAAGGATACTTAGGGCGTGATCTACTATCGATATCGCAGCCAATAATATAGTTTTAGAATTTTTGTTTGTTTGTATGTTCAGGCTTAACTCAAAAAGTACTACTGCATGGATTTACTTCAAATTTTGCATAAATATTACTAAGAGGTCGGCTCAACATATAAGCTACATATTATCACGCTATCACCTACGGGGGAGGAGCTATGATAATTCATAAAATTTAATGCGGGTAAAACCGCGGGGCACAGCTAGTTATACTTACAAATATATATAATATAAAATAGTATGTATATCAGTTCTCTGGTTTCCATAGTACAAGCTCTTCCTAGTTCCAAAATATTTATTTTATTTTAATCGTACATTTGTGTGTGAGATTATAATGACGTGTGTAAAGACTACATTCAAAGCAAGTATAGAAATATTTTTATCGGTATAAAAAGAATAATATACTCGCATAATTATGTCTAGTTTTTTTGATAAATAAAGATTTTCACTATTAATATTAGCAAAGAAAGGGCAGGTCAGAAGTACCCTAAACCGGCGAGCATGTATGAGATATATAATGACAGTAAACGAGGCAAAAGACGTGTGCAAAGATCGTGACGAATAGAAATCCGTTGTCTCTGCCCACCCTTCTGGGAAACAGGCGTGAGTCTATCTATGTAATATTAGCATATAGCTCGCAGAAACAACAAATTTGATTGTAACTATCCTTACTAATTAATATACTGGGAAACTATTAACACAATTGTAATATCCTAATGTTACGAAGAACTCATCAGAATCAGGTGCAGAAACAAAAATAATGTTGTAAGCTTGTATGAACAAAAGACAATCGCATAACAGCATGTTCCTGACAATTGAGAAACCATGAGCGGAAACGTATTAATATTATATTCTTAACGTTGGGAAATGTAATAAATAATAATAATATCCTGGGATATTATTCACACACGGCCATTTGATCCCATACTAAGCAGAGCTTGTTCTATGGAAACCAGATAATTGAAATAGTACATATACCAGTTTTCTTTTTTAAAATACTTACTTATATAGATAATTACATCCAGATGCAAGACAAACAGACATCTTTATGCACACAAATATCTGTCCTGGGCGGGAATCGAACCCACGACCTGCGGCGTGAAATGCAAGTATTTACCAAACACGCCAATTTGCCCGTAAATGTGTGCTGGCGCATGTTAGCTGTATGATTAATACATTTACGTATTACTAACTTTTATAAAAGATCTAACTTCTAATTATGTGAAAAGGCTCTCACTCATTTGCGCTCACCGGTCCGTAAGCCAGATATAGCATCTATGCACGCGGTGTGTCTATAGATGGGTGACCGTCACAATAGTTTAATTTCCGAGGGACTTAGTACTTCGGAGGGCACGTTAAGCTATCGGTCCCGGATGTTGTAGTTAGAAAAAATTCGTTAAGCCATGTCAGATGCCTACTGTACTTGAACAACTCTGACACCAGGGTACCACTACCCATACGATAAAAAAGAAGAAGAAAGACCGAAGTATTGATTGCTAGTTGCCCTCTCCGGTTGTTTACGATCGGCGAGGTTGAACAACTATGCTTGCAATCAATCTGTAGATAGGTGGTCACCCAACAATGGTTTAATGTTTATTTCTATTAGTTTTAAGCTTTGTATTATTCTGTTTAAATCCTGTCTTACGTCATTTACAGTAAAGCACAAACTATAGTTTAATTTCACTAGGTATTAATTAGGGAGTGGGCACTGGTGACCTGGTAATACAGGGTTTTTGCTAACCTACAATAGGCACCAGCTCTTTAAAAGCTAAGTTAAATAATCTAAGGACATAAATTCTCTGTGAGAGAAATAAATTTATTTAATATTAAATGTCTAAGCGTCTCCGTGCTTTGTAAAACAAGTTAATCCAACGGGTTATACAACATTTTTAAGCCATTTCAAATGCCCGCTGGGCAGATTTAAAGCCTCTGACACGTGTTTAATCACTGCCCATACGAATATGTATAATAAATAGCATAACATCAATACAAAAACGATTATGTTAACGTTAAAGTCGGACCGAGACCAGAAAAAGCCATACATTGTGTGAAGATTTTTTTTTATTCCACCATTACAGCGCAAGCCTCTCGCTTGTTACCGACTTCCGCTATAATTTCCATGGCAGTATCGCGTGCTCACCCAACATACGTACAGTGAAACAAAACGTAGGCAGTGCCACAGTATAACTAGTTAATTAATAATAGTTAATCTTAATAATAATATCTGGGGACAATGTCACACAGATCATCCTAGCCCCAAACTAAGCAAAGCTTGTACTATGGGTACCAGGCGACGATATACATATTTATATAGATAGATAAATACTTAAATACATAGAAAACATCCATGACTCAGAAACAAATATTCGTGCTCATCACACAAATGTTTGCACTTATTGGGTTTCGAACCCAGGACCCACCAGCTTCGTAGGCAGGAGCACTACCAACTAGGCTACGGTGCTAAACTTAGTGAAGAGAAAGGTTTTGCTTTTTATCCTGCCATTTTGTTTCGCTGGAAAACCATTTGTTGTTAAAAGCAACAAAACTTGTAAGTTGGTAGAAAAATAAAAAGTGGGCTCGGTTTTAAGCAATTTTCTAAGTTAAAGTCAAAGGTCGGACAAGAATTTACTTTATTTCGTACTTTTAATTGAAATGGATCTATTTTGAGTTTGCTACATTTAAACGAAAAAAACTAAATAAAATGACTGTTGTATATTTATTTGGTAAAGTTGAATATTGTTTACTAGAAGATCCCCGCGGTTTTACCCACGTTAAATTTTATAAATTATAACCAATGAGTTATTCGAATATATAAGGTATTTTACTTCAAAGTTTCATGAAAAATCCGCTCTGTAATTTGTGTGTGAGAGAATACCAAACATCCATTCATCTATATATCCATACTTACAAACTTTCGCATTTATAATATTAGCTATATCATATTGTCAAAGACTATAGACATTAAAGACATATAATATTAATCTGTTCTCAGTTTTGACATTCAGTTTGTCATCTCTTCTCAGGTTGTCAGTATGTCTAAAGCATGGTAGGGTGTGTAATGTTTTTGGAACGAAGTTACTTATCGCGCGTTGTGAAAGGGGGCTAGACGGAAAAAAATTCTTACGAAATGTTGCCACGACACTTATTGCAGCTGTGCGGCGTGCACATGTTTATCTGTCTGTCTCTCTTTCTCTCTCTTATAGAAAGCAAGCCAGATATTTTCATTTCTATTTCGCATTGAACAGTATGGTGTCGCGACGATTATTTTTGTTGAGTGCATACAGATTTTTTGTAACTTCGTTCAACTTCGAAGTTACAAAAAACATCTCTCAAGTTTTTTTTTAAGTATTTACGTCTAATACCTATTATATCAAAATATTACCTTTCTGTACTCTTTCTCCACTTTAACTGTTCCAAATTGTATACTCCTCCGTCCGCGCAATATTCGTAAAAAGGGGTACAAAGTTTTAGCTTCGCTTATTAATATTATTATGATGATGATAATAGACATATAAGCTATGAACTGACTTCAATTCAATCAATTATATCTACTCAAAATATATTGGTATATATGGTATCCTAAGTATTTATTTAGTACTATTGTTTTTACTTACGCTGTGGCCCTACGGTTTTTATTACTCGTATAACATATTTATGGTAATGGACAGAAAAAATGTAATTATCGTGAGTTGTACAGATGGAGTTAAACTAACGAGGTTATATCAAAAGTTTCATTTGTTTGTTTCCATCATGTTTCTAGGTTTTCTGTTATATACTGAAAAAAGAGGTCAATAACTAAAGAAAAAAAAATAACCAACCAAGTGGCTTACTCTTCCTTGTGTAAGAACTGCACATTATATATCAATATAACAAAAGCGCACTCTGGCAAAAATGCGTGGCACTTATAGCTAACTGCTCTTCCTGGACACGTGTTCAGTGTAACCCGGCATACTGGCAAGAACTGCGAGTCGATGCATTTTTTTTTGTTTTCAAAGTCAAAGTAAAAACCATTTATTCCGTAAAAATTTTACATTTATGTGGAATCGTCATATTTTTTTTACCCTACCGTGCAGTGCATGACGTGGCAGCTACTGAGAAACACTGCCAGAAAACTCAGTAGGAATCCTTTTTTAAAATAAAATATATACTTAAGATTAATGACAATCATGTGTGTTGACTCAGAACAATTCAATCCCAAGCACTTTTATCACTTAAATAATCAGAAATTTTGTAATATGCCCTGCTACACAATTTGGCTTTAATAATTATTTTAAACTTATTCGTAGACAATTCTCTAATATCATTGGGAAGTTTGTTATAGAAGTTTGCTGTAATGGCTCTTGGTTGATAATTATCACAGCCCATATGAGGAGTGGAACTACTTTTTTCTAACTCCATCTTATTTTTTTCTGAATAAATTTGTTGTGAAATCCAAAACAGTCAAAGCAATTACCCAGGACGCCTGAGCCTCACCGCTCAGTGTCATTTTATTGACGGGCCTGTGGCGTGGTTAGAAAATGCTTGCTTTGCACGCCGCAAGTCGTGGATTCGATTCCCACCCAGGACAGATATTTGTGTGCATGAGTCTGGGTGTAATTATCTATATAAGTATGTATTAAGAAAAGTAGTATATCAGTTATCTGGTTTCCATAGTACAACTGGATTATGGTTACTTTGGGATCAGATGAGCGTGTGTGAATAATGTCCCACGATATTTATTTATTTACTGTTGATCTTGGTTTACAAGAGACAGTGGTGGGTAAGAGGAAAGGAATAGTCCCTAAAAAAAAATTCACATGAGAATTAAACTATCGAATAAAGATATAGATAAAGATTTCTTTAATGCTAAAACTGTGTACATGGTTGTAGATGGTATACAATTTTGAGTATCAACAGTTACCCGTATCGGGCGTGCAACAGTAAGGCTTATGAATTAAATATAATTAGTACATAACAATTCTTATTTTTATGATATACCTATATTTGTGGAATTATTTATTACAATTTATAGAAAAAAGGACTACTTTTTGGCAAAATACTCATTGAGATCGTAAAACACATTGGAAATAAGCCACTTTTTCAAAACGTTTTTTTAATTTTTTGCCTTCCAATTCGTATTGCAGTAACAAAAGCACTCTTGCAAAAAATTGTATTATTAATGGATAGTGGCAACTGTAAGTTATACTTATATCTAGTCCGTAAATTAGATCTGGTGGCAGATTTGAGCACAAAATATTCCACGTTGTGTTTTACAAAAATACAAATTTCCAGATATATATATAATAAATATAATAGTACCTATCTATATAAAATCACACTATTACTAATATCCGACATAAACAGAGAAGCTTCCATATTCATTATTGCTAATTAAGATATTAGTTACGATAATGTACAATGTTAATAGTGTATTATCGGAGATATTAGCGCGGGTCAAGATTGGATTAGAATGAGGTTTGTTGTTAATAGCTCGCTATTTGCTCCCTCATTCACTGCCTCGTATGTCTCGCCGCAGATAATGAAGTCCAGGGTTCAAATTCAGGCTTAAACAGTGACATTGAAAACAATGTCGTTCCCTGAAAATAGAAAAGGGACCTGTAATCACAGTGCCACGTGCCGGGTTCAATTGTGAGTATAAATTATCGAGTAACCTCATAAACACACAAAAACTGTTATGCATAGAGATGGTGTTATATAAGAACAAAAACACATCTTAATACCTAAGTCAATCTGAAATCGAGATATCATAAGAGAGAGAGAGTGCGCTTTAGACCATACGACTGAAGTAAAACTTAGATTTACAAAACGTTACTGGCTATGAGTGAAAGAGAGAGAAAATGTGTGAAACTTTACTGTCTTGCCCCTACAGTAATATACGAAACGTAAATCTCTCTTTCTATCTTCACTAACTTATATACGTATATATAAAGTATACGTATATATATATATATAGTATATATATATATATATATATATATATATAGTATATTTAGATTAAGTACATTGTATTTTCAATAACTTGTAATTATCACCAAGATGTGACCCAGAGGTGGGAGCCTGGTGATCTGTAACACAGGTCTTACCTACTATAGACGCCAGTCTCTCACAAAGGTATGATGGTCTATTCTCTGTATTTCTTTACATAATACTCGTATGTACACCAAACCTTTGTGAAAGAGATAAATAAATACATTATTATTATTATTATTACATTATTATATCTCCCTATCAACTTCCGTTCGCCTCCCCCGATCACACTATATGTAACGGTCTCGTTACGCATTCACCAGTTTTCACCCCACGTTAAGTGTGCGTAAATAAGTTTTGCTTACAAAATTGAGTTAGAGACAAGTCCGAAAGCCGTTGTTAGGTTATAAGAAATGTAACTAAATACACTTGGTATTTGACGGTCACCGTAGCCTAGTTGGTAGTGCTCCTGCCTACGAAGCTGGTGGTCCTCGGTTCGAATCCCGGTAAGTGCAAAATATTTGTGTGATGAGCACGAATATTTGTTACTGAGTCATGGATGTTTTCTATGTATATAAGTATTTATCTATCTATATAAGTATGTATATCGTCGCCTGGTACCCATAGTACAAGCTTCGCTTACTTTGGGGCTAGGATGATCTGTGTGACATTGTCCCGAGATATTATTATTATATAATAATAGTATCCTGGGTCATTATTTACACACGGCCATTTGATCCCAAACTAAGCAGAGCTTGTACTATGGAAACCATAGTTATATAGATAAGTACACCCAGACTGAGGACACAGACATGTTCATGCACATAAATATCAGTCCTGAGTGGGAATCGAACCAACGACCTGCGGCGTGAAAAGCAATCATTTGCTAACCACGCGAACAGGCCCGCCCAAGATACGTAGATATCTATGCATATTCTACTAACTATTTATAAATAATAAACTCAGCAAGAGCGCCTTAAATAGGGATTTATAAAATCCTATTACTACGAGTACATATTCTAGCGCCGGATATGAGGTAGTGTAAAACTTTACCTACTTCCTTCTTCTATGCATGCCAGGAAATTAAAATTTAAAAAATATGACGCAATACTATTATGGTAATAAATAATAACGTGTTCCTGGTGGATTCCGATTACGGCGGCCAGTCTCAATGGAGACAACTGTGTGGGACAAATATTCATTCATTGCACAAGTGGTGCTCAAACACAGGGCACTTTCTATTCCATCACTCTCATTCTGGTCGTATTGTTAAGTCCGGGATTTGATGGTATTTGCCCCCCCGTGTCTCGGAGGGCACGTAAAACCGTCGATCCTGTGCCTGACATAAGACCGATGATTTTAAGTACTCTCCGAGACACGGGGTTTTAAATGCCGCCAATATCCAGAGTCCGGGCTGATATGAGAAATTGTTTTTAACAGAAAAATTCTAAAATTCCTTTTTATCCTGACCCGGCACTTGATCTCAGGACATAATTATCTGTGGTAAAACACGATATCGTTCGTACAACGAGGCACTACTATTATGATAGTTACTACGAACATAATAGACTAAAATAAATAAACAAGTATATTTAAAATAGGTGTGCCCCGCGGTTTTACCCGCGTTAAATTTTATAAGTTATCATAGTAAGTGATAGCGTGATAATATGTAGCCTATATGTTGACTCGACCTCTTAGTAATATTCATGCAAAATTTGAAGTAAATCCATGCAGTACTTTTTGAGTTTAGCCCGGACATACATACAGACAAACAGACACACAGACAAAAATTCTAAAAACTATATTTTTGGCTTCGATATCGATGGTAGATCACGCCCCAAGTATCCTTTTAAAAAAATATTTAATGTACAGTTTTCACCTTCCTACGATTTTATTATATGTATAGATAATTAAATAAATCGCGTTCTTATACCTCTACCAGTAAAACCCGATTGAAAACAGTAGAATGTTTGTAGGTTCTACGAAATAAACAGGAATGTTTGCCATTTTGCAAAGGTGTAGTTAAAACTACGTGTATAAAATAAATAGACAACCTCTGTACTAAAGTTTTAATTAAGTAAAAAGCGGTATGTGGTTCCCACTGCAACAAGTTACCTAGATGTGTCAACTGAAATAAAAACCAGTCCGAAGTACATTTAGACAAATGAACTATGCATTTAATATAAAGAACCAAATAAACATTTTTTTAAACTCATTTTATTATGAAAAAATATATACAAACTATACTATCTGCGTAAATAAGTTAAGTTATAGAACATAGATATCATATCGTTTATTTTTTTATTAAAGAAAAGATTTAACAATATTAAAGTTCTCTAACAGTAAGTTAAGCATTTATACCAATTTAAGACTAAATAAATACTTAGTAATAGAATGTAAAATAACAAAAATCGTGGATCGTGACAAATGGAGGTCCGTTGTCTCTGCATACCCCTCTGGGAGACAGGCGTGAGTCTAGTATCTCTGTATGTTTTAGTAGAAATCTCGACTTTAAGTAAATTGTGATGAACAATCGGTCCAAATAATTTCCAAAGCTTTATTACATAACGTTCTAAATATTTTATCAGCCCACAGGGTGTTCTGTGTTCGCGTATACGATCGGTATTTCGATCATAAATTTCCACAATATTGTAAAATCTCTTTTATTGTAATGTTTTTAGAAATAACATTTTATTTATAATAATAATAATATCCTGGGACATTATTCACACACGGCTACTTGATCCGAAACTAAGCAGTAGCTTGAACTATGGAAACCTGATATATTACATATAATATGTTTTTATAACTACTTACTTAATAACACAGACATCATCATCCACACAAATATCTGTCCTAGATGGGAATCGAACCCACGATCTGCGGCGTGAAAGGCAAGCATTTACCAACCACGCCTACCTGCCCGTCGTTGTGAGAGTTATGATTTAGTTACTTAACTAACTTATTTTAGTTATTGTCAAATAGATTATTTATAAGTTTTAATATTGTTTGCTATTTAATATTGTTTCCTCAGTACCATGACGTGAACTTTTCTGTACAATCTTCCATTTAACTTGCAATATTCTCCCCGTATTTTAAATCGCGAGTATAATTTACTTCAGCCGCTTCTAGTAGCGATAAATCGCTAGCATGTAGTACATAGACGCCAAATTAAAAAAAGAAGCAGCATGTAATCCAGTTGGTGGGATTAGTGAGGCCTTTCAGGCTTACCGGGGATTCTAGTAACTAGTTTGGGGTACTAGCAGTAAATAAACTTTACAGATTTAAGGTACCTACGTCTACGAGCTAAAACTACAACAGAAATACGGCCCCACGTAATTAATCGGCCTTCAAACTTGAATAACATACAATGTGAAGGAAATTGAATAGTCCAGATTAAGATTGACTAAGTTACATATAAACAAATGGATCGATAACAGCTTCGCAGTTTTTCTTAAACAAACAAACTCTGTCGTAAACATTCTCCATAACAGCTGTAAAAAACTGCTAGACAAGCCTAACCCAAGAATCATCTTAGGGGATATGCCATAATCGCCACGCTTGGCAGACGGGTTGGCGATCGCAGTCTGATGGTCAGATTACACAGAGAGACGTTGCTGCCCGGTCTCTGGTAGATATTCTCTCGGCTCGACTTCTACGCCCCCCACGGGATGAGATGGGGTGATGATATACTAATATTCGCCGCTGTCACCACACATCATTATATTCTTAATTTTATTTAAAGATTTATTTATTACTAGCTGTGCCCCGCGGTTTTACCCGCGTTAAATTTTATAAATTATCACAGTTCCTCCCCCTTATGTTACGGCGTGATAATATGTAGCCCATATATTTACCCAACCTCTTAGTAATATTTTATGCAAAATTTGAAGTAAATCCATGCAGTACTTTTTGAGTTTAGCCCGGAGATACAAAATTTCTAAAAACTATATCTTTGCCTTCGATATCGATTGTAGATCACGCCCCAAGAATCCTTTTTAAAAAATATTCCATGTACAGTTTTGACTTTCCTACGATTTTATTATATGTATAGATTATTATTATTTTGAAAATTATAGTGCCTTTTCCATAATATGTTCAATGTTATCGTGCCAATAAATACCCAGTTAGAGTTGTCGAAATTGTCTTTAACAGTTTAATATTGTCTTAAACTCAGATCACATGAAATACGACTGCATTTAGCAATAAACCCAAGTCTGTATCCGTCTACGACAGATGTCTACAAACTTGCCTGTCTACGACAGTATGACAGCGCTGCGTCTCGTTGTATTAAATACCAGTATGTCTACGGAATAATTTAAGTTATTGATTACTGTTCTATATATATGGACGATGACTAAGATGTACAGAGCTTACAATAAGATGGTCTCTTAGAACTGTCTGATTCTTTTGAGCCTCGTTTGTTTACTCGTGATAGAAAAAAAATTGATATCGTGAAACTTGGTTTAGATTTCAGGGCCGTACGTCGAGAGATCACGAAAAACTTACTTTCTAGTCTTATAAAGCTATGAAATGGAGGATTTAGAAATGTTGCCTGTTTTAGCACAAACATTTGTGCATGATATGTTTTCCACACATAACTTCTCTCCAATAAAACATAAATAAATATTCGAGGGCTTACAAAATACTACTTGCTTATTATTTTAATACTAATATAGTTCTTGTAGTCCACTTCAAAGAATTAGGACATGATATTTTAGAGTGTCTAAGATTAACTAATTATAAACGTTCATAAGCCTATATTTTTATTGTACTTCATATTAGAAAATCCATATTATAATATTGCAAATATTCAAAAATACCTTTCTAAATTTAACTTAGTTTGGTTTTAATTTATATTAAGACATTTAATAAGATTATGAAATAAATAAAGACACTGACATAATATAAATGTTAGAAGAGAGGACAATATTCCTTGTTATGACTCTTAAAGAGCCCCTACAGATTGTTACTCACTTTAGAAATACGATAAAACTTTTGGCATTGTTTCTTTCCGTAACAAATTTATATCCATTGTTCTAATTCAAACACCCAGTTAAACAATCGATTAAACATTTTAAAATACACTTTAGAATTCTGTGAACTAGGTTGCAGGGCTGCCATACCAAGAATAACGGCGGGTTATTTTGAGTTCACTGCATTATTTATGTAGGCAGCCCTGATCGTGTCGTGTTGAAAATTTATGCGACGGTTATATTACTCTGGAGATTGTTTCAGTTTTATTTTAGTATAGCTAACAGAAGATTTTAAAATTTTTCTTGTTTTCTTTAAATTAAAGTAGGTGGCGCTGCTTCAATTACTGGATATCTCAAAAAGCGATGGCTAACTTTAAACTCAGCTGCAAAACAACATGTAAACTATATCTATAGAATGACCGCCGGCTATCAAATTGGATGTGAAATTATAGTATCAGTGACTTTACTGTTAACCAGTGCAAATTTTGAATGAAATATCAATTATTGAATCGAATTAAAATACCTATAAGATAGGTAGGTAGTATACAAGGACAAAATATGGATTTAAATGGGCATCTTCATTTTTGAAGCTGGCTTGAAATTAATTAATTTACTAAAAATAGTAAATAAGTTTTATTACGCGTGGCAGATTATATTTTCGAACATGTATTTTCCCTGCATGTGTATTTAAAAATTGTATTCTAGGTTATCCTCAAACTGTAAAAGAACTCAGTCCCGTAAACGGAAAGTGTCTTCAAAGCTTTTTACAACATTAAAAAAATAGAAAAGAAAATTCAAACTTCCACCAACCAATTAAACTATTTTGAAAACCTCAAAAACATGAGAATTAATTTCCTCAAAACAATTCGGGAATACCATACTTCAAGTTCCATTGTTGGGAAACTTTTGACGGCTTTTTTTAATTAACCGCGGGAGAAAACGACTTGGAAAGTTCAGATTCCTTTTACGTTTAATTGGAGAGTTTTCTCAGATAAGAAGTTTTTGTGAATTCTTTTCTCTAGGTAGCTCTAGGGAGACACAGATGTAGAGATACAGGATGTTGTCTTGTTTTATTTAGAATTGAAAACATTTTTGAGTCCAAATCATTCAATAAACCTAACAATTTTGTCATGTCCGTCAACACTTAAAAGTTGTGTCTCAAGTCAAGAAGTTTGGACCTACACGCAACATAAAATATAATTTCAACAGCGCTAGACTTTTTCAGCTTTTGATATTAGATTTCACTTTATCAGATTATGAACGCAAAATTATAAAAAGATCTATTTACCTATATACCCTTTATTAAACAAACAAATTGGTAAACATATTTACAAAAGTTGTTGTTAACACTGTCCAAGCCAACGACTCCAAAACTAAACCGCGAGTCACCTAATAAAATATCCTTTTCATTCTAAAACGAAACTCTTGCACTGTAATTTTTGTTCTAAGATACAACGATAATATTCCATTAGTTATGTATTTTCGTTTAGCTATAACATTACAGAGGAAAATTCCATTACGCGTAGCAATTTCGTAGCTACGGCGTAGACACTACGGCGTAGCAATACGAACTCTGATGTTATTATTGTTATTTTATTACAATACGGGTAGCTTAAGCTCAGCCTCACAGCGAGTGGTCTTAAGTTATTCCTTCTGTATGTAATGTGATTATTGCGATGCTTTTAAATACGGAGTTTAGTGGTCAGATGTTGAATGCAATAGTCAAGGACAGACAGAGAATATGAATACGAAATTGTTCTTCTTTGGGCACTGGCAAGTCAAGTAAATTATGTTTATGGAATAAACACATTACATGATATTATTTTGTAAGATTGAGTTAGCGACGGCAGAGTCTGTTGGCGTTGAGAATATAGAGTATTAGGTAATATACAATTATAATTCATTCATATGCGTCAGATTGTTTTTTTAACGAGAGTATTGTCATGATTTAATTGCATATAAGAACTGTTTTGGAAAAAAACATTTAAACGCCCAGTAAGCACCTTACCTAGCTTAACAACTGTTCTCTTATTACTACAGTCAATCCGACAGCTTGGTGGTTTAAGTTGTCGGTTTGAGTATAGTCATAAGAAAACAGTTGCAGTTGCAACTCCTAAGCACTAAAAGGCTCTGAGTATAAATCACTTTAGCGGTCATCCATTTAAATACACCGTGTGCTAAAACACAAAAAATATTTGCAGAATTGTGACAACCTAACATATGCATGGCACTAATTAATAACGCGAGGGAACAATTTTATATCATGTACCTACTTATATAACAATTCTATAAGTAACTGTACCAGAAATGAACCCTCTATTTGACGCAACCTTTAAAGAAAACGCGATCCCAATCAAAGTAAATAATTCCTTCACAACTCAACTTATTAACCGTTCAAGTTACGTTTAAGTAAAAGTTAAGTTAAAGTTCGAGATAAGTTAGCCACAATTAACATAACGAGCTCTTTGTGCTACTTAACTTAGCTTTTCAACATTTCGTCGATTACTTGTAACTTTATGTTTTGTTATATTTGGTGAGATAGCACCAGTTTAGATGAAACCATAGACAAGAATGGTTTGAAGTTATATTTGTCTTTTCGATGATGCAAATATTGAGGTGTGGAAGGAGGGATGAACTTAAAACTTCCACACCATAAGTTACGATAAATTCGGGTTGTAAAAACGAACTTATCCCAGTTTGTATGAAGATAGGAGTGTCCATTCCAATTGTAATAAGTTCTAGTTTAATGCCTAAAAGAATGTTTCATGATCTGGCTTGAATTTCATGCGTTAATGCCTACCGTCTCAGAAAACTGTTGTCAATGTTCCCATTAAGCACTTCTTACTAAGAAATGGTCCCACAATATAACTGCTAACTGTTACAGTTGTGGGACTAGACAGTTGTTTTTACCGGTTCATAAACCATGAGCAATATATTTAATAATAATAATAAATAATAAATATCGTTTATTTTCTCCACAAATATTTTAGAATAAAAATTACAAGGTTGCAGGTTAGAAGTAGGTTGTACAGATATGTTGTGGAGACTGGAGCCGGTACTAGGTTAACCCTGTGTTACTAGTCTCCAGGCCTCCACCTCGGACAGGTAAAAAATATCTATAAACGTAAAATGAATTGAGAATATTAATTGCTAAAAAATCTTGAAGGCCATCTTTATTTATTTATTTTATTTATTTATTTATTACATATATGTGTATAATATATGTACTATTATATATATGTATATAATAGTACTAGCTGTGCCCCGTGGTTTTACACGCGTTAAATTTTAGAAACTATCACAGCTCCTCCCCCGTAGGTGATAGCGTGATAATATGTAGCCTATATGTTGACCCGACCTCTTAGTTATATTCATGCAAAATTTGAAGTAAATCCATGCAGTACTTTTTGAATTTTACCGGACATACATACAGACAAACAGACAAAAATTCTAAAAACTATATTTTTGGCTTCGATATCGATTGAAGATCACGCCCCAAGTCTCTTTTTTAAAAAATATTCAATGTACAGTATTGACCTTCCTACGATTTTATTATATGTATTAATAGTATAGTATAGTGTCATTTAATGTCAGAAAATGTCCGTTTTTAGAGGGCACATTGAGTTGTCGAATCCGGCTGTATAGTAATAATGTCCTCCCGACCGAATTTTGGCCGTGGCGGCCAATTTTAATGGAGACTAGCCAATTGCGCATGACATATTATAGTGCACAAGTGTGTGCGCAAACACAGGGGCACTTTCCATTCCATCACTCTCATGATCCGATGGGACGGCTAGCTACGACCGGAAAGAGTACAGCACTTGACCGAAGGCTTTACGTGGTCTCGGAGGCACGGGGGTGTAATACCGTCAACTCCCAGACTTCGAGCTGATACTGAGTAATTTCTTTTAGCGGAAAAATCCCAAAATCACTTTTTGGCCCGACCCGGGTTTTGAACCCAGGACCTCATTATCCGCGGTTTATTTGCATAAAACGTGAATCACCGAAGTCCGGTCCTTTTAAAACTCATCAATAGTTAGTAATAGTGCTTTACCGAGTCTAGTCCGTCTAGACAAAGACCGAAAGTATCGATTATATGGCCCACAAAAACGAAATCGGTAAATTAAATCGACATTGCTTAAGCCATCTTAGCTAAGACGATTATATGTCTATATAACTACTAGTTTATATCAAATAAAGATGGGTTTTAAGGTTTCATTAATCAGCTAGAATACTCTAAGAACATTTAACTTAATAGTTAGTTAATACTAAGTTTTCATTAGTCTAATGAGACTTAAGAACTTGGTTTATCTTAGAAGTGATTGGGATGATATAGGTTTAATTAATAACAGGCCTGTTGCCGTGGTTAGCCAACGCCGGAGGTCGTGGGTTCGATTCCCACCCAGGCCAGATATTTGTGTGCATGAACGTGTCTGTTTGTCCCGTGTCTGGGTGTAATTTATCTATATAAGTATGTATTTATAAAAGAAAAGTAGTATATCAGGTATCTGGTTTCCATAGTACAAGCTTAGCTTAGTTTGGGATCAGATAGCCGTGTGTAAATAATGTCACAGGATATTATTATTGTTGTTAATACCGCATTTTCAACTTGAATATACGATTATGTAAACAGCGTATTTTTTTAAGTCATATAAAGTCTCTACGCTTTATAAAATACTGGCAATACATAATAAAAATAATAATAACATACACTTCATTATACACAAAAAAAGATGATTTAACAATGAAACATACTAACACTTCTGTAGATTTAATTTTCATGATGGCATTACGTAATAGGTAAAATTGTTAAAAACTACGATTATATGCAGTAAAAGTGCAACTATGAAAAATATTATATACATATATGTGAATGAACTTTTAAATGAAACAATCTGCATTGAAATTAGTTGATATAATTAGAAGCTACAATGATACAAACAACTAAATCATCACACACGTAAAACTAATAACATAATAAAGGTTTATGTTATTGACTCCAACTGCAACAGAGGGTTTGCAGTTGGAATCAATAACATAAACAGAGGTTATACCTTTACTATGTATAAAACAATACTGACACACTGACTAAAACATTATATCACATAACGACACTAAATTTGTACAAATTTAATAATAAATTTGCAAACATAATTAACGCTAAACTGATTTAGTTTATCGTTAGGTTCATTGAGTCTGTGAATTCAATATTAAAATTTGTATTCAGGTTCACCCTCAAAATGTTAAGTAAACAAAGAAAATTTTAAACGAATCGTTTCTACTATTAAAACTACTAAAAGATGTGGAATATAAGATAAGATAATATTTATTTCGTTACTAATAGCATTTCACATTTATATGAACTGGTGTTAGTGCGTTGTGTAATATACAGTTACTATATATTTTGTCATAGGGATGCAAAAAGGTCTTATTATTATGCTAGTAGATTATATAAAAATAAAAAAAAACTTGTAAATATATATGTCAAATATATAAACGCCATCCTTAAAATAACATTTCATGTAATGTACACATTTACATTAAATTCTGCTAGTGCGTTGTGTAATATACAATTACTTTATATTTTGTCATAGGGAGGCAAAATGTCCTTCTTATTATGCCAGTAGATTATTTAAAAGTCAAACATATGTTAATCTATATGTCAAAGACATATGTCTATATAATCTCAAAAATGGGAAATCATAAATGTAATCGTCGGGCGGGTATCGAACCTGCACCATGTACTAATCCGGGGTAGGCGCTCTGCGTTAAGCTACGAATGATACACGCTGGCATATCAAATTTAGGCTTCCCTTGCTAACACCCTTCCGGAGGATGTAGGTATTATCTATCGGCTTTGTTTTCTAGAAACATGGCCGACTGATATGTTCACAGTTGCATGTGAAAGATATCATATTGATAATACCTTTGGTTCGAGACCCGCCGGACGATTAAATTTATGATTTCCCATTTTTGAGATTATATTAACGCTTTGCATTGCGAATAATGCTATAAAATTCAAATTTAATATGTCTATATGTTTATACATAGTATAAAGCTAGGATGAATTGAGAATATTAATTGTTAAAATAACTTAAAGGCCATCCTTAAAAAATTTAAGCCCTCCACTACGTTCGTCAGTTTTCATTTCATTATACTGGTTCAACAAACTGAAACAAGAGCTATTGATCGCGCCAAGAATAGCCGGCGCCGCTCCGCTCATGGGGTCAGACAAATCCGTATGTCTGCTTATGTAATTATATTAAACTACGTATACATATATATTTCTCTACATAAAACATTACGCTTTTCTGATGTACAAGCACCAACTTAACTTAAGAATACCTCTTCCTTACAGGAAATACTGTGAATAGTAGCTTGGTTGACGATCTCTGTCTTTGAGTGGCGGGTTTGATTCTATATAAGTATGTATTTACAATAGAAAAGTAGTATAGGTAGTATATAACAGGTAGCTGGTTTCCATAGTACAAACTCGGCTTAGATCAGACGGCAGTGTGTGAATAATGTCCCAGGATATCGTTGGTCTAGCGGTAGCGTATTCACTCGCAGAGAACGAGGTCCTGGGTTCAAATCTCGGGTCGGACCAAAAGTGATTTTGGGCCGTTTCTGTAAAAAATATTCTCAGCATCAGCCTGAAGTCTGGGAGTTGGCGGTATTATATCCCCTTGCCTCGGAGAGCACGTAAAGCCCTCGGTCCTGTACCTGACTTCTTTCCGGTCGTGTTGTTAGGCGTCCCATCGGATCATGAGAGTGATGGAATATAAAGTGCTCCTGTGTTTGCGCACACACTTTTGCACTATAATATGCCCCGCGCAGATACCTAATCTCTATCTCTATTGATATTCGGCTAGGAAGACATTATTATTATTATTCCATCAATCTTTAACAAAGATTATTTTCAGGGTCTGGTTGGTTGAGCGAATACGCTCCATGTAGCACTTAATGCCGTCCTGGTGGTCATGAAAATATCTATGACAATCGTTACAGCTGAGAAACCTAATAGAATTTAAACATATTGGCTGAATTACCACTGTTGGACAAGACCCTTCCCCAAGAATGGAGATATGTCACAATCACCACGCTTAGCGAACGGGTTGGTGATAACAGTATAACGGTCATTGTACACAGACCGGTCTCTGGTACTATAGGTACTCCCCCGGGTCGACTTCTACGCCCCCCCGCGCAATAAGATGGCGTGCTGATATTATTAGCCACATAGCATATTGTTGTGTGCTTCGCGATGGGTGTCGAGTTTCGTGGCCGTCGCTCGTTTAATATTGGTAGCTCGCTGTGACCTATTAGTCTGAGAACTAACCTTAATAGCATTTGAAAAAGACACAGACGTAGTCGATATATATTTATGACGTTGTCTGTACAATCCAAGTAATATGACGGGCCTGTTGGCGTGGTTGGCAAATGCTTGCTTTCACGCCGGAGGTCGTGGGTTCGATTCCCATCCAGGACAGATATTTGTCTGCATGGGCATGCCCGTTTGTCCCGAGTCTGGGTGTTATTATGTAAATGTAAGTATGTATTTACAAAAGAAATGTAGTTTATGTAGTATATCAATTATCTGGTTTCCATAGTACAAGCTCTGCTTAGTTTGGGATCAGATGGCCGTGTGTAAATAATATCCCAGGATATTATTATTATATTGATATTATAAATGCGATAGTTTGTGAGTATGTGGATGTTTTGTTACTCTTTCAAACAAAAACTACAAAACGAATTTTGATGAAACTTTGTAGGAATATAGCTTATATCATCATCATTACAGCTAAATAAGTCCACTGCTGGACAAGCCTCCCTCAAGAATCGTCTTGGGGGGGATATGCCATAATCGCCACGCTTGGCAGGCGGGTTGGCGATCGCAGTAAGATGGTCATAGTAATCAGAAGGAAGCTGCTGCCCATCCTCTGGTAGATATTCCCTCGGGTCGACTTCTACGCCCCCCACGGGATGAGATGGGGTGATGATATTCTGATTCTGATATTTGTCGCCGTCACCACACAGCAGTAGCTATATATCCGAATAATATATAGGCAATAAATTATTACGTTTAACGCAGGTAAAACCGCGTATAATCTGATCACCAAAAACTTTCGACTATAAATAACTTTAAATATAAATGACTGAAAGAGTTATTATGAAACATAAGTAAACACCATTTCAATGAAATTATCTTATAAATAAAAAAAGTGCGAGTTGAACTCGTGTAGAGAGGATACCGCACGATTGATATTGAATTGTCTGGTGAAGCTTGAAAGTAGGTAAAGGTAATAGCCTCCTAAACTAACTGTAACAGCCATGATAAAAATAACAGATGGATGTTGAAATATTTACGATATTGTTTTAATGCCTATTATATAGACTTATTTATAGGTTATCTATTCTTTTTTTCTTTATCATACGGGCAGTGGTTACCCTGGTGTTAGAGTTGTTCAAGCCGCCCACTAAACTTTTGACGTGGCTTATCGACTATTGTCTAATGATAACAACCGGGGCCGACAGATTAACGTGCCCTCTGAAGCACGGATACGCTCACAAATTAAACTACTCAAACGGTCACCTATCCATGGACTGACCTGGTGCCTGGCTGCTTTACCTCGCCGATCACTTATGGCTCAGGGAGTGCATTTGGCCAGAACGCCTCGGTTTTCAATTAATTTATATAGAAACACCTTAGGCTTTAATTTATTTTATGTCTGTACTTTTAGAGATAAGGGTGGGGTGGAATTTCGTTACATAACATAAATACTAACACACATCTCACATCGTACAGACTCTGCCTAGTTTGGGATCAGATGGCATCTGATCCCAAACTAAGTAGAGCCTATACTATGGCAACCAGCCAACTGATAAACGTACTTATATATTTCTAAATACATACATATTATGGATAAATTACACCCAGACACAGAACAAACAAGCGTGTTCACCACATAAAAATTTTTCTCGAGTGGGAATCGAACCCAACACCTCTAGCTTAGCAGCCATAGTCACTAACCACTAGACCAACAGCCAGTAAATAATAAATAATTAATGTAATTGCGACGATTACAACAAAATCTTTTTCATTTGCAAAATTTTAAAAAAATACAATAGTCATAGAAATTCATCCGTGAAACAAATTTATAAAAGTTGTGTTTCAAATCAATTTTCAATCCAATTGGTAGTTCTTTAACAGGAATATAGGAGTAAGCTTTAAAGTTATAGCCCCGCTCTCTTTGTGTCTGCGATTAAAAACAAACACAATGTGAACTCAAATCAAACCTGCACCTGAATAGAGCCCGCGCTATTGATCGCGCCGAGAATAGGCTCGACGGCCTTCCGCGCTGTTTTTCGTGAGGTCAAATAGTTCCGTCTGCTTATGTAACCGATTTTTTGTTCAGCTTTGATATGAATCGGAAATGTGAAATAATTTGTACATATGGTTATTAATTTTTTGTTCTATAATTATTTTTGTACCACAGTAAACATAAACTTAGTTATTTACCAACTTCAAAGGAAGAAAAGGTTATCATTTTATCGTTTATAATTGTACAGGTTTTTCATTTATCATATTTATATTTACTGAAATCAATTATTATTTAAAGTCAATGCAATGCGTGGTTGCAATATACCAACTGATTTTAACCTAGGTCTAATCTATTCACTTAATACGCTAACTTTAACTTAGACCAAATCTAGCTTATATTTTCATTTGTTTAAGAAATCGAGTTACTTTATTTTATTTTATTTATTTGGTTCACCAACAACTTAAACATTAACATGAATCTTTAAAAATAGCACAATATTTAAGATCTAAATGTCTAGTTACTTATAGACTACATTCAAACACAACATTCAAACACTACATTAAACACTACATTCAAAATTTAATGAGCTACTTTTACAATATTTTTTATGTGTAACTAAAACCCTAATAACTATTGATAGTTTTCCGAAATAATCCTATAGTATTTTTCTAGTTTTCCTTGAGGCACTTTTAAACAATGCTCAGATCATATGAGTGTATAAACGGCTAGTTTAAATAAAAAAACCCCTCTGTCTTACGAGTATTCGATTAGGTCGATAAATTTTTTACCCAGCCCAAAAAAGTGCACAACGCTGCTAAAGAAGTGTTTACTTGAAAAATAGTTTATATATATGTTGATGAACAACTTCAAGAAGAAGTAGGTTCTCAATACGACTGTAACTTATGTTTGCTTTCCCCGTAGTTTGTGTAAGGTTATTGATTATTCTTTCTTTATGTCTGGCGTGTTGCTATAGTGGTTACTGACCCTGACTGTTAAGCCAGGACACATCTTTGTGCAATGAGCACTATTGTTTGTTATGGGTCTGAGTGTCATTTATCTATACTATATATGTATTTAGTAATACCTATGTATTTTTATCAGTTGTTTAGTTGCCATTATATATATATATATATATATATAGTATAGTATATAGGGACACAGATCATCCTAGCCCCAAACTAAGCAAAGCTTGTACTATGGGTACCAGGTGACGATGTACATACTTATATAGATAGATAAATACTTATATACATAGAAAACATCCATGACTCAGAAACAAATATTCGTGCTCATCACACAAATATTTGCACTTACCGGGATACGAACCCAGGACCACCAGCTCCGTAGGCAGGAGCACCACCAACTAGGCTACGGGGACCGACCCATTGTACAGGGTATGCTTAGTTTGTGATCAGATGGAAAAGTGTCAGATTGATAAAGATATTTATCATTTTTAAACCAGCTTTCGGACTGGTCTTACATATATTTTTGTTGTTGCCATAAATAAAGTGGAGTCGGCTCTATATTTTTTATACAGTAGTTACCTCTATAGTATAAATAATGATAATGTGCTGTGTGGCTGACGGCATAGAATATCGCCACCCCATCTCATCCCGTGGGGTGCGTAGAAGTCCTCCCGGGGAATATAGGGAATAACTACCAGAGAGCGGGCAGCAGCGTCTCTCCGTGTCTTATGAGCATTATACTGCGATCGCCAACCCGAGGCCTTTGGGGAGGCCTTTTTCCAGCAGAGGACGTCACTCGGCTGTCATGGTGAAATAATAATAATTCACACATTATTCACACAAGGCCATCTGATCCCAAACTAAGCAGTGCTTGGAAATCAGATAACCGCTATATCACTTTGATTTTTTCTTGTGTAGATACATACTTATATAGATAACTAGCTGTGCCCCGCGGTTTTACCCGCGTTAATCTTTATAAATTATCACAGCTCCTCCCGCGTAGGTGATAGCGTGATAATATATAGCCTATATGTTGACCCGTCCTCTTAGTAATATTCATGCAAAATTTTAAGTAAATCCAATTTTTGAGTTTACCCCGACAATAGATACAGACACACAGACTAAAATTCTAAAATCTATATTTTTGGCTTCGATATCGATTGTATGTCACGCACCAATTATCCTTTTATAAAAATATTCAATGTACAGTTTTGACTTTCTTACAATTTTATTATATGTATAGATTACACCCAGACTCAGGACAAACAGACATGGTCATGCACACGAATTCCTGTCCTTGGTGGGAATCGAACTCACAATCTGCGGCGAGAAGGCAAGCATCTTACAACCACGCCAAAGGGTCCGTCGTAATAATAATAATAATAATCACCTCTTAGTTGAGTTTGAGCCATAGCGGCCAGTCTCAATAGAGTCATCTACACGGGACATAATTAAATGACTCTATAATCCGGTGCAAGGTGCTCACCGCCATAACCAGAAATAGATCAGATGCAGGACATAGAGCTTTACATCCTCTCCAAGGCACGCGGCTGTGTCACCGCTAACATCATAATACGCTATACCCATGAGACACAAAAAGAAAAAGTAAAAAACAAAACTTATACAAATCCAGTAACAATACTCTGCATATTTTATATTATTCTGATATAATATTTTACTAACAAATACATTAGACATTACTCTTCTGAGAGCTTAGTATATGTCAAGCCTAAATCCACAAAAAATGTACATCAAAATAAAATAAAAACATATTTTATCTCTTTGACCTCGAGGAGTAATACACCTTATCGCAAAATAAGAAGGCTTTAGGCGATGAGGATTGGTGAAAAACTCGCCCCAATGTGATTATTTTCCACCCTTTCGAAGGGAATTAGGGTGTGCGCTTAGTAGCGAGAGGAGCGGAAAATTGGCTGCGTTTTATTTGATTGGGGCAATGTATTATGTGGTAAATGTGTCGCGATGTAATGCGTCTCTTTTTATTACCTTTGTTGTTTCTTCTGCATTGTTTAGTTACTATCGTGTGTTCACATATTCTCACAAATATCTCATCACACATCATCAGTCTGATCATCCACGGCTGAACATAGGTTTGACGGGCCTGTTGGCGTGGTTGGCAAATGCTTGCTTTTCACACTGGGGGTCATGGGTTCGATTCCCATCCAGAACAGATATTTGTGTGCATGAACATGTCTGTTTGTCCTGAGTCTGGGTGTAATCTATATATATACATGCAATTGCATGCAAATGCATACATGCAACGAAAAGTGGCATTGATTTAATGCCACTTTTCGTTGTAATGTTATAACTCAACAACGCCTTTACCGATTTGGCTAATTTTGATCTTGAATTATTCGTGGAAGTCCAGGGAAGGTTTGTACGTAGAGAAAATTTAAAAAAATTCTTGAAAAAGTGTAAAATCAACATCTTTTAGCAATTTAAAATATTTTTTTGATTGAATAAATGAACTTAATATTTTTTTTTATTACTATGCGTTATACGTAGCACGTACCGGGCCGCTAGTTATCTATATAAGCATGTATTTACAAAAGAAAAGTATTATATGTAGTATATCATTTATCTGGTTTACATAGTAAAAGCTCTACTTGGTTTGGGATCATATGGCCGTGTGTAAATAATGTCCCAGGATATTATATTAAACGCCTCTTCCAAAGGTTTTATATTTATAACGTTGCCATTTGAAGGGGTTTTAGGGGTAGTTGCCGCCCTTGACATGCGAGTTGACGACCGCAGTAAGGTGGTGCTGCTGCCGGCAGCTACCCCTAAAACCCCTTCAAATGGCAACGTTATAAATATAAAACCTTTGGAAGAGGCGTTTAATATAATATCCTGGGACATTATTCTACCTGGTGTATCCCTTAGTTGCCTTTTACGATACCCACGGGAAAACACGGACTTTGTATTCTTTCTGACCCGGAAAATAATAAATAATAATGTCCTCCTAGCCGAATTTCAGCCACAGAGATTAGCCATCTGCGCTGGACATATTATAGTGCTCAAGTGTGTGCGCAAACACAGGAGCACTTTCTATTCCATCACTCTCATGATCCGATGGGACGCCTAGCGACACGACCGCAAAGAGGTCAGGTATAGGACCGACGGCTTTACGTGCTATCTGAAGCACGGGGGTATAATACTCCCAGCCTTCGGACTGATGCTGAGAAATTTTTCTTTCTACAGAAAAGTCCCGAAATCACTTTTGGCCCGACCTGGGACTTGTACCCAGGACCTCGTTCTCTGCGGGTGAACACGCTACCGCTAGACCCGGAAAGCACATGGTTCCAAATATAGTGTGCTGTAAATTTCATATATTTAAATTTTCGGTACATATTATTATGTTTATTACCCCTGATAGCCAAGAAAATTGGTGAGCGTAAGAACCTAAGCGCGCGGCCGGTCTATTTATGGGTGTCCGCCAAAGTTTTTGTTGGACAAATAGAAAAAAACTTAATGATAATATTTCTAATATGCAACTTTTATGTCGTCAAACGATTGCAAATTAAGAACGAATTTAGTTTTCTAATAGAAGGGCGTCTCGTTCTACCAAAATTATAAGACAATGACTTATGAATACTACTCGTTGTGGTTACTTAAACTTCAACGGCAATAAATTTTAAGTTTGAAAGTTATTCTTTCTATTATCAAACACTTACCTATACGATTTAGATTGACATTCAGTGAGGCTATAGACTTTAAAGATGTCTGGGGATGGGGATGAAACAACAACAACGGCAGCTATGTGTGTATTTATCAGTTGTCTGGTTATGAAATGAAATGAAATTTATTCAGCACTTGGGTATTAACATACACTTGTACTTGTCAAGGTCACAATACAGTACATAAACATAGTGGATAGTATAAAATTTACAAAAAAATTAGTTAGTCCGTCCGTGCGGTTTGTTTTATCGCATATATTTTCTGAAATTTTGAAATTTAGTTCTACTATATTAAAATTAAAGAATGGAAGACTAAAGCAAAAAGAGGAAACTCTAAATGAGAGTGTGATCACATGCATGGGATCACCGATCACGGGTTAATGGGCCAAAGCGATCCTCGCCGCTGAGGAACCTACCCTAGCTAGCCTATGACTACAGTTGTTGCCTAGTTTTGGCATTATTTGTCCCAAGATATTTATTTATTTATTCATCATCATCTTCATCATATTAGCTAAAAGACGTCCACTGCTGGACAAAGGCCTCTCCCAAGGATCTCCACAATAGCCGGTCCTGCGCTGCCCGCATCCAACGGCTTCCCGCGACCCTTGCAAAATCGTCGGTCCACCTTGTACGGGGCCTGCCCACGCTGTGTCTTCCGGTTCGTGGTCGCCACTCGAGAACCTTTCTGCCCCAACGGCCGTCGGCTCTACGAGCTATATGCCGCCCACTGCCACTTCAGTTTGGCAATTCTTTGGTATATTTATATATGGGCTTTTATTTATTATAGATATTGATTATGAGATTTGACGGTCACCGTAGCCTAGTTGGTAGTGCTCCTCCCTACGAAGCTGGTGGTCCTGGGTTCGAATCCCGGTAAGTGCAAATATTTGTGTGATGAGCACGAATATTTGTTTCTGAGTCATGGATGTTTTCTAAGTATTTAAGTATATATCTATCTATATAAGTATGTATATCGTCGCCTAGTACCCATAGTACAAGCTTTGATTAGTTTGGGGCTAGGATGATCTGTGTGACATTGTGCCTAGATATTATTATTATTATTATTTAATCCGTTTCCCAACCCGGCATCCACCGGAAGTCGCAGCGCCAGGCCCCCTACAAGGTGGACCGACGACCTTGCAAGAAACCGCTGGATGCGGGCAGCGCTAGACCGGTATCTGTGAAGATCATTGTGGGAAAACTTTATCCATCAGTGGGCGTCTTTCAATTGATGATCAGATATTTAATCACGGACATGATCGTTTTGAGTTATGCGGTGTTAGAACAGGAACAGCGTTATATATACATATGTGTATGTAAAAATGATTAGTATTGTAAAGTACATATAATAAAATTGTAGGAAAATCCAAACTGTACATTGAATATTTTTTTAAGGTTACTTGGGGCGTGATCTACAATCAATATCGAAGCCAAAACTATAGTTCGTAGAATTTTTGTCGCTTTATCTGTTTGTCTGTATATATGTCCGGGCTAAACTCAAAAAGTACTGCACGGATTTACTTCAAATTTTGCACGAATATTACTAAGAGGTCGGGTCAACATATAGGCTACATATTATTACGCTATCACCTAAGGGGGAGGAGCTGTGATAATTTGTAAAATGTAACGCGAGTAAAACCGCGGGGCACAGCTAGTAATGAATATTAGGCTAAGTGTGTGAACTAGAATAAATCCTACCACCTACGTACCTATCACATTTAATCCAAATAAAGAATCGTATCTTATCTTTCCGCCTTCAGATAGTTTCACTGTTTGTTCAGTAAATATTTGCATAAGTTCGCTCAGCCTAACACTGTATAAGGCCCTAAATATATCAATTTGGTTCTGTCCCACTGGCAAACGAACAGCATTACATTAAGCCTTGTACCGCGTATTATCTCAGAACATAATATGTTATCTTCGAACAAAGAGTCTTTATATATTTTTTCCTTTTATTGGAACAGTGAGAGGAAAATGAAAATAATAATTATCTTTATCTTATATGTACTGGTTAATTGAAGTGGAATAATATTATTGTTATACTAAATGCGTTATTTTCTTGCTTGGAAAGGTCGGTTATATTTAAGCGTGGGCTATGTAAACTATATGTTGCTGTGTGGTGATGTCATAGAATATCATCACCCCATCTCATCCCGTGGGGGCGTAGAAATCGACCGAGGGACCGAGGAGTCCACACATATATATATATATATTATAGACCAAATTTTATTAAAATTGCTCTAGCCATTTAGTCGTGAAGAAGAAACAAACACACAACTTTCGCCTTTATAATATTAGTGTCATATCAGTTATCTAGTTCATCAGCAAGAGTTTGGAATCAAACATCATCAAACTCAGCAGGAGTTTGGGATCAGATGGCCGGTTGTAAATAATGTCCCCGGATATTATTGTTATTATAACTACTTGTAATATAAAATACTAACGTCGTTATTCTCTCAAGTTTTTTGATAATAATATACCGTCATGCTCGGTTGTTACATCTAAGCGAAGGGGCGCGGGGGCGGGTCGGATGCCCCCGCGCTCTATAACTTAAACTAGTTTTAAGAAAAGAGAAAATGAGCCTAACAGAGAGTACATTCACTTCATTCTAATACGTTTTAAAGACCAAATACTTTATAACATTAAGCATTAAATTGTCCATTTTCACAAAACCTTCGTTACAAAATAATTTCTCGAGAAACACTAATATTTCATTCCCTCCCCTGAGACTCATAATTCTGTACAAAATTATTTCGTTTACGTGCAATAGAGCTTTTTGAAATGTTTTATTTTAATCGTTTTCGTCCAGAAATGTATGAGTTCAACGAACAAAAAGTTTGCGTTGTCAATTTTTATGGATAATTAACATGAAAGCAGCATTTTATTGAAGCTTTTCAAGTTAATCTATAGAAAATACGTAATATATTGAAGATTTTGAAGGTAGACAAGTGGTGAACGATTTGTTTAATCCGTGTTTGCTGAAAAAGAATAATTTGTAACTGTTAGAAATTTAAGAAAGGTAGGTCACAGCGTTCATTCGCTCAAAGAGCAGCCCGACTGGGGAAGAACGTCCACCTTACAGAAGACATTTGTTAATAATAACATTAATCATTTTAATGTTGTGTTTCCGAGTGTGAGTAAGGTCGCCAGAGGTCATTGGGGTGAGGGGAAGGGTCAGCAACACTTGTTTGCTGACTCTAAGGGGCCGGCAACGCACTCGCGACTCCTCTGGTGTCGCGAGTGTCCATGGGCGGCGGTGATCACTGACCATCATGTGACCCACTTGCTCGTTTGTCGCCCTCTGATATAAAAATAAAATCACAACTGTCTGCAGCCGTGGGTCTAGTCGATCGCTCAGCAAAGCAAACAAGACGTCGTAAACGATCGTAACGAGCGCATTATTAGTAATGCGCGCAAACAAACCCATAAAGTTAATTGGAGCGATACTATTATTATGGGGCACTCGCATATAACGGGGGACACGTGTTGCCAGCCCAATCCAATCCATAGAATCAATAAGAATATCATCTTTAATAATATCCGGGGACATTATTCACACACTATATTCGCACATTATTCACACAAACTAAGCCGAGCTTGTACTGTGGAAATCAGATAACTGATTATATATAAAATTCTCGTGTCACAATGTTAGTTACCTTACTCCTCCGAAACGGCTTTACTGATTTTTACCAAATTTTATATGCATATTCAGTAGAACTGAGAATCGGCTACTATCTATTTTTCATACCCCTAAGTCACCCTTAACCTTGTTTTTAATTTCTGGACTTTATTTTTTGTTTTTATATTTCTATAATACACACAACCCTAAATTTTTACCCTTTTATCACGTAAACGGTAAAAAAAAAATTATAGCCATTTTAGTAATTCACCATAGCCTAGTTGGTAGTGCTCCTGCTTACGAAGCTGGTGGTCCTGGGTTCGAATCCCGGTAAGTGCAAATATTTGTGTGATGAGCACGAATATTTGTTTCTGAGTCATGGATGTTTTCTATGTATATATGTATTTATCTATCTATATAAGTATGTATATCGTCGCCTGGTACCCATAGTACAAGCTTTGCATAGTTTGGGACTAGGATGATCAGTGTGATATAGTCCCAAATTAAAAAACAATATTTAAAAAAAATCGTAGGAAAGTCAAAACTGTACATTAAATATTTTTTTAAAAGGATACTTGGGGCGTGATCTACAAATGATATAGAATCCTAAAATATAGTTTTTAGAATTTTTATCTGTTTATCTGTATGTATGCCAGGGCTAAACACAAAAAGTACTGCATGGATTTACTTCAAATTTTGCATGAATATTACTAAGAGGTCGGGTCAACATATAGGGTACATATTATCACGCTATCATCTACGGGGGAGGGCCTGTGATAATTTATAAAGTTTAACGCGGGTAAAACCGCGGGGCACAGCTAGTCTTTAATAATATCCGGGGACATTATTCACACACTATATTCACACATTATTCACTCAAACTAAGCCGAGCTGGTACTGTGGAAATCAGATAACTGATATATCTAATATATAAAATTCTCGTGTCACAATGTTAGTTACCTTAGTCCTCCGAAACGGCTTTACTGATTTTTACCAAAGTTTATATGCATATTCAGTAGGACTGAGAATCGGCTACTATCTATTTTTCATACCCCTAAGGGATGAGGCTTGTTCACCTTTTCTTTAATTTTTGGACAACATTTTTTGTTTTTATATTTCTGTAATGTGGCATTAAAAAATACATACAACCCTAAATTTTTACCCTTTTATCACCAACCCTTATTATTTAATAGCCATTTTAGTAATTTAATCATTATTCATCCCGCTCGATAACTGATCAATTATCGTCTTTTTGGTAAATGTTTTTCACTCTATTTCGATTAAAATTTCCCAGTAGACTATCGACATATAATAAAATCGTAGGAAAGTCAAAACTGTACATAGAATATTTTTGAAAACGGATACTTGAGGTGTGATCTACAATCGATACCGAAGCCAAAAATATAGATTTAGAATTTTTGTCTGTTTGTCTGTATGTATGTCCCGGCTAAACTCAAAAAGTACTGCATGGATTTACTTCAAATTTTGCATGAATATTACTAAGAAGTCGGGTCAACATATAGGCTACATATTAACACGCTATCACCTACGGGGGAGGAGCTGTGATAATTTATAAAGTTTAACGCGGGTAAAACCGCGGGGCACAGCTTGTTTCATATACTTATTTCTTTTCAATGTCTATATGAATAATGTCTCAGGATATTACTATTAGTATTACTATTCTATATTTCTTATAAATAACTTAAACCCAGATGCAGACTAAATAATCGTGCTCATCACACAAACAATTGTCCTGGGTGGGGATAGAACCCACGACCTCTGGGTTAGCAGTCAATGTAGTGACATTGACTGCTAAAACCAACAGACCAGTTGAAACCTCAATACTCAATCGTTTATTGCTTCCACAATGTATAACAGATGGTATAATAATCTTTTAATTATGTAACCATTATGGACCCTGTCGGGCACCACATAGTAGAAGAGAGGAAGAAGGCTTTTTGTTAATAATAAAAAGTTGATTAAGTATGCCAAATTTTAATTTAAACAGTGGCATACTAGCGCCCTCTCTCCTATATCATCACCGTCATCGTAGCCTAGTTGGTAGTGCTCCTGCCTACGAAGCTGGTGGCCCTGGGTTCGAATCCCGGTAAGTGCAAATAATTGTGTGATGAGCACGAATATTTGTTTCTGAGTCATGGATGTTTTCTATGTATATAAGTATTTATCTATCTGTACAAGTATGTATATCGTCGCCTGGTACCCATAGTACAAGCTTTGCTTAGTTTGGGGCTAGGATGATCTGTGTGACATTGTCCCTAGATATTATTATTATTATTATATACATATAAAGCAGGGATGCACCACAAATTAATTAAAAATTTTAGTGTAGGTATTAAATAACAATAGGCCTCAATACAATGTTCGCTACCTTCCATAGTTTCCCGTTCGCACAATATTCTGGGTTGTAAGTATTAATCATGTAGCACAATACCTAGGCAACATTTATACTATAAATACCTACTTTAAAGGAAAGTCGAGTGCTGTATTTGTTTGTCTATCACTTTGGGAGCGCTTTCGAAATGTTTAGCTTCTTCAATTCACACCCACGACAAATATTTGTGTACATGAACATGTCTGTTTGTCCTGAATGTGGGTGTAATCACACTAATATAATAGAATTATATAATTACTAGCTGTGCCCCGCGGTTTTTACCCGCGTAAAATTTTATAAATTATTATAGCTCCTCCCTCGTAGGTGATAGCATGATAATATGTAGCCTATATGATGACCCGGCCTCTTAGTAATATTCATGCAAAATTTGAAGTAAATCCATGCAGTACTTTTTGAGTTTAGCCCGGACATACATACAGACAAACAGACACACAGACTAAAATTCTAAAAACTATATTTTTGGCTTCGATATCGATTGTAGATTATGCCCCAAGTATCCTTTTAAAAAAATATCCAATATACAGTTTTGACTTTCCTACGATTTTATTATATGTACAGATAAAGGTGAAAGTTTGTGAGGTTGTATGTTTGTTAATTTTTCACGTCTAAAAGGCTGGGGCGATTTTAATCAAATTTAGTATGGAGTTAGCTGACACCCTGGATTAACACATAGGCTATAATTTATAAAGATTAACGCGGGTAAAACCGCGGGGCAGTCCTAGTTGATATATATATTTGCTTGCCTTTCACGCCGCAGGTTGTGGGTTCGATTCCCATCCAGGACAGATATTTGTGTGCATGAACATGTCTGTTTGTCCTGAGTCTGGGTGTAATTATATCTATAATAAGTATGTATTTCCAAAAGAAAAGTAGTCTATGTAGTATATCAGTTATTTGGTTTCCATAGTACAAGCTCTGTTTAGTTTGGGATCAGATGGACGTGTGTGAATAATGTGTTAAGATATTCAAATAGATGAAGGTGACTGCACGTGTGGCGCAGCGGCTGAGACAGTCGCCTCGCCACTTCGTGTCGCGGGTTCGAGTCCCGCGCCGGACAACTATTTGTGTGACCCAGAAATGGTTGTTCTGAGTCTGGATGTAATTTGTGTCCATCTATTATATGTTTGAAAAGCACCCCACGACACATTGATTAGATTCCGTAGAGTGGGCGATGTATTTAAAAAAATCGTAATAATTACTAAATAAAGTCCTTTTACAATTCACTTAATTGACAGACGTCAAATGAGATCTATTAAACTGGCCCTACTATAGGTGTCTATTTAAAACTGGCTATGGATAGCCTGCGTATCATGTAGACCTCTAGTGAACAGTCTAGCCTGCAGGCTATACAGACTAGTACCTAGTTTAAACCAATTCAATTACGGTTGAAGCCGTACAGTTGAATCGCACTACGTAATTATGCCGACGATTTTATATCTAGCGTTTATAGTTGTTGGAAGTGTGAAAACATGTTTTAATGGCATATTTACTTTGAAAATAGCTATTGGGATTGACTGGCCTGTTTATCTAGTGGTTGACCTGACTGCTTACTCATAGTTTGTGGGTTCGATTCCCACCCGGGACATAATAATATCTTTGTGTGATGAACCGCTGAATGCCCCCAGTGCTGTGGCCCGAATCCCATAAGAGTGCCCTCAGTTATTAGACGCTTAAATTAAGCTAATGGCTGAGAGCCTTCTGCGCTAGCCAACTGCTCGTTGTCTTAAATAATGAAATTTATTCAGCACTTGGGTATTAACATACACTTGTACTTGTCAAGCTCACAATGCAGTACATGAACATAGTCGAATACAGCATAAAAATTACAAAACATATAAATTAGTCCGTCCATGCGGTCTGTTTTCTCAGATATATTTCTTAAATCTTAAAATAAATAAAAAGTTACTAATCTATTATTTTGAAATTTAGTTGTACTATATTAAAATCAAGTAATTGAAGGCAATGAGCATTTGGCTAGCGCAGAAGGCTCTTAACCAGTAGCTTAAATTGAAAAAGACTAATACCTGAGGCCACCCATTTGGGGTTCGGGCCACAGCTCAATTTTAATATAATAATAATAATATCTAGGGACAATGTCACACAGATCATCCTAGCCCCAAACTAAGCAAAGCTTGTACTATGGGTACCAGCCGACGATATACATACTTATATAGATAGATAAATACTTAAATACATAGAAAACATCCATGACTCAGAAACAAATATTCGTGGTCATCACACAAATATTTGCACTTACCGGGATTCGAACCCAGGACCAGCAGCTTCGTAGGCAGGAGCACTACCAACTAGGCTACGGTGACCGTCCTATAATATAGTAGTACTAAATTTAAAAATAATTGCTTAGTAACTTGTTATTTATTTAAGGATTACAAAATATATAATATATAATATGTGATAAGACAGACCGCACGGACCGACTAATTAATTATTTTTTGTTACTTTTGTACTATATTCTACTATGTTTAAGTACTCCATTGTGAGCTTGACAAGTACAAGTGTATGTTAATACCCAAGTGCTGAATTCATTATTTCATTCATTTCACGATTGTTTGTTCTGTGTCTTGGTGGAATTAAACTGTATTAAGAAATATATGTTTATCAAGTGTCTGGTTGCCATAGTACAGGCTCTGCTTAGTTTGGGATCAGATGGCAGTGTATTAGTTGTCCTAAGACATTTATTATTAAAATTGCACCTGGATAAGTAGCAAGGCGCTTACCGTAACCACTGCGCTAAATGTGCAGTTTTTATTCTCCAAATGTGGGCATTTCTTTTTTTAATTATGATATATAATATATCCTGGGACATTATGAGACGGTCACCGTAGCCTAGTTGGTAGTGCTCCTGCCTACGAAGCTGGTGGTCCGGGGTTGGAATCCAGGTAAGTGAAAATATTTGTGTGATGAGCTCGAATATTTGTATCTGAGTCATGGATATTTTCTATGTATTTAAGTATTTATCTATCTATATAAGTATGTATAACTTCGCCTGGTACTCATAGTACAAGCTTTGCTTAGTTTAGGGCTAGGATGATCTGTGTGACATTGTCCCTAGATATTATTATTATTTACATACGGTAATCTGATCCCAAAGTAAGTAGAGCTTGTACTAGATATCTGCTAAACATATACATACTTACATAGATATTTACACCCAGTCTCAAGACAAACAAACAAGTTCATGCACACAAATATTTGTTCTGTGTGGGAATCAAACCCACGACCTGCGGCGTGGAAAGCTAGTATTTACCAACCACGCCAACAGGCCCGTCAATAATATGCATATATTACCCGCTTGCCTATGTGCATAACTTTTTGTTATTAAATGTAACTTGAAATTCCGATGACATAAAAATGAAAACCCGCACGGTACAAATACTCTTTTATATAGGGGCACAAAAATGTTTCTAATAACATTTCTATTTTATCACGTAGGCGACATTTTTATGTATGTTAAAGCGATGATCAAATATATTAGGTCTTTACCTATGAAATTGCCGTTCTGCAGTACTGGCCATTTCAAATCAAAATAATTTTTGTTTGGCTAAGAATTCTAATTTCAAATTAATTTTATTTTAAAAACATGGATTCTTTTTTCCAAAAGTAGTCATTTCTTTATTGATTAGTGTTACATTTTCATCGCATTTCAATCTTTTTCGTCATCATGGATACGTTAAAAATTCGAGTAATTATGGAATATGAGTACCGTCGTGGCAGCAACGCGGCACAAGCGGCACGCAACATCAACGACGTTTACGGAGCTAACACTACAAACCAACGCACCACCTGTTATTGGTTTGCTCGCTTCCGTTCTGGAAATTTCGACCTGAAAAATGAACCTCGCGGTCGTCCGAAGACTTTGGTCGACAATGACGAATTAAAGGCGGTTGTGGAAGCTGATGATACACAATCTACGGCTGAATTAGCAGCAGCTTTCGACGTTAGCGTCAAAACAATATTGGTCCATTTGCGTCAAATTGGCAAGGTAAAAAAGCTTGACAAATGGGTGCCCCACGAACTCAATGATCGCCAGCGCGAAGTACGCGTCGAGACGTGCCTTGCACTGCTCAACAGACACACAAATGAAGGAATTTTGAACCGCATTGTTACCTGCGATGAAAAATGGATTCTGTTTGATAACCGCAAGCGCTCAGCAAGTTGGTTGGATCCTGGTTCAGCACCTAAACAATGCCCTAAACGAAAACTTACCCCTAGAAAAGTGATGGTCACTGTTTGGTGGTCTAGCGCCGGTGTGATTCATCACAGCTTCTTACCAAACGGGGTGAGCATTACTGCAGATGTGTACTGTGAAGAACTGAGCACAATGATGGAGAAGCTGGCGCATCTCCAACCAGCATTGGTCAATCGCTCGTCTCCGCTGCTCCTGCACGACAACGCGCGACCTCATACTGCACAGCAGACGGTCTCCAAGTTGCAAGAACTGGGGTTGGAAGCTCTCCGTCATCCGCCCTACTCACCAGACCTTGCGCCTACAGACTACTACTTTTTCCAGAATTTGGATAACTTCTTGGCGGGAAAAAAATTCAATACCCGAGAGGCAGTACAAAATGCCTTTGAAGAATTTGTTGCCTCCCGTCCAGCTGATTTCTTTAAGAAGGGCATCAATAAACTGCCACTGCGATGGCAAAGATGCATTGATTGCATGGGTGATTACTTCGATTAATACAAATAAAAAAATTCATGAAAAAAATTCGTTTAAATTTTTTCATACAAAACGGCAATTTCATAGGTAAAGACCTATTATATTTTATTTATATTATAGTCGATTTTTGCCTCGGCTTCTTGGAGAAAATTACTGAATCTCCCTATTCAAAACATTTCGATCAAAACTCACTGACCACAAAATTATTCATAACCCGCAAACAAAAAGCCCATTACTATTCAAATCTAAAAAAAAAGTATTAATATTCTCCTACGGTATGTACCACAGATATTTAATTAAAAAAAAGAAATACCGTACTCGAAAATTATTGAATTTGAATTTCGAATTTCGAACGCCTTTCTGCCAGAGACACGATCAATTATCTATAGATATGTACCAGCCTTTTTCTTAATAGGGATCATTTATTGAAAGGCGCGGGCAAATTGAATTGTGAACGTCTTGGAATTCGTTTATAGTACTGAATGCCGCCGCATTGTGGGGGCATGGAAATGAAGGCACTCTTTGCTGTGTAGGTTTTTGAAAAGAGAATGTGGTTTAGACGGCATTGCACTTTTAGAGACTACGCTCTATTTGCATATAAATAGCATTGCATTTATTTAAAATAAGTTTTTGAAGTTTTTCATTTGTCATACTACTGCGGTAGTAATTAAATAGTTACGTGGGTATTCATTTTATGACAACTAGCAAAGGTTGTTATTAATTTCAACTCGAACATTAAAAAAATATAAGGTACATTTGGACATCGGTACCAAGATTATTCGATCAAACTGTAATGTCTTCACGGACTTACGTCTGGTATCCGAGACCGATAGGTTAACATATCCTGTTTACAGAAGATTGTCTGTCATATCTTTGTTTTTACACAATTTTTGGCGCAGGAACCATACTTGACGCCACAGAATATAATATTACACATAGTCACTATAAAAATATGATTTTACATACAAAGACTCACGCCTGTTTCCCAGAGGGGTAGGCAGAGACAACGGATTTCCATTTGTCACGATCTTTGCACACGTCTTTTGCCTCGATTACTGTATTCATTAAAATATGATTTTATTGAAAATTATTCCTGACATACACACACACACGCACAAACACAAACACACATACACACACACACACACACACACACACACACACACACACACACACATTAATATAAGAGCTTTCTATTAACATCTATTATCTAATATAAGTTTTTTTGTATTTTGTTCATATTATTACTTTTTCTCTTTTTATGTTAACTTTCACCCTATAAATAATAGATGAATAATGATGGAACTATATAAACAAAGTTGGGCCTAGCACCTTTAATACAAGTTGTCTCCGAATAACTTAGCTAAGGTGCTAGCCACCACACAGTTTGCGAAATATATTGTGACGATCAAACAATTTTATTATTTAAAAATGTATTGCATTTTACTGTACGCAACTATTATTGTTATAGTTTTATGTTATGTGGTGAAATAAACTATTATCTTATCTTATCTTATCCTTTCAAACAAAAAATGCCACAGTTTGAATACGCCTAACATTTGCAAACATATTGTATAAACGTCCCAAACAATAAAAAAAAAGTTTAAGCGCTGAATTGAATTGTATGGTATTCGCTTACCGTGCGTTGGACGTGAGAAATGCTCAGATTGACGTGAAATAGATTTTTGAATAGGAGCCATGTTGGATCGGCCACTCGACCGAACGAGAATGAACGAATGAAACCGCTCACTGAAGAGGATGTGTTTTCTAATTTAGATTTGTACTTAGAATGAGCGGTTTTTAAATTATTTTATGGTTTAGAACTGTGTAGCAGTGTGCTATTTTGAAAATTGAATACACGGATTAAACAAAATTTAAATCGGGTGATAAGGACATAACATTTAGAAATGTTCAAGGTCGTTTAAACATTTCTCTAGGTGGAACGCATTCTTACGGCTTGAGGCCTCGCTTGCCTCCATCGTTTGGTGAAGCAATGCGGCTTTTTATTAAATTCCTATACTAAACAGATAAAGGTAATATAAATAAAAAATTAGCGATTCTGGCATAACACATTACACATAAAAAAATGAATGTCCTATCATTCAATTTATTTTAATTTCAATAATATAATAATTATTTTACACATAGATATAGATATAAATTCTATCCTAATATTTTTAAGGTAGCAGTTTTGACTACGTATTTATTAATTCATACAAGTCTCGAACCACGCTTGGTTTCGAATAAAGAACTGATATTTTTATTATTATTGTTGTTTGGGGCTTGATGCCTTGATGGCATCTTGCTATCTCGACCATTGCTGATCTATTGTAGCAGAGCTCCTTGACTTTGTCAAAGTTCACTGCTCAATCCTACAGCTTCCAAAAACTCCCAGATTGATTGTGCAGTAAGTGTTTGTATCTCTTCCGGTTGCATTATATGCTGTCCTAGGTGGATACTTCTACAACGCATTAGCGGCCCGCACGAGCACAGAATATGCAAAGGAGTTTCCTCTGATTCTTGGCAGAATCTGCAAATTGCGCTTTCGGCCAACTTTAGGTTGAACATGTGCTTATTCAGCTTGCAGTGTCCGGTGAGAATTCGAGTTACCGCACATGTTTTGTAAAGTTTGAATTCAAGTAATTCTTTCGACAATTTTTTGTTGTAGCCCCTAATAACAGCCTTTGAGTGTAGAGATCCAGCTGAGGATTTCCACAGTTCCATGGCTGTTGAGGTGATATTTATATCACCTCAACAGCCAGCCATATAACTGGTTGATATTTACATTACAAGCAAATAAATGATTACTATTGGCTCTCTACAACAAACACTAACTCTTTGTTGTTGACATCCCAGCATGCCGTACAAAGCGATTTGCTTCTGCTTTCATCAGTCGCACGGTTGACAGACAGACACATATATTAAAGGCTTGGGTGAACAGGCATCTTATGAGTACGCGCGTTGCGTCTTAGACCCCATCTTCACTTACCATCAGGTGAGATTTTGGTCAAGCGCAATCCCATCAAGCATAAAATGAAATTAAAAGAAACCTCACACTGCTACTCTGTGGAATCAATTAACTGCGGAGGTATATCTAAATAAATAAATAAAAAAGGTTTTTATTCACGTAGACTTTAAAAAAGCGCTTGTAAATAGTCAGAACATGTTGTAGTAATATAGTTGTATACATTAGATATTATTTCTAGTAACATAGATATTTAGGTACATCTTGTATGAAAACATTTATAAAATGTATTTTATTACAGAAATGATATTTAGCTAGCTCGTATCAAGTTATTGTCAAGAGATTATGTTTAATTATCTAGTTTAAGTCTAATATTTTTACTACATATTGTCAATGGTTCTGTCTATATTAAAGGTATTATTATTATGACGGACCTTGTGTTAATAACGACGGTCGCGCTTTAATGCTACCACCGGATCCAATGCGCCCCAACTGAGAAGACCCAGCGAAACAAACTCAGTGGGTTCATCTACTACCGGTTTCAACACGACCCAGTTGAGACGGTCCGGCCAAACATACTCAAGCGGGCATGAACACGGGATTTGGTCCAATTAGAGTAATTATTAAGTAGGCAAACACAATCTATATTAAGCAAGCTTGTGCCGTTCCTTAAAGCTGGCAACGCCCTTGCGGACTCTTTGGTGTAAGGAATGTCCGTGGGCGCTGATCACTTACCGTCAAGACGCACTGGCTCATTTGTCTTAAAATTCTATATAAAAAATTGCATAGAATACTCTTTATTGTACACCATAAGAATATATAAGACATAAGATATTACATAAACAAATTGTACAAAGGGTGGTCTTTTCGCTTCCAGACAACCTTAGGATGGATAGGAGCTGAACAATAACTAATAGCAGTGGGTGTGCAACAAAAGATATACCAAAATTATGGTATATCCATAAACAAAATGATGTTTAATAAGTTTACTGTTAAAAAGAAGGACTTATAAAAAAAAAACAAACATATAATTTAAAAAAATATGTAACTAAAAATTTTTTTTATATGACTGACGTATATTCTCATTGTTCCAGGCGCAGTCGGTGGTGATGGCGACGACAGCGATGATAAGGAAAAGGAAGAAGAAGCGGAACGCGAACGACAGGAAGCGATCCGCGAGGCTGAGGACCGGCGCAAGGAGAAGCACCGCAAGATGGAGGAGGAGCGGGAGAAGATGCGCCAGGAGATAAGGGACAAGGTAAGATATAGATACATAGTGAAGAAAATATTACAGGTCGCATGAATTTCCGCGGACCACCAGGTGTTGGGAGGTTCTCTACCCTTTTGTTGTTGACAACGAATTACAAGTTTCTAAAGTGCCCGCGATACAGGGCGTGTAAATGGGCGTTGTCAATGAAATCGAAAAAAGAAAACACAATGTAAGAGATATCTTTTAAAACAAACATAAAAAAGGGGTGATACAACAAAATACAGTGCAAAAAGATGATAAAGCATTGATACTTTTGAGGTAATGTTAAAGATAAGGTAAAATCACTAAGAAAAGATATTGTACTCCTAAATACAATAAGCGGCCGCTGGCGTATAAAGATTCTCGAGTGGCGACCACGAACCGGAAGTCGCAGCGTGATCAAGTCCCCTACAAGGTGGACTGACGATCTTGCAAGGGTCGCCGAAAGCCGCTGGATGCGGGCAGCGCAGGACCCGCCATTGTGGAGATCCTTGAGAAGACCTTTGTCTAGCTGTGGATAGGGTTACCATATGATAGGCGTTAGCCGCATTTGACAGGCATTTTAAGGTTTAGACAGGCGTGCGGCCGGCATTGATCTGAGACAGGCATTTTCGCAGGGTCTTGTCAACGCCCAGTGGAGTAAAGACAGAAATCGGCTGACAATTGAATTAGTATAAGCAATATTGATTACAAAGGAAAATTACAAAACTGTATCTTGTGAGGTATTTTACATATATTATAATAAATATCCTTCTTCATTATTATCTGTAGGCTTTTACTTATTACCTGTAGCGTTTTGCTTCAGACAGGTATTTTTCTGAAAAATCAGGCATTTTAGGTACCATAGACAGGCATCCCTCTATTCATATATGGTAACCTCTCTTTCGGCTATTATATTGATATCTATATTTTAGTTTAAACTTTAAAAATAGTATTCGAATTTTGTCTATTCCGGCTGCCAGATAAAATTTGCAGTGACGTCACAACGCGCCGACAATTAATTCAGATGGCGGAAGTATGTCAAGCGCCCTCACAGTGCCCTCACACACGGGCTGATAATTTGTTCGACGCAGTACAAGGGTTGTTGTGACGTGTGTGATTACCTTTATATTGGAATGCTTTTTGAGAATTAAGTGGTTGGTTTTTCAATATTGATAGCAATCGTGTCATTGGACGCGACCGTTGTAATGGAAATAATACATTTGTACTCTTTATGGATATCCAAAAAGTCAGTTGGGATCTTAAAGGACTTGCACATAGAACGTATAGCTACTAAATCGGCAATCAAGTATATACTAAGTCTTGCAAAGGGATGAGCACGGAATCTACTATATTTTTTAATCGCACAACTTAATAATAACACCAAAATAAATAAAATTAAAAGGAAATGCTTATGATGCTTGCCACACACATAGCTTCACTTACGTGTTGCCAATAAATATACTTCTATATTCCTAATTACATACATATTATAGATAAATTACACCCAGACACAGAACATGTAACCATACTCATCATATAAAGATTTGTCCTGGGTGGGATCGAACCCATGACCTCTGGCTCAGCAGATAAGATAGGATAAAAATTATTATTATATATTTGTTAGAACATGTAGTATCCATACAAAAATATATTTACATGAAAGGTGTTACAAAACTATATGTCTTATCATACATGTATGATAAGAAACAAACTGACAAATGTCTTCACAAGCCTTAGGTACCACACACAATTAAACAACAGAAACCCCCTACTCTAAAAACCACAAAAATCCTCGAGCTAATTAAAAAAATCTCTTAAGGCCGTCTTTATAACATCTAAATTGACCTAAAACTGGCATAAATCGTGTCGAGAATAAAAATCTTCATTTAAAAAACAAAAGAACGTACCCTTATTTTACTTATTTTTAATTAAAAAATCCTAATAATCTACAGGCCGCGGTATGCGCGCCATGACAGTTTTATTATAAGGGTTCCGCATCTCTGTATAAGAACGATAATTGCAGATTCCATTTGCCACTTTATTAAGCCATTGGGGTAAATAATAGGGGTGGCATTGGTAAGGAATTTAATATCATACGTTTAGAAATTGGACAGATTTTTATAGTTCTAATGGAATGCTTTTAGTTTTTATGTCATAAGGGGTATTTCTGGGTTTATGTTGAAATTGGGAAATTATATTTTATTGTTTGGATGCTCGTAGTTAAGTGCACTTTACTAGTAGGTAAACCGACAGTATATTCAATGTATTTCATTAGAGTAATAGTTACTCTAGTAACTTATCTCTAGTCTACTTTAATAATAACTTATATTCCCGTCTGCACACTAGCAAATAGATAAAATGATAAACTAGAATTTGAAATTAGTACTTTATATAAAACTAGCTGTGCCCCGCGGTTTTGCCCGCGTTAATTTTTATATATTATAGCTAATTAATCCAGGGTGTCAGCTAACTCCATACCAAATTATTAAATTCGCTCAAGCCGTTTACACGTGAAGAAGTAACAGACATACACACTCACAAACTTTCACCTTTATAATATTAGTGTGATAGTGTTTATTATAGGGAATTTTTGATACCTTTAGTTACATTATTAGAATGTCTGTAGGGCCTTTTAATGTTTTTTTTTAAATAAATACAACCTATGTTAGTCGCTGATAATGTAGCTTACTTAAAGACACACCGAGGCATTGTTTCATTTTCTTAAAATGATGCAAAACCGATTTTGTAAATATTTGTATTATTGATTTTTGTGGCATATTACCATGAATTGTGGTTTTCCGTGCTGAATCAAAATTCAATAGAAGACTTTAGTAAAGATTCCACTACTTTACTGTGACTAGGACTGAGGACTTTGACTTTGTCTATGACGGACTTCAAACTTTTTGACTTATCGACGAAAGCGTTGACTAATGTTAGATTCCTTTGCTAATAATTTGATTTATCAAATTACTTGACTGGCATAAAGAATGTGTCCATATACAAAAAAAACCTATGTTTTCTTTTGCTCGGGCATTTGTTAACCGCTTTTAATTATTATTTTAATCTATTTAGTATATAACAGAATCGTGTCCGTGAATTACATGTTAGAAAAGTCTCCCACGGCACGGGATTAACTTCTAAAGGGCTAAAATAGTTTTAAAAATATTGTTGCGAACGATTCGGATTTCCAGGAATTACGAGATCGATAAAAGTCGGATGCCAATAAAATATTACAAACTAGTTATAGTATTACTTGATTCACAAAAAAATCGTAAAATAAACACAAAACATTTTTATTTATACATTTACCTTTATATGTGTCATTAAAACAGTTTACTAAGGATTAGTATTAGATGACTTATAGTAGATATTATATAGCGAATTGACTGCACGTGTGGCGCAGCAACTAAGACAGTCGCCTCGCCGCTTCGTGTCGCGGGTTCGAGTCCCGCGCCGTACAACTATTTATGTGACCCACAAATAGTTGTTCTGAGTCTGGATGTAATTTGTGTCCGTCTATTATATATTTGTAAAATACCCCGCAACACAGGGAGTAGTATCCCTAGTGAGTGCGCTGTCTTTAAAAAAAATAGTAATGAAGCACCGAAAGCCTAGTAGGCTTACGTTTATATGCTTAAGGAACCCCAAAATGTAGAAACAAGTTCGTTACGTATATCCATAACGATGTCATAGAAATGCGACTGACATTTTGCTAATTAATTTCATAATACAATTAGTATTCATAAACGTAAAGGGACTAAGTAAATGCGCTTTTGGGCTCGCGACTGACAGCGTTATAACCGGCGGCCATTTTGTTTTATTTCAAAAGATTATGATGTTAAAAATGTTTTTTAATGGTAGGAATATTGAGTATCTTCTCTTGTTTGACTATTTCATTTTAATTTGTCATAAGAATTATTTATTAGTACCTACATTCGTTTTGGATTATACTAATTAATCGTATGGAACAACTCTGACACTAAGGTGAAGTGAATACCTTAGTGTCAGAGTTGTTCAGGCCGTATAGTAAACCTCTGACATGAATTAAAATTTGTCGTTTAATAACAATATATAAAAAAATACAACTAACATACCTTCCGAAATTAAAAGAAAATAAAATAAATACTTTTTACATAGTACATAATATATCGTCCTACTTCTGGGCAAAAGCCAGCCTCTGTTCCATCACTCTCATGATCCGATGGGACGAATAGCGAAAGGAACGGAAAGAGGTCAGGTACAAGACCGACTCGTGGTCATAGATGGGTGACCGCCAATGTGGTTAAATTTCTGAGCGTCCCCATGCTCTGGAGAGCACATTAAGCTGTCGGTCCCGGTTAAAGTCGTTAAGCCAAGTCAGAACCCATACCGCGTGGCTTGAACAAATCTGGCACTAGACCACTGTCCATACGATAAGTAAGTAAGTAAGTAATCGAAAATAATAATAATATAAAATAATTAATAATAATATAAAATAATTGTACCGTTTTATTAATACTTAGCTATGTTTGCTGACGAGATTAAAGGCGTCCATTGCTCGGCCCTCAACAAACATCCTTTGTACCAATGAAGACTTCAATATGTATAGATGTGTCCATCCCCTTAATACACGGATTTGGTATTTTTGCAAAGAGATCTTCGATATAATAATGAAAGAAATTGACACAAATCTATGTATTTTTGTATGGCATACGAGCAAGCGGGTCACTTAATGGTATGTGATCACAGCCGCCTAATAAGACACTCGCAATACCAGAAGAACCGCAAGGGCGTTGCGGCTCTAAATGCGAAAATTTGTGAATAACGAAAGAGAAAAAATATGTATTTATTAGACACAAGGTACATCAGTATAAATTAAGAAATAGGGGTACTTGCAACACACAGAAGAATACATAAAAAAAATTTGATAATTATAAATAAAAATTAATAATTTTTTCTATAATCCATAATTTTACGCACCTATTGTATGTGGTACCCATACTAAGCACCTTTGTGAGTAAAAGGCCACAGTTCAGCATTCGGCCACGACTGTAGCGCTGATTTTCAACTGTGGCCAATATATATTTAGATGTGTGTATGGATGTTTGTTACACACAAAAGCTACCAAACGGATGCTGATAATGAAACTTGTAGTAATATACCTACCTTATATAACCAAACAACACCTAGGCTATAATTTATTTTTTAAATCGCGAGGCTCAGCTAATTTAAAATAAAAAAGAACCGGCCAAGTGCGCGTCGGACTTGCCTATGAAGGGTTCCGCAGCAACAAGTATTTCAGTTGATTAAATGAAAGGTAAATTGCTTCTTACGATTTATGACGTATTAAAAACAAACTAATTGCTAGATCTCGTTCAATACAATTTTCGTTGTTAGTTTGCATGGTAATGTACTTTATATATTTTTTTTAGTTTTATCATTCTCTTATTTTAGAAGTTACAGGGGGGGTGCACTCATTTTACCACTACTATAGAAGTGTCTCTCGCGCAAATTATTCAGTTTAGAAAAAAATGATATTTGATACCTCTATATCATTTTTGAAGACCTATCTATAGACACACCACATATATGGGTACAATGAAAAAAAAATGAGTTTCAGTTCTATACATAGAACTGAAACTCATTTTCATTTTCATTTTTAGGGACCCCCCAAAATTATTGTTCTTTTTCTATCTTTGTGTAAAAATCTTGATTCGTTTCACCGAATACATCTACTTAACAAGTTTCAACAGTACAGCTCTTATAGTTTCTGTAATAAGTGGCTATGACAAAGGGACGGACAGATAGACAGACATAACGAATCTATAAGGGTTCCATTTTTTGCCATTTGGCTACGGAACCCTGAAAGCAAGCTTTTGTGAAAACGTTTAGAAATAACATTTAATTTACGACACTAATGATTTCAGGTGCTTAGCTGAAATTAACAATAAATAATATGAATAATTGCAATAATATTTATTTAACTTAAAGCGTTTAAAATGTACAGACGCCAGCACATTCAGCTACCCCAATCTGTCCAATTTCTTTTATAGATTTTCAACTTTATCACATAATCATAAGGTTCACTTTCAATTGGGGAAATTTGACAGATTGGGGTAGCTTGATGTGCTGGCATGTATGTACATTGATGATTCACATACTTTATGTTTTTTAATTTAAATATTAATTTAAAAAGTTAAAAGTAAAAGTTAACTAAAATTAAAGGTATACCTTTAATTTTGGTTTAAATAGCCGTTAATCAATGGCTTCTGTTTTTTTTTGGCTTGATCGCAGCAGAAAGCTTAGGAGTTAATTTATTTATTATCAGGTATCTAACGTAAACTTTGCCCATAAAGTTTTCAAAATATACATTGTTGGCTTGCTCAAGACTATATTTCCTAGCTTTTAGCGTTGAGAGTTCATATATTCGAGCTAAGCTCTAAGTGCTTTTTAAGCTCAAAATATTTTCATACAAGAGTTATGTTTTAACATGAAGGTAGAAGCTTATATTAATAAGTTTACTTAGAGGGAATTGTAATGAAAACTATTTCGGTTAAATCAGTATTTCGATAAATACACACCCCAAATACCTACCATAGTCTAAGTTCTATTCTTTCCCTTATAGAATAATGAAATTATTCTTTAACCTATCATACAAAAAGGGGTCTTATAAGTTTGAAGGCTATGTTCGTGTATATGTGTAAAGAAATACCTACAAGATTGTATTCCTTTATGGTGAAATGACTTGGCCAGTTATAAAAGAAAAAACAGATTTTTATGACATAATGGCTGTCATTTTTTGAGTCGTCAAAAATATTAGAAAAATTATTTTGTTTGATTATTTAATTTTAATGCGACAAATAAACTTTAAATGTCGTTTCTCTGTTATAGATAAATAAATAATAGTTACACAGAGCAACACATGTTTAATTTTTCTTAATTAGAAGAAATAAATAAAAAAAACCAGACATATTGTCTTATATATGTATGTCTGTAACATCATCTTCAGACACACCTACTTCAGCTTAGTTCGACGGGACGCTAAGCGTCGTTGGTAGACTTTCTCGTCGCAGGTCGTGGATTCGAGTCTTATGCTGAGTCTAAGTGTAATTGTCTATCTAAGTATGTATTTACAAAAGAACAGTAGTATATGTAGTATATCAGTTATTTGGTTTCCATAGTACAAGCTCTGCTTAGTTTAGGATCAGATGGCCGTGTGTGAAGGCTGTTCTAGGATATTATTTATTATTATTATTTCTGTTCTTAGGCGAGGTTAAGAGTTAGCCTAGAGTGCAAGCACTTCTTCACCGGATTATATCTGAAGGCTAGTTTAATCGCAATTATTCTCTTAACCTTATTCCAACTATATCAACGAAAGTTGTCATCAACCACGATGCGTTTCACAAAAAACTTTTACAGCTCTGTGTAATCAATTAACTGCGGAGGTATTTCCGATCCGGTATGACATGGTAACCTTCAAGAAGCGAGCCTATTCCTTCCTTTAACGCCGGCAACGCACTTGCGTCCTCTCTGGTGTTGCAAGTGTCCATGTGCGGCGGGTATCTGGTTAGAATCAGAATCAGAATTATTTATTTGCTAAAACATGGTAATATTGGTGATACATAATTATGCTCTACATATTCTGTCATCAATATATGACGTGCAAATAAAATTTATTAAAATAAAATAAAAAAGGTTTTTATTCACGTAGACTTTAAAAAAGCGCTTGTAAATAGTCAGAACATGTTCGCAGTAATATATAATTAATTTATAATTATTTCAAGGTACATATAGATATTTAGGTACACGGATTGTAGGAAATAATTTACAATAAGATTTATTTTATAACAGTAACGATATTTAGTTAACTAAAATTAAAAAAAAAGTAATATTACAATTTATAATACTTGCTTAATAATAAAAAAATATTTATTAATTGGAACAAATTAAATTCTTATTAATACTATGCCAACTTATCTTCTAGGTAATCTTTTAATTTGTAATAATTTTTAATACGTAACATGTCAGTCAATTATTTTTTATATTTTGGTAATGGCAATTCTTTTAAACATTTAGGCAGATGATTGTATATTATTACAGACATGCAGTAGATATTTCTTTTAAAAAGCTCCAACCGTATTTGCGGTAAGCGCAATCTGTCTCTGTGTCTTGTACGACTACCTTCCATATCACCCATGGTCTTAATTAGATCATCTAGTCGTAGGTTGTGTTGCTAACGTCATGGCTAGAAGAACCACTTAGAACCAGGTGGGCCGAAGTCTTAGCTATGAGCTAGTTACTAAACTATACATTAGAATATTATTAATCTCGTAGGTACAAGGCACTTCGCGTCTTATTTTCCTTCCATTTCTGGCGAGCCTAACATAACATTGTACCCGCTGCCGCATTGTATATAAGATATTCATAAGATTATATGTAGGATGTAGTTAGGTGGCCTTACCCCGGGGTTATTTCGTATTTTTCAGAAACCAAGTGATAGCTAACTCCGTCATATAATTTACTTTTTAATCGTGTGACGTAATTGTATCAGCGGCACATTATACGAATTTGCGATTGTAGAACGATTATTGCGCGTATTTGATTTATCTATATTAATATTATAAAGAGGTAAAGTTTGAGAGTTTGTGAGATTGTGGGGTAATCTATGGATTTTGGAATTACAATGACTTTAATAGCAGTCGGAAGTAACAAGTATGTCGTAAATATTTCATACGAATGGTACCTTAAACATTTGTAGAGCTTTGTAATCTCACTAATATTATAAAGGCGACAGTTTGTGAGTGTGTTTGTTTGTTACTTTTTCACGACTAAATGGCTAGAGCGATTGTAATAAAATTTGGTATCCAATTAGCTGATACCCTGGACAACTAGGCTATAATTTATAAAGTTTAACGCGATTAAAACCGCAGGGCACAGCTAGTGTCTACTAAAAAGACAACGACATCATATATATAATTTTTATATGCCCACTTCAACATTTAATTTACACAAAGTAGTAGTAGTAAGAATACAAAAAATAATCATCAAAGCTAAACATCAACGTCGAAGTGGGCATGGGTTCCCTAGTATTTAATACAAGACCTAGTTCCGTGAGGTTAAGGACTTAGATGCGCGGTCATCCTCCGTATTGCTGGTCACACGAGTGGTACAAGTGGTAGCGTGTTCAATCGCAGATAATGATGCCCTGGCTTCAAATCCCGAGTCGGGTCAAATGTTTGGTAATTTGAATCGACCGTATCAGCCTGAAGTCTGGGAGTTGGCGGTATCACACTCCTGTGCCGTACTTGAAAAGGTCCAGGTCTATGTCGTGTCGCTAGTCGTCCCATCTGATCATGAGAGTGATGGAGTAGAAACTGCTCCTGTATTTGCGCACACACTCGTGCACTATAATATATCCTGTGCAGATAGCTAGTCTCCAATGAGACTGGCCGCCGTAGCCGAAAGACATTATTATTATATGAGGTACATACATAATGTAAACATAGTACATAACACAAAATACAGGGCCTACTAATTTCTCCGCAACATAAATTCAATTGGACAAATGGAATCTGGAACTAGCGCCACCCGTAGTACATTTGCATAATTGCATGCGCTACCTTGTATGTACCATGGAAGTGTTTACTTTGTATGTGTTTGTTCTATAACGTCGAGGAATAAGGATATATGGGCCGTATTCTAGCTTTTCTATACATATAATAAAATCGTAGGAAAGTCGAAACTGTACATTGAATATTTTTTAAAAAGGATACTTGGGGCGTGATCTACAATCGATATCGATACCTACGGGGGAGGAGCTGTGATAACTTATCAATTTAACGCGAGTAAAACCGCGGGGCACATCTAGTATTTAATAATAGCTGTGCCCCGCGATTTTACCCCGCGTTAAATTTATAAGTTATCACAGCTCCTCCCCCGTAGGTGATAGCGTGATAATATGTAGCCTATATGTTAACCCGACCTCTTAGTAATGTTCATGCAAAATTTTAAGTTAATCCATGCAGTACTTTTTGAGTTTACACCGGACAAACAGACACAAAGACAACAATTCTAAAAGCTATATTTTTGGCTTCGATATCGCCAGTAGACAAAAGCCTCCCGTAAAGCGTGGTTGGTAGAGATTTCCCATTTACGCCGCAGGTCGTGGGTTCATTTCCCACCCAGGCCAGATATTTTTTGTGCATGACGTAATTTGGCTGACATGATACATGCGGCATTTGGCATTCAAGGTTCATCAGCGGTTAAGTTGACCAGGGAATCGAACCTACGACCTGCGGTGTGAAAGGCAAGCATTTACCAATCATGCCAACCGGCCCTTACCGGCCAGTACTTTAACTTATCAGGATTATTTTATATAAATAACAGCTTTTAATCGACTAATTAATATATAAATATTTTGGGACAGCAATACAGTGTCATCTGATCCCAAACGAGGCAGCAACCAGACAACTGATGCACATTCTTACATATTCATCATCATCATCAGCCGAAAGACGTCCACTGCTGGACAAAGGCCTCTCCCAAAGATCTCCACAATTGCCGGTCTTGTGCTATTCGCATCCAGCAGTTTCCAGCGACCCGCACAAGATCATCGGTCCATCTTGTAGGGGGCCTGCCCACGCTGCGTCTTTCCGTCTTACATATTAATAAATCATAAATAATGTCCTCCTAGCTGAATTCCGGCTGCGGCAGCTAGTCTCAATTGACATATTATAGTGCTCAAGTGTGTGCGTAATAACAGGAGCACTTTCTATTCCAACACTCTCATGATCCGATGGGTCAACTAGCGACACGACCAGCAAGAAATCAGATACATGAACGACGGCTTAATCATAATAATATCTCGGGACAATGTCACACAGATCATCCTAGCCCCAAGCTAAGCAAAGCTTGTACTATGGGTACCAGGCGACGATATACATACTTATGTAGTAAACATATTAGACTAAAACTAGATAATTAAACATAATCTCTTGACAATAACTTGATACGAGCTAGCTAAATATCAATGCTATAATCAAATAAATTTTATAAATGTTTTCATACAATGTGTACCTAAATAATTATGTTACTAGAAATAATAATGTATACAACTATATTACTACAAACATGTTCTGACTATTTACAAGCGCTTTTTTAAAGTCTACGTGAATAAAAACCTTTTTTATTTTATTTTATTTATTTTTATTTATAGATACCTACTTAAATACATAGAAAATATCCATGACTCAGAAACAAATATTCGAACTCGTCACACAAGTATTTGCACTTACCGGGATTCGAACCCAGGACCACCAGCTTCGTAGGCAGGAGCACTACCAACTAGGCTACGGCGACTCTCCGAGGCACGGGGGTATAATACCACCAACTCCCAGACTTCGGGCTGATATAATAAGATATTTTCTTTTTACCCGTATTTTATAATAAAAGTGTAAAAATAAATAAAAAAGGTTTTTATTCACGTAGACTTTAAAAAAGCGCTTGTAAATAGTCAGAACATGTTTGTAGTAATATAGTTGTATACATTATTATTTCTAGTGACATAGATATTTAGGTACACATTGTTTGAAAACATTTTTAAAATTTATTTTATTATAGCATTGATATTTAGCTAGCTCGTATCAAGTTATTGTCAAGAGTATCACACTAATATTATAAAGGCTAAAGTTTCTGAGTATGTGAGTGTGTATGTTTGTTACTTGTTCTCGCAAGAACTAACAAATGGCTTTCGATAAAACTTTGTAGTAATATAGCTTATATATCCGAATAACACATAGGCAATAATTTATAAAGTTACTTATAAAAATACGCTCACTACACCAGCGACCCTCGGAAGTCATCGGTGTAAAGTGGAGTGGTACTCTCAGTGCAATTTGGGGCCCATTCCTCCCGCCGCCTATTCTGCTCCCCGCCTCAAATTACGGGCAATTTGCCAAGTAAAAAGCTCACAAAGTGTGTTGAATTTCTTAGAAACTAGATTGACTTGGCTTAGTGAACGATTAAGAGTTCGGACTTTGTTCTTTGAGCCTTTGTAATAGTTAAAGGTGAGAAGATTAGCCTTTGTCTAATAAGGCCGCGGCGGTAATCGATTATAATTGCCAGTGGTTATACTACATAAGCATAACCACTTGAGGCATAAAGTAGGTATTAGATTTATGACAGGATTTATTTCCTCGTCGGTGTAGTGGTAGCGTGTTCAACCGCAGATAACGAGGTCCTGAGTTCACATCCCGGGTCAGGTCAAAAGGGAATTTGGGATTTTTCTGTAAAAATAAAAGTTCTTAGCATCAGCCCGAAGTCTGGGAGTTGGCGGTATTACAATACCCCCGTGCCTTGGAGGGCAAGTAAATTCGGCTAGGAGGACATTATTATTATTATTATCTACAAACCACGTTTAAAGCCTGACCTGGTCTGGTGGTTAATGACTAGATGAATGTGGTCGAGGTTAGAGCTCCCTAATAAAAAAGTTGCAATATTGAAGCTACCTAGCCAAAGTGTTCATTTTCAAGAAATAAAATACTAAGATAAAATTCTCGTCTACGACAGCAGCCAAAGAGACTATAACAAACTAGGTTTAACAGCAGCAATTACATAAGGAAACCGACCACAGATAACTGTATCAGTATCAGTAAAGACGACTTAGGCCCACTTGCACGACCCCAGGTTAAATAAATTAACTCAGAGATAGTGGCTAATATGGAGTTAAATTACACTTACTTCTTGCACCACCAAGAGTTTGGGACTAACCTTGGGTTATTTTATTAAAATTTTAACCCACCTATTTTGGTGTACGAAGTAGACCTGATTTTCTTATAGCAATCCAAAGTATTTAGGTATTCATGTAAACTTGTCAATAGCTGTAGATATATAATTGCTAACTAGAATTATGTCCAATATCATTGCCATTTTAGTATTAGTTTCATATAAGCAAGGTTTTGTAAATTTATAAATCTCATATTATGATACTTTTATATAAATAAGTAATTTAGAAATTACTGTTATTAAATGTGGATGCTGTGTGACTATCTGCATGGAATATCGCCATCACATCTCGTTCCGTGGGAGACGTACAAGTCTACCCGAGATTATATCTCCCAGAGGACGGGCAGCAACGTCTCTCTGTGTACTATGACACTGCGATCGCCAACCCGTCTGCCAAGTGTGGCGATTATGGCATATCCCTCCAAATGATGAACACCACTCCATTGCGGAAATCTTTTGGGGACCTTTGTCCAGCAGTGGACGTCATTAGGCTGTCTTGACAATTGTAATGATGGAGGCTGCCTCGTTGGTCTAGCGGTAGCGTGTTCACCCGCAGATAACGAGGTCCTGGGTTCAAATCCCGGGTGGTTTTGGGAGTTTTCTGTAAAAAGAAAAATTTCTCAGCATCAGCCCGAAGTCTGGGAGTTGGCGGTATTATACCCCCGTGCCTCAGAGAGCACGCAAAGCCGTCGGGCCTGTGCCTGACCTCTTTCTGGTCGTGTCGTTAGGCGTCCCATCGGATCATGAAAGAGATAGAATAGAAAGTGCTCCTGTGTTTGCGCGCACACTTGAGCACTATAATATGTCCCGCGCCGATGGTTAATCTCTGTTGAGACAGGCCGCCGTGGCCAAATGAAATTCGGCTAGGATGACATTATTATTATTAATTGTTATGATGGAATGTGGTGCATTCTTAGTGGAACATGTGTGTTGTAATCTAATGTTCAAATTTATTTCTACCCAATTTTAGGTTTTATCGATTCAAAGGAATCTTATCATATTTTTCTCGTTTTGTTATAATCAAATCTAACATTGATTTGTAAACATGAGCCAGCTGTGTCCCCAACCTAAAACTCTGCCCATCAAAAATTTCACTCCGATAACTAATGAATTCCATTCCCGCCAAACTAGGAGCATAATTGGCGACACTTTAAAACTGTTCGGTATACATAGCGGGCCGGGTTCGACTATTAGAGCAACCATTACCAACCCGACGTTCAGGCAAAGTGTTCACTTCGAGCTAATAAAATTTGTAGCTTAAATGGGAACGTCAAAGGGCCCTCGGTAATTCCAAGTTGGGTGACGTGTGGATTCTAAGCTATAGGCGGTAGCGAGTTTATAAAAAAATATGCTATTAACAGTTATATTATTCAAACGTGGATACCTATAAATGGCTAACTGTCTATCTAATCTAATCAGTTACCGTAAACTGTTGGTCATCCCAATAATGTTAAATAAATACACTATTAAAGTAAAGTAACTCTTTGTGGCCCATAAGGCTGCCCTTATGTACTAGTCGCTTAAATTAAGCTGCTGGTTGAGAGCCTACTGCGCTAACCATCTGCTCATTGTCTTCAATTGTAAGTACTAACTTGAAAGATAAAATCTTAGTAACTTGTTATTTGTTAATTATTTAAGGATTTAAAATAGATATGTGATGATGAAAATACACAGACCGCACGGACGGACTAAATCATTTTTTTTTGTTACCTTCTGTATTTGACTATGTTTATGTACTGCATTGTGAGCTTGAAGTGTATGTTATTACCCAAGTGATATATAAATTTCAATTCATTTCATTTATTTTTAAAGAAGCCAAGTCAATAGCTAGAATTTGATACCAGTTTCTTAGTTCCACTTAGACACTGGATTTTGGCGTAGTTCTATGTACGATATGCCAGAAGGCCTAGATCAAAAGATGTGTTGGATACATTTAAAATTAAATTCGAAGTTTTTAATAAGTACTAGCTGTGCCCCGCGGTGTTACCCGCGTAAAATTTTATAAATTTTCTTTGCTATAAACCTCACGGAGCCCGAGACCTTTCCAACGAATGCAAAACCGTGGAAATCGGTTCGTGCATTCTGGAGTTATAGCGTCAGGAAGGAAAACCCGACTTATTTTTATATAGTAGATAAAGTAAATTAAAAACTCATAAATTTCAGTAAATAATCCTGTAGCGAAGCCTATATAAATAAGTGAATACATAATTATACCTTTCTGAGTACCTTAATTATGCCTTACTGAGTACCTATTAGTGTTCATCTTTAATTAATACAGCCATTTGCCAAAGGGAATGATTATAGAATTATATATAGAGGATATAACATTCTACAGATATTGAGTGTCAACATTTTAAATTCGTAGAAATGTATCGTCAACGGAACATTAAATAAAAAGTGAAAACAAATTTCAGGATTGTACGTATTAGCAAAGATCAATAATTGTTATGATAAATATGTTTATTTTTTCTTAAGAGCATATATTATATATTACATTATAATATATAATATATGTTTATATATATATCCAACCATGGATGCCGTAAATGGTACAGATGCCAACACATCCAGCTACCCCAATCAGTCAAATTTCTTTTCTAGATTTTCAACTTTATCTTAAAAGCACAAGGTTCATTTTCAAGGGTAAATTTGACAGATTGGGGTCCTTGATGTGCTGGCATCTAACCTAATTACGAGACGCTTTAAGTAAGATTTTGGTGTTAGATTTTAATGTAAAGGGAAAAATCTCAGTATCAGCCCGAAGGCTGAAGTTGGCGGTGTTTACCACACCTGTGCTTGGGTGAGTACCTGAAGCCGTTCTTCCTGTACCTGACCTCTTAACTGTCGAGTCGCTACTCCTCCCATCGAATCGCGACAGTGATGGAATTCTATTCCATATGAAATTTTTCCAATGTTATTGACAGACGAGTTTTACGTCCCCCGCGGGATGAGATGGGTTGGAGATATTAGTTAGTTATAATAGTTTACTTTAATTTTATTGCTTTGTTTGTAAAAATGTATATTTGATTGTTTTGCAACTATCCTACCATTTTTTTTTTTTTTTAATCTTTATTTATTACAGAAGTTTTTATCACAATGTGACAATGCCAACCTCATAGTAATCTAATTACAAACTAAGTACACTAATTACACTATCTATATATCTAAGTACACCAGTGAGTTATTAATTTCTATTTAAGAAAACCACTTTTGCAATACTATAGAGCATTCTCGCTTCCTCTGATAAAGGGAGAGCGAGAATACTATTACAGATTCCAACATTATAACTTTTTTGAATGAGTTGTTTCCTCTCTGTCTCATTTCGAACACACTCCATTAGCACATGATAAACGTCCTCTATTTTATCGCACTCAGAGCAATTTGGAGACGAAACTTTATTCATCAAAAAAGCAAAACTATTCAATGGAATATGTCCCGATCGCAGTCTAAAAGCCATAACTATGTCTGACCTGCTCATATTAGCCTGGTCTATCCAAGAGGATTTTGAAATGTCAGGCTGTATCGTCTTGTACCAAATACCTTTAGTTAAGGATCTCTGATCAAAATATTCTTGACACAACAACCTACATCGCTCCCTAACAATATATAACAACTCAGAGAAGTACGGATTACACTTATATTCTATACCTTCGACCAGAGCCTCCTTAGCTAAAAGATCAACTCTCTCATTTTGGATCAGGCCAATGTGAGCCGGTACCCACTGCAGTATTATGTTTTTTTTCTCACAGATGAGGTCACACAAACTACGCAAAATAGAGTAAGCTATCGGCATTCCTCGAGACTTTGAGGTACATCGTATTAAATGTTGGAGGGCGCTCCTCGAGTCCGAAAATATGACGTAATCACCACTTTTCAGCGACTTAACGTATGACAAGGCTTCAGCTATCGCAATAAGTTCCGCGCGCATTATGCTTGTGTTACTGTTAATTTTAAGTTTAATTGAACCCTCCGTTTGCGGGTCATAGAACGCTGCTCCAACATTGTCACGAACCTTTGATCCATCGGTGAATATTTTGTAACTACTGCTGTAGTTTTTATTTATAAACTGTACACACATATTATTGAGATAATTAGGATCGTAACATTTTTTTGCCTTTTTAATAACGTTTAAATTAATTCTAATATTTGTTGAAAGATCCACATTGGTGACCCAGGTACTCAAAGAAAACATATCTAACTGGAGAGAAACATGAATTGGTGTATTTTTGAGGTATTCATGTACCGTAACTAACACGGGTTTTTTTTTCCTACTCCAATAGGTATTATCACAGAGACTTTGTAAATTATCCAATAAAGACATGATTTCGTTTTTTGTAAAAGATTTAGAAGTAAACCAAAATTTTCCTGCTAAATAATGTCTCCGTATAGCTATAGGTTGAAGGTTTAGTTCATTCTCCATTACGTGTATAGCCGTGCTTTTAATGAATCCCCCAATAAATCTCATATAAATATTCTGAACTTTATCTAACTTGCACAAATGTGTTTGTGACGCATTATCGTATAACATACTAGCGTAATCAAACCGACTTCTTACTAAAGATATGTATAGCCGTCTCATATGAATGGGATGTACCCCCCATTTGGATCCAGTTAGAACTTTGAAAATATTGATAAATTTAAAAACTTTCTCCTTTATTTCATTAATATGCTTGGACCATCTTAAGGATCGATCAAGCCACAATCCCAGATATTTTACGTGTTCCACAACCGACAGTGATGCATTATTAATTTTAAGATCAACTGCCTCTCTCCTATATCCTCGTTTGAAAATACATACTTTGCTTTTGGATTCTGAGATTTGTAAACCCAAATCTAAAAGAATGTTTGACATGCTATTCAATGCCTTCTGTAAATTACGTACAGACTCAGAAATGTTGCTGCTAGTTGAAAACAGAACAAAATCATCGGCATACTGTGACACAGACACATTGTGTATACCCTTGCACACAAAAATTGTGGCTATATTAAATAAAAGCGGAGACAGTGGATCCCCCTGCGCCAATCCCCGACTAGTACTACGACACAAACTATAGTTATCAGTATTAATTCTTAGATGCCTTTCTTTAAGATAGTTCCAGACATACGCACACATTAAACGTCCTACGCCTAATTTGTCCATAACTTGTAGTAAACTGAATAAATCTATATTATTGTAGGCGTTATCTATATCTAAAAAACATCCAATTGTAAAACAGTTCAGTGAAAACCCGTTTTGTATTGTTAAAAGTAAATTTGCTAAGTTATCAACTGTAGAACGGCATTTTCTGAAACCGGATGTGTCATTACAGAACAAATTGTTTTTCTCAATAAACCATTCTAATCTATTCATTAGAATGGTATGGAAAACTTTACACAGGCAAGATATCATTGATATGGGCCTTAGTGCTGACAAACTACTTGGATCGCGACCAGGTTTGGGGATTGGCACAATAGTCACGTCTCGCCACTGTTTTGGAACGAATCCTTGCAAATAAAAGTTATTGTAAAGAAGGAGTAATATATGTTTACCATTCTCGGGTAAGTTCTTTAACATAGAGTAGGAGATATTGTCGAGACCAGGTGATGTATCTTTCGATCGTATCGCCCTGTTCAGTTCTTGTATTGCGAAATGAGACTCCAATACTGGATTGTACGAAGTAAATTGTAAGTCTGGTGGCCGCACATAGTCAGCTGTTAAAGAATGAAGAAGTTGAGAAGCTGTGTTTTCGTCTATATAATCATTTCGAGACTTATATCCTTTCAGCCACTTCATCCTCCTCCAAACATCACTTGGAGAAGATGTTTCATCTAAAGAAGAGCAAAACGACGTCCATGCCTCCCTTTTTGCAATTCGTATGAACTTTTGTGCAATACGGATTTTTTCTTTTAAGTTGTCCAAATTATCGGGAGTAGGATTCCGTCTAAATTTAACTAAAGCAAGTCGACGTTCAGCAACACATTTCGAGAGTTCCATGGTCCAATAAGGTTTAGGGACAAATTTAGAATTAGGATTTTGACTAATTTTATACCATGGAATGCATAATTCCGATGCAAAGTACATGTACTCTACAAAGGAATCATAACAATTCTGTAAGTTATCGGAAAAATTATATTGTAAATAAAGATCCGACAGTAAACTTTTAAATGACAACCAATCTGCTTTTTTGAAATTTTTACGCATAATATTATTAGAATTTCTCAAAATATTTATCGAAATTTTAATCATGCGATGATCACTACCTAGCGTTTCGTTTAAGGGCTGCCAATCAAATTTCAGACCAATATCAGATGACGCAAAAGACACGTCCGGGGACGACTGTTGTAAAACGTTGTTAACAAGTTTAATACGGGTTGGTGTACCATAATTCAATATGATAAATTGATAGTCTAATACAGCATTAAACATCTGTACACCTCTTTGATTTGTTTTGGATGACCAATTCCCATGATGACCGTTAAAATCGCCTAACAATAAAGTTTTTTGACTAAATTTTGTAAAAATATCCTCCCAGTCATTTTGACTTGTTTGTACTGACGGAGGGCAATATAACGATACTACATATGCAATATCTTGACAATTAAAAACTTTAATACAAATACATTCTATCTGCGTGTTATTGATGTTGATTTTATGTAAACGAGTTTTGACTGACGAGTGTACGATAATAGCCACGCCTCCATAACTATCAACCCTGTCCTTACGGTACGTGTTATAGCCACTTATTTTAAAACAACTATCCGGCTCCAGCCAAGTTTCACTAATCACTGCAATGTGGATCTTTTCCTGAATCAACAGACTTTCAAATGTAGATAATTTAGGGCGAATACTTTGAGCATTCCATTGAATTATATTAAACCTTATTAACTGATTATCAGCCATTGATAAAATCGACAACTTTTTTTAATATCGGCCAGTCTCCTATGTTATCGACAACTACCAAAATTATCCACTGAATACAACACTTAATCACACTATGAATTTTCGACTGTAAGGATACATCTTTCAAAAATAAAATCTCCTTTAATCTATTTAGCAATTCCTCAAAATTTACATTTTTCCTTTTTTCTTCATTGACTTGTATATGTGGCGTATTAGAAGGATGCCCACTAGCCATGGATTCCGGCATGAAGTCACATTCAAGGTCATTCGGTTTTTGAGGTTTGTTTGTCTTTCTTTTAGCCTGCTTAATTGGCCTAGGCGATTCCTCTCTGTGTACCTGAGCTTCAGTTAGGACTGTACTGAGGTGATTAGGTGTGCTGCTATAGACCGGTTCTATAATGTCTAACGATACTTTAGGGTCATCTGATAATGGAGCATCGCATTTGGGTGGGACGTATAAAGTCAAAGCTCTTCGGTATGTGCAGTTAAATTCGGACATAAGTTTTCTAATTTGTTTTTCTTTTAAATAAATGGGGCACGATTTGTCCAACGCCAAATGATCACCATCACAATTTGGACACTTAAATTCTTGAGCATCGCAATTAGGATGACTATCCCCACATTTAGGGCAAACCTCATGTATTTTACCGCATTTTTTTAACGTATGTCCGAATTTCCAACACGTACTACATTGTGTTACCGGAAACAGATACGGTTCAACTTTAATCCTTAGCTCATCCGCGTATACATATTCAGGTAGGCTGGGAACCTTAAAACATAGTCTTACGGCTTCGCTTGGCACCCACAACTGTTCCTTTTGGTCCCTGTCCATATTCCGTCTTCTTAACCGAGTCACAGACACTAACTGAAATCCTTCGGCACAAGTAATGCTTTCTAATATTTTTTCATCAGACATGTCTATTTCTACATCTTTAATGACTTAGGCTTGACCATAGGAGTTTGAAATCTCCATAGCTCTTTGAAATCTCCATCCGTTGTCAATAAATGTTTCGCATGTTTCTAAGTTAGCCACATAAAATTCTTCAATAAATTCCACACGTACTCGAAAAGGATTTATATATTTTACCTTAGTTACACCTTTTATTCCCTGCTGTTTGAACATATTAGCTAACATAAATTGCTTAGGCATTTTTTCTTTAGACGATATATATAGCTCCACTGACTCTTTCTCTTTCTTCCTCATTTTCTTAATTTTTTCTTTTTTCCCATTTTGAACTACAGTCCACTCGCAATCTTTTCTTTTCCTTTCATTTACATCAGTTGAATCGAAACTCGTCTCAGATTGAAAAAATTAGAATCTCTTTCTGGTATTGTTCTACTAAATCCGCCATCATGTCATGCTCATTAAGTGAATCATTGCTTGATAATATATTTGTATAGACTAAGCTACTTTTACCATCCTCATTACTATTCGCCATCACTTGCAAAGTAGTAAACAAGGTGACTCATCGTTAGAAACACAGCTGCACTAGCCGGCGCAGACCGGTTCTACGCTGCCGTGAGTATTTTAAAGATCGTGATGCACTTGATAGTTAATCGGTAAACACGCGTCCCGTACGCACGAACGCCGAAACGCGACTGAACTATCCTACCATTATTAAAAAAAAGACATATTTACAAACTGTATCAATTCGTTCCACTAATATTTATTTAAGTAAAAGTATTTTTCCCTGTTGACATTAAAATATAATATACTATCTACATTCTCATAAATACATATATGAGTTTGTAACAGTTGTAAGTGGCACTTAGCATGTAGGTATTAATATTTTTAGTACCCATCTGGGTCTAATATTTAGTATATATGAGATACCCTTTGAGCAATTACACTGTTAGTAAATTCTTAGGCACAAATTGAAAGCAAAATATGCCGTCCAATGTTCAGTAGTTAAGGGAATTTTGCCCCAAACTTTAACTCATAACTATGGCGCTTTCAGATTCGGATATTTAGAAGAATATCAAAATAAAATTATGAGAACGTTTAACATCGAATAAAAATATTTATTACAGAAAAAGCGTAACCTACATATAAAACGATACGTACTTGCAGCCCCTCACGTGTTGGAGGTCTCCATGGGTGGCAGTGATTACTGCACCCATCATCCATCATCCATCTAACATCAGGTGACCCGCTTGCTCGTTTGTCTTGGAACTATATTAAAAAAAATGCAATTCCTTAACTTGTTAAGCAGTGGCACTCCAGGAAGGCCTACAGAAGTGAAAACTTGAACAATTACGTGGTGTTAGTAACAGTAATAGTGTCGCTAGTTCAATGGTTTTTTTTTCGATCTCAATAAATGGCAACTAGCATGTGGTACTAGGTACGTACGTATGTATATATTATAAAATATGTACATACTTATATATGCAGATTTTTCGGTAACGGTAACAGTGTCGCGAGTTCAATTGTTTATTCCCATCTCTAAAATGCCCAACGCGCATAAAGAAGTTTTTATAAATGAATAACTAACATGCAATCAATTTGATTACCTTCTTATTTTATTTTTTTAGTTGTATAATTTTGGAAATAGTATTAGTACCGTCCTATAAATATACTAAAGACATAAACACACTATGGATATAAATAAAACAAATGGTATACAAGATATAAAAGGAAAGGTTTCGCAAAGGTTAGGAAACGCAAGCTCGCAACTACCCAGAAGGGATGAAACCCAGTCTTTGCAAGGTTTCAGACGATACCGCAAATAATATCAATACCGTTACTTACCGAAATGTTGGCCGGATTATTTTCGATATGGAATTTATATTTTACTTTAATCTAACCTACCGGATAACCCTAACATCAACGAGTGTAAGTTTTAGGTATACTACCGATAGAGGGTATTTGTAAGGCAGGGGCCCTAAATAATTGTCTTTAATAAATATAGTAAGAAATATCTTTAGACCAACAACAAACTGCCATCTGATCTCACACTAGGCAGAACCTAAACTATGGCAACCAGACCATTGATAAACATTTAATTATTTCTAAATACATACGTGAAATGAGATACTACAATAATGAAATTAATTCACCACTTGGGTATTAATATACATGTGTACTCTTGTCAAGCTCACAATGCAGTATATAAACATACTCAAATACAGTAAAAAACGTGGTTATTTTTGGTACTAAGCATTCTGAGTTTAAAGGAAAAAGTACGTATTCAAAGTCAATATCCATTTTTATCAGATTACATGCAAATCAAATTGATTTCCATAGATCCAGATGAAAATTTAATACAGTATAATATCCTATATACAAAGTATTGCACGTTTAAACGCATTTAAAGTCCCAATTCATGTACTAACTCAATATCATAACTCCGCCATCCTTCATTTCATAACACAATTGAGTTCCAATTGACACAATTAGTAGTCGCGCCATCTACCGGCGACGGCAGTAAACTTGATTCGTGATCTTATTATAACAGTTTCCGTTTCGGGCTGAGGCTGTACAGTGAGTACCTATTTGGAAAGCTGTACGTTTAGGAGAGGCTTTGGGACTAAGTAGAATTTTGGTGAAAATAGCGCTGATAATAATTATAAATCTCACTAATAATAATAATTACGACATCATACTTATTAAAGTTTACAGAAAGCAGAGCATATTGAGTACTTCTTGGGTAGTGCGAATGTTTCTGTAAAATAATTACCAAATAGACACAATACACAGCAACTGTAAGAATCAAAACTAAGATCATAAATCTTAACAAGTATTTAACTTAGACCCGTGCTGCCTTTAAGCAATAATTTTATGAGGAAATGTATATACACTATTATAAAAAAAAAACTTCCTTACATTCTTAATATAAGAAATTGGATAAAAGAAAGCAAACTTTTATTTCCTGACCAAAGTTTTTATGAACAAATTTAATACTACAAAATTAATAAAATGTAAACTAAAATTAAATAATTCCTTAGACATAAGTCTCCCCTAGTTTTTCCATTTGTTTCTGTCTCGAGCAAGTCTTCACCATCCTTTTGGTAGATCAACTTCCCATTTAATTAAAAAAAAATATAACTATAAAAATATACTAAATAATAACTATTCTGTAGTTACACCATTAAAATAATTTAGATGTCGTTAGACCTCTCTCTAATAAAGCTTATATAAAAAGGACAGGGAATACATAGAACTGTCCAATCATAAAGATACTAAAACTGCTAAATATTTTTTTTTGTAGTACTTATAAATAGTAATATTCTGGGACATTATTCACACACGGCCATCTGATCCCAAACTAAGCAGAGTTGTACTATGGACACCAGATAACTGATACACTACTTTATACTACTTTTTGTTAATAGAATAATTTTCAAAATCGGTTCAGTTGATCAAGAGATTACCCTACAACCACACGAACTCACAACTCTTTATAATATTAGCTTCGATGAATTAGTTCGTATAAATACTTTCTTTCGATAAACTCGGCCAATGCTGGATATCCAATTTCTTCCAAGGCTTCTTATTATCTTCGCCATCCGACGTCCTCGAACAACAATAAAGTAATACAAAGATCTGCTCCCCAAAAATGTCGGACCTCTTAAAACACAATTAAGGGCCCCAATATCTGTGACAATTAATGCGCTCACTGGGCCCTGGCATCACAATTAAAACTTGCACTCGATAAAAACTTTTACGCGAGGTTCGATACAAATGTGTGTATAAGTTATCGTAGTGTGCGTGGAACAAGACCGTAATAACAAAACTCTGTTCAATTTATAGGCGCCTGGTACCTCGAACCGTATTTCGTGATATGTTAAGGAAAATTTGGACTTTTTTAAGCATGACAATTACCGTAAAAGGTCTCCAGACAGGCAGATTTTAAACTATACGTTCTAACTTAGAGCTTTTTTTCTGCTTATCTTTGTCATGTCTCGAAGGAAACTATAATAATAATAATAATATCTAGGAACAATGTCACACAGATCATCCTAGCCCCAAACTAAGCAAAGCTTGTACTATGGGTACCAGGCGACGATATACATACGTATATAGATAGATAAATACTTATACATAGAAAACATCCATGACTATGAAACAAATATTCGTTAACAAGTATTAAAATATACTATGGAACCATCAATATGGAAATGTTACAGATTTCTAATATTTTCTACGTTTCATGGATCATGATTATTTGTGGGGCGCTCACAGGCAATTGTTCACACCGGCCCGATATGATCAGCGAGATTAAGCAAATAGGCACGCGGTAAATAAATGGGTGACCGCCGAAGTTTAATTTCTGAGCGTCAAAGTCAAAAAACATTCGTACAAGCAGGCGGGGTAATAGACACGTAATCCCACATGGGTGTACCCACGGCTACATATCAAACTATACATTTCCAGTATAAGCTGACCTGTCATTGTAAGGATATCCTATACATAGCGAGATCAGCTTATACTGGAAATGTCTAGCTTGATATGTAGCCGTGTATACAAGTTAGTCACGAAAGTATAATAATACCTGTTTTCCATTAAAATACTAGTTTTCACCATAAAACTAACCCTTAACTTAATAACCAAACGAAGTACGCATAGCAAACAGCTTTCCGTAAATCGACGTACAATATTAATTGTTATCGCGTGACTAGCAACACTTAACGGTTGCTGTGTTGCCAGAATAATTATTTATTAAATGGATATTGGCTATGGACAAGGTAGACAACATAATTCTGATTGTGATGGACATTTTGTCAATTATTCAGAGGTTCTTCGGTATAGAGCGCCATTTGGGTCAACTAATTGTGGTTAGTAATATGATATTAAGTAATTATTCTTTTCGTCATGTCTTTGACCAAGGGGAAGGATTTCATGCAGGACCGATGGCTTAGCATTCTCTATAGTACAGACACCAGCACATCAAGCTAACCCAATCTGTCATATTTCCCCAATTGAAAGTGAACCTTATGCTTTTGTGATAAAGTTGAAAATCTATTAAAGAAATTTGACAGATTGGGGTAGCTGGATGTGCTGGCGTCTGTACAGAGATAAGATATTTAACTAAATTATTGAGGCATAATTGTGTTCTATATTTATCTAGGAGAGCCCTCAATCTAGGTACGTCCAACTTCGAGAAGGAGGTACATCGTAGAATCCAACTTGGATGGGCAGCGTTCGGGAAGCTACGTAACATATCTTACTTTTCATCCCAAACGCCGCAGTGTATCAAGTCGAAAGTCTTCGACCAGTGTGTGTTGCAAAATTCAAAATCTAAAATCATTTATTCCGTAAAAAAATTACATTTATGTGGAATCGTCATTTTTTACCCTACTGTGAAGTGCATGACGTGGCAGCTACTGAGAAACACTGCCAGAAAACTCAGTAGGAATCCTTTTTTAAAATAAAATATTATACTTAAGATTAATTACAATCATGTGTGTTGAATCAGAACAACTCAATCCCAAGCACTTTTGTCACTTAAATAATCAGAAATTTTGTAATATGCCCTGCTACACAATTTGGCTTTAATATTTTTTTAAACTTATTCGTGCGACGTGGCCACTATGGGCCTATTCAGAAGGCTTAGGGTCACCCATAGAGCAATGGAGAGGGCTATACTTGGATTTTCGTATCGTATCAGAAATTTTCATATTCGCAGATCCGGGTCGACTTTTACGCCCCCCCATGGCATCGTATGGGTTGCAGATATTCTTTTCAGTCAGCCACATAATGCATACTACTACACAAACTTATATTAAACGATCCCGCTTCCCAGTTTCGCATAACCCTTAAAATTTACGTAATTTCGCAGCAAATACAAATTATGTGATCCGATCGGAATCTAATTGCAGGATAATCATCGCCAGCTGAGACCTGCCGCGCAAACTTTGAATGTTTTACTGCTTTTGAATCGTATTTGGATCTAAAATATTATATTTTATGGCGGTTTTATTCCTTTAAGGATATTGCATTGCTATTGCGACGATGGTAGGAATTCTCTTTTTTGTACGACTAAACTCATTTATAAATATAAATTATATATTATTGCCGGGCCTGTTGGTGTGGTTGGCAAATGCTTGCTTTTCATGCCGGAGGTCGTGGGTTCGATTCCCACCCAGGAAAAATATTTGTGTGCATGAACATGTCTGTTTGTCCTGAGTTTGGGTATATGTATGTACAACAGAAAAGTAGCATATGTAGTTTATCAGTTACCTAGTTTCCATAGTACAAGCTTTGCTTTGTTTGGGATCAAATGGCCGTGTGAAAATAATGTCCCAGAATATTATAATTTTTTTTTAGTATGGAGTAGAAATGATAGGCTTTTGGAGCCCAGAAACATGGGGCTTTATTAGGGAGTTGCCCAGAAATCTTGTTAAATCTTTAGGTGATCACGTTAACACTAATTTGGTTGCTTTTTGATACCAATTGATAAAAAAGTACCAATTTTGTTGCCTAAATACTCGAGTACATTGCACAAACATATATGTTGTGTTTTTGTGATATAATATAATTATAATATCCTGGAACATTATTCACACACGGCCATCTGATCCCAAACTAAGAGCTTGTACTATAGAAACCAGATAAGTGTTATACTACATACACTTTTCTTTTATAAATAGGTACAGACGCCAGCACATCAAGTTACCCCAATCTGTCAATCAAATTTCTTTTACAGATTTTTAACTTTATCACCTAAGACGTAAGCATAAGGTTCACTTTGAATAAGGGAAATTTAACAGATTGGGGTAACTTGATGTGCTGGCGTCTGTACAAACGTATATGGATAATTACACCCACAATCACCACAAACATATATGTCAAACAAACATACAGCTAATGCACACAAATATCTGTCCTGGGTAGGAATCGAATCCACGACCGCGTGAAAAGCAAACATTTACTGATATATGCCCAGAGTTCGCACCGCCACCCATAAGCCTGTAATCATTTTATTTCTCTTATTTTCAGTGAATCATTGCAATTGAACTTTAAATGAATATACTGTAGATTGAATAGTGTAGACTAAAGACTTCAACCATTGAATATATCCATCATTTGATTCAATAGAGCTTTTTTTCTGCTCTTTTATTGAAAGACTTATGTCTACAATGCTGTGCTAATAAGGTTGTACTTAAAATGCCCATTATATATGAACTTAGTTCAAGAGGAATGCAAAGATTAGATTTAAATTACTTTTGTTGATTAAAATCGCAATTTATGAAATGAGTGAGTGATGACGACGTTGATGATAGTGATGCAATATTCGCCGCCCAATCTTATCCCGTGGGGGTTAGAAGTCATTCCTAAATAATTGCTTTTTGAGGTATCGGCAGCAGTGTCTCTCTGTAAACTATAATAATATCCGCACACGGCCATCTCATCCCAAACTAAGCAGAGCTTGTACTATGGAGACCAGATAACTAATATACTACATATTCTACTTTGCTTTTGTAAATACATACTTATACCTATAGATAATTACACCCAGGAACGAAGTTCCTTATCGCGCGTTGTGAAAGGGGGCTAGACGGAAAAAAATCTTACGAAAAGTTGTCACGACACTTTTTGCAGCTGTGCGGCGCGCGCGGCGTGCGCATGTTTCTCTGTCTCTCTCTCTCTCTCTCTCTCTCTCTCTCTCTCTCTCTCTCTCTCTCTCTCTCTCTCTCTCTCTCTCTCTCTCTCTCTCTCTATCTCTCTCTCTCTCTATCTCTCTCTCTCTCTCTCTCTCTCTTATAGAAGCCATATATTTTCATTTCTATTTCGCATTAAACAGTGTGGTGTCGCGACGATTATTTTTGTTGAGTGTATACAGGCTTTTTGTACATAATAAATAATAAGAAATAACTTCGTTCCATCCGGGTGTCCCTTGACACCTCTCAAGTTTTTTGTTGCTTATATTTTTATTTGAAGTATTAACTATTACCATTCCAAATTCCATGCAACAAACATCTCTAAACATGCATACAAACTTTAACACTCATAATTAGTAAGATAGTAGACTTGAAGTTTAGATGTATGTAGGTAAGTTGTCTAGCATGTGTACAGATTAAAAATATAAATACAAACAGTCCTCAGTGCGTACATGTGTGTATATTATTTCGCAATAACTTGGTCCCCTGCTTCACAGAAACACTGCCACAGCCCCATAAAACTATGGAGATCGATACCCCACACATAAGTACTGTCTGCAAAATAAAGTGTACAGTGTTAGTGTGAACTTCCGATACATTAGGCACGCCGCACGGCGCCGGTACCGTCAGCAAATATGATTAGACGGGGAATTGAGGGTTTTCTTTCGCCTTTTGAAAACAAGCCTACGAGGAAAGATAATAGAGTTTATGTATGTAATTTTATGCTTATAAATGTTTGTATTTTTCTCTGTTATATAGATACTTGTTAGCAATAGTCATTTTATAGAAGCGTGAATGACTTAAATTTTTATTTTTATTTAATTTTCTTCAATTAATATTAGAATTACTGATATTCCAATTTAAATTGTATAGCATTCTTAGTAATATTTGCCTTGTCCGTTGCTCTAGTGGTAAGTGACCATGAGTATCAATCCAGAGGTCGCGGGTTCGATCCCCATCCAAGACAAATCTTGTTTGATGGTGCTCATCAAACAAAGATTTGTTCTGGATAATCTGATAAAAACTTAAGTCATTCACGCTTGTATAAACTGACTATTGCTAACAAGAATCTATATAACAGACAAAAATACAAACATTTATAAACATAAAATTACATACATAAACTCTATTATCTTTCCTCGAAGGCTTGTTTTCAAACGGTGAAAGAAAACCCTCAATTCCCTCTAACTTGATTATTTGTTCTGTGCCTGGATGTAATTTATCTATAATATGTTTGTATTTAGAAATATATTAGTATGTTTATCAGTTGTCTAGTCGCCATAGTACAGGCTCTTCCTAGTGTGTGATTAGACAGCAGACACAGAATAAAAAGTACTTGCAGCAGTGTCCCAGTTATCCCAAGACATTTATGTATTCACACATAAAATAGCTAACATTCGATTTTAAGATTAAACCTGCATGTTATTTCATCGCTAGTTTAACAAAGTAGGTATATTAATTATATTATTTTGGCCAATGTTCTTCTATATTTACTTTAGATTGTAATCCTGTATGTATCGTCCTATCTGTATTGAAGTGGACATTCAGAAGGTTGTTATTAGAGCGGTATTCATTTCAATAGATACTAAATTTGTTTTCAACGAACAAAGGTCTGAGTTGAAGTTTATAAATAATAATATCCTGGGACATTATTTACACACGGCCATCTGTATGTGTACATGTAACTACTTTTTTTTGTAAATATATACTTGTATTAGATAATTGCACCCAGACTTAGGATAAACAGACATGTTCATGTACACAAATATCTGTCTTGGGTGGGAATCGAACCCACGATCTCAGGCGTGAAAAGCAAACACTTGCCAACCACGCCAACAGGTCAAGTCAAAATAGATAACTCTATAGTTTAATTTTGTATTATATGTAGGTAACTTAATCATGAAATTACTATATGATTTTGCACGCACAAAATAAAAATAGATTGCTAATATGACGCAATTTAAATGAAGACCACTAACCTCAATCTTGTCGCATGTCAGTGACGTCAGAACTCATTAAACCACATAATAATCCGATCGAGACATCCTGTTTATGCAAACCGTAGCTGTGAGCGTTTGACACGTCATTTTCTAAAGCTTTGCACCCCATAAACGCCCCATAGCAATTTTCCACCATACACACACACACACTAACACACTCATGTATGCCTGTATGTACAGTGTTGTATATATGTTGGTATTAGCATTTTGCATATACATTACTGGTTGGGGCGAAACAGAGGTAAAGGGGAATAGGTCTCTGTATATGATGTTGTTAAAGTAAATCGTCTTTAGCGTTTTATTGTTAAAGAGTGAACTTAAGGGAAGCGTCACACTGAATTGGGTTGACTCGACTCCACTCTGCGTCAAACTCAATACTCCAGTCGTAAAGTACCTAAATAAGTTTTTACTTAGATTATGTGGTCATATGCACACTCCCTAATATTGTTCAGCTACCGAATAATAAACTTTTTACTATTTACGGGTTATTTTGACGGTCACCGTAGCCTAGTTGGTAGTGCTCCTGCCTACGAAGCTGGTGGTTCTGGGTTCGAATCCCGGTAAGTGCAAATATTTGTGTGATGAGCACGAATATTTATTTCTGAGTCATGGATTTTTTCTATGTATTTAAGTATTTATCTATCTATGTAAGTATGTATATCGTCGCCTGGTACCCATAGTACAAGCTTTGCTTAGTTTGGGGCTAGGATGACCTGTGTGACATTGTCCCTATATATTATTATTATTATTTACTGTAACATTTGCTGAGGTAGACGACAATGTTGCATGCTTGCAAATGAACTTCTATGTAAACTAAACATAATGAGTCATATTTTCTTTGATGTAAAACATCCATACTCACACTATAACATTTAAAATATTAGGATCCATTGAAATCGAGGCATATGTGTACTATTTATCATATGAATAGAATTTACGTATGTTTTTCGTAGTATACCTACATACATAACGGGTGGACAATAACATTGGTGTGTCGGACATTATTCGCGGAAGGGTTAAGTGAAGGACTTTAAGCCTTTCATGGCTTCCAATGAAAGTGTTTTATGAATGTTGTTTGGGAAGGTGATTATAGTGGTGTTACATTCGTGGTGTACAAATATTGACATGGTACACCGTAGGACCGAGCCGTCGCCGAGCGATCTGTTTAAATGTACATACACCGATATGGTGTGGGTAATTTTAAATGTACATCCACCGTTATGGTGTGGGTACATTTAAATGTACATACACCGATATGGTGTGGGTACATTTAAATGTACATACACCGATATGGTGTGTGTACATTTAAACAGAACCTCATTATGCAGTGCGATTGCCGGTTGGCATTTCACGCTGCAGGTCGTGAGTTCGATTCCCATCCAGGGCAGATATTTGTGTATATGAACATGTCTGTTTGTCCTGGGTCTGGGTGTAATTATCTATAGGAGTATAAGCATGTATTTACAAAAGAAAATTGGTATATGTAATATATCAGTTATCTGGTTTCCATAGTACAAGCTCTGGTTATTTGGGATCAGATGGCCGTGTGAAGTGTGAAGTCAACGCAGGCAAAGTCACGGACAGAACATACGAGTAATAATAATAGCAAAGCACACAATAACTTTAACATATCTACTATATAAAAATAAGTCGGGTTTTCCTTCCTGACGCTATAACTCCAGAACGCACGAACCGATTTCCACGGTTTTGCATTCGTTGGAAAGGTCTCGGGCTCCGTGAGGTTTATAGCAAAGAAAATTTATAAATATTCACGCGGGTAACACCGCGGGGCACAGCTAGTTGAGTATAAGTTTTGAAATCTTATCATATTATTATTTTCCTATTTTATAATGTATGAAATACCATAATTTGTATGTCTCGCTATATATGTATGTATGTTTGGTAGTCTACAGGAGTATTAACCTACAATCCTGTCATTTATATAACACACTAGCTGTGCCCCGCGGTTTTACCCGCGTTAAACTTTATAAATTATAGCCTATGTGTTAATCTAATGTAAAAGCTATATTATTGTAAAGTTTAATTAAAATCCATTTAGTAGATTTTACGTGAAAGAGTAAAATTAAATAAAATAAAACAAAATAAAAAAGGTTTTTATTCACGTAGACTTTAAAAAAGCGCTTGTAAATAGTCAGAACATGTTTGTAGTAATATAGTTGTATACATTATTATTTCTAGTAACATAGATATTTAGGTACATATTGTATGAAAACATTTATAAAATTTATTTTATTATAGCAATGATATTTAGCTAGCTCGTATCAAGTTATTGTCAAGAAATTATGTTTAATTATCTAGTTTAAGTCAAATATTTTTACTACATATTGTCAATGGTTCTTATTATTATGACGGACCTTGTGTTAATAACGACGGTCGCGCTTTAATGCTACCACCGGATCCAATGAGAGTAACATAAACATCCATCCATCCATCCATACTTACAAACTTTCGCGTTTATAATATTAGTAGTATTAATGGCTCATTCATCCGGAGTTTAGCGTACTGGTAAAATTAAATCTACCCTTATTACTTATACACTTCATAAATAGTTTAATAATAATAATAATGTCCTCCTAGCCGAATTTCGGCCACGGCGCCATTAGCCATCTGCGCGGGAAATATTATAGTGCTCAAGTGTGTGCGCAAACACAGGAGCACTTTCTATTCCATCACTCTCATGATCCGATGGGACGCCAATGCGACGCGACCGGAAAGAGGTCAGGTACAGGACCGACGGCTTTACGTGCTCTCCGAGGCACGGGGGTCTAAATACCGCCAACTCCCAGTCTTCTGGCTGATGCTGTGAATTTTTTCTTTTTACAGAAAAGTCCCAAAATCACTTTTTGGCCCGACCCGGGATTTGAACCCAGGACCTCGTTGTCTGCTACCGCTAGACCAACGAGGCAGTTAATAAATATTTACCATTATAAATTTATAAATAGTTTACTGAGTACCCGGTATTATATAAGTATTAAATAAAACCTCTTGCAGCAGTGGCCTCTCAATTTCTGGGCAGATGAGTTCATAACGCAGTTAGCCCGCAGCGCTCCCACGCGGCAATCTTGGACAAATTGGAAGCGGATCGTTGGTAATAGTCGGATGAGTTTAAACCGACGCGCGGCTCCTAGTTTATGGAGCTATATTATAGTTTAGATTGGAATTTTGGTTAATTTGATGAGAATAAAATTGTGTTGGAAATTAATGTGATTAGTGACCCACCCTGGAATTGTATGGGTAGATTGATATAAAGGTAAATTAGTATTCAAAATTAGTACTTGGTGCCAAATACTGACTTTTGTGAGCAATGTTTTGATATTTCGAGTTACATCATTGTTATTTTCCTAAGGATCTCTGTTTTTTTATTGAAATAATCCTTAGATATTGCCTTTGTCCAGCAGTTTACCTACAGCTTTCGGCTGTAATTATTATGGTTATATTTTATTTAAAAAAAAGAACATTACAGATGTAACCACAGAAATGCAAACTTCTTGTTTTACATTTTTTTATATTACTTCGATGACAATGTGCTAGGGCTCTCTCTCTCTATCTATCTCTCTCTCTCTCTCTCTCTCTCGTGTGGTAATCTGAGTACAGTGACCATCATACTGCGATCGCCAACCCGTCTACCAAGCGTAGTATTTATGGCATATCCCCTCAAGATAATTCTTGTGATAGTACGCTTTTGTCCCGCAGTGTTCATGTTTGGTACTGTATTATAATCTAAAATACTTACCTATGTAAAACCCATGAAAGCAATAAATAAATTGAAATTGAAAATTGAGTGTATTTTTACATTCGACAGCGCCACTTCCATTTATAGCCATAATCAATTTACAATGAATATTCGTAACCTACTATACGCACCTTAATATTAAATACTGTCCTAAAAACTAAAAGATACAAGTGACAGACATTCCTTAACAGTAATTACTATAATTTTCTATTGAAAATATACCGATAGCACATAATTGTAACAGAAATTAGGTCAGGTCGGGTCACATAATAATATGACGCGATTTCTCTTCAGTTTATGACTCACTCATGTAACTACTTAACCCTTTAATAATCACCGAATGCTATAACGTACATAAATGGTTATGCAGGTCCAAACTATACGATATCTGAAACTTTTACGAGCTAAGTTATTATATGTTGAATAATGTATTTAAAGGGTTGAATTACTGTTATTTGTAAGGATAACTATAGGAGAAACTGTATAAACTATATTTAACTAGCTATGCCCCGCGGTTTCACCTGCGTTAAAGTACTTTTGGCGTAAAAGACAAACATACATCTATAGTCGCAAACTTTCGTATTTATAACATAAGTAGGATGTGTACCTCTAGCAGTTTTGGCAGTGCACGGCGGAATAACTCGCAGATGGTAGATTTTTTCATACTTACTTGACACTTATCGACATATTTTGGAGAATTCACACAATACCTTTAGAAATTAAGTAATTCTGATGTATAAGCTAGATTATCGTAAAGTTAAATTAAAATCCATTCAGTAGTTTTTACGTGAAAGAGTAACAAACATCCATCCATACTTACAAACGTTCGCATTCATAATATTGGTAGGATAGGATGTAAGAGCTGTAGATTAATTTAAGGATGCTGTTTCGAAGGTCTCGTCTCTGTAGTGCTTTGGCTTACCGATGGCTTTCATGAGATGATTCTCAAAAGACTGCATCTCTATTAAGCAGAGTACGAGAAACTTCCAACAGCATCCTCAAAATAATAGGGGAGGGCGTTACCTCTGTATGTAATTTGGATGTAATTTGTGTCCATCTATATATGTTTATAAGTACCGCGCGATACAGGGATTACATTCCCGAGTGCGGGAGGTGACTTTAAAAAAAATGTTATCCTGAATCACCAATATCGTGTCGCTTTACTAACAATAGTTATTAGTCATGTTTTTGTAATTAATAACTCACGTGATCTTAGGTATCTGAATATAGATATTTTCAATTTCAATTAATTCATTATAGTTCCTGTTGCAAAGAAGCACGAAGACAATGAAAAGAGGAGTACAAAAGAAATGAAAAGACCAAGCTCATGGATGTGAAATTGACTCTAGTAGGGAGTCCGTTCTAATGCGCGACTCCCTAATCGAGTCAGGTTGACTTCTTTGAGCCTAACACAGCGTAGAAGACACGAAGAAGACCCACACCGAAGAGAAAATATCAAAAGAGAAAACTACTGAAGAGACTCGCATATATTTTTCAACTCATTTACAATAAAAATTTACATATGCATCGTAACGGGCCGGTTGGCGTTGTGGGTAAACGCTTGCCTTTCACGCCGCGGGTCGTGGGTTCGATTCCCAACGAGGATAAATATTTGTGTGCATGAACATGTCTGTTTGTCTTGAGTCTGGGTGTAATTATCTAAATAAGAATGTATTTACAAATAAAAAGTAGTATATGTAATATATCAGTGATCTGGTTTCCACAGTGCAAGCTCTGCTTAGTTTGGGATCAGATGGCCGTGTGTGAATAATGTCATGATCACAGTTCGTTATTTTTTAAATAATCATTTAAACTGTACCACATCATGTGACCACGGTACATCCATGTACATCCATTATTTTCCTTAAATTAGATAAGTCTTTTGTCGCGTTTATATATATGAATATGTGTTACAATTTGTACAATAATTCGGTTAGTATGTAAATGAATTGCCAAACAATCAAGCGCCATTTACAATTTTAAGTATTAAATGAATAATTATACAATTATACATTCTAAAATGCAAATTTATAAATCTTAATAAAGTACAAATTATTTTAAATTACATTTTTTTGTAAATTTGATGTGTATTTTATGGGTCTTATGGTCGTGATTCCGTTCTAACCATGTTGCATGGACTCAAGCTTAACCTCAAAAGAATTTGGTGTTTGCATTCAAGTGGCAGATTTACTACTACAGACCTCGGTTAGGTCCTGCATATTTTCACAAGATTTACATGTTGTGTTTTATTACAGGTAGTAAAGCGTGAGTGTCCTTTTCATAAATAGTTTGGCTAACCCCTAATTTTATTTGTTTATGTTCAAGCTTACCTAATAACTCTATACTTAATTTTAAAATGTTATTTTTGAACTTCCGATTGCTCAGTAATTGAATGCTAGGCTGATAGTCAACAGAGTCGTCTTCAGTCAGTTCGATAGTTTCCAGTGATATAGAAAGATCCTTCGGCCTATTACTAGGCAACTCATTATTTAAAATCTTGCATATTAAATTTACTTGCTCCGGGAAGGTAAATGACAATATATTATATAATATTAATAGAAAGATATTCATACTCTACATTTGTTATGTACAATACACTACGTCTCTACAGATTAATAATATTCAATTAAAAATGTCTGTGAGAAATATTACATATAATGAGTTTAGTTTAAGATTTTAATGTAATTGGAATTTGATCAACTTTTGAAAGTTTGAACAAAGTTCTGTTTTTAATAAGAAGTTTTCTAATCAACAACAATGTTGAAAGAATAACTAACAATTTTATGGATTTGACAATCTTACTAAGTACGATTCAATTTAAGACTGAAGAAAAATTATGACCTGACAGAATAATAGAGGTAGAATGCTGTAATATAACAACGGTTTGAACAAACGTCACCGTAGCCTAGTTGGTAGTGCTCCTGCCTACGAAGCTGGTGGTCCTGGGTTCGAATCCCGGTAAGTGCAAATATTTGTGTGATGAGCACTAATATTTGTTTGTGAGTCATGGATGTTTTCTATGTATTTAAGTATTTATCTATCTATATAAGTATGTATATCGTTGCCTGGTACCCATAGTACAAGATTTGCTTAGTTTGGGGCTAGGACGATCTGTGTGACATTGTCCCTAGATATTATGATTATATTATAAACGAGTCAAATACTAAAATTATGATATATGTATTTAGTAAAAAATCAGAGACAGTGAGACGGGTATTCATTTGGTTTTCATGAAGGTTAAATGTAAAACATAATAATTATGTAGATCACTTTTAATTTCTTACATATTTGAGTAACCTAGTTCTTATTGGTGGTGACCTATAATTGACTTCCCTGTTAAATTCTGTTGGTTTTTCATATAAAAATAATATATAATCACACTATATACTATTATAAAGGCGAAAGTTTGTGAGTGTGTATGTTTTTAGGGTTCCGTAGCCAAATGGCAAAAAACGGAACCCTTATAGATTCGTCATGTCTGTCTGCCTGTCTGTCCGTCCGTATGTCACAGCCACTTTTTTCCGAAACTATAAGAGCTGAACTATTGAAACTTTGTAAATAGATGTATTATGTAAACCGCATTAAGATTTTAACACAAAGCTAGAAAAAGAATAATAATTTTGGGGGTTCCCCATACATAGAACTGAAACTCAAAAACTTTGGTATGGAGTTAGCTGACACCCTGGATTAACACATAGACTATAATTTATAAAATTTAACGCGGGTAAAACCGCGAGGCACGGCTAGTGTAAAATAAAGGTGATATAATTTGGAATAGGAAAATATGTCCATTTATGTATCGAGGAAGAAAGAAGCATTCTATAGACTTGAATTCAACACCACAAGTCGATTCTATGCTGTTTTTTAATCGGTAATTACATTATATGCATACTTGCAGTTTAATCAGTATGAGCTGATATTAGGTACAGACTCCAGCACATCCAGCTACCCTAATCTGTAAAATTTCTTTTATAGACCATAACTTATTATAACTTTATCACATAAGGTCCACTTTCAATTGGGGAAATTTGACAGATAGCGTAACTTGATGTGTCCTTGTAAAAGTCATTATTTCTTGTTATTGTTCTTACTAATAATCCAATTTACAACGCTGTTTAGCCGATCTTTTATCTAAAGGGCCTAATAATTTAACGTAAGCATACATTTTTGTTCGCCCTAATCCAGGACCGACTATATTTCAAGCTCATTTCATTAATCAAAGCGGGGAATCCCGGACAAGGCTAAGCTGGGTCATTTTAAATGAGGTAGAGCTTAAAAAATGTTTTCTTTTTTTTGTAATATGTGTATTCTGTGGTGTTATTATACAATGGTGTATTTACCAAGTCCTACTATAACCTATGATTTACAATATGACATAGTTCTATGAGCAGAACGTCAGTTAATAATTTAAAAATTTCCATCACCGATCCTTAAACAGTTGATGAGGATTAAACCGCGTTAAACAGGGTATCCTAGTGCGAGGACTAGACCACACTCAATATGTTGTATTGTTGTTTTTTGCAAATAAATGTTATTATTATTATATGAAACTTACTTTAAGGTGTTCTTAAAATCACACTTGTTGAAAAGATTCTTTAAGCTGACCGAAAATAGCTGCAAAGTTAATCAGAGCTCTGAATTAGGTTTTATTTGTAAAATTAATGTTAGTCTCAATATACTGCGATATTTATCTATCGGTGAAAATATATAAAAAACCTTGAACAGAATTTTCAACTGAAATTATAATAAATTTTAAATATTCCATAAAAAAAAAAATTATAGCCTATATGTTGATCCAGGGTGTCAGCTAATTCCATACCAAATTTTAAGCACCTTGCTCGCCATCAGTCTGTAGAGGGGTGACCGCAAAAGTTATTTAACTTACGACCAGTCGGTCCCGGCTGTTTTCAACAGACAGCAGTTGATAAGCTATCTCAGAGTTCTGCTGAAATCCGGCCGCTGAAAACTCAGACACTAGTTTTGTAGATCAAATACTCTTTATTGCACCAAATGATACCACTCCAACATGTCACCCAAATTATGTCCGCTGCTGGACAAAAGTCTCCCGATTATTTTCAATATTAAAATATTTATTTGTTTTGTCTCTATGTGTTATCTATAAATGTATGTATGTATCTAGAAATATATAAGGATGTTTATCAGTAGGCTGGTTCATAGAACGTGCTGTGTCAAGTTTGGGATCAGATGGCAGTATTTTACTTGTCCCAAGATATTACTATTATTGTAATAAAAATAACTTAGAGTCTTGAAATTCAGTGTTCGAAAATAAGATGTGACAGATAACAATTTGATTTGACATTGACTGTACATAAATTGAGCGCCAAAATCATGGTCTACATTTAGATTTATTGTTATCAAGTAACAAAAAATTGTGTGGAGTACTCGTATCTAGAGTAACTTAAAAGTATTATTTTCTTAGAAAAGCACTCTTCACTTTCTGGATGAATATAAAATAAAGTAGCTGCTGAAAACTCCAACAGGGAATAGAAAATTACAAAACCCCTTTTTGTTATAGCAAATATTTGTCCAATATTCATCTAAACGAGCTCAAAGGTATGCAACAAACTTAAAGCCAATATATTATTCGGCAATAACTAGGTATGACGTTCCAGCAAGCTCGGGTTGCCAGCCCTAATTTCCCAATGGAACAAGCGTTCGATTTCTGAACGCTCAGGGTTGCTACACTCAAATAGATTGGGTTCTTTTCTGTGTAAACTCGCGATTTATTCCCCCTGGCAAGAAATAATGCAGGCTTTATTTTATAGAGAGCTATTGGCGTTTCTTGCGTTTTTTATGTTTGCTATCAAAGGAATGTTTCGCGGGATTTTGTTTTGTGTTATTTATTGTTTTTATTGATATAAGCGTAGCTTTACTGCTGTGATACCGATCTTGTAGTTTCTCAAAAATTTGTCATATCAAAGTATAAGGTATAGTCATATGTATATTATTCATAAAAAAAAAACATAATTTTTATCCTCAGTTTCTTTACGCTACCTTGCAGTGCCATACGTAGCAGCTTCTGACAAGCACCGCCAAATAACTCAGTAGTTGTCTTTTAAGAAATATTAACATCCAATCGCAATGTTACTTACAATTTGCGTAGAAATAAATCTTCTCATTCCCAAGCAATTTCATCATTAACATTTTCTGAAACTTTGTAATATGCCTCGCTACACAATTTGCTTTCAATTTTTGTTATAAATATGTTGATTTACAGTTTTCTTATTCTCATTGGGATTTTTTTGTAGAATCGTATACACTGCCCCATAAAAGAGTTACTGAGTTTGCGGAAACGAGTAGCATGTACAACAAGATTATGTGTATTTAGAGTATTTACTTTATAAATTTTACTATTTTTTTTTATGTTTATTTCAAACGCTTACAGTAAGATAACCAACATATCTCACTAAACAACTAATGTTATTACGAGTAAATGTGAAAGTATGTATGTTTGGAAGTTTGCTACTCAATCAAATCAAACGGCTGATCTTAGACTGAATTTGGCACACAAATAGCTTTTATCCGATTTGTGTAATATAATTTACAGAATATTATTTGTTATTAAAAGTCTCTTAGTTGCCTGAATTAACATATAGGATACTTTTTATCGCGGAAAACGATAGCTTGCTATTCGATTATAAAAAAAATACTATATGACGTATTTACTTTAATTTTCGTATTGATATATACTCATCCCGGTAGTTAAAATACCCCGTATACAATTACCCCTCTAAACACAACGCAGATGAAGTCGTGGGCAGAAGCTAGTAATATAATCATCATCATATCAGCCGAAAGACGCCCACTGTTGAACAAAGGCTTCCCCCCCCCCCCCCCCAAGGGCTCCACAATTGCCGGTCTCGTGCCATCCGCATCCAGCGACCTTACAAGATCATCGGTCCTTCTTGTAGGGCCACGGCGCACGCTACAAATATAATAAATGTACCTAATATAATGTAAAGACGGCGCTCATAGCTAGATGCTCACACCGGTCCGTAAGCGCTCGGCCAGGTTAAGCAACTAGGCTCGCGGTCAGTCCATTGATGGGTGACCGCCAAAGTGGTTTAATTTCTGAGCGTCTCCGGAGGGCACGTCAAGCTGTCGGTCCCGGTTGTAGTCATTAGACACCAGTCGTTAAGCCATGTCAGAGGCCGAATGGGCGGCTTGAACAACTCTGACACTAGGGTAACCACTGCCCATACGATAAGTAAGTACGTAAGTATAATAAAGAAGTATATATAATACTACTAGCTACTGCCCCCCACTCCGTCCACGTTTATCAAGTTCAAACAACATTATTATTAGAACTTTCAAATTCAAATGAATATACTCAAAATCATATATTTAGTGTATCTTATTTGATAGAGATTTAATGTGATCTTTAATTCCGTGAATAGGGATGGTACTTTTGACATTTTGGAAATTCCCAGGAACAGCCAATATATTTGATGGTAAGTGTAATTAAAATATCAATTCCACATAGATGTAACATTTTAATGAAACAAATGACTTAAATCTGAATGTCCGGCCTCAGAGTTTGGACAGGTTAAGAATTATTATATGCTTATGCTTATGTACGGTAAGGACTTCCTAGCCAAGGTTGAAGGTATACAAAGAAAAACGCCGCTCAAGAGCCAATCGCCTGAAGGCAACCGTCCCTAAAGCAAATCAGGAGTATTACCTCTACCACTGAGTTTGTTTCGCTGGGTCTTCTCAGTTGGGGCGCATTGGATCCGGTGGTAGCATTAAAGCGCGACCGTCGTTATTAACACAAGGTCCGTCATAATAATAATACCTCAATATAGACAGAACCATTGACAAAATGGAGTAAAAATATTAGACTTAAACTAGATAATTAAACATAATCTCTTGACAATAACTTGATACGAGCTAACTAAATATCATTGCTATAATAAAATAAATTTTATAAATGTTTTCATACAATGTGTACCTAAATATCTATGTTACTAGAAATAATAATGTATACAACTATGTTACTACAAACATGTTCTGACTATTTACAAGCGCTTTTTTAAAGTCTACGTGAATAAAAACCTTGTTTATTTTATTTGTTTATTTATTTTTATTTATTTATTACTGAGAGTAGAAACTCTTAACAACGTGATCAGTATTAAAAAGTATGAAATTGAAGACTTGAGACCTATTTTGGCAAACATTAATCGCGTCAATATTTTTTTTATGTTTTAAATATGTCACCTTATTCCGAAATCGAACTAGTGGGTTCAGCGCTGAGTGGATTCCATTTTAATCTCTAGGTATTACTCAACAATGTCTCTTTCATTAAAAATGGTCGTAAACAAGCCAATTATAATCCTCACTTATCACTGCCACAAAGCCCAGAACATTCCAGATCAATATCACAAAGCGGCTTAATTATAAAATAGAAAATTATATTTATTATACCGCCAGGGCCAATCTTCTTTCCTTCTAATCTCCAATTGATTACTGCAGCCGCTGCCATAGAGAAATCTCTTTTACGGAATTTATTTAATTTTTTTTTAAATCATTTTACTTGTTGGCAACCCTCTGGAGATCTCATTAGGCTAGAGATTGGAGAAGCGAGCGTATCGGTTTTGAATTAGATTTTATTATTTTTAAAAGCTGCTTTTACGATTTTTGCTGTGGTAAATTAAATTAATGTATGAAGTATTTTTTTAAGAATTGTATCATCTAAGCATTCCTTATCTATATAAGTATGTATTTACAAAAGAAAAGTAGTAGGTATATGGAGGATAACAGTTATCTGATTTCTATAGTACATACAAGCTCTGCTTAGTTTGGGATCAGATGGTCGTGTGTGAATAGTGTCCCAGGATATTTATTTATTACTAGCTGTGCCCCGCGGTTTTACCCGCGTTAAACTTTATGAATTATCACAGTTCCTCCCCCGTGGGTGATAGTGTGATAATATGTATGTACCCTATATGTTGACCTGACCTCTTATTAATATTCTTGCAAAATTTTGAAGTAAACCCATGCAGTACTTTTTGAGTTTAGCCCGGACATACATACAGACAAACAGACAAGTGATTGCGTGACGAGAACGAAAAGTGTAATGGAGGTTGCGAAGCGAATGGAGGTTTTTTAGAACTACCTTTCATCACAAAAACTGTACGTTCATGTGTGTCAAAGTTTTTAACAAAATCCCACAGTCGCTAAGGGAATGTGGTAACCTACCCCTTAGGTTATTTAAACTTAGATTGAAGACATAGCTTACAGAAAAATGTTTTTATACAATTCAGGAGTTTTTTGACATTTAGGCATACTAATAATAATTGTGATTTGTACCTGTGTGTAATTGTGTATATTTGTATAATTTTATGTTTACTGACATTTTACTATTTTTTGTGTACCCATTTACTAACTTCTTGACGTAATTTTAATGATATATAATTGTAATTCATTAGTCGACATAAAATAGTGTAATGTAATACAGCTTAATTAACAGTTTAATATTGGTATACCAGTCTATCTGGTTAGACATGTGGACCCTATTTTATTTATAAGACCTGTATAATTACCATGACTAATGCAAATAAAATGATCTTATCTTATCTTATCTTAGAGGGAGATATAAGTAACTGAAGATAGAAAGAGAAAGTTTCACGTTTTGTATATTATAGAGGCAAGTTGGGTCGGAAGTTCACACTTTTTATTGTAAAAGCAGCAGTATTAGGACAGTCTAATATTACAAGAAATTATATAAAGTCATGCTAATAGTTGTTCTCTGCGACATTCTTTTGCGCTACGTAATCGGCAAATAAGCTTACAGCCCACCTATCCACACAGCAAGTGGTTACCGTAGCTGGTAACGCTTTCATACGTGTGTGAAATATCACTCCAAGTCTGTCAATTCCAGACTCCCTGATGAGTTTTGGTGACCCGTACGTGTATTGGTATTAAATGGGGTGTATTCTGTCTAGCAAGTCTCTAAGAACGGAACAATGCTTGCCTCTACCTTACTTCAATGTTGCTTCTGCAGATATGAAAGCATTAGTAAGCATATTTAGTGACGATTAAATTAAGGTTGCATAGTCAGGCTGCTCTCGTAAAATATTAATGTCGGCCCACAGTGACTGCTACTGCTATGTACATACATAAGCATTAGTAAGCATATTCACTGACCATTAAATTAAGATAACATAGTCAGGCTGCTCTCGTAAAATATTATTCACGGCCCACAGTGACTGCTACTGATATGTAAGCATTAGTAAGCATATTCAGTGACGATTAAATTAAGATTGCATAGTCAGGCTGCTCTCGTAAAATATTATTCACGGCCCACAGTGACTGCTACTGATATGTAAGCATTAGTAAGCATATTCACTGACGATTAAATTAAGATTGCATAGTCAGGCTGCTCTCGTAAAATATTATTCACGGCCCACAGTGACTGCTACTGATATGTAAGCATTAGTAAGCATATTCACTGACGGTAAAATTAAGATTGCATAGTCAGGCTGCTCGTAAAATATTATTGACGGGACACAGTGACTGCTACTGTTATGTACATAAGCACTAGTAAGCATATTCACTGACGATTAAATTAAGATAACATAGTCAGGCTGCTCTCGTAAAATATTATTGACGGGCCACAGTGACTGCTACTGTTATGTACATAAGCATTAGTAAGCATATTCACTGACGATTAAATTAAGTTAGCATAGTCAGGCTGCTCGTAAAATATTATTGACGGGCTACAGTGACTGCTACTGTTATGTACATAAGCATTAGTAAGCATATTCACTGCCGATTAAATTAAGTTAGCATAGTCAGGCTGCTCTCGTAAAATATTATTGACGGGCCACAGTGACTGCTACTGATATGTAAGCATTAGTAAGCATATTCACAGATGTTTAAATTAAGATTGCATAGTCAGGCTGCTCTCGTAAAATATTATTCATGGCTCACAGTGACTGCTACTGATATGTAAGCATTAGTAACCATATTCACAGACGTTTAAATTAAGATTGCATAGTCAGGCTGCTCTCGTAAAATATTATTCACGGCCCACAGTGACTGCTACTGATATGTAAGCATTAGTAAGCATATTCACAGACGTTTAAATTAAGATTGCATAGTCAGGCTGCTCTCGTAAAATATTATTCACGGCCTACAGTGGCTGTTTACAGGACACAGACACAGGTTATGTACATAAGCATTAGTAAGCATATTCAGTGACGATTAAATTAAGATTGCATATTTTACGAGAGCAGCCTGACTGCTCTCGTAAAATATTATTGACGTCTACGGTGACTGCTTACCATAAGTGGTCATCGTAGCCTAGATGCGTCAATCTCGCGTTGCTGATCCAAAATATTCCGCTTGTAAAGCCTACTTTTCTCGTTTCAGTACAAAATCCCTAAGAAGGAGGAAGTGGTGGAACAGCAACAAGCCGAGCCTGACAACCCGCTCATGAGGAAGAAGAAGACGCCTGAGGAACTGGCGGCGGAGGCTGAGCTGGAAGACCAGGATGAGTTTACTAGTAAGTTCCTATTAATTGATAGCAATTAACTTCAAAATCCAGAATCAAACACGCACCCTCCACCAATCTGGGAAGCAGTTACGAACAATATATACCGGTAGATAAAATTCTTGGGAAATATATCATTTCGCAAAGTTTGTTACGGTGCCGCGGTGTAGAGCTACGAAAGCTACGCCGTAGAAATATATATCCGTTCAAAATATTTCGTAGAATTCCTGTAGCTTTGAAAATAACACAAAAGCCAAAACGGATTGATGATGAACTCTACCATTCCAACCAACTCCGCCAATCTTTTTCTTTTTTGTAAATACTTAGTATGTTCAAGGTCCTAAATAAGATTAGGTAATATCATATAATCATATACAACGTATAATCTATAAATCTGAACTACTTATAAGAAATATATTCTGACTCATACAAAGTGCGACATTGAAAGATAAAATAAATATAAGAAATGTAACTTTCAATTAATAAAAAAGCTCCCAATCAATGGTACACATACGTATTTGACGCTAGACATATGGCTTTCGTGGCATTTAATAAATAAAATAAAATAAAACAGTTTTTATTCATAAACATTTTATAATGCCCTTGTAAATAGTCATAACATGAATTGTAGTATTGCAAATTAAATAGAATTAATATATTATATATTAATTCTAGGCACAAATGGTTTATTAGATCGTGATTTATATAACTGATGACTATATAAAATGAAACCTAAAGCTGTTGGCGTGGTTGGCAAATGCTCGCTTTTCACGCTGAAGATCGTTTGATTCCCATCCTGGACATTAATATATAATTATTTATTAACCTCTAGGCTAAATCGTGCTTATGTAAAAAAATTAAAACAAGATTCTACCAATTAATGTTGAGCTAAGGCATCATTTCAGCAAACGTTTCCTGCAAGTTATTGTTTTTAATTAAATTGTCTCTTTTCTCATTCCAGAACTGAAAAACACCATTGAAACGCAAGTGAATGAACTAAAGTCGCAGATCGAGAGTAAATGCGTAATGCAGTGAGCGTGCCGCGCGCGCGTCGTACTGTAACACTATCTGAATACATGATGTAGCTGTACTGAGGTCATTGTTACGACGATGTTTCACCACCCTAACACACCCCCACCATCCCCCACACGATCCCCGAATAGAGAAACAAAACAACTTAAAAAAATACAACAATAATTTTCGTTCGGAATCATTCGCGCTCAAACATTTTTTGTAGGAGAGATTCGAATTCTAAATTTTTTCGGAACGTAGTTGGCTAGTGGCGCGTTGGTGCTTGATAATGAGCAATAATATTTTTATACATTCATAAAAAAATTGGAGAGCAGCCCTCGACAACACTGAGAAGCGCGTTTCAGAACGTATGGTCAAAAAGTCATTTCACCGGGCGGCGGAACGCAGCGTCGTGAAACAATCCGTTTTATATGTTGATGCTTGTGATATATTGTTATTTAAGTGTAAAGATGAAATAATATAAAATACAACTAGATCGAAACGGTGTAATTTATTTAAAGGAAGAAAATGTAATATAAGAATATTAAAATCTTAGCACGCGTGTAGTTACTTCGAATACGATTACGAACTTGTCGACTTCTCTTGTCTCCATTTCGCACTTACATTGAAATAACAATGTATTCGGTTCTCGAGAAGTTTGTTTTCATCCAAATTCCACGCTTGATGTCTATACGGTCCCTTCCGTGGTGGTTTGACACTACGACCTCGCTTCGCTCTTCGCTCTTTGACTTTTGCCTCGAAATCTTTTGCATGCGTGCTTATGCAGTGTAAATCTATGTGTCAATGTAATTTTTTTTAGGTGTACATACCTGTAATCGACCTAGCCTTAATATCCACATCGAAAATATAATAGGTAATTGTTATGCGAACTTGGCGGGAGACGCCATTTTGGTGAGAGCCGCCATTTTGGCGGGAGACGCCACGTTGGCGCTCGTTGTCCATTACTTTCTGCATGTTTAATATAAGAATCGATGTTCATTTAGTGTTAAATGTGTAAAATGTTGTAGATACAGGACGTTCGTTATGTTACCGTTGCGCAGAAGCGTTGTACTAAATCTAATGTTTTATCGGTGTTTTACGCTTAGGTATATAAAGTTAAATAACACATTGTGGTGTGAGCAAATTATTCGAGCGATTACGCTTAATGGAAAGTAATAGGTATACGAAGCAAACGATACGAAAGCAGGCTCACGTTATCAACTCGCATGAACACGTAATGAGGCTTGGAGCGTTGCCAACACCACTGCGCCAAGCGGGGCTACAAGGAGTACGCTGCATAGGCACCCACTGAACCTGTACCCACATAGATGGACTGGCATGAAGATTTCGTGAATGGCTCACAGTGCTAATTGTTCGAACAATTGTCCACATAGTTATAAAGCTGCAAATGCAAAAGATTTGTTATCGTCAAAAGCTGTGATATATGAATATAATAAACTAAACAGCGCGCAAAGCGGCGGTCGCTCGCGCTCTTAGCTTTTCAGTATTTCAATCTTCAATGTTCGACACGGTCTGTCATTCTCTCGTTCCTTCTTAGATGTCTACTTACCTATTCGGATTACAATTTCTACAATCAGCACATCATGTATTTTTAATACTTTAGTTACTATTTCACACGCGATGCTTTTTGGTTTATAGTTTAGTAAGATTCACTCGACCGTAGATATATTATCATATATTTATTATATTATAATATAAATGCATAGTTCGGACGTGATAGTCAGTGGTACATTATAATGAGAATATTATTTTAAGATGTAAATGTCCTACCTTTGCACTTTGTCCATAATTATACATGAATACACAAATATAGACTAGGTTAAGTTGTCGAGACTTCATTGTAATTACTTATTTAAGTAGAAATTAAGGACTTAACACCAAGTGCTTAGTTTAGTTGATGTTTCATCACTGGTCGCTTAACTCGGCTGATCAACTCGACTCACAAATTGCATCGCGTGTTAACACTAAGATTATTTTAGATACTCCACTTACACATTTATAACAATGCTTGCTTATTTTTCTTATTTTAATGACATCCAGTCAATTACACCTACCTTCTTCATCAAATACTATTCAATATACAACATAATATTGTAAATAAAAGTAATAATTTCTGATTGTTTATTGAGAATGCTACTATTTTTCTGGAGTATAAGAATCGAAATATTTTCTCGCACTGTACTGCACACGATATATTTTCATAGCTTCTTTCATAGTAACCTCAGTTGAAGCATAATATACTACAGTGGTTTATTTACATAATAGGTATACTCATTTACTCACATTTAACATACATTGCGTACTATGAACTAGTGACGAGCGATCGTGAGAGATAAATATAGCGAACTAAAGCAAAGTATGAGCGAAAGATTTACATTGGAGGAACGAGGTACGCTGTTAACTCTGTTTGGAAAATAATCTACTGTAGTATACTATGATTGAAGCACGCAAAGGGCAACCTTAAGGCACTGTCCGGCCACTTCACCTAACATTAAGGTCATAAAAAATATATAAAATTTTCACAATGTATGCGTGGTTAGCCTAGGTAATAATTATATAATAGTTCTATCGTATGTGCATGGCAAATCTAGCTAAATGGTTGTACGTAGTCATTCAAATACAATAATAGTATATAAGCCTTTTGACCTGTCAGATGACCAAATTTCAATCGAATCAGACTTTCCTTGCGGTACCTCTCGTGTGTTAGATCTATCTATCTATCTATCTATAACCTTTAACTGTATCTTCAATCTATCGTAGTCTAGTCTGCGTTCTACGTTGTTGACTCTCTCAGTAGAGATAGTTTAGATAAAAGTTATTTTGGTATAGTTCCGTGAGGAGTGAGAACTTACTGTCACTAATTTAAAAATAACGTACGCTGCCCGTTCGTACTGTCACTTTGAATTGACGCGACTGACACCTCTTCGCTCTTCGTTAGTCTTTGATTGGAAAGGCTGACATTTGTTAAATCATCGTCATGCAATATGACGTTCTAATTTCAGTTTCCTGTCAATCGCTCAATAATTACTGACAGTATAGAACATGTAAAATCGATTTCTTTAAAATAAGTTCTTGATACTTTTGCATGGAAATGTTGCAAAGTGTGTGTTAGGCTCTTGGCGTGTCGGTGTCGTTATCTACTAATTCGTCTTGTTTTCAAGTTGTTCGTTAAAAACAAATATAATTAGACGCTTCAATAAAGCTATATATACGTGTATGTTAAGCTTTCGATGTTCTGTGTATAGTTAGAAACGTTGCTTTACTGCGGTCTCTAAGGAATTTGGGTGATATCAAATGGCTGTTGCATTTGATTTTAATGTAATACTGAACGAGTCTCTATGAAACGCATTTGTGTTTATAATATTGTACCTAACTAATGTACCTATGTAACAACATATTAACAATATTTTCGCCCGATTGTCTTTCATAATGTAATTTATTCTTCACACAACAATATATTTCTTTTTTATAATATTATAGTGAATTTATAAAGAGGTTTATACAAGGTAGATGTGTAGATTAGACATAAATTAATTATAAAAAAAAACAAATTTTTGAAAAAAAAATATTATAAATTTCTGTGAAGAAACCTGTAGTGTTAATTTTAAGGAATCCAAATGTCGCGACCAATTTTTTATATTTTTTGCCACGTGGATGTAAAAACAGTTGGATATTTTCAAATCTTATGACTCTCATACTCAGGGTAATATACTTATAGTTATTCGTTCATAGTTTTCATTTAGAACGTTTAGGTATGACATTTATTATGACTTTTTGGCCTGCGATGGCTTTACTAAATCTTCCCTCTAACTTGTCCCTCTGTATGTAATCATCCCTTGACCCGGACTGTAGGATCTTGATATTTCACTGTTGTTCTTAAATCCTTAGAGGAATTATGAAATGGTAGACTAAATAACATTTTATGACATAACTTGTTAAATTTATTAAATAAACTAGCCTATTAATAGTTGCACTAGGTATAATGTTGGAGGCGTTGTTGTGATGGTGCATTTGTTCTATCGTAATGTTGAAATACACTTTATTTCTTTATCTAGTACTTACTGCGAGTGAGACAAAAGACTAGTACAGTACAGATGCATCATTCACCGCAGCGTCATTACTGAGACGGAGTGGAACGCCGGTAGTCCTATCAGATGAATACGACTCATAACATCTTGAATAAGTATATAATTTAAATATAACAAAAGTAAATATGTAACATAAAAAACTACACACAATCACACTATTTATAAAAGTTACGTCCAAACTAATAGTCAAGGCTGAATTAAAATCAACAATTAACGTCAGTCTACATTCAAATGATATTACTATCTGCGTTCATTCATTTCAGATCCTGTTCGTTCACTGACAGGATGAAATGAAATAAATGAAGATACGCATAGCATAGACAAACTAGAGACAACGACACAAACCACACACTCAAGAGCTTTTACACTTAATACGCCAGTATTAATTTATATATTGTTAGTTTATTTATAAATTCTACTTCGAGCAGCGTGGAGGCGAAAGAACTGATCTTAGAGTGCCACAGTCCGCTTAAATGCGCTATCTATTTTATTTCTAATATCTCCACGCTGTTAAAACTTTTTGATGTCATTGTGATTCTTCATAGTTTAAAAAAGTATGTTATTTGATAATTATTATATCTATTCGCAGAAATAATCTATGTGATGCCAACCTTTGAATATCGGCCAATATTGTTGTGAACTTTAGGGCATAGATATATTTCTTCGAACATATTTACTGTTTGTATATTATAGTTATTGGCCAACACTTAGTTCGTTAGCTTTTAATATTAGTGACATTATAGTGTTAAAATTGCAAGTTAACAGAATGTAAAAAAAATACCAATGAAATCACTTACTCATGTATGGACTGGGTTCATAGTGTATGTTGTATTGTTATTAAAGAAGAAACGGTTAGTAGTTTATCCACGATTAAACTTAAACTTAGGGATTATGGATGAATAACGAAAAAGGTTATTGTTGACAAATGTTTTTAGGTAATTAAATAAAAAGGATTGAGCTTCTGTGACACCTTGTTATTAACAATAAGTTAGGTTGGTTTGCAGTTATCGGTTGGGGGACGGTCGATGCTGACTAAATTAATTGTACATTTAATTAGCTCATTCGATCATCTGACTAGCTAGAAACAACGTATATAAAGACTGTCAAAAAGAAGCAATATCTTCATTAAAACTGATTCTTTACAGCAAAGCGTTATAGAAAGTAGAAATGAAAAGAGTACTTTACTTAAATAAGGCCTCGATACAATCACTGCCTTACGATATATGAATCAAAGGTAAATTAAGTAGATCAAATCGGCCCCCCAACCGCGCTATCTTCAGGCTGTATACAAACTGCCGAATTAAACTCTATTCTTATATGAATAAAGTTGATTTCCTTTGACTGTATCACTGTAGTAATAGTTTGCTTCTTTGCTGCCACTTCGTTCGCGTTTGCGAGGCATTGTTACTATTATTTATGAGGTCCCTATTAGTTATTGTATAAAGGTTTAGAGGTAGCCATTTTCATATGTACGTTAAGTTTAATGTGAAAATGGTTTATCTAACATGTTGTTAAATAATAAATAAACTACATTGTACCACTATTTCATTGTTTTATTTATTTTTATTTATGTACCTTGTTACGAGTTTTGGCACGAGTGAGTAAGTGAAATGGCACGTATTTATGTACAAAATATAAGTATGTTTCAAGGGATCTTGATGATGTAATAGTTACAAAGTTAAACAGCAAAAAAAGAATAGCGTATCCATAGGACATATAATTACTTCACCTTTGCGTAAGAATGTCCCACTCGTATCAATTCAGGTAATCATTATTGCAAAAATTTATGGGGACTAGTCCCTCCTACTTTCCTACCACTGCAACCCACTGTTGATCCCGTATGCTAGGGTCAACAGTGGCACACAATGTCACTGAGCGGTGAGGCTCAGGTATGTCCCGGGGAATCGCTTTAACTGTCTTGGATCCCGCAACGAAATTAATCGAAAAGAAACAAGGAGAAGTAAGAAACTGAATAGTTCCACTTCCCTCCAGAGCAAAGCGGGAGACAGAATTATGTAAAATTCTGGAGCCCCATAAAACGAGAAAATTGCAACTAGAGAAGTTAGCTGCAAAAGCACCGAGGATCAATTTTAAGGGTCCTAATTGAGCTGTTATATTTGATTCCAATAGTACGTATGGCATGACAAGATCCGTGTAATAAACTACTCCAGATATTGGTTGCAAGCTATTTAACATAATAATTATCACTCTCATTTTGCCAGAGATCACACTCCCAAAGTATGTGGTGGGCGATTCGTTCATATTCGTTACAGGACAATGAGCACAGACAGAATGATGAAGATTACTAATTTTAAACTAAACAATTTACTTTTAAAATTGCCGTGTAAATTGTGCAACACAATGGTCTATGATTAGCCAGGTTTAATTTAACCGTTCGCGAACATCCGGAAAGATGGAGATGGCAACCCTTGGTTGTGGTATTCATCTATATTGCCGAATGGCAACGTAAATCAAATTCTTCCAGAATTTCATCTGTAACTGCAGTTACAGACATGGAATACAGAAGAGAAATACTTACGTTTACGGTGATACACTAAAATACGATTCTTTTTATAATCATTTATTCTTTTAATTATATATATAATAGCAATCAAAAATTGCTATGATATATATAATCATAAGAAAAGAAGAAACTTCGTCTACTAAATCAATAAGGGGATCAGTTTGTGTTTGGTTGGCAAATGCTTGATTTTCACGCCGGAGGTAGTGGGTTCGATTCCCACCCGGGACAGATATTTGTGTGCATGAACACGGCTGTTTGTCCTGAGTCTGGGTGTAATTTATCTATACAAGTATATATTTACAAAAAAAAAGTAATGTGTCATCTGGTTTCCATAGTACAAGCTCTGCTTAGTTTGGGATCAGATGACCGTGTGTGAATAATGTCCCAGGATATTATATCTCAGGATATTATAAAAAAAAAGTTTATTAGGAGCGCGCTTCAATAAAACATGAACATTTTAGTTATTTTATATTAAATTTGTATACAAAAATTAACCTATTCACTGTACAGTCATACATCTAATCTAACAAATCGACGGTATTCCAAAACCTGTTCATATTGTCATTTAAATCTTCTAAGACGTGCAAGACGTTTGTTACAGTATTTTTCAAAACACCGTGTTGAGAATCTTTAACGTGGATAGTTGCACTATCATCAGATAATTCTGTCTTTAGAACTAGCCCTGTATCTTTTGAGTCGTCATATTTTCTCTCAGAAGACTGTTTCTCCAATTTTTCATTTATTTTCTTCAACAGTCTCCATAACTTGTCTTTGTTGTTAGCTTCGTAATTGATTCCATTCTCGGCAGATATTTCTACAGCATCTTTTTCAATGCTTCTCTTTTTTCTAAATTTGCCATCTATGGCATTTTCTTCGGAGTTTACGTTCTGGTGTAAGTTATTGCTATTTTCCTTGGTATCAACTAACATTTTTGATGTGGTTTTAGCATTTGATGGAGTTTTCATAAGCTTTTTCATGCTTTCAACACCTTTTAGAGAGGTTTGCGGATTTTTTGACACTCTTCTTATATTATTGTAGTTTCTATGGTATAGGTTTGCATTCTTACCTCTTGAATTTTTTGAGTGTCTCTTACTAACTCTATTTCTATTCAGTAATCTAGGTCTATTAAGACCAATATTACTTTTTAAAGTATGAACACTCTGTTTTGCTTTTTGTAATAAGTTGGTGATTAATCCTTTAGGAGATATATCATCTATGTTTAATTTATCTCGTATAGTTCTTAAGGCTTGCCCTCTGATATTATTCAACCCGAAATTACTTCTAGCGTCTTCCCGTTTAAATCTGTCTTTTTTAGTGTTCGACTTAAATAATGTGAGTATTTTATCTAAGTCTTTATTAATGTCATGAATTCTACTTTTCAGAGCTTTATTATTGGTAACATACGTATCAGTATCTTCAAAATCATATGACACATGTGCTGTACTAGGCAGATCTTCGAAATCATCATTGATAGAACGTTTTAATCTATTGCTTTGGTGATTTTCTGTTTTATCGTCTGTAATTGTTTTGTTTTCATCCTTATTGCGACAAGCTTCTATTTTGGTGTTAGCTAAAACCCAAAAGCCGAACGATTTCGATGGCAAATTTATGAGGAGCGTTCTGTATGGTCTAACGCGTTTTACAACAGGTCTGATATCACCTTCATAGTACATGGCACGGCCATTTACTACTATATTCCTGAAATACATAAAGGTTATGTTGTTTTATTAGTGCTTTCAAATTAATGTAAAATATTGGTTCATTCTACGTGCAATAACTACTAAGCGGGGACTGGCTGAGGTCACGCAAACGCAAATAAATATTTTTAGGTATTGCGTGACCACAGTCAGTTTTATTTATTGCAATTTCTTCAATATCTTTATATTAATAATGATTGTGTAGTTTGTTTCTTAAGAAATATTATTATTCATATTAGCAAATCGTTGCTAATTTGCTAGGTTCGTATAGTTTATTACAGATACGTTACAATCCATCTATAAAATGGTAGATTTTTATACATTTCATAATTGTATAAAGTTACCTACTCTTACCAAGGATTATGTATTTCTATTGTTCTAAGTAAATCAGTTTAAATAGCTTCGGACAACTGTTTTCCAAGAAAATACTAAAATATACCAAAATTTTGGCACGTTTAAAACTATTGTTCACTTTTATTATTATATTTTCATGGCAAAATAAGAGGGTAAACGCAAACCCATTTTTGAAATGGCATACAATAATTTTATATCCTGTTAAACATCTCAATACCTTAGGAAAGCCGCATCCTAAATTCTTGGCGTCAAGAAAGGGATAATTTACCCTTCTACTGAAGTTGGTTGAGTTTTTGTGATTTATAAACACGTACCTAAGAGAATCATGTACACACAGTACTTACCCATTATGATCCAATCCCAATATAAACTGCATTATATCCCCTCCATCTTCTTTCCTACTCAATTTCACAGAGAATCTTGCAGGTTCATCATTCATGTTCGCTCCAAACAGCGTGACAGCACCGGGCACTGGCTTGTGACGCAGCGATGTACAATGTGCGAAAAGAACTGCTTGATCAGGTTCCATTTGGACATCTAAAACTCGCTCGCCGACAAGGTTCTTGAAGAGAAGAGCCATGTAGAAGCTCTGGAATGGAAAGCATAGTATTAGCTGAATAGAAAATTTCAACCATAATGAAAAACGAACGGTAGGATTGCTCTCACAGCATTTAAAATTTATATTTGTCGTAGGTGTCTTTGCACATGAAGTTAAGCTCGCCTTTATACAGACGCCAGCACATCCAGCTACCCTAATCTGTCAAATTTCTTTTGTAGATTTTCAACTTTATCACAAAAGCGTAAGGTTGACTTTCAATTAGGGAAATTTGACAGATTGGAGTAGCTTGATGTGCTGGCGTCTGTACCTGAATTTTCAAATATACTTGTATAAAATACATATTTTCTGCGTGCAATAAAGAATAAAAAAGGAATCATTAGAATGTAAAATATTTTCTCTGAAAGAGACCGAAATCAGAGTAATATTTCAAATTGTGAAAAAGTAGAGTATACTTTTTTTTAAATATCGTGTGTGAATAATATCCTGGGACATTATTCACACACGGCCATCTAATCCCAAACTAAGCAGAGCTTGTACTATGGCAACCAGATGACTGATATATTACATATACCACTTTTCTTTTTTTAAATACATACTTATATAGATAATTACATCCACACTCAGTACAAACATACATGTTAATGCACACAAATATCAGTCCTGGGTGGGAATCGAACCTACGATCTACGGCGTGAAAGGCATTATGCCAACCACGCCAACCGACCTGTCAAACTTGAAAGGAGTATAGCAAGTGGTTACCATATCCACACACACGCTTGCTACCCACATGGTATCATTCGACCCCTTCCTTTCCCCATATGAGCTCTGAAGACATTATTGAGACGCAGGGCCATAATATTAACATTATAATGCCTTTAGGACCTGTGAGCAAGAAAATGAAACAATGCTGCATATAATATGCAAATGCGATGCATTGGCAAGACACAGAATGGCCATCCTGGGGCTGGCATATCCAGAACTAGGAGACTACAAGGATCTACCCCTAAGAAGCGTACTGGATTATGTGCAGACTTCATTCAGGGCTCTAAGGATAGAATAAAACCAGTGGGCGATAGTACAAAAGATCCTGAAGGGTCGAAGTGCTGTACACAAGTACACCCCAAAACAAGATAAGATATAATGCCTTTAATGTATTATGTAAGTTTGAGGTACTCCGCCAGTTTAGCTGCCCATAGAGTGGAAGCGAATGACCTCATTTACTTCATTACAGGCGCTCATAACCAAATGCTCTCACTGTTCCGTAAGTGATCGGCGAGGTTAAGCGACTAGGCTCGCGGTCTTTTTATAGATGGGTGCCCGCCAAAGTGGTCTAATCGTCTCCGTGGTTGGGAGGGCACGTTAAGCTGTTGGTCCTGGTTGTAGCCAAGTCAGAGGCGACTTAAACAACTTTGACACTAGGGTAACCACTGCCCAACGATAACGTATTACCGGAATTAACCCCTAACTTTCCGAATCCATTTGTATTATTTCAGGATTTGGATTAATAAAAATTAGGGAAAAATACCTAGTTTGCCTAAATGGCTAGTTTCGATTAGACCATAGCCACATTCTGCCAGGAGTACTTTTTGACATACACATGACACTAGCCTCGAGACTAACTACCCTTTTTTTTGTTTTTTGCGGGGTGGAAAATCCTGTATGGATGTCCTCCGCCTTGGGGGAGGCGGAGGGGTCTGTCAGACTCCTACTGACTAAAAACCACCCCGGTGTTCCATCTCACACCTGCGCCGGGGGTCGCGGGAAAAGAGACTAACTACCCTGAGTTAACTTCTGCTGATCTGACTTACCAGCGTGGGTTCATACATCTCCTCCTCCTCCAGTTCCCTATAGTGCACGGCGAATCCATTCTTGGCGCTGTCACCAAGACTGGTCAGCCAGTCAGCAGCTCTGCCGAAGCCGCTGTACTGATGCTGGTTATTTTCAGTCAACCATAGAGGTGTCTCGCTGCGGTAGAACATGCGTTGGAGTTTAAGGCGATCGTGCTCTGTCATGCGCTGCAACTCGTGATAGGATGAATTGCTGGAAAGAATATACATTTTTTAAGTAGGTGTCGTCACCGTAGCCTAGTTGGTAGTGCTCCTGCCTACGAAGCTGGTGGTCCTGGGTTCGAATCCCGGTAAGTGCAAATATTTGTGTGATGAGCACTAATATTTGTTTCTGAGTCATGGATGTTTTCTATGTATATAAGTATATATCTATCTATATAAGTATGTATATCGTCGCCTGGTACCCATAGTACAAGCTTTGCTTAGTTTGGGGCTAGGATGATCTGTGTGACATTGTCCCTAGATATTATTATATTATATATTCCGTAAAAAAATTACATCTATGTGGAATCTAATTTCTTTTTATACCCTACCGTGCAGTGCATGACGTGGCAGCTACTGAGAAACACTGCCAGAAAGTTCAGTAGGAATCCTTTTTTTAAATAAAATATACTTAAGATTAATTACAATCATGTGTGTTGACTCAGAACAACTCAATCCCAAGCACTTTTGGTCACTTAAATAATCAGAAATTTTGTTATATACCCTGCTACACAATTTGGCTTTAATACTTCTTTTAAACTTATTAGTAAGCAATTGTCTAATATCATTGGGAAGTTTGTTATAGAATCTTATACATTGCCCCATACAAGAGTTACTTACTTTGTGAAGACGGGTAGTATGCAATATGAGATTATTCTTATATCTAGTATTTACATTATGTGTATAACTCCTTTTACAGAAGGAATCGATATTTTATGCACATATAGTAGGTTTTCATATATATACTGAGATGGTACAGTTAGAATGTTAATCTCTTTGAACTTTTCTCTTAGAGACACTCTCGGGCCAAGATTATAGATTATACTTACGCATTACCGACCCTTCCTCTTCCTCGTTGAGGTCTGGCGGGCTTACTCGTACTTATAAGACTATTATTATTTGAGTTCAATCCCCACCCAGAACAAATCTTTGTATGATAATCACAATTATTTATTACTAGCTGTGCCCGCGACTACGTCCGCGTGTTAATTAGTTTATTTTAATTTTTGTTTGTATTTTTCTTCAAAAACAAAAGTTTTTTCTAAAATGAATGTAGCCTAAGTTACTCCTTATTACATCAGCTACATGCCAGTAAAAGTCCCGTCAAAATCGGTCCAGCCATTTCAGAGATTAGCCGGAACAAACAGACAGACAGACAGACAAAAATTGTAAAAAAAAATAATTTTGGAGTATGTACCGTATACAGGGTTACAGGTTAAGTCGACCTAGATCCTTTAAGAGGTGATAGTTTCCATAATTCCCGACTGATTTGTCTATGAAACACCGTACCCCAAACTTAACCGTTTTCAAGATATTGGACTTTGAAGCTTTTTTGAAAAAAAAAACGGTTTTACATCTATTGGCCTATATTTTTTTGGGTTTTTTGCCTCTAATTTATTTGTGTTTCCGATTTTGTGTAGTAGATAAGTTGCTTTATTATTCTCAACACTAAAATAGCAGTTCACTGAACTGACTGGGTCGTAGTAGACGATTGATAGTTATAAATTGAAATAAATTCGTAAAAAATAATTTTTCTTTCTGTAATAATAAAAAAAAAGTCTATGACAGTTATGCTGCAGATGTGCTTAAAAATATCTACATTTCATCAGCTATCCAACAAGGTATAACAAGCTAGGGTATTATTATAATTCTTAGAAAAAAACTTCGATGAAAGGCTCTCGGGTAGTAGTAGTAGTAAAGATAACGTGTTTCCTTGCGTTACTTGTTGCGCCTATTGTTCTTCATGGGACTGCGGTGCGTGCAAGCGAGATATCATACAATGTAATTAGGTGTGAGCGAGAAAAAAAAACCACAGCCATTTTGTTGTTATTGTTTGGTTAGTCTGCTTACGCGATTCGTCTGTAGTAGATGCGATTCTTAGTGCTCTTGGTTTTTCATTCGACTTGGCTTGGATTTCTGGACTGTTTCTTTCAAATCGTGACTGTGCTTGCAAACTGGACTATTGATTTGTGCTTCTGATTTGGAACTGTTGAAGATGACGACCTACACGAACGAGGAATATGCTGATATTTTGATTTGTTATGGGTACTGCAATTGTGTATCCGCACGAGCTCGTGATGAATACATATCATGTTACCCAGGCCGCCGAGTACCGGATGTTAGTGTCTTTGACGGAGTTTACCGACGACTTCGAGAGACTGGCTCTGTTTCGAGGCGACGAACAGACTTGGGTAGACCACGTGTCAATGATGATGATGAAGAGCAAGACAATGAAATAGTTCGACGGTTTAGATTGGATCCAACTACTTCGACCAATATTGTTGCCCGAGAACTTGGACTCTCGCAGTGGAAAGTATGGTTTACGGTGAATACTGCCGGCCTCTATCCTTATCATTACACGCCGGTACACACCATCGAAGAAGGAGATCCTGTGAGGAGGTTGGATTTCTGCAGATTCATGCTCAATGCAGATTTAGAAGATCCATCATTTTTTAAAAAGATCTTGTGGACAGACGAGTCCAAATTTGATAAAGACGGCATAACCAATTACCACAATGTTCATTATTGGGCCCCAAAAGTTCAAAGAAATCCCAATAAGAAGTGGCCAAAGGCATCACAAAGACGATTCAGTTTGAATGTATGGATGGGAATCATATCAAACCATTTGATTGGGCCTTACTTTCTTCCCGACAATTTAAATGGAGAACATTATGAAAACTTTTTAAGAGAAGATTTATCCGACTTACTAGACGACGTACCACTCTATCTCATTCGTGATATGTGGTTTCAACATGACGGTTGTCCTGCACACTACAGGAGAAGTGTCAGAGAATGGCTAGACACTAATTATCCTAATAAGTGGATCGGAAGAGGTGGACCCATACCGTGGCCAGCTAGAAGTCCAGACCTGACCCCCATGGATTTTTATGTGTGGGGACACATGAAGAGTTTGGTGTACAACGAACCTAATCCAATCACATCTGTTGATGTTTTGAGAGAGAGAATAATCGATGCGGTAAATGAAATAAGAAGGGGTTTAACAACTGGTGTAGTAAAGAGTGGATTAAGACACAGAATGAGAATATGTGTGCGAAACAGAGGCGGCCATGTGGAACATGAATCATGACTTTCTGTAAAAATAGCAGTAATAGATGTCATTTTGTACCTATTTGGATTGTTTTATTTTGTTTTCTGACCCGTGATAAATTAGTACTGTTATCTTTACTACTACCCGAGAGCCTTTCATCAAAGTTTTTTACTAAGAATTCTGATAATAACCGAGCTTGTTATACCTTGTTGGATAGCTGATGAAATGTAGATATTTTTAAGCACATCTGCAGCATAACTGTCATAGACTTTTCTTTTATTATTTCAGAAAGAAAAAATATTTTTTGACGAATTTATTTCAATTTATAACTATCAATCGTCTACTACGACCCAGTCAGTTCAGTGAACTGCTATTTTAGTGTTGAGAATAATAAAACAACTTATCTACTACACAAAAATTGCAAACACACGCAGTTAGAGGCAAAACCCTCAAAAAAATATAGGCCAATAGTCATAAAACCGATTTTATCTCAAAAAACCTTCAAAGTCCAGTATTTTGAAAACAGTTAAGTTTGGGGTATGGTGTTTTATAGACAAATCAGTCAGAAATTATAGAAACTACAACCTCTTAAAGGATCTAGGTCGACTTAACCTGTAAGCCTGTATATATTCATATACATGTAGTAAAAGTCGGTTATTTCAATATTACAAACAGACACTTCAATTTTATTTATGTCTATAGAAAGAATATAGAATGTATAGAATGTATAGATGTATAGATATAGATGTTTACTTTACTATGTTTATAAGTAGTCTGGTTGCTATAGTACAGGCTTTGCCTAGTTTGGGATCAGATGGCAGTGTGTTAGTTGTCCCAAGATATTTATTTCTATTTATAATGAAACAGTAGTGTGTAGTGATTCATTATAAATACTACAACCAACTAACAACCTACAATCGAGTTTAACAATGCTTAAACGGGACCGTACAGTCAAAACGGCAAAAATAGATTTTTTTTTATTTTTATTATTTAATAAAGTATAGTAGGTATATACTTTATGTGTATTACAATCTAGTCTAGAGACTAATAAGTAATTTTATATTAACCTAAACTTCTACATAAACATAATTAATTCTAAGAATCAGTCCACCGACTTTCCTTAGTCATATTTGTTAAGGGGAAGACACTTCGTTCATGTGTTCTTTAAAATAGATGATCAATTTTTTTTATTATTATTAGTGAACAGGCAAGCAGTTGATTCAACTGGTAAGTGCCTGTATCTAGCTCTTCTCCAGTAGTTTTAATTGCAGCTGAGATATTTGTCGAGTCTATTTTTGAATTGATTTACATTTTGGGCTAAAAATACGTTTTTTGGGAGTTTATTCCACGCTTTGACTATTCTGTTGTTTAAAAGGGTTTTTGAGGGTTGTCGTGAGATCAATTGGTACACAATGTAAGATGGTGTCCTCATAAATGGGAATTATCACTGCGTAGGAATAGTTTATCGAATCGGAAGAAAAATCGGAGATCTTCATATCAGAAAGACGTGCTGGACAAAGGCCTCCCCAAGAATCTCCACAATAGCTGGTCCTGCGCTGCCCGCATCCAGCGGCTTCCCGGAGATCTAATGATCATATATTGCGATATGTTGGGCGGCACTATCATAAGCTAATATAAGGTACACTTACCAATAATGTACTTCAGAAATGCTCAAATACTCTACCGCCACTCTATCCTAAGAGGTAGGGCATAGCGGTCATTCGCTCAAAGAGCAGCCCGACTGAGGAAGTACCTCCACCTTACAGAAGACATTGTTGTGTTTCCGAGTGTGAGTAAGGTCGCCAGAGCTCATAGGGGCGGGGGGAAGGGTCAGCAACACTTGTTTGCTGACTCTAAAAGGCCGGCAACACACTCGCGACTCCTCAGGTGTCGCGAGTGTCCATGGGCGGCGGTGATCACTTACCATCAGGTTACCCACTTGCCCGTTTGTCACCCACTGATATAAAAAAAAAAAAAAAATCTGGCGCAATTACGATTATTAGTACTTATTGAATTTCTGAGTTTGATTATCTACTTTTGCCGTTGACCGTACAGTACAGTGAGTGTAAGTGTGACGCAGTGGTTAAAGCTGAGTCTAGGTGAGCTTCGTGTCAAATTTTTTCGTCCATCTATCGCATGTCCCATTACAGTTGGCCAAGGCCAATAAGGCGACGCCGATTGCTCGCGTCAACTGACCGTGTAGCATTTTATTTTTGTATAGTTTTCTTTGTAAAAATGCACCTCACAAATCATCGAATTTTAACTTAAACTTATTTCTTCGCTTTTTATTTTTATTCGGATTCTTATTTATTTTCTGTTTAGGCTGCTTTCCTTTCTCCTTCGCCGCTATTATAAATTTTATTGTTCTCAAATCAAATTTCAATGTTTTTTGTTGTTCAAACTGTTTTTCCATTGAATAAACATATATCAAAATTAGTTCAAAGGCAATTGAGAAATCATGCAACATACGTAAAAGAAAATAAAATAGTATGAAGAATTGATTGCATTCTACTTTAAAAGAAAATAAAAAGAAAAATAAAGTTTAATAATAATCGAAATAGCAAAGTAAATATTCTTCTACTTACCCATTGAGCAATAAGGCATCCATCATATCATTGGACAGCGTCAGATAATCCTTGAAGTCGCTCTTGGAGTCAGCCTGGAGACACTTGGTGACGTCACCGCCCACCACCTTCCACTCACCAGTGCGGCCCGGGGGGAAGGTCTCGATGATCACGCGAAGGGTTTCCAGGTCGTTCAGGTATTCTTCTATGGACTGGTTGGAGCATTCTGAGGATAAGAATTAAAATTACAAGCACTTGGCAGCGTAATGCACAATGTTATATATTATTTACTAGCTGTGCCCTGCGGTTTAACCCGCATCAAACTTTATAAATTATAGCCTATGTTAATCCAGGGTGTCAGCTAACTCCATACTACATTTTATTAAAATTGCTCCAGCCGTTTAGACGTGAAGAAGTAACAAACATACACACTCACACACTCACAAACTTTCGCCTTTATAATATTAGTGTGATTAGTGTGATACATCGATTTTTATTTATCTGTCCTGGGTGGGAATCGAACCCACGACCTCCGGCGTGAAAAGCAAGCATTTGCCAACCACGCCAACATATTGCCACCAGCCCGGGTCTTTAAATTGAAAGACATTTTCTACCATATCGTCATAAAACGGTTAAAGAAAACTTAATTTACTTACCAAAGCCAAGTTCCCAAAAAATATCTCCGACTTTAACCTTCTCAGCCACCGTCAGGATATTCAGGGCAGTGTTTGGGTCCCACATGCCTGACGAGGTCCTCTCTTCATTATTCAGCGCGAAAACCAAATCAAATCCTGTTGACTTAGCCCAGTACACAAATTTCTTCCATTGTCGATGAGACACAGCTAAATTCCTCGTCTTCAAATTGAGGGGGACTTTCTTAGGGGAGTCAAATTCAAGAGTGCTGATGTCCAGATCTGATTCTATTCCGAAGTCAAGGTCGTTGATTGAGATGGTGGTATTCTGGAAGGTCATGTGAGAGGTCGAGGGTCCAGCTATGCGGAGGTAAGCTGGTGTGAGGGAAGATGCCATGCAGATGCATTCTTTGCTGGGGAAGAGAAACATATATTTTTATTATAAATTTAAACCGTGTCGATGCATATACTTCGATTTTGACAGCGTCCTTATTTCGTAGGCATTAAGAAGTATTTTTGAAATGAAAGTGAATACACTGACGTATTGTTGGTAGTGACCTCCCATAATATTATTTAGGATTCCGTATCACATGAAAGGTGTTTAATTGCACAATTTTTATTTATGTACGTAAAGTCGTAGATTACAACTTAGCCATCGCGAACCAACGCGAAGGAACATTCGGCGATTGAGGCCGACCAATTAGTCTTAAAGTAGTCGCCAATGAGAAAATGAATATTATACCTAACAACGACTCTTACAAAGCAATAAGAACATCCATCTACCTCAATATGCCATGGCAAATGTAAATCCAACAAGCGGCAATATAGCTGTCCTTATAACTATTTAAAAATATATACAATCAATTTAATTTATTATTTAGTATAATATTTTTTTAATTTAGTTCCAATCCCTCTGGAACCAAATTTATATGCACGCCTAAGCATTCTCAATGGAATTTAAAAATAATTATCAAAATAGGCCGCCAAAAAAAACAGATTGCTTATTCCGAAATATAAATTAGGTTTTTTTTAATTACTGGTGTATAAATTAATCAAAAAGGAATATAAACACAGCCATTATAAATAATTTAAAAAATAAATAAATATTACCTACCAGTTGGTTTGATACATATATCTGCTCGCAAGACATTTAATCCATTAGTACTCTTAATACTTAATACTAAATATTAATAATAAATATAACACAAAAGCAATAACCTCAGGTAAACTGATTGTCTCTAGAGCTATTGTGTACTATACAGACGCCAGCACATCAAGCTACCCCTATCTGTCATATTTCCCCAATTGCAAGTGAACCTTATGCTTTTGTGATAAAGATGTAAATCTATAAAAGAAATTTGACAGATTGGGGAAGCTGGATGTGCTGGCGTCTGTACATGGAGGCAGGACTAAAAATACGTATCCCTTATATACTTAACAGTACAGCACATCAGGAGAGAACAAACAAATAATAAAAATTACTAGTAATAAAATCTCTCAATTTATAACACTACCATACATAGATTTAAAAAAGAACAAACATCATGAACTCGCTGTCATCATAATAAACAAAAGTTAATAAAATAACAGTTCCTTTTTTAAAATTGACAGGTCTATTAACAAATAACAAAATTAACAATACTATGCCAACTCACCTACTGTATTTCTCACTACTCGAAAACAAATACTTAGGATCAATGGTAAAACTCAAAAACCTACTATCCACTACATTGACATGATTTATCGTAGATATGTTCACGCTGTACGTATCGGCACTAGTCAGAGATATACTCGATAATATACACAATATTACAGAGGGTAGTAAAGTACCCATTTCTACAGAATAACTGGTCAAAACAGTTGGTCAATGAAGGAACTTATATTAATTACTAACCAGGAAGACATTTGTCGCAGCTGAAGTTGTAAATCGGTTACACGAGTAAATTACTAGAATTTAATGGAATGGCGGCGTGGCATAAGGCTATTGGCACACTGCCCCGCAGCATGATGCAGCGTAGTGCGTGAGTGCGTGTTATCTTTACAGAACATGCATCCAAGTGCGTTCAGGCAGAAGCATGAGAATAGAATAGAATGTATTTATGTTCTGTGTGTTGGACTGTTCGTGTTTTCTATATAAACGAAGATACTTACAAACAACTTTAGAACACGAACTCACGCACTACGCTGCATCATGCGGGGCAGTGTGCTAATCACCTAAAACTTATTTCATTTTGATTAGGTTTACATATATAACGAACAATTGATTTAATAAATATGTATAATAAATTAAAATTTACAGAGAGCGCGAGCTGGTTAGAGTATTTTTGATTTATATTATTTCTGTTTCCTTCCTCCTTCCATGGTAAATTCTGTATCTGCTTACTAGTATATAGCATCGCACATTCGCATCGCAGGTACCGACGCCAGCACATCAAGCTACCCCAATCTGTCAAATTTCCCCAATTGAAAGTGAACCTTCTACTTTATGATAAAGTTGAAAATCTATAAAAGAAATTTGAAAGATTGGCGTAGCTGGATGTGCTGGCGTCTGTCCATCCATGTCTCTTTATTACGTTTTGACTAAATTACAAAAAAGTAATTGTCATGTTTTAGTCAAATGCACTGACGTTTTTAATGTGTACTCAACCCTCCTATACCGGCAGGTATCTAAGACAACTAGTCGGACATTTCCTTATAAGTCTGTATTCAAACAATACACTGCGACAAAAAATTGCTGACTGCCAATGTAAGCGAAACTGCAGAATGCCTGCATTATTCTGTATGCACGTTCGTAACTCAAGCTATTTGTTTACTTTTAGATTTCTGTAAGTCACGTTTTGTACTTTAGTTGTCAATCCTTACGTACTAACTAAACTATTCATTTTATACATTTTAAGTCAAAGTCAAACATTATTTATTCCGTAAAGAATTTACATTTATGTGGAAGAGTCATTTTTTTACCCTACCGTGCAGTGCATGACGTGGCAGCTACTGAGAAACGCTGCCAGAAAACTCAGTAGGCATCCTTTTTAGGGTTCCGTAGCCAAATGGCAAAAAACAGAACCTTTATAGATTCGTCATGTCTGTCTGTCTGTCTGTCTTGGCCGTTTTTTTTAAATAAAATATTCTTAAGATTAATTACAATCATGTGTGTTGACTCAGAACAACTCAATCCCAAGCACTTTTGTCACGTAAATAATCAGAAATTTTATAATATGCCCTGCTACACAATTTGGCTCTAATAATTCTTTTAAACTTATTCGTAGACAATTCTCTAATATCATTGGGAAGTTTGTTATAGAATTTTATTCATTTTAAGAGCTCATAGCCAGTTGTCTTACCTCTCCGTAAGTGATTGGTAAGGTTAAGCTACCTGGGCATGCTTTCAGTCTGAAGATGGGTGACCGCCAAAATGGTTCCATGTTTGTGAGCACGTCAACTTGTCGGTACTAGCGGTAAAGTCATGTCAGATGCCTACTTGACAGCTTCAACAACTTTGAAGGGTAATAATTGCCCATACGATATTATTATTATTATTTATTTATTCAGAGAACAAATTTACAATCGTATTTGAATATTGTCGAAACTTACATACTAAGCACAAAAATAAAAAAGGAAATTATAAAATACAATAATGAATAAAGCTACGACGAAACATAATAAAGTCACCTTCCAGCAAAAGCTTTTTTAATTTATTCCTAAAAATACGAGTATGTTCGGACTATAGATAGTTTTAATCCCAACTGGTAGGGAGTTAAATAATTTTACCGCTTGATATCTACAGCCATGCATCGCGACATTTAACCTTGGTGAAGGGCCTGTTGGCGTGGTTCGCAAATGCTTGATTTTCACGCCGGAGGTCGTGGGTTCGATTCCCACCCAGGACAGATATTTGTGTACATGAACATGTCTGTTTGTCCTGATGTAATTATCTATATAAGTATATATTTACAAAAAAAGTATTATATGTAGTATATCAGTTATCTAGTTTCCATGTCTGCTTAGTTTGGGATCAGATGGCCGTGTGTAAATAATGTCCCAGGAAATATAAATATAATATATGGTTGCAAAGGAACCTCTAATCGACCCTCACTAGATCATCGGTCTATCTTGTAGGGGGCCTGGCACGTGCTGTAAAACGGGGTGAATAAAATACCAGGGATGAATGCTGCACTAAAATATAAGTTGTTTAGTTTTTGTTTTGCTTTTAGCACCTAATTACCTAATAATAATAATGTCCCCCCGACCGAAATTTAGCCACGGCGGCCAGTCTTAATGGAGACTAACCAATTGCGCAGGCATATTATAGTGCACAAGTGTGTGCGCAAACACAGGGGCACTTTCTATTCTCATGATCCGATGGAACGACTAGTGACACGACCGGAAAGAGGTCAGCTACAAGACCGACGGCTTAACATGCTCTCCGAAGCACGGGGATGTAATACCGCCAACTCCCAGACTTCGGGCTCATTCTGCGAAATTACTTTTTACGGAAAAATCCCAAAATTACTTTTTGCCCCGACCCGGGATTTGAACCCAGGGCCACATTATCGGCGGTTGAACACGCTACCACTGGACTAACGAGGACTAATGTAAACGTAAGTAAGTTAGATGAATAGGTTGTTATTTGTGCTGTGTTGAGACGGGAGCGAATTTCGCCACCCCCATCTAATCCCGTGGGAACATAGAAGTAGCCCCGAGGGAATAATAATAATATCCTGGGACGTTATTCACACACGGTCATCTGATCCCAAACTAAGCAGAGCTTGTACTACGGAAACCAGATAACTGATATACTACTTATACTATTTTTCTTTTGTAAATACATACTTATATAGATAATACACCCAGACTCAGGACAAACAGACATGTTCATGCACACAAATATATGTCCTGAGTGGGAATCGAACCCACGACCTCTGGCGTGAAAGGCAGCGTATCTACCAACCACGCCAACAGGCCCGTCATATCTTCCGAAGAAGGGCAGCAGCGGCTCTCTGTCTCCTATGACCATCATTCTGCGTTCACCAACTCGTCTGCCAAGCGTGACGATTATGGCACAGATACTAACTTAATACAAGCTAGCTAATTATCACTATTATTATAAAATAAATTGTATAATGTTTTAACATTCCGTGTACCTAAATATCTGTAATAAGTAACTAGAAATAATAACTGTATTACCACAAACATGTTCTGACTATTTACAAGCGCTATTTTAAAGTCTACGTGAATAAAAACCTTTTTTTATTTTATTTTATTTACAGAACCATTCAGACAATATAATATAAATTTCAATAATTAAACCTAAACACAATCTCCTTGACAATAACTTAATACAAGCTAGCTAAATATCACTACTATTATTAAAGGAATTGTATAAATGTTTTAACATTCCGTGTACCTAAATATCTACAATAAATAACTATAATTAATAACTGTATTACTACAAACATGTTCTGACTATTTACAAGCGCTTTTTTAAAGTCTACGTGAATAAAAACCTTAAAAAGAAAGGTATCCCCAAAATTATACTTTGGAGATAGCCTTTGTCCAGCCGTGGAGGTTTTCTGGCTGGCACGCTAAACATGAATATAAGAGTGTCCCAATACCCAAGATGTAAGTTTACTGACTAGATGTCAGAAACGACTTGAGTCTTATGTGCATTATCAAAATCATACCAAGGGCTCTACCGGCTAAGACGCCGAACATTGATTTCTTAAATGGCGTTCAAATAAATAAAGGTTATAAATGACTTAATCAATATCAATATAAGTGTTTTGACGTGCATTTAAAAATACCTATCCGATTTATTATTCTCCCAGTTCGATGGTGAGTAATACTGTGTAAACTGACTGTAACGTGACTGTAGAAAGTAGGTACCTACCTACTAGCAACGTACACACGGCTACATATCAAGCTATACATTTCCAATATAAACTGACCTCTGATTGTATGGAAATCCCACACAACGCGAGATCAGCTTATACTGGAAAGGTAGAGTTTGATATGTAGCCGTGTGTACATATCTATCTATCTACATATAACTATATAATACTAGCGTCCCGGTACGTGCTTCGCTACGTATAAGGCATAGTAATAAAAATAATGATTATTAAGTTCATTTATTTAAACAAAAAAATATTTTAAATGGCTAAAAGATGTTGATTTTACACTTTTTCAAGACTTTCTTTTATTTTCTCTACATATAAACCTTCCCTGGACTTCCACGAATAACTCAAGACCAAAATTAGCCAAATCGGTAAAGGTATTGTTGAGTTATAACATTACAACGAAAAGTGGCATTGATTTTTATATATATAGATTATGATAAGCCATTCCCAGCCGTGGTAACAGCCGTGGTTACGGCAGGGCAGGGGGTGCTAAGAATCCCCGGCAGATTCCACGTTACCAAAAATGACGACCTCTGGCCCTGGCAACGTTTAACACACGTACACTGCGGTCCGACGAGAAGATAACCGAACTGGAGGAAGAACTGAGCAGGTTACATTGGGATATTGTAGGATTATCTGAAGTCCGAAGAGAGGGGGAGGACTCGATAATACTGAAATCCGGAAACCTGCTCTATTACCGGGAGGGTGACCGACTATCCCAAGGTGGTGTCGGGTTCATAGTCCACAAGTCCCTCGTGAACAACCTAGTGAAAATCGAGAGTGTGTCGACGAGGGTTGCGTACCTTATACTCAGAATCACCAGGCGGTATTCGCTGAAGGTTATACAGGTATACGCACCCACTTCGACATACTCCGATGATGCAGTCGAGGTCCTGTATGAGGACATTTCCAGAGCCATACATACCTCGAACTCTTATTTCACTGTGGTCATGGGGGACTTCAACGCGAAGCTGGGCAAACGAATCGGTGATGAGCTGAAAGTGGGGCAATTTGGAACCGGGGATCGGAACCCCCGAGGCCAGATGTTGGCTGACTTCATGGAGAAGGAGGGTCTCTTTATGATGAATTCCTTCTTCAGGAAGCCGGCACATCGTAAATGGACCTGGGTGAGCCCCGATGGGAAAACTAGAAACGAGATAGACTTCATCCTGTCGACGAGGAGACAAGTATTCAATGATGGCTCTGTGATCAATGCGGTTAAGACCGGGAGCGATCACAGACTGGTCAGAGGCTCATTGAACCTAAATATCAAACTCCAGAGGTCCCGACTGATGAAGTCTACGCTCCGTCCCATACCGTACCACCTCCAAAACCCCAAACCCTTTCAACTCGAACTTCAGAACCGATTCGAATGCCTAGCAGACTGTGAAGAAGTGGATACATACCACGACAGGTTCGTGGAAGCTGTCCATACGGCCGGGCCTAACTTCTACAAAACCCGCCGTACAAATGGAACCAAAAAGATCTCCGACCATACCCTACAGCTTATGTAAGAAAGGCGGAAAATGATTCTAACATCCTCATGTGATGCTGCCAGATACAGGCAGCTCAACAGACAAATCTCAAAGTCTCTAACTCGCGACACACGCCAATTTAATACTATTAGTATTAAAGAGGCCATCGAGCGGAATAGAGGCTCTAAAGTGTTCGTAAGAGATTTGTCTATTGGGCAAAGCCAACTGACGAAGCCGAAGACTGAGGATGGTAGAATCGTCACGTCAAGACCTGAGTTGCTAGGAGAGATCGAGAATTTCTACGGACAGTTGTACACGACAACGCGACTTCCTGTCAATAGTCATGCCTCAGATCCAAGAGCAAGACTAACCCGACACTACACCCAAGATATCCCGGACGTCAGCCTGTACGAGATTAGAATGGCTCTCAAACAACTGAAAAACAACAAGGCGCCGGGTGATGATGGAGTTACAGCTGAGCTTTTGAAGGCGGGTGGTACACCGATCCTGCGGGCCCTTCAGAAGTTATTCAACTCCGTCATACTCGAAGGCCAAACGCCAAAAGCATGGCACAGGAGTGTGGTGGTGCTTTTCTTCAAAAAGGGCGATAAAACCCTATTGAAGAATTACAGACCCATCTCACTGCTGAGCCATGTATACAAGTTGTTTTCGAGAGTCATTACGAATCGTCTCGCACGAAGGTTTGACGACTTCCAGCCTCCCGAACAAGCCGGTTTCCGAAAAGGCTACAGTACCATAGACCACATACATACGCTGCGGCAAGTTATACAGAAGACCGAGGAGTATAACCAGCCCCATTATGCTTAGCGTTTGTGGACTATGAGAAAGCCTTTGATTCTATCGAAACGTGGGCCGTGCTGAGGTCTCTTCCAAGGTGCCAAATTGACTATCGGTATGTCCAGGTGTTAAAGTGTTTGTACGAAAACGCCACCATGTCAGTCCGACTTCAGGACCAGAACTCGAAACCTATCAATTGCAGCGAGGAGTGAGACAGGGAGACGTCATATCTCCGAAACTGTTCACCGCTGCATTGGAAGATGTCTTCAAGCTTCTGGACTGGGAAGGCTTTGGCATCAATGTCAATGGCGAGTACATCACTCACCTTAGATTTGCCGACGATATAGTAATCATGGCTGAGACCCTTGACGAACTCGGTACAATGCTCGATGGCCTCAGTAGAGTCTCTCAACAAGTGGGTCTGAAAATGAACATGGATAAGACGAACATCCATGTTGCACCCACTCTAGTTAAGGTTGGAGACTCTACACTCGAAGTTGTAGAGAACTATATTTACCTAGGACAGACCATCCAACTAGGTAGGTCCAACTTCGAAAAGGAGGTCAATCGTAGAATCCAACTCGGCTGGGCAGCGTTCGGGAAGCTACGCAATATCTTCTCGTCCCAAATACCGCAGTGTCTCAAGTCGAAAGTCTTCGACCAGTGTGTGTTGCCAGTGATGACTTATGGAACAGAGACGTGGTCGCTCACTATGGGCCTTATCAAGCGGCTCAAGGTCACTCAAAGAGCAATGGAAAGGGCTATGTTTGGAGTTTCCCTGCGAGATCGAATCAGAAATGCTGAGATCCGCAGGCGAACCAAAGTAACCGACATAGCCCAAAGAATTGCCAAACTGAAGTGGCAGTGGGCAGGGCACATAGCTCGTAGAACTGACGGCCGATGGGGCAGAAAGGTTCTCGAGTGGCGACCACGAACCGGAAGACGCAGCGTGGGAAGGGCCCCTACAAGGTGGACCGATGATCTTGTGCGGGTCGCTGGAAGCCGCTGGATGCGGGCAGCGCAGGACCGGCTATTATGGAGATCCCTGGGGGAGGCCTTTGTCCAGCAGTGGACGTCTTTCGGCTGATATGAAGATGATGAAGATTATGATAACCACTGTCACTGATAACCGACACGATTATTTATGGCAATCTACTGATTTCTCCGGTAGTTTCTGCCAGTGTCATGTAATGACTACTCATGGAAATCCATAAAAAAAACTTATTTTTTTTAAAGAGAACTCGCACACTGGTGAAATTAACCCCTGTGTAGCGGGGTATTTTACAAATATATAATAGACGGACACAAAGTACATCCAGTCTCAGAACAACTATTTATGGGTCACACAAACAGTTGTACTGCGCGTGACACGAAGGCACAGATAACTATATTAGACGCACGAAGTCGGCGAGCCGACTGTCTATACCACCGCGCCACCCATGCAGTCCAATAAATAGTGATGTAGTATAAGTACCTATATTTATTTTCAATTACACAATTGAAGCGTTAATATGAGCCCTAGAACAAAATACAAACACAAATAAGTTTAAGTAGAATATAATAATTAACAAACAACAATAAAATACTTATTATTTATTATACTAAAAACACGTCTTTATGATATCATATCAGCTTACTATCATACGAGTCTTACTCCGAACACATTGGCTCTTTTTTTGGCATGGCAAGGAATGTCTACGCATGCCACCTGCAAAAAGTGTCTACGGGTGGCCAACTGAACCTACCTGCCGTGGACTTCTCTTGGCGCCTGATGAGGGAAGCCTCGGGAACGCGGGTATGCTGGTCCGGTGCGTTTCGTTAACCTGTCACAGTTATATTTAATTACCTCCCGGGACCTCTAAGGGAAAAATGATCGAATGCTGCGCGCGCAACTGTCGACAATCTCTCAACCAAAATGGGTGAACTACTACCACTGGCTCACGTCCGGAGTTATCTACAACTACCCGCATGTAGCCCGGGTGATTATACTAATATCCTACTATATAATTTTGGTTAACAGTAGGCCCTGTCATGACAACGATTCATTGACAATTCAGTTTAAATTACGTGTAGGTATAGAAATATTAATAAGAGATTTCAGTTATATTTTATGGAAGTTGCAGCCTACCTACTTTGAATTGGCAAATACTTATCGTTTTTACCGCCGAAATGGACCGATGATCTTGTGAGTAGCACAAAACCGGCAAGTGTGAATATTTGGGTGAGGTCAATGTCCGGCGGTGGTCATTTTTTGACTGACATGATGGTGATGGTTAGGTACTATATTTGATTATTAAATGATATAATATGCTTTGGTAAGTATTTGTACCACGAACCCAAAGACGCAGCGTGGTCAGCTCCCCTACAAAATGGACTGATGATATTGTAAGGGTCGCTAGAAACTGCAAGATGCGGATAACGGGGCAATTGCGGATATCCTTGAGGGAGCAGTACAGCAGTAGACGTCTTTCGGCTGATATGATGATGATGAAGTAGGATTTCAGTAAATTTCGGAAAAGTTTTGGTTATTTTCTACTTAGCAACATTGCATTTGACAGTTCTGACGTCACAGTTTACACTGCAGAACTGTCATTTATGACAGCAATCAATCACTAATGTCATTACACGCCCGATGAGTGTATCGTTTATAGTATCCTATCAGCTACTTATTTATCTCAAATAATCTCAACGATTTACAAAGTTATCGCTGCAAATAGGTACTAATATTACTGATAAGTAACTTTCACGTAATTTATAATAGTGTGAATCTTCAGCGGAACATGTTATCAAGTGAAAAACTCGCATTGAAAATATGTGTTTACTGTAGTGCGTGTTTATATTAAGCAAAATGGATAATAATAACAGTGAGAAAGATGATAATTCAAGTGATCAGAAGAAAGATGTCGTGTCTAGCTTACAGAAGATATGTCTAGTTTGTGGTGATAAGGCGCTCGGTTATAATTTCAACGCGATATCTTGCGAGAGTTGTAAGGCGTTCTTCCGACGGAACGCTTTAGCTAGCAAAGAGTTCAAATGTCCATTTACCAACAACTGCGTGATAACAATAGTAACACGACGATTTTGTCAGAAATGTCGACTAGAAAAATGTCTATCAATAGGCATGGTGAAAGAATTTATTATGTCGGACGAGGATAAAGCACAAAAGAGGAAAAAAATAGAAGAAAACCGAGCACGGAAACGGCAAATACGTGACCCTGACGATGCAGTATCAAGTTCCAAGACGGCAAAATTCGACAATGAAAGTGACAACTCATATGTACCAACATCTGATAATGTAGTCCAGTACGATACATTAAGTACTACATGTAGTCCAAGCAGTACAGTCCAGTCACCATTATCCAACGAAATAGACTCTTCCCTACAATCCCCTGTGTATAAAGATACTTCATTACCCTCACCAGTCTACAGAGAAACAACTTTACATTCACCTGTTTATAAAGAAACGGCAACACATTCACCTGTGTACAAAGACTCATCTATACATTCACCGGTCTATAAAGACTCATCTATACATTCACCGGTCTATAAAGACTCATCTGTACATTCACCGGTCTATAAAAACTCATCTATACATTCACCAGTCTATAAAGACTCATCTATACATTCACCAGTCTATAAAGACTCATCTACACATTCACCGGTCTATAAAGATTCATCTATACATTCACCGGTCTATAAAGATTCATCTATACATTCACCGGTCTATAAAGATTCATCTATACATTCACCAGTCTACAAAGACACGTCTACACATTCACCTGCCTATAACTACCCACCACCTCCAATCCACCACAGTGAGCAGCAATACATGATGAAAGTTTATCCAATAGATGAGAAGTCGGTTATAAACAGAGCAATATTAGAACAAAGGATGATGGATTCATACATGTATGAAAATGTTGATAGTAATATGTGTCCAGATCAGCAAAAGCAGAATAGTATAAGGTATGTATAATTTAAAATATTATTAAGGTATTTTAGCAGTAAACCCTAAGGATACCCACTGACCAAATTCCTTAATTCCATGGCACTGTATAATAAAATAATGAATGAAACCGTGATCATGTACAGGATTATGGAACTGTATTTAAATTGACAGTAAAAAGGTAAATGGTTGAGGCAAAAAAGGTGTGCAAAGATGGTGACAAATGGAAATTCGTTGTCTCTGCCTACCCCTCTGGGAAACAGGCATGAGTATATGTATGTATGCATTAAATATTATACTTTACACACACAGATCTGGTGAAGCAGTGAAAAATTGTAGGCAGATCATCATAAATTGCAATTCCTGTACAATACAAGTGCAGTCAATTAGCTTATTATATTTTTCATTGTTATTCAATAGTAATTGTATACCTGCACTTCAAAATCACATGTGTTGTCTGATATACATAGGTAGGTACTTGAAACTCCGCATTTCTCCACCAACTTGACTAAAGAGTACAGTTGTTGTTCCACAGAAAATTCATGTAACCATAAATGACTACAAACAAGAAGATTTTTTTTCTAATTTTGAATATACAATGTTTACACTAGGGAAATCAATCACTGTGTCACAGTATACAAACATATATTTTATGAACACAAAGTACAGACGCCAGCACATAAAGCTACCCCTCTGTCAAATTTCCTCAATTGAAAGTGAACCTTATGTTTAAGTGATAAAGATGAAAATCTATAAAATAAATTTGACAGTTTGCGGTAACTGAATGTGCTGGCATGTCTCAGATCAACTATTGATTTATGGGACACACAAATAGTTGTTCTGTGCAGGAATTGAACCCAGGACATGAAGCAATAAGGCAACTGTCTTAACTGCTGCATCATACATGCAGTTGATTGGTTGAACACTGTGGAGTTACATTAGTTTTCATTGCCATGCTAGCCCACCAGGGGCTCTACCGGCTAAGTAGTTTTTGCGAATGGCGTTGAAATAAATAAAGGTTAAAAATTACTTAATCAATCGTTAAATTGGCTTACATGACCACAAGTGACTTCATAAATGGTCCGGAATCAATTGTCAATGTTGAAGCCAATTTAACGATTGATCAAGTCATTTTTAACCTTTATTTATTTGAACGCCATTCACGAAAACGACGTTCAGCGAATTAGCCGGTAGAGGCCCAAGACTTAAATCCAATATGTAGAATTAGGGCAAGTATACATCTTCTCCAAAAGTACCACAGTGTGTTTAGGCAATAGTCTTGGAGATTGAAAGATTGGACATTAAAAGAACATGCTCTGAATGTTGCCAGTTATAACTAAGGGACCAGTTCTGTGGTCTCTCTGTAACCCCAAGCCTCATAAGAAAGCTCAAGGTCACACAAAAAGCAATGAAGACAGCTATGCCCATAGTTTTCCTGGGTTATTGAATCGGAAATGTCGAAATCCACAGGCAAACCAAACTGCTACCCAGATAGTTAGATAGTTGCTAATATATCATTAGCATTTAATAAAAAATCCTTCAAAATGGTGCTAATATGTACAGACACTAGCACATCCAGCAACCCCAATCTGTCAAATTTATTTTATAGATTTTCAACTTTATCACATAAGTATAAGCTTCACTTTCAATTGGGGAAAGTTGACGAATTGGGTAGCTTGATGTGCTGGCGTCTGTACATGCTCACGTATTCATAGTTGACCTTCAAATGAGCTCCACACATTTTCTGTATGACGCTCTGTAGTAAAGAGGTATTTGAGTCTTAGAACAAATCTACACATATATAAAAAAATTGTAGGAAAGTCAAAACTGTACATTGAAAATTTTTTTAAAGGATACATGGGGCGTGATCTATAATTGATATTGAAGCAAAAAAATTGTTTTTAGAATTTTTGTCTGTATATATGTCCGGTCTAAACTCAAAATGTACTACATGGATTTACTTAAAATTTTCCATGAATATTACTAAGAGGTCGGGTCAACATATAGGCTACATATTATCATGACATCACCTACGGGAGAGGAGCTGTGATAATATATAAAATTTAAGACTGTGCTGACTGAGCTGTGACAATATATAAATTTTCTCAGTAGCTGCCACGTCTGCACTGCATGGTAGGGTAAAAAAAAATTATGATTCCACACAAATGTAATATTTTAACTGAATAAATGACTTTTGATTTTGATTTTAACGCAGGTAAAACTGTGGGGCACAGCTAGTACATATTAAAAACATGTTGTTTGATATGCCTATCTCAAGAAGGGTAAAGAGAAGTTGATATGATTTGAGATCAAAGTTCAACTTTGTTTTGTTGACTTTAGTTAGTCATTACATGACCATTATTGATTTCCCCTTGTGCATTTTTCAATGCATATTCTATACCTTGAACTATTCTTTTAAACCTTTTTAGGTATTGTAGAATCTGAATAACAGAAATTCCAAATGGTAATATTTAGCCAACTTTCCCTACCCATTTTCCCTGAAACATTTGTATTGTAAAATCTAAATCTCTTTATTAAACACTTGAATATAATTTTCCCTGACACATTTCCATTGTAAAATCTAAATCTCTTTATTAAGCCTTGAATATAATTTTTGCTTGTTTTTATTCTTTTTTTATAATATCCTGGGATATTATTCACACATGTCCATCTGATTCCAAGCTAAGCAGAGCTTTTACTATGGAAAGAAATATGTTTATTATAGATAATTATACCAAGACTCAGGACAAACATATATGTTCATGCACACAAATATGTGTCAACCTGCTGCGTGAAAAGCAAGTATTATACCAACATGTACATTGAATATTTTTTAAAAGGGTACTTAGGGCGTGATCTATAATCGATATTGAAGCCAAAAATATAGTTTTTAGAATTTTTGTCTGTATGTATGTCCGGGCTAAACTCAAAAAGGACTGCATGGATTTACTTTAAATTTTGCACGAATATTATGAATATTATTAAGACGTTGGGTCAACATATAGGCTATATATATATATATATATATTATCACGTAATCACCTACGGGGAGGAGCTGTGATAATTTATAAAATTTGACGCATTTAATAATTTTTTAATTTTATAAAATTTAAAATTTTACTTCTTAAGTTTCACCAAAATCAGTCTCGTAGTTCTTGCGTGGAACAGTAACAAATAACACTTTTCGCCTTTATAATATTAGTGTGATAAATATTTGCAGGTCAATCCTCACGAATGGTGAAACTAAGGCGATGTACAGAGACAGCAGGCCGGAACATATGTGCGAAGAGCTTCCCTCCACTAGCAGCAACCCAGACGTCAATAAAGCCAGGGATATCCTCCAGGATGTTGAAAGGTTAGCAGAAAGAGATCCTACAATCATGTCCCTTTAATGCTCTAGGAGTGGCACCTATTATTCTATTTTATATCATGGCACTCCACCACAATTTGCACATGATTTTTTCATACTTTATTTAAATGACATTATTTAATACTAGCTGTGCCCGCGTCTACGTCTGAATATCTCTAATATTTTGTCTCTTGGCGCAAACTTATAAAACAGTCATATAAATCTTACATATTTCTTTTATAATTTATTTATTTATAGCTGTGTCTCGCGGTTTTACCCGCGTTAAATATTTATAAATTATCACAGCTCCTCCCCCGTAGGTGATAGCGTGATAATATGTAGCCTATATGTTGACCCGACCTCTTAGTAATATTCATGCAAAATTTGAAATTAATCCATGCAGTACTTTTTGAGTTTACCCCGGACATACATACAGACAAACAGACACACAGACAAAAATTGTAAAAACTATGTTTTGGCTTATATATAGATTGAAGATCACGCCCCAAGTATCCTTTTTAAAAATATTCAATGTACAGTTTTGATTTTCCTACGATTTTATTATATGTAGATAATTTGAAACGAGAGATATACACATCTAAGTGTGTATCTAAAAACTATGTCCGCCGTTTAAAATATTTTTGCCTATTGTATTATATTTGTGCCTAAGTTTGTTATCTTTAATAATTTGAATATCAGTGAGATCCCCTATTGTATAACTTCATCATATCAGCCGATACACGTCCAAAATTTTCGTCCGAAAGGCCGTGGCTGAAATAGACTAGGGGCTCTACCGGCTAAGTCGCCGAACATCAATTTTTTAAATGGCGTTCTATTAAATAAAGGTTTAAAAAGGTTAAAAAGGACTTAATCAATCGTTAACTCTGCTTCCATGACCACATGTGACGTCATAAATGGTCCGGAATCGATTGTCAACGTTGAAGCCGATTGAAAGATTGATCAAGTAATTTTTAACCTTATTTATTTGAACGCCATTTAAGAAATCGATGTTCGGCGACTTAGCCGGTTGAGACCCTGGATGGCATTATTTTTGATTATTCATAATGTGTTGATTTGGTGTAGAAATAAATTTTATCTTCATTCTTTCTTAGTATTAGTTAGAGCGCAGAAATAATATCGTCAGATCTCGTACTAAAGAAGCACGTGGATTAGCACATGATATTAATACAGTTTATTATTTATTTACGACAATATTTATCATGAGTAAGTTTATATTATGAATGAAATGGCTTGTGAGTTGGCTCAACGACTTCAGTCTATACAGTTTAATGTGCTCTCCAAGGCATGGAGTCACTCAAAAACTAACCTACGCTTTATGGTCACTCACATATCGACTGACCAGGCGTGCAGGTGGTTAACCTCGCCCATAAATTACGAATATAATACGAATTGAGGCGCTCATAGCTAGATGCTCTCACCGGTCCGTAAGTGATCGGTGAGGTTAAGCAACTAGGTTCGCGGTCAGTTCATAGATGGGTGACCGCCAAAGTGGTTTAATTCCTGAGCGTCTCCGTGCTTCGGAGGGCACGTTAAGCTGTCGGTCCCGGTTGTAGTCATTAGACAACAGTCGTTAAGCCATGTCAGAGGCCTACTGGGCGGCTTAAACAACTTTGACACTAGGGTAACCACTGCCCATACGATAAGTAAGTAAGTAATTACGAATCTATAACGGCACCTGAGAGGCTACCGCCCAATTCACCGGTCATCGTGATCGTGATCGGCGTAGCAGCCCATTGATCCTGCTCCTGATCATTTCCCAGTAGTGCCGGATAGCCATCCCATCAGAATTTGGGAGTGAGGGAATAAAGAGTGCACAAGTGTTTATATATACGCACGCACACGTACATTATAATATTTCCGTAGTTGGCTAGTCTCCGTTCAAATTGGCCGTCGTAGCCGAAGTGAAGCCAAGAGCACTATTTTCTATTATCTATACATATAATAAAATCGTAGGAAAGTCAAAACTGCTTTACGTTAATGCGCAAGACTCAAAATGTCAATCTATCTATACATATAATAAAATCGTAGGAAAGCCGAAACTGTACATTGAATATATTTTTAAAGGATACCTGGGGCGTGATCTACAATCGATATCGAAGCCAAAAATATAGTTTTTTGAATATTTGTCTGAGTGTCTGTTTGTCTGTATGTAGGTCCGGGCTAAACTCAAAAAGTACTGCATGGATTAACTTAAAATTTTGCATGAATATTACTAAGAGGTTGGGTCAACATATAGGCTACATATTATCACGCTATTACCTACGGGGGAGGAGCTGTGATAATTTATAAAGTTTAACGCGGGTAAAACCGCGGGGCACAGCTAGTAATTAATGACAGTGTAGTACAACGCCGTCTCAGTGGTCAGCCACCGACTAAGCCCCTTTTTTATTGCTTATGGAGGCAGACGAGCTAGCGGCCTACCTGACGGTAAGTGGTAACCGCTGCTCATGGATATTCGCAGTGCCAGGGGGCACAGCAAACCGCTGCCTACCATGAGATTAATAAATCAAAATCAAAAATTCTTTATTCCGTAAAAATTTTTACATTTATGTGGAATCGTCATATTTTTTACCCTACCGTGCAGTGCATGACGTGGCAGCTACTGAGAAACACTGCCAGAAAACTCAGTAGGAATCCTTTTTTAAAATAAAATATGCTTAAGATTAATTACAATCATGTGTGTTGACTCTGAACAACTCAATCCCACTTTTATCACTTAAATAATCTGATATTTTGTAATATGCCCTGCTACACAATTTGACTTTAATAATTCTTTTAAACTTATTCTTAATCTTCTCTACTCTTTTTAAACCTCTTTTCAAGAAGGACATGTCGTAGCGCTGGGTAGCAGGTAAAGCATTCAGCAATATTCACATGCACACCAGAAGATTTAATGACAGGATCCGCACAGGCCATTAGAGTGATTCCTTACGGTTTCTAATGGATATAGACATATTACAACAAATTTTAATGACGAGGAACAACACACAACACGGGACTGATTAATTTGACTCATTTGGTATGACGTCATAAAGTCATTGTGACACATGCAATGGGATGGGTCAGAGGACACATCACTACGCGAGAAGGAAACGAAAATAAACCTACAATACATCATAATCTCATAAGGAGTCTCATAAGAAGGCTCAATTACACCCAAAAACAAATGGTAAAGGCTATGCTCGGAGTTTTCATGAGGAGGAATTGCCAAGCTGAAGTGGCAGTGGGCGAGGCAAATAGCTAATAGAACCGAGGCCTCATAGCCAGATGCTCTCAAGTGATCGACGATGTACAGCACCTAAGTCAAAGTCAAAATAATTTATTCCGTAATATTTTATATTTGTTTGGAATCGTCATATTTTTTTACCCTACCGTGCAGTGCATGACGAGGCAGCTAATGAGAAACACTGCCAGAAAACTCAGTAGGAATCCTTTTTTTTAAATAAAATATACTTAAGATTAATTACAATCATGTGTGTTGACTCAGAACAACTCAATCCCAAGCACTTTTATCACTGAAATAATCAGAAATTTTGTAATATGTCCTGCTACACAATTTGGCTTTAATAATTCTTTTAAACTTATTCGTAGATATTCTCTAATATCACTGGGAACTTTGTTATACAATCTTATACATTGCCCCATAAAAGAGTTACTTATTTTGTGGAGACGGGTAGTATGCAATATGAGATTATTCTTATATCTAGTATTTACATTATGTGTATCGCTCCTTTTACAGAAGGAATCGATATTTTTATGCACATATAGTAAGTTTCCATATATATACTGAGATGGTACAGTTAGAACTACACACAGTCAGTCCATAAATGGGCGACCGTTAAAGTTATTTAATTTCTGAGCGTCTCCGTGCGTCAGAGGGCACCTTAAGCTTCGATTGTAGTCGTAAGACAACAGACCGATAAACCATCTCAGAGAGCTACCGGATGGCTTGAACACCTCTATCACCAGGTTAACCGCTACGCATACGATAAAGAAAAACCGGAACCTCAGGAACAAATAAGTTCTCGAGTGACAACCACGATCTAGAAGACGCGGCGCTGGCAAGCCCACGACAAAATGGACCGAAGATCTTGAAGCTAGCTGGAAGCTGCTAGATGCGGATAGCGCAAGACCTTCAATTGTGGAGTTCCTTGGCCTCTCGTTCCACCGGGACATCTTGTCGTTGACATGATAATGATAAATCCTTCCTTTAATCAATTTAATGTGTCGCCTGACCGTATTGACTGGGCCGTTTTTGAAGAAGTTGTAGAGAAGAGCCGCATTGGATCCGGTAGAAGATTTAAGGTGCAACCGCCCGGTGTCAGAGTTGTTCAAGCCGCCCTGTAGGCTTCTGACATGGCTTAACGACTGTTGCCTACTGGCTACTACCGGGACCGACAGCTTAACGTGCTCTCCGTAGCACGGAGATGCTCAGAAATTAAACCACTTTGGCGGTCAACCATCTATAGACTGACCGCGAGCCTAGTTGCTTAACTTTGCCGATCACTTACGAACCGGTAAGAGCATCTTCTTTTTTTTTTACTAGGGACAATGTCACACAGATCATCCTAGCCCCAAACTAAGCAAAGCTTGTACTATGGGTACCAGGTGACGATATACACACTTATATACTCGTAGATAGATAAATACTTAAATACATAGAAAACATAAATGAATCAGAAACAAATATTCGTGCTTATCACACAAATATTTGCACGTACCGGGATTCGAACCCAGGACCACCAGCTTCGTAGGCAGGAGGACTACCAACTTGGCTATCATAGATCGTTTATAGGGATGCCCACGTCTTCTGGTTCGTGGTCGCCACTCGAGAACCTTTCTGACCCAAGGGCCGTCTGCTCTACGAGCTATGTATCCGGAATACCATAGTATTATTTATTCTTGTATCAACAATTTGTGCAAAATATCGTGCACAATATTTAACGCGATATCATTTTTGGCTAATCATGCTTTATCTTATCGAGGCCTTGATTGCCTTGGCAACTGGTAACAGACCTGGTAATCGTTAATCCTTAATCCTGTTTTTTTGATGACGTCATGTGCTAATTCTATTGAAAAAGCTAATAGTTCTTAAATACTTATAAGTACCAGTAAAAGGAACTCAAAAACAAAAGATAACAACGGGGCGAACACCATCCCCAAGAATGGTTCTTAGTTCGTATTGATATCTCGTGTTTTCGCGTATTAACGTAAAGCGACAGTTTGATAAAAGTAGTAGTAGGCAGTTACCGCCCTGTGCTCGAGTATCACATTTACCTCAATAACTCAAGTAGTTCTAATGAGTTTAAAAAATATTTACAATTAGGTTGAAAATTTTCGTAGTACCTTAGTGGCATATAATATAATATCCTGGTACATTACTCACTCATGGCCATCTGATCCCAATCTAAGCAGAACTTGGACTATGGAAACCAGATAACTGATATATTACATATACTACTCTTCTTTTGTAAATACATATAAAGGTAATTGCACCCAGACTCAGGACAAACAAACATGTACACACAAATGTATGTCCTGGGTGGGAATCGAACCCACGACCTGCGGCGTGAAAACAAGCAAGGCAAGCATTTACCAACCATATCAACCGGCCCGTCATTATAGGTCTCGACTAGAGACAAATTTTCATTTCGCTTTTGTAATCGCTACTCAGTTATCAACTTTGTACGGATTCGAATCACTTACTCGTTACGTCTCATCGCGCGTCGCTAGGTACGCTTCTTTCTCATTCTAACGCTATCAATCTGATAAGGACAAGGTACGTCTGTCTGAGTCAGAGCATGTGAGCTAAAAGATATAGGTACCTAGTGACACATTAGAATTAGAACTGAACTAGTGAATTGGTAGGCTAAAGTCATTTATATAGCTCTTTTGACACACTCGCTTGCGAGCTAGTTATGTCTAATTTGGACCTAATAGTCTACAGTAGAACATGCTTCCCCTAATACCTATGATCTCTTTGACAATAACTATTGTTATCAAGTACTCAATAGCTGCACAATGGTTATTAGGTTATGACGTAGCTGCTATGTTATAATACTATTTTTACACTGTGATTATTTATTTGATTAGTGATTATCATTTACAGTTACTGTTATAAAATAAATCTTATTGTAAATTATTTCCTACAATCCGTGTACCTAAATATATATATGTACCTAGAAATAATTATAAATTAATTATATATTACTACGAATATGTTCTGACTATTAACAAGCGCTTTTTTAAAGTCTACGTGAATAAAAACCTTTTATATTTTATTTATTTTATTAATTACTATAATAATTTTACATCTTGAAACTATTAATAATCGATAGTAGACTTTCAAATGGTTGTCACTGATAAAAATATAAATAGGGAAGGAGAATTATTAAAGAGACCATCAAGCAGTGGATGAAGCAGGCGTCAAAAACATACTTTGACTCGGCCACTCACCATCCAAACCATTTGGTGGTAAAGGCGGTCAAGTACACCCCATCGCGCTTCTCACGTAAGCACCGTCGTCCCAGGATCGTCTTGGACGAACCGGACGACGAGATTACTACTTACCTTGAACAAGTCAAAATCATTAGAAACTCCCGTGACACTATACACAAACCGATCATTCGTACTCGTCGGACGAGAGTACGACCGCGAACGCGTCGCGACCACCAACGCCCTCCATGACCCTTAGTTTGCATATCGTATCGATAAAAAGCCCCCCTCAACGCGGACGGGGCTGCGTCATGTCATAAACGTAGAGCGAAAGTTGCACAAAACTCCCTAAAATGATGATCTCTGCCCTCTCCCCGCCAGTAATCGCCCAGAGTCGAGGTTCGAACCCCACAGGGGGTGCCCTCCGGCGCGGGTTACTTAATTTCTAGACGGCTCGAGCCCTCTGCTCGCCTCTATAGTCCGGTGAAGCAGTGAAAGCCTCCTAGGCTAACTGTAGCGTCAGGTTAAAAAAAAAGAGACATTCTTTGTACGACGGTAGATGAGAACGTTACTCTGTTCAATTAAATATTGTGTGTGGAAAATATCTCGGGGTTTTAATACAGAGGCAGAACCTACGAGTGCGTAATACTATATAACTGTACGTGTGGCGCAGCGGCTAAGGCCCGCCATACACGCACTGCTTGAAGCAGTCAGGATCGGCAGCTTCTAGCTGCGACTTCAAAGTGAACTACAGATTTCTACGTACTGTTATACCCTGGTCCTGAAGCCCTTAATGCGGCTCTGGCCATTATTTAGCAACCCCATCAATTTCAATGCTAGTTAGGATTTGAGGCTCAGTGAGCCCTCAGTCTGTTTTAAACCTCAGTAGAGAGCGGTTGCCTAAATAATACATTTAACTGTGTGCTAGTGTTTTAAAGTCTTATTAAAATAAACTCTTTCTTTTAGTTTCCTTTAATTATTTTTTTTACTAAGCTATGTGCCTACCGGTATAACAGTACGTACATACACGAACAGCTCAAGCAGATGCAACTGCTTCTGTCAGGCGGTTGGCAGCACGTTGAAATTTCATCACGCGGTCTCGCGCGCAGTTACCCCCGCCCCCGCGCTCTTCATTCCACGTCGCGCACCCTTCCTGGGCGCACGCTTCATTTGTTTATTCAGAACAATGTACGAAAACATGAAGACAGTCGACTCGCCGCTAAGTTCGCCCGCGCTGGACAAGTATTTGTGTGACCCATAAATAGTTGTTCTGAGTCTGGATGTAATTTGTGTCCGTCTATATATGTTTGTAAAGTACCCCGTGACACATTACATTACCTAGTGCGGTCGTTGCCTTTAAAATAATAAAAAAAAAAACGTAACTTCTAACTTCGCTAGCTAAAAGCTGAGCTGATTGAGCTAGTAAGGTAAATGGGATACTCGAACCCGTACTCAGGTTACTGGTGTTTTGTTTAACTTTCGCTTTACGTTAATAATGTCCTCCTAGCCGAATCTCGGCCACGGCGTCCAGTCTCAACAGAGATTAGCCATCTGCGCGGGACATATTATAGTGCTCAAGCGTGTGCGCAAACACAGGAGCACTTTCTATCCCATCACTCTCATGATCCGATGGGACGCCATACGACACGACCGGAAAGAGGTCAGGTACAGGACCGACGGCTTTACGTGCTCTCCGAGGCACGGGGGTATAATACCGCCAACTCCCAGACTTCGGGCTGATGCTGAGATTTTTTCTTTTTACAGAAAAGTCCCAAAATCACTTTTTTGCTCGACCCGGGATTTGAACCCAGGACCTCGTTCTCTGCGGGTGAACACGCTACCGCTAGACCAACGAGGACTAGCGGACTAGACCAACCATAATACGCAAGACTTAAAATGTCAATCAGATAATTCTTAGTTGATTTTGATTTTTATGATTATAAAAATCAAAATCCGCCCCGGACAACTATTTGTGTGACCCCTAAATAGTTGTTCTGAGTCTGGATGTAATTTGTGTCCGTCTATTACATGTTTGTAAAGTACCCCGCGACACAGGGGATTCAATAATCAAAAACAAATTAATGTATCATATTAGCCGAAATACATCCACTGCTAGACAAAGGCCTCCCCCAAAGATCTCCACAATTGCCGGTCTTGCGCTATCCGCATCCAGCGACTTCCAGCCACCCTCACAAGATCAACGGTCCATCTTGTAGCGGGCCTGCCCACGCTTTCGGTTCGTGGTCGCCACTCGAGAACCTTGAAATAATGTATAAATGTATAAAAATATATTTTGTAATTTCTTTATTAATAATTTTTTTAAATGTATTTTTTTCTCAAGATACTGTAATCTGAAATGCTTTGTTGTACAGGATAGAGCCGAACTCCATGGAGTCCATATTATGTGAAGCGATCAAGTTGGAATTCGAAGCGTACACGTCTGTGAATTCTTGCAGCGGCTCATCTAGGGAACTGAATGAGGTACATTACATTTATGATTTCCTGGATTCCCATATTGCTCTAACAGTCCACATTGGTAGATAATGAATTGGCTTGAATCCTGGGTTAGATCAAAACAATATCCATCTATCTATGTCTAATTTTCTTTTTTACACACGACCATCTGATCCTAAGCCACAATTTACTATGGAAACCAGATAACTGATATACTAAATACACTACTTTTCTTTTGTAAATACAATCTTATATAGATAGGACAGACCCAGACTCAGGACAAACAGACATGTTCGTACACACAAATATCTGTCTTTGGTGGGAATTAAACCCACGACCTGCGGCGTGAAATTCAAGCATTTACCAATCACGTCAACCTGCCCGTTTTGTATGTGTATAAATACTTCTTCATTTTAAATTATAACAATGTAAATATATTATGAAATTAAGCAAAATTCTGTGAAAAGCATTAAAGCATTTGGAATATAGAATTTTTACGCTCTACCGTCATACAGAGTCCGTTGCGGATAAGTAAAATGATGTCAATTCTTGCACGTGTATTAACGAATGGTAATACTACGCGTGACTGATGACATGTGTAATGTAAACGTCACAGGCTAGTAACTGCTTAACATCAATCGGGCCGTATGGTAGTTTGAAGCTTGACTGTTAAAACTAAATATTTATGTATATATACGTATATTTCAGGTTGAACGTGCCAAATTAAACGAGTTAATAGTAGCTAATAAAGCTCTACATGCTCCCATAGATGACGATGTGTCCCAGCTGGTCGGGGATACTGCCTGCACTGCTGGATTAAAGGTACCGTTCGATTCAAATTTGAAGCGACGGCGGTGTATGCGAAAACGATAATCGCGGTGATAATAAGCCGAATGCACGTAGTGTAGATTCTCACCTCGTTGTCAAGACACAATTGACTGCTTTTAAATCACTATTTTCCTAAAGTGGTGGCGGAAGTTTGGATATTGTAGTGGATGGCATTTTAACTGGAGCTGGAGTAATACAATAATAATAATAATATTTAGGGACAATGTCACACAGATCATCCTAGCCCCAAACTAAGCAAAGCTTGTACTATGGGTACCAGGCGACGATATACATACTTATATGGATAGATAAATATTTATATACATAGAAAACATCCATGACTCAGACACAAATATTTGCACTTACCGGGATTCGAACCCAGGACCACCAGCTTCGTAGGCAGGAGCTCTAACTAGGCTACGGTGAGCGTATGCAGTATCATCTACGAAGGGAGACAGGTGAGCTTTCTCAGAGATGGGAATACCGATACTGTATATCGAGAACAGGCTCGGGATAACTACCTTGCGGAACACCTTACTGATAAACATAGATATACATAGATAAATCACCTAGACAAGGAAGAAATAATTGCGCTCACCACACAAAGATGTTTCCTAGGTAGGGAAGGGACCCACAACCTCAGGCTTCTCAGACAGTGTCACTAACCACTAGAGCAAAAGGCCTGACACTATTGCATTATGTAAAGGCCAAAAATAATAGTGTTAAATATGATAAATATATTTTCAGGCAGGCGAGGGCAAACACGATCCTAGACTAATAACTATAGTGAATATCACAGCTGTCGCGATCCGACGGTTCATCAAGATGGCGAAAAAAATCAACGCGTTCAAGAACATGTGCGAAGAAGATCAGGTGAACTGTCTTCTTAATTTTCTTATTTACTTTAAATCTTTTAAATATTAAGAAAATAAAAATATTTTATTTTTGAAAAAAAGCAAGGCCGGAGTTTCTTTGTGGCTTTCTTATCCGGGTCGTCCACCTAGGTAGCTAGAGAAAGCCGCAGGTTCGCTAGGGTAGGCTCCTCAGCGGCGAGGATCGCTTTGGCCCCCTTAACGCGTGATCGGTGATCACGTGCATGTGATTTTTGCTTTAGTCTTCCATTCTTTAATATAGTATAACTAAATTTCAAAATAATAGATTAGTAACTTGTTATTTATTTAATGATTTCAGAAAATATATGCGATAAAACAAACCTCACGGACGGACTAATATTTTTTTTTTGTAACTTTTATACTATCCACTTTGTTTATGTACTACATTGTGAGCTTAACAAGTACAAGTGTATGTTAATACCCAAGTGCTGAATAAATTTCATTTCATTTCATTTATTACCTTCGCATCGAATAGTTGTAATTACATTAGCTTCACAAGAAATCAAATCTTTGTAACTATTTTTACAAACTCAAGTGTAATCAAATATTTTCAATTATCTTTATTAACTTCACATGCAATCAAATAGTTCTAATTATTTTCATTAGCTTCAGATGAAATCAAATCTTTTTCGTTATTTTGATAAGCTTCACATGAATACAAATCTTTTTAATTATTTTCATTAGCTTCACAAGATATCAAATCTTTTTAATGTTTTTATTAGCTTCAAATGATATCAAATATTTTCATTTATCTTTATTAGCTTCACCTGTATTCAAACCTTTTAACAGTCTTTATTAAGTTCACGTGAAATGAAATATTTTACTGCCTTTAATTATGTTAACTATTATGATACGAGAAGAAAATGATATTTTTCATTTTCTTCTCATACAATTATGCAACAATGGACAATTTCATTCTGAATATGTTTATTTAATGAATAACCATTTTTATTTTCATCATTGTGTAGGTGGCACTGCTTAAAGGAGGCTGTATAGAAATGATGGTACTGAGAAGTACTATGACCTACGACGGACAAAGAAACCAGTGGAAGGTAATTTAGAAATTATTATTTATTATAAGCTATTATATTACAAACAGGGCGTTTCGCTGAATTTTGGCTTAAGCGGCAAATATCAACAGCTACGAGACACATTTCACTAAGTGAGCAAACACAGGTAGCTTTAACTTTACGTGCTCTCCGAGGCACGGAAGTGTACCATCGCTAACTTCGAGATTCTGGCCATTGTAAGGCATTCTTGTCAGAAAACTCATAGTATTAATTTTTGGCATGACCTGGAATTTGAACCCACAATTTATCACTTCACACACCCCACGCACCGAAATTTAACCAGGCATATTTTGACAATCCATTTTAGCTCTTAGCAGCTTGTGGAGAAATGAGGTGTCTAAGAGTTTTGACGGGCCGTTTGGCATGGTTGGTAAATGTTTGCCTTTCACGCCGCAGCCGTGGGTTCGACTCCCACCCAAGACAGATATTTGTTCGCATGTCTGTGTGCCCTGAGTCTAGGTGTAATCATCTATGTAAGTATGTATTTACAAAAGAAAATAGTATATCAGTTATCTGGTTTCCATAGTACAAGCTCTGCTAATTTTGGGATCAGATGGCCGAATAATGTCTTAGAATATTATTATTATTATAGTTAAGGAACTCATCCTGAAATACTGCAGACTTGCGTTGTATGCAGGTAGTTGTTTACTTTTGCCCTTTGAAAAAGCCATGCAAAAGTTGCCATAAAATCCATTTCTGGGCTCTTTGTAAGAGGAGCTTATGTGTGGCATAGTACGGTCTCCATACACTAACTCCAACACTACAATACCCCAGGATGCCGCGTACTAGGCTATTGTTTAACATTATTCTAGTGCTAACCTTTTTTAAAGTCTTTGGTGTACCATATCACAAAACCGAGTGTTGTAGATGCTTATTTCATAATGCTTTCGGTATGGGAGATAAAAGTGTTTTTATATGAAACTAGCTGTGCCCCGCGGTGTTACCCGCGTTAATTTTTATAAATTTTCTTTGCTATAAACCTCACGGAGCCCGAGACCTTTCCAACGAATGCAAAACCGTGGAAATCGGTTCGTGTTATGTATAATGTTATAATACGTGGGTGCTTGCACGCACCTAATAAAGTCAGTGTGATTCGAGCAGTCCGTTGTTTCACTTGTTCCCTACGTTCATATACACATCAGTGGCGACGATTACCCGCGTTTAAAAAGAAAAAAAAAGAAAATGTCTCACTTCGGAATTTTATCGAGTTTTGACCATAATATCCATTCGTGGCAAAACTATAAGCAGCGAATTACGCAGTGGTACATTGCGAACGACATCGACGATGTAAAGGACCCGACGAAGGTGAAAAGAAGGGCAATTCTTCTGAGTGCGCTCACGGACAGTACCTACAAGCTAGCGGCAGACCTCGCGCTACCGAAACAAATATCAGCAGTTCCGTATGATGATATCTTGAAAACTTTGGACAATCATTTTACGCCAAAAATATGTGGTTTAGGAGAACGTTACAATTTTTATGCCGCTAGTCAAGAAGTGGACGAATCATACTCGCAGTGGGCTGCAAGGCTTCGTGGGCTTACTACGAATTGCGGATTCCTGAACGTGGAAGAAGCGCTCCGTGACCGGTTTGTAATGGGAATGCTTCCTGGGCCGGAGAAAGACAAGCTGTTCGCCCATGAACTTGACAATCTGACGCTGGCAAAGTCAGTGGACATAGCAGAGAGCGTGCGCAGCGCTCGCAAGGGAGCGGCAGCCTCATCGGCGTCTACGAGTCTCGCGCTGTCCACGTCGGCGAGCGACACGGTCTTCAAAATTGCACGTGCCGCCAAAGAACCCAGTGCTAAAAAAGAGTGTGCGGATATAAAAATCATAAAACTTCTCAGTGTCGGTTTGCCGGGTATTCATGTAAAAAGTGCAATGTAAAAGGCCATCTAAAGAGAATGTGCAAAAAAATTAACTTTGTGGGTACCGGCGCGGGCGGGTTGAGCGAAAGTGATGATGACGGTAAGAGTATTAAAATATGTTCTCATAAGGGTGAACCCATGACCTTGTTTGTGGCTATTCACAATGTGAAACTTAGGTTTGAAGTTGATACGGGGTCGGCTGTCACAGCAATTTCCGAAGGAAGTGAACAATTATCTGCTTCATCTGAGTTCCGAAATGAAGGACAGCAAGGAATCGCTGCAGAGCAGCATGTCCAGCCAGAAAGGCAAACAACTACCGGGAAGCTATTGCGGCCTGTACCCAGAGTAGATTATAGCAAGTTTTATTAAATACTTAGGATAAGTTATTAATAGGTTTAAGAATACAGTGTTAAACTAGAGGGAGGGATGTTATGTATAATGTTATAATACGTGGGTGCTTGCACGCACCTAATAAAGTCAGTGTGATTCGAGCAGTCCGTTGTTTCACTTGTTCCCTACGTTCATATACACATCAGTTCGTGCGTTCTGGAGTTATAGCGTCAGGAAGGAAAACCCGACTTATTTTTATATAGTAGATAACACTCCCAGATAATCAGATAAAACAGTCGACTTCTTGGAATTCTTCGTTTTTATAAAATATTCTGAGCGAATACCGTTGGATTTAGTCGAAAAAGTCAAATGATAACATTTTTCGTGTTTAGTTCTATTTTAGTCCCCTCACACCATTTAAAAACTTGATCTTCTTGTAGGAGCTCGATACCACGTGATGACTTAACTGTTCTAGCGAATTTTAAGTCATCTGCATATAAAAAAAAACAGTTCGATGAGTGAAAGCAAACGGGAAGTTTCAGTTATAAAAATAATATTATAGGGGCCAAATGAGAACCTTGAGGGGCACCGGAAATCATACCATAATTCATCGTCGAGCTGAAACCATTTAGGACAACGTAGAATTCACGCCACGTTAAATAGGATATCAGCCATTTCAACAAGGGTCCCGAGATACAATACAGAACTAGTTTGTCTAGTAGAATGGAGTGAGAAATTTTATCAAACGCCTTACTGAAATCAGTGTGTCATTTTTTTATTAGAATCTATCAATTCCACTACGTACCGACAACTTAACGGGCCCTTGAAAGCATGGAGACGGTCAGAATTTAAACTATTCTGGCACTCACTTATCTATGGACTGACCGCGATCCTAGTTGCTTAACTTCGCCGATTTTTTACGAACTTTTTTGGTTATGAGCGTCACTTATTCTATAGTCGTTTATTTAATAGTTTTAAAACAGTAATGATGTCTCCTTGCAGTTGCCGCATTGTCAGGAGCAATTCGCAGGCATCCGCACCGACATCCTGAAGCTGGCGAAGGGCAACATCTACCGCACGCACGAGTCCTTCATCCGCTCGTTCGACGCCCGCTGGCGCACGGACGAGCACGTCATCCTCATCATGTGCGCCATCCTGCTGTTCGCGCCTGACCGCGCCAGGGTCGTGCATCGGGACGTCATCAAGCTGGAGCAGGTTACTCATCTACATCTATATACATATTCTAGATAATTGATACAGTGATGGTCTTCAATAGTATATAGTCTTTGTTACCGTGGAAATGGGAAGGCCTTTGGTGTGGGACGCTACATGCGTTGACACCCTTGCACCTTCTCATCTTCCCCATACGTCGGGATCTGCGGGCGCTGCTGCTGCATCAGCAGAAACCCTCAAACGGCGCAAATACACCAACCTCGTTGGAAATTATGTAGTTGAGCCTTTTGGGGTCGAAACGCTAGGGCCGTGGGGACCTAACGCACGTTTATTGTTTCGGGAAATTTCGAAACGTTTGATTGACGCTTCCCGTGACCAGAGAGCTGGTCTTTTTTGGGTCAAAGAATCAGCATTGCCATACAGCGTGGCAACTGGGTACGCTACCTCCCGACGGAGGAATTCTACGACGCCCTATAACTTAGATAGTAGTTAGTATTATAATTAATTTGGCTGTTATTTTTCTGTTTCTTATAAGTTAAGTTAATTATTTTTAATATGTATTTCTTTATTTTCTATAATAGTAATTTAATTTCTCGCTTGTATGTTTTTAACCCTACGAGCATCGCAAAGACGCGTAATCATGCGCGAGCTCAGCGTCGTTCGTGAAACATAGACCTACAAATATCACGAGAGTACAACAAAAACTTTTAAAATCAAAATGTTTTGAGTTATGTCCGAACACGTAGAACGAAAGCTGTTGCTTATGATGTTAGCTGTCTATTCCTTCGAGGTTGTTGGTGTTTTACATGTTATCCAGTATAATAACGAATTAGCCGAGTTCATGTCCAAACAGAGGTCGGAGTTTGCGACTTCATCAAAGATGGCGGAATCAGGGTGGGGGGAGGGGGAGGCTCCTGTTTGAGCAGTTTAGCTGCAGTGCCAAAGACAGCCGGACGTTATAACTTGTCTTGTAGCTATTTTCCTTTGTTCATTTTATTGATTAATATTGATTACTTTGTTGGTCCGAGTGTTAGTTCTGTTTTAAATATCTACCGAGTTGGTTAGTTATATACACAGACAACCGATGGAGCATGTACTGAGGGGAGCTTCGGCAACACGGGTAAGCTGCTCCGGTGCCCATTGTTTTGCGCCATGACCTAGATGGTTGGGACTCGTAGCGTGAGAGGGCTCTGGATTGCGCTCCCTATCACTCCTGCCAATCCAGCACGGTGACTGCGCCACAAACAGATCGCTGTTTTCCCGGAGCTGCTAATTGGCAGCAGTAGAAGACAGTTCTCTGACTGCCGACGCCGCCACAACGCCCCCTCCGGCTGCGAGCAGGATCTGCTCTCTATACTTTTATTTTAGACGAGCAGATCTAAAGAGTTTTAGTAACAATATCACAGAGACTTTGATAATATACATGCCAATACTATCCCGAATGGGCAGCTTCACCGAACCTTTGCAACATGTAGCTTTGTGAAATTGACAGCCAGGACTGAAAAGTCATTCACTCACCATCCTCAGGACTCGGTTCAAGCTCCGCCGCACCCTGTTCACCAGCGAGCCAATCTTTTTCCGCATTACTGCAAAAAAATCCACATCCACACTGGCATCGGCAAATATTTTCCCAACGCACTTTTCGTCTTCTTGCCATTGTATTATTTTAGAATTATATTTTAGGATCTTTTGAACAAACTCCAATGATTTTTACTCTATCTCCAGAGCCCTGAATGAGGTTTACACATAATTCAGTACGCTTGTTAGGGTAGATCCTTGTAGACTCCTGGTTCTGGATATGCCAGCCCCAGATTAGTTATTCTGTGTCTTGCCAAAGGATCGCATTTACATAGTATTATTTTTGAAATTGAATGCTATTGCTTATTTATTTTATTGTGATTCACTGGATGACAACGGTTCTGTGCGTGCATTAGCCTACATAACAACCAATCACAATACATGACATTAAAAAAAATCGTAAACTGAAAGCAAAAAAGCAAGCCCGGAGTTTCTTTGTGGCTTTCTTCTCCGGGTCGTCCACCTAGGTAGCTAGAGAAAGCCGCAGGTTAGCTAAGGTAGGCTCCTCAGCGGCGAGGATCGCTTTGGCCCCTTAACACGTCATCGGTGACCCCGTGCATGTGATCACACCCTCATTTAGAATTTCGTCTTTTTGCTTTAGTCTCCAATTCTTTAATTTTAATATAGTAGAACTAAATTTCAAAATAATAGATTAGTAATATATTATTTATTTAAGGATTTCAGAAAATATATGCGATAAAACAAACCGCACGGACTGACTAATTAATTTTTTTGTAAATTTTATACTATCCACTGTGTTTATGTACTGCATTGTGACCTTGACAAGTACAAGTGTATGTTAATACCCAAGTGCTGAATAAATTTCATTTCATTTTATTTTCTTCCCCTACAGGTCCTGTAGATCGGGCTATCCGACAGTCCAGTTTGTGTAGATACCCGACGCACTACCTAAATGCGCAAACAAGATAACTGCGCGCTAAATCTTGACCTTCATATAGCTAGATAGCTTGAGCCCTCCAATAGTATCTCCTTAAAGTATTTTCCGGTAACCGTGAATATATTGTTGCAGAATTCCTACTACTACCTTCTCCGGCGTTACTTGGAGAGCGTATACCCAGGCTGCGAAGCAAAATCCACCTTCTTGAAACTCATCCAGAAGATTCTAGAACTCCGCAAACTTGCAGAAGAAGTGACAGGAGTGTACCTAGATGTTAATCCCATAGAACCATTACTAATGGAGATCTTCGATTTAAAACATCACGCTGCATGAATATGGTAAAAAAAATATTACATAAATAACATAAATATTAAATAATATTTATTTAGTTGTTCAATTTGTGATAAAAAATATATCAAAAAAAGAAACTTTCTACATATTACCGTTCGAAGGCGCTCCTGTTTTTGACACCACTAAACTAATTGAAATGTCATTACATCTCTCTCTAATACAGCTTGTCTGAAAAGGACAGGGATTACATACAAATGTCTAACTACCAAAATGTGCACCAATTATGCACATCGGCTTGTTTCCCCTGTAATTAGTCGACAGATTCTAATATGTCGATTATTTCCCTATAAATAGACACCCTATTCTAATGCGTCGCTTATTTTACCTATAATTAGTCAACCGGTTTTATTGTGTCGCATATATTCTCTTTAATTAGTCGACAGGTTCTTATGTGTCGCTTATATTTCCTACAACTGATCGACAGGTATGAATATGTCGCCTATTTCCACTATTATTGTTTGACAGATTCCAATGTGTTGCTTATTTTCCCTATAAATAGTCGACAGATTAGAATGTGTCGCTTATTTCCTCTATAATTAGTCGACACATTCTAATGTGCCGCTTATTTTCCCTATTATAACTCGACATATTCTAATGTGTCCCTTATCTTCCAAATAATTGGTCAACAGGTTCTAACGTGTCCCTTATTTTATTTCGGCATTTCGCACCAAAACTAAATTGACTCAAGTAAAGATGCCCTGTCCTGTTTATAAGTGCTATGTTAGAATGAAATGAAATTATATTAAAAAGAGTTGAGTATTGCATGGAGTAGAATTGTTATTGAATGTTGTATTAAATATAAAGTATATAATGTATATGACATAGAAATTATATATTTGTGGTTCCATCCATCCTTTTATAGGTGTAGCGATGTTTTCTTTATATTTATGGTCGTTAGTTGTTATACAAGGTGTATTAAAAAAATATTGAATGATTAATTTGCCAATGGAATTGAACGAGGGAAGACATCAATTTTAACATCAAACTAATTTTCTTCCCGTACAAAAATGTTAATCTACTGCCGCACTATCAAGGGATGCAAAATGTGATTTGCTTCTTATATTCTGCTGTCGTATTTTGTTACACCTTGTATGATTAAATATATACACGATACGGGGTGTAAATGACAGCATAACGAACATCGATTACTACAGATTTAACTACAGCAGTTGAAATTTACGTCACAATCTTTTATCTAAAAATCCAACAATTTTATAACAGACTCTAAGACGAGGAGGTTAGTTATCAATTTGAATGAATCTTTTTATTTGATACGGAATGCTTTAAAAATGCCCCCATGTAATTTGTTCAAAGAAGATTGCACACTTTGGGTTTGTAAAGAAATGTTGAAGTTTGTTGTTCGTTAATTAAACTGTAATTTTAAACTTAATTCTCTTTACTGGATGAAAGTAGAGTAAATAGATCGGCAGCAATATTCAACTGGTACTATAATACATCCCGTGCAGCTGCACGGGATATATTATAGTATAGAAGTGTGGGCGCTAACACAAGTCACCCTCTATACCCCCTTTTAATCCGAAGGGACATTGTGATGTTAGTGTTGCTAGATTTACCATGTCATGGTAAATCTGGCAACGTTAACATCACAATGTTTCATCGGAGTTTTGGCGCCAACGCGGAAAAGGGAAACAATGCATTGTTTCATTTTCAAAAACTAGTGTAATTTAGTTTTTTTGTGTCAATATGGTGGAGTATTTTAGACATAACTCCTTCGACTTACACAAGTGTAGGAATGTGCCACATTGTCGTGAATTGTAACTTTCCGTGTTGATGCGAAAACTCCATAGAAGTCTCTGGTAAAGTGTCCACTGCAATTCTGGGGTAGGACTTTGACTTGACTGTGACAGACTTTACTTGAGTTTGACTAAATGACGAAAACGCTGCATACATTCTATGAAACCATTAGTTATTACGATTGAAGGATGTATTGTCCATAGCCAATATAAATAAATAATAAAAAATCAATATACAAAGTTAATAGTAGCGTTAATTCCGCTAATTGTCAGTTTAATCAAGCCGGCATGCAATTTGCACCGCCCTCCCGCCCGCAAGAAATTTAAACTTGCAAAAAGAATTATATAAAAATGGAACCCAACACGTGTTTCAGTCCTCCACGGACCATTAACAAGGGATGGTAACTCGTCGGGCACTTGATCCTTCTTGCAAGTCCATATTTTTACTTAGGCAACTGATAATTACCGGAATTATTACTACGTCTTCATTTTGTATTTTGAATGTTATGGATTTACTCAAAGTAACGCCTGAATCCAATTCCTGAACTGTTTCATCGAATTGAAAACTAGTCTGTAAGCGTTTCATCTAAACGGCCTAAAAGCTGTAAACAGTGCATTATAAGAATCAAATTAATAATAAGTGTTATATAGGGTTCTAGGTAAATAGTGTTTGCGAATGAAGGTCAAACCTATAACTTGTCTGCGTTGGAGAGCTAAATTAATCTACGGAAAAAGAAATAAAACTTACGTTGGAAACTTTTTACCCGCATTTCACCCGGGCAATTTACCTATAACCCTGTATATTTTGTTATCTTTTTTCCTTTATAGGATATGTTATCCTAAACTATTTTATACATACTTTTATACAATTTAGTACGACATAAAAATACATTAAACATATCAATAATTATATAAAAACCGTTATTTTACGGACGATATTCTTATTAGAGGTATAGTTGTAATAAATAGACTTTATTACACTGAATATAATGATCATATTAGCTGCATCATGTTGCACTAACATTGTAGACTGCGTAAGACACTATTATAAACCTTATTCAGTGGAAATACGGTTAAATTTTCTTTAAACGAACGTGCTAGTAGCATTTACAGGCCAATTTTTATACCAAGTGCTTTCTCGTCCATGTGACCGTATGCTCATATCGTCGAGTTTTACTTTATGTAGACTCGTGAAAATAATAATTATTAAGTTACATTGATAAGTACAGACGCCAGCACATCAAGCTATACAATCTGTCAAATTTCCCCAATTGAAAGTGAACCTTATGCTCTATGTGATAAAGTTGAAAATCTATAAAAGATATTTGACAGATTGGGGTAGGTGGATGTGCTGGCGTCTGTACATAAGTATAGTTTTATGATCAACCGTAGCAATATGTATTAAAATCCTCTCCTATGTTTGATACTAGAGCTTAAGAACCAAAAGTGAACTTTAAACGAATATTAATACGGTTGATATTTATAATTTGGAGAAGTGTTTCATACGATACTCAAATGATCTCTTTTACCAAACATTCTTATTGCCATTCTAATCAATATTATGAAGCGAAGACAATATACTTTATAAAATATGCCTAGGACTTCGGATTTACATTATTTTAGCGCCTATTTACTAAAATACCCTTTGAATTATGTGAAGTGGCGTAAATTCGACGTCCATCATTTTATACCAACTTTTCATAGTGTTGTTGTTTCCTTCTCGCGTGCTGATGTCTCCTCTCACCCATCCCAATGGTCATTATCATTATGACACGTCATACTGGCATGTGTCATAATGACTTTATGACGTCACATTTAGCGAGTCTAATTTTCAAGTCCCGTGTTAATGAGTCTTGTTCGTCGTCATTTCAAATTACGTTTATCTCCTAAATCCCATATTTATGCAATATGCGACCTAATGATTGGATCTCCATCTCGGCGTTCAAGCTATTGCACTTTCATAATTGTTCGTATTGTTTGTCTGAATGTCGTCCATAGCTGACATGTGGAAGACCTCGTCGCAAAAAAGTTTAGGGGGCTATCGCATAATTAGCATTCATCGTGATCGGTCTTCAAATAGATAAAGGTTTAAAATGACTAAATCGTTCGTTCAATCGGTTTCCGTATGACCTGGAATCGATTCCGATGGAATGAATGGTTTAGTAATTTTTAACTTTTATCTATTAGAACACCGATCACGGTCACTTAATTATAATAGCATGTATGAAGAATATAATGAGGGTAAACGAGGCAAAAAAGTGTGCAAGTATCGTGTCAAACGGAAATCGGTCGTCTCTGCTTACCTTTCTAGGACACAGGCGTGAGTCTATGTATTTATGTGTATTCACGCCGTTTTACATGTAATAGACAAAAACAATAAAAAAAAAAAAAAAAAAAGAGGTTATTACTACGTTCGCCTTTTGAATTAACAATTTTGTTTATATCACATGTAAGTAAATCGGGGTGAATAGAGATACTAGACAATTTGATTTTTTTTTCATGTTTCGCGATTTGGTCGTTGTTGGTGAGCCGTTTACGATTTCTTTATTTATTCTATAGGCAACTCGTAATGTTCCAATCGGTAACAATCTATATTTATATCAATTGTCATTGTCTATGCTAAGGAAAGTTGAAATCGGCTCTATGGTTTTAAAACTTTTAGCAATACCAAATTACTAAAATGTCTCATTATAAGATTGTTATCTAAAAAAACCATATATGTACCTATATGTTAAATTAATAATATTGTTAAATTTCTTATATGCGACTATATCTTTATTTAAACAGGAATATGAACAATAATATGACGCAATAATCGCCAAAATATCATATAAATTCGTTGATAAATTATATTTATATCATAATTTTAATTGTAAATAATTTATAATTATTGTATATTGTAGTTACTTGTAAAGACAGAGTATTTTTATATTAATGTTTAAATAATTTAAGTGCAATAATTGTATTTTAATAAGTAACAAATAAAATATAATTTGTTTATGTCAATGTTTTATTTATGTACTAGCTGTGCCCCGTGGTTTTTCCCGCATTAAACTTTATAAATTATAGCTAATGTGTTAATCCAGGGTGTCAGCTAACTTCATCCCAAATTTTATTAAAATACCTCCAGCCGTTTAGACGTGAAGAAGTAACAAACATACACACTCACAAACTTTCGCCTTTATAAAATTAGTTGGCGTGATTTGTAGATATTTGTGTGCATGAACATAAGTATGTCCTGAGTCTGTGTGTAAAATTATCTATGTTATTATGTATATACAAAAGAAAAGTAGTATCTCTAGTTATACCAGATAACTGTATCTGGTTTCCAAGCTCTATTTAGTTTTGGATCACCGTGGAAGAGAAATGGCCGTGTGTGATTAATATCTCAGGATATTATTATGGGTAAGTCAAGTAACATAGCCTGTAGACCCGACGGCCGTTGGGGTAGAAAGGTTCTCGAGTGGCGACCACGAACCGAAAGACGCAGCGTGGGCAGGCCCCCTAGAAGGTGGACCGATGATCTTGTGCGGGTCGCTGGAGACTGCTGGATGCGAATAGCGCAAGGCTGGCAATTGTGGAGATCTTTGGGGAGGCCTTTGTCCAGCTGTGGACGTCTTTCGGCTGATATGATGATGATGAAGTCAAGTAAAAGCGTTAAATCATGTGTTATGTTCGAATCCGCAGGTCAGCTATGGTAGTGTAGCTGCAATACATATAAACATAGACGTCCGAACACCGCGGTGCCGACCGCGAACTGACACTGAGTTCATGCCACATGTTTTTATATGAGGCGCACGCGCTGTACCGCGCGGTCATGCCCGCATTATAACAAAATTATTTTACATATACCTGTCTTCGATAAATTATAAATATGATGTCCTGGTTGGTCTAGCGGTAGCGTGTTCAACCGCAGATAATGAGGTACGGTGTTCAAATCTCGGGTCGGGCCTAAAAGTGATTTTAGGATTTTTCCGTAAAAAGAAATTTCTCAGTATCAGCCCGAAGTCTGGAAGTTGGTGGTATTACACCCCCGTGCCTCGGAGAGCACGTAAAGCCGTCGGTCTTGTACCTGAACTCTTTCCGGTCGTGTCGCTAGTCGTCCCATCGGATCATGAGAGTGATGGAATAGAAAGTGCCCCTGTGTTTGCGCACACACTTGTGCACTATGATATGTCCCGCGCAATTGGCTGGTCTCCATTGAGACTGGCCGCCGTGGCCGTGTCCTTCCCGTGTCGGGAAGACATCATCATCAATATGATCTCCTTAAACGTATACCTCTTGTAGTATAATAATTGTAGATATAAGTAGGCTAAGTTTATTATGAAATATACATTCGTACCATACAGTGATTTGGAAGTTTTACTCTGGGTTCTACAGCTACAGAACTCCCTGCCTCACAGTAGGTTCCTCGCCGGCACAGATCGCGTTGGCCCCTTAACCCCTGATTGATGATCCCTTGTCTGTACTCCGCGCCAGCGATTACTTTCTCTTTTAGAATTCCGTCTTTATTTCAGTTACCCCCTGAGCAGAGGTTCAAAATGTTATTTATTGTAGAATATATTTCAATCTACAATTGTTCTAGAAATGAAATTAACGAAATTCATTTTTTTTCGAAAAATTGTTTTAATGTGAGATTGAACAAAATTACCTTAAGAAACATTTATCTTAAGTAATCTAGTTTGAATTATTTTGTATAGAAATAATACAACACATACATATATTTCAATAATTTATTTTAATTAAATTGTTTTAGTTAATAAATAAGCAAACAAACATATTAATTATTCTACTATGAAAACAAAACATTATTCACTACTACATTGTTGTTAATTAAAGTAATTTAAAGTTTAGCTTTAAATCGAGATTAAATTTAGGTGAACTATTTATTGTAATTAACGGCCATACATAACAAGAAATAAATAAGTAAATGCAGACCCATAGTACGAGCGGATTACTGATCTAGGGTTGAATAGAGTTGAGTTAGTAACGAAATTGGCATTTTATATGAAAATTGCCCCCGTTCCTTTTCAACCCGTAAACCTTATTGACCCTTGATTCTTGAATCTTTATTCACCCTTGAATCTTTACTACCCCTGGATAAACTCAACCTGTTTTACTCCAATTGAAAAGTAACATCATTCATAAAAACCTTATTCACCTTTGAATCTTTACTCACCTCTTGATGCTTATTCCCCCAGTTTTTTGTTCAGTCATTTATTTATAAGCAATGCTCTAATCGAATTTGTAAAAAAATATTTCAGCAGCTATACCGCACCACTACAATTATGATTGCCTCTTTTGTCATTTAGTATAACCCTTTACCGAAAGCCTAATCTGGATCTGAGCCATCTGAACCCTATTTCACCTAAATAAAATTGTGACTCTCAGTGAAATTTCCCCTGGCAGATACATCTTCGGTGAATGCATGATAGCCTAACTCTACACAATATGAGCAATGTGACTTGAGTTCTAACATTGACTGAATAACATTGTTCTATATACTACCTTTTGCAATTTTCAGTGTAAAATCTATAAAAGATGCACAGTGAACCGAGGTAATGTAAATTGTTGTTATTTCATTTTTGCATAACATTTTCATTAAATATCCTCCTTCCACACTAATGCTTGAAATAAATATAAATGAACATATTTATGTCTCCTTATCTTCAATGCCAAGTGCTAACTTCATTTCCAAGGAATAGGTTTGGTCCATTCTACCAAAGTTCTCACTCTCCGCTTTAGAATCTACATCTAAGTCATCAACACAGTCTTCGAAAACCTCATCAGGTGAAATATTAATGTCGTACCCATCATCATGTAATTCCGAGTTCTGTGAATCTTTATTATCATTTGATCTCCTCCTATCATTTGCTTTATAGTTAGAGGTTGAAGGCACGTCAGAACCAAAGATCCTAACCTGTCGAGATGTTTGATTTTGAGCTTGATTAATATTCTTATTATCAGGCTCGCTAGCTTTAGGACGTATTATCTCATCTTCCTTTAGGCTTTTAGTAGGATTATTTGGAGTAGTGATGTTGCCGCACACTGGATCTTTAGCTATACATTTAACTATGTTACATTCATTGTCTTCAGTACTCGAATTCTTTGCTTTAGGACTAGCATTTTCAAATATATCAGTTATGGTAATAGAATCATTATCATTTCGTGCAACCTCATTACCAGACATCCTCACTTTAAGACTTATTGGGTCACCTTTGTCAATGGCATCAGTAGAATCATTAAATGTTGCATCATAACCTGAATCATCAGTAGTTAGTTTACTAACATTTTCTTCAGTTAGAGTGTCTTCAAGTGTAGTATTATGACTGCCAATGAGTGTAACATCGTGGTCATGGTAGTAATGAGAAGGGTTTCTGTCTGCTAGTGGCACATATTCGCCAGCTCTCCACTGTCGCTCTGCCACATCCATATGTGCTTCAAGGATACGGGATACTTCCGGAAGCTACGGGAAAATCCATTTATAAATATTAAATCCAAAATGATGTCCTACTTTACAAATTAGCAAATATAGGCTTTTCAAAAAATCTTATTCACTTTCTTTCAAATTACCTAAGAAACCGTAAACAGTATGTTCTGTACCAAAACTGCAAATCTGAAGAATATACTGTTAATTCAGGTATTGGGCAAGGTAGTTGTCTGGGCCCATTATTTTTCCTATTATTTATAAAGGACTTACCATCTAATATAAAAAACATGTCTAATGTTTGCAGATGATGTCAAATTGGCACTGCCAATTGACACACCATCCGATTGCACCCTATTACAAAGTGACATCGACAGTGTAATTGAGTGGAGCTATCAGAATAGCTTATGTCTCAATTTAAACAAATGTGTGATTGTATCTTATAGCCGCGCACGTTCCCCAATACACAAAAACTATACACTACAAAATACGATTGTGAAAAGAGCGGACTCCGTAAAAGATTTGGGCACATGGTTCGATAGCCAATTAACTTTCCATAATAATATTTGCAAACTCTGTGATAAATCGCGGAAAAGCCTAGGATTTGTTCTGAGACAGTCTAGAAGCTTTTGCAATCGTAAAACTTTGTGCACCTTATATAACGCGTACGTTCGTACCACACTCGAGACTAATTCAGTGATATGGAATCCCCATCAAGTTCAGTACATACAAAATGTCGAAAAAATACAAAAATCATTTGTGCGCTATTTGTTCAAAAGATTATATTATTATTATCCGTATTTATACCCAACACTTTATATCGTGGGTGTGGTGGACTATCGTATGTTAGCAGTACGACGTAACATTGCATTAGTCACGTATTTCTTCAGGTTAATACGTGGCTACACATATAACTCTTTCCTATTGGCGCTATTACAGTTCCGTGTGCCGCGACACAGGACATACTTTGTCCAGGCGCGACGACAACATAACCTATTGGCAGTGCCGGCCGCTCGAACTAATCTAGCCCGAAATGCACCCCTGTCCCGCGCAGTTCGCTATATCAATGATATCGAGAATAACTCAACTTTAGTTATATTCTCATGCACGGAAAATGCATTCCTAACCGTTGCAGGACGTCACATTGAGGCATTGACTATTGAGAGCAGTATACAGTAACTTCTTATTACGATTTTTTCTTTTCTAATATTGTGTAGTACATACATAATATTAGAAAACTTTACACTTTTTTTTTTATTAACGTGGTTAATAAATTAGCTTAGTAGTATAGTACCTATAGATTATGAATATAAATTATTATGATTGTATCACTTATTGTGCTTGGAATTATCTGTTAGCAATAAGATATCTGTAATAAATAAATAAAATAAAAATAAATAAATAAAATTAAAAATTAAAAAATACTATAGCGACATATAAAACACAAAAAGCGAGGCAAAAACAAATAGTTATATATTTACAACTTTATCACAAAAGTATTAAGTTCACTTTCATTTGGGGAAATTTGGTAGATTGGGGTAACTTGATGTGCCTGTACATCGCGGTCAACTGGTATGCATGGCTGATATATTTTGCCACTATCCTTAATGGCTGGCACAATTGGTCAAGTTACGTTGAAAGGTTCCTTTGTCAAACGTAACTTATCGGGAGAAATCAGTTTAATAATATTTTCATAGCTTGGAAAATCTTATTAAGTACTTACCGTGTATTCATTGTCCATTTGATCAGCAATTTCTTCTATAATTGTGTTGGTCCTATTGTCAACATGCCCAGCGTGGCTAGTCAGCGCATCATACTGACTGTACAGCTCGCGTTCTTCATACTGGAGTGTGCGGTCCAGTATCTCGGTTGCTACATCTTGTTCTATACGGCTGTTTTCTGCCATATTCGAGTAGTTTATTCCTGTAAAATTGTAGACATACAACGGACAGTACATGAATGTTAGGACATGGCACAAAATGTTTAGCTCAGTACTGGCCATACCTGCATTTGTAGACTTTACGGGTGTAGCATGAGCAAGATCGAAGTGAGGACAGGATTTGCATTAGAAAATGACCAGAATATTGGAATTTTGGACCCCTGTCCAACGTTCTAAATTTCTGGACATTGCGAACATGGCTCACTTGTTAACACGAAAAAAAAACGCAGGAAGGAACAGTAAAGTCTCAAGTGTCATAAAACTTTACCTAGCCGTAGCATAAGAGTTTTGTTACACTCCTTGCTTTTTGTGAACTACGCACTACTATATTACTTCAAGACTTACCCTGAGACGGGAACCGACTATCTTCAAAGGAGTTAATGGTTTTTATAATAGAACGCTTGGCAGAGTTCCGATCTAATTCGACCATGGTCTCGTAACATGATGGCAGGACGTTGCTCTGTTCTTTGAAGTTCTCATCTTGAAATCAAGTAAAAAGCGGGTTCTTTTAGTATTAAATTACTTTAAGGTATATATAATAACTTTGGGGATTTAATTGATAATTTTGCTTCCCTAGAAACAATTTCAAATAGGTATATTTTCTATAAACTGGCAAACCTCTAAGTTTTAACAACTCATCTCGTTTCGAGTCGCTCATAGCTAAATGCTCTCACCACTCCGTAAGGGATCAGCTAGGTTAAGCAACAAGGCTCGCGGTCAGACCATGGATGGGTGACCGCCAAAGTGGTTTTATTTATGAGCGCCTCCTAGCTTCGGAGAGCACGTAAAGCTGTCGGTCCCGGTTGTAGTCATTAGACAACAGTCGTTTAGCCATGTCAGAGGCCTACTGGGCGGCTTGAACTACTCTGACTCTAGGGTAACCACTGCCCATACGATAAGGAAGGAAGGAACTCATCTCGTCAAGATCTAAAGTCATTGCTTAAGTTAATTAATAAAATTCCAAAGATAATGATTAATAATTCTAGAGGAACAAAATTTACAATGATCGTAATAAAAAGGTTAAACAAAATTTTAACCTTACTTGTATCACCACTTTCATTGGGCTTATTAAATTCTTCATCATCTTGATTAAAGCCTGCCGCAGCATTACTAAAGCTTCGCCCTAAAGATTTTCTACTAACACCCTGGCCTCTCTTAGTATATTTGGTTGCTGCAATACTTTTTTCCCTGTCAGTTTTATTAGTAGGCGTATTCGGTTTCCCGGGTGAAACAGAAGCGTTTGCTACATCTTTTGAAGTAATCGAGATTGACTGTTCACCTTTTGAATCAGTATGTTTGGTATCTTTGTCACGTGGTTTCTTAGAAGCAGTAGCAGGCCTTCTGTTTAATCTTGCTTTCCTTGCCACTTTCTCTAGTTCATCATCACTACTGTCACTTTCTGATGTAATATTGAGAGATTCTGAATCATCGGACGAGGCTAAAATACAATTAAATCATTAGTAAATATAGGCTGAATGAAATAAAGCATGGTTGCATTTCAAGATTAGATTAAATTGGTCACAAGCACACACAGGTCCAAACTTTTTGTGGATTTCGATGTGATATGATTCCTAGCAGGTCCCTTATACTTACATGCTTGATCTGCTTTCTCTGCTTTCTCTTCTCCGATTTCGTACTTCACATCAATGGCATGCGACTGCCCGTCAAGATATTGGTACAAGACCTCCCCTGGTACATGGGTTAGTTTTATCGTATCATCACCTGTAATCAAAGTTAAACTTAAACATAAAATCAAATTATGTAGGTATCCCAGTTTATAATTTATTGATAAAATTTATCGTTTTTAAACGACGAACAATGATGTTCTCAATAATTTGACCCCATTTATTGTTTTTGCAAGAACTTCATCTACAGGTTTGATGTAAACTGTTAACGTCTCCAGAAGGGTCATCATCGAGGAGGCTTTAGTTCTTTAACTAGTCCAGCGTGAGATAGCAGTACCTTCAAGATTCACATGTCACACACATATTCAAAGATTCTCTGACGATGTGGCTTTCTTCCAGTGTTCTGGTAGAAATATTTTTGATGAGGTACACCACACAGACTACCTAGATATTAATAATAATAGTCCGAATGGAGATTAACTATCTTCACGGGACATATTATAAGTAATTCACTAATGTGTGCGCTACTACAAGAGTAAATTCTATTCTTTCACCCTCATGATTCAATGGCACTGCTATCCTACAAAACCGGGAAGAAGTCAGGTACAGGACCGATGGCTTTACGTGCTCTCCAAAGCACGGACGGGTATAACACCGCCAACTTCCAAACTCCTGGGTGATATTGAGAAGTTTTCTTAATGGGAAAAGATATATTTGATGCAAACCAGTATTGGAACCCAAGAGCTCATATCTGTGGTTAAAGACGCTATGGCTAGAGCATGGAGGCCACCAGTGCATCCTTGTTAAAGGAGTGCTATGTGTATCGTCATCAGGCACTCACCGCGCTCGGCCCGCGCCGTGCCGTCTCCCTCCCCGCGCTGCGCTTCTTCTGACTTTGGATCGCATTGTTCCTAAGAAAAAATATTGTTTCATGTTCTTCAAATATATTGATTAGATTATTTTCATTAAGAAGTATTAGTATGTAACTAATGACAATGTTACACTGATCTTCCTAGCCCCAAACTAAGCAAAACTTGTACTATGGGTACCAGGCGACGATATACATACTTATATAGATAGATAAATACTTAAATACATAGAAAACATCCATGACTCAGAAACAAATATTCGTGCTCATCACACAAATATTTGCGCTTTTCGAACCCAGGACCACCAGCTTCGTAGGCAGGAGCACTACCAACTAGGCTACAGTGACCGTCATGGCATCGAAGTTGGGGTGATTTATCAACAATCCGGTACTATTAGTAGCTGACGACACAAATTTATTCTATACGTCGCGCTGGATGACTCGCCGAGTGGCAACATGAATTCGGCACATTGCTCAAGAGGCGATCATCAGGAGCGGCCACTCGTTGGAGTTAGATGTATTTGATGTAAAATAGGCACATTATATTCAGGCGTGCGTTTTTCATCCTTGTGTTCTAATTCGTGTATCGCCACTCCATAAACTTCGTATCTACGAAAATCTATTGGAGCTTTTTAGGAAAACAAAAGAGCTATCTACATATATCTTGTCTTTATAGGAAAATAAGCTTTGAATAGCCGTAGCTGCTGCAAAATCATGAAACAAGAATGCACCCTACTCTAGCTCAAATGCTTGCAAACGGCTTTGACTGAACATACGTTAACCACTGCTGCATGATGTATATTAGAGCATGTCTCATGTAGCAGGTACACTTAGTAATTGTTTTGTTTGCGTCTTTATGTATGTAATATTTGTATTTAGTAACAGTTTAACTATATTTGTTACCAACAAGTGAGCCTTGTTACCGTTAATGAATTAATAAGTAATAATAGTTATATACCTATTCGAAGTTTGTCGAGTCCCAACCATATAAAGACCTTGAAAGCATCATTTGGTCTAGTCTATACTAATCATCTTGTTAAACAAGATACTAAGAATAATTATTCTTATATCTTACAATATCTTATAAAAGTATGTGTGGTGTGACTTTGAGAGACAGAATTCGAAATACTGATGTAAGAGAGCGTTGTGGTGTGAAAGAGGATGTAGTCACAAAGATTGAAAAAGGCATGCTGAGATGGTTTGGCCATTTAGAAAGGATGAATGAAAGAAGATTGACAAAAGAAGTATACCTGGCCTGGGTGAATGGGACAACCGGAAGGGGAAGACCACGTCGAACATTCTCTGACCAAATTGGAGATGTTCTCAAGAAAGGGCAGGTCAGAAGTACCCTAAACCGGCGAGCATGTATGAAGAATATAATGACAGTAATCGAGGCAAAAGAAGTATGCAAAGATCGTGACAAATGGAAATCCGTTGTCTCTGCCTACCCCTCTGGGAAACAGGCGTGAGTCTATGTATGTATGTATGTATGTCTTACAAATAAAACGTTAAAAACCTTATGTTAAAACCATCACTAACTAGGATTTAAGCTTAGCTTCACCTACCTGGGTGAAATAGTTATACAGTGCTATTTGAACAACTTGGGAATAAATATGCGAACCATAGACTAAAGATCGTAATTATCTTACCTTCAGACAAAATAACTTCAGTTATGTTTAATACAGTATATCATTGCAGCCCTTACCCTATCGACAACAGATTGCGTCTGTCGTTTCAACTGCTCAAATCTTAGGTCTCCAAAACCCTCCACCACTACATCATCTTCACTGAAATGCTCATTGTTCATACCATGCACCGCATTGATTAAGCTGTGGCCATCTCCTATTTGAGCTGGAAGATGGACATTGAAAGTATTTATTAGCTAAAAATTAAGAGGGGCCTTTTTATACGTCAGTATAAACGCAGTTGAAGTTTATTTTTATATACTATGATGTAATCCATGATTGGTAACAATAACATTTTTTACATAGTAGAAGACCATAGAAAAGATCGATCAATCTTTTTCATAATGTCAAAGTAGGAGACACTTACTGTTAAATCTTCTATCACCATGCGTACTTGTAGACGGTTGACAATCTTTATCCTTGTCATTGTTATTTGATGATTCTTGTTTAGTTGTGTCTTTGTTGCCATCAGAGGCTTCTGTTTTATTTTCCTTTTCCTTCGTATCAAATGGAATTTCTGTGATTGGGATTTTCTTCATTTGTTTGGTAGTGATTCCCTCAATTGCAGAATTTTCAATTTCTTTAACTTTAGAATTATTATCTTGAAGTACTTGCTTAGTGTCTTTGTTTTCTGTATTGAATATTTCTTCTTTTCCCGTTACTGTAATCTTATTTCCTGTTATCTCAGTTTTTATTTCCGTCACATCTTCAATAATATTATTATCAGATCTAGATTCATTTTCATCTTCATCTTTTTTGTTATAAGCTTCTATTATTTCAACCAGAGGTTTTTTCTGGACAATATTTGAGGCTTTCACATCTTCCGGGTTTATCTCTGTTATTTTTATTGTGTCCTTTGGCTTCCTTGAATCTAAAATAATATAATAAAAGGGTTTATCTGGTTGTTGCTAGATGATATAACATTATTGCTATAATGTTATATCATCTAGCAACTTAGACTTGGTAAGTAAAGCTGTTACTGTCTTTTAAATTAAACTACTATTTTGCCTGAGGGTAAGCAGTTACCGTAGCCTACGGAAGCTTACAGTGAATTCTTTAGGGTCATTCACGCGTTGCCGACTGTTTCCTCTAGCTGACAGTATAGCTCATTTCAAATAAGCTCAGTCGTTTAACTCTTGTACAGGCACCGACTTAAGATTCATAAGTCCGCAATCAAGATATACAATAAAATATATATTATCTAAAGTGGTAAAATTACCTTTAAGAGTCTTGGTGACTCCTTGTTTTTCAATATGAGGTGATTGAGCAAACAACAAATCATTAAGTGATTTCAAATCGGCAGAGCTACCTCTGAAAATAATTAAAACGGTTATATAAATCGAATACACTGTCATTGGTAATAAAATCCTTACACCCACTACTGCGTTCGGATCTAGCCAAGAGGCGTTTTTCTTCAATTTTGTCACGCTCCAAGAGATTGCCGGCTCAAGTATGTTAAATTGATGTCAACTTAATACCTCTGCGCGTTCCTAAGAGAAAGGGTCATGACACACAGACGGACATTGAAGTAATCCTATAAAGGTTCATTACTTTCCTCTTGATGTGCGAAATCTTTAAGGGTTAGGGGCTGAGAACCTTAACTTTTTAAAAAAAATTGTTCAAATACTGACCCTCTATTGTCAGTGAGCTTCAAGTCGTCCCTGTACCCATACCATAAGTCTTCAGGAGGTGGTATTGAAGGAGTATCTGTGATTTCCTGTACCAAACGCTTGCCCGTGTCCTGTTGCGACCACTCAATCTTACTGGTTTCAGGTTCTGTTAAGAAGGTGCTGAATTGTCAAAGAGTTATACACACTTCACATAAGATGATTGAAGCATAGGTACTTTTCGAAAATGAATAGAATTAATTGCATCCCATAAAACTTAAGTGCGTCTACAAAACAGCGACGCGCTGAATCTTACGCCTTCACAAAGGAAATAGTTATAAATGAATGTCAACGAGGCTTTTTCAAAGGCGAAAAAAGGGAAAGGTGACGTGGCATCTAGCGTTGGTAAGTACAGTGATCCCAAAATAGTCAAACTTAAGATTCAGTTACACAGGTTTAGTATAAGCGAACAAACCTGCTTTCTTCTTGTCGTCATCTTTGTCACTAGAATCATCACTGCTATCATTGCTTGTAGAGTCTTCCTCTGAACCTGACAGCATATCCACAGCTATTCCACCCTCAGTCTTCACTTGTGCTGGCCCGAATTTCTCTTCCAACGTTGATGGACTTGCCACTTCTTGTATAGGCATTTTATGAGGTTCTTGTTCAATAGATGGTTTAGTTTCTTCTGGGTTTTCTTCTTCCTGAAATACAATGTAAGTTGTTATAAACATGTTGATTCTAAACCGGTGCTGAAGCCCACACGTGTGCAAACAGAATAAAAAAGCAACCGCTGTAATACACAGTAGGCCTTAGATAATTAAAACTTAATCTCCATCTCTTTAGAGACAGGAGATAAGAACGACGGACTAAAACGACTATTTACGAGTGCTCGTACAAGATTTGTGTAAATAAAAACGAGGAAGTCATCCATACTAAACTTGTTGAAACACGCAGTAAAAATTCGACAGTCATAGTTCACAGAGAGACGCTGCTGCTTGCTCATCCCATGGGGGGGGGGTCTATGACGATCGGGACACACATGGCATCACTCACGTGTTGCTGTCCCTTCCCGCTTCCCTAATAAACTAGGGCTATGACAAGTTAGGCTCCAACATTTTCAAACTTTCTTCCATCTTCAAGTGACAGAAAATTCAGCCCAAGACAGAGACAAAGCGAATGGCGAATCAAAAGGCACGAGCTTCAAGATGATGGAGTTACATTGCCTTGGAATAAATAGCCTTCAGTATCGGTGTACCAACCACCTTCAGAAGCTCATCCGTAATTCTATCACCGTATCGGTGTTCTTAAGTTGGTTGAGAGTGATTCGGATGGAGTTACATAACCTCCGGAGGGTATTCAGGATCATTGTACCAACCACCTTCAGAAGCTCAGCTGTAACTCCATCGTCCCCCCGGTGTCCGTTAAGTTATTTAAGAACCATTCTCATCTCGTCCAAAATATCTCCGGTGTAATGTCGGTTTAGTCTTGCACTGTTTTTGTCGGCTGACGAGAAAATACCAAAATGCCTACCTTGGGTGGTAGACCCAATTTCTCCCGTTCCTCCTTTTCTCTCGCCTCTCTCTTTGCCTTATTCTCATCTCTTATTTTGATTAGGTAGCGAACGCTCTGCATTGTTTTCTCTCGTTCTTTGGCTATCCATCTGTAATAATACATGAGCATGACACATTTCGAATTAAGCAATAGGAATCGAGACTTGAATTCTAAATTTACCTGTTTATAATGTGAACTGCATATTTTATAGAAAACATATTTATTCAAGACTCGTTTCGGGACATAATTAGGTACTTCAGCTTTGGATAAACCCCATGGGGGTGCCCTGAGGAGGAGGCTCATTAATTTAACAGACAATATTTGTTGGTAGGTATCTCCAAATTCAAAATACGTAGCTACAAAATATCTTGTCACTATTTAAACAATATTCTTACAATACTAATGTGATGAGACACGGATGCACGGATGGTGCAGCCATCAGCTTAGATGTTATAATAAATAATGTAACTTTACTGCTTAATTAGGTATATGTATGGAAAATCAATTACAAGATTATTTTTTTTATATCAGCGGACGACCTGTGGGTCACCTGATGATAGGTGATCACCGCCGCCCATGGACACTCGCGACACCAGAGGAGTCGCGGGTGCTTTGCCGACCTTTAAGAGTCATGCAATCAAGTGTTGCTGACCCCCCCCCCCCTCCCGATGTACTGTGATTCCTGTCCTTAGAGCACAGCGGACGGATATTTTCATCTTTTGTAGTGTTTTTTTTAAACATTGCTTATTCAGTGAAGTTAGGAGGTTTTTATTACCTGGCGACCAACTTTTAGGGTTCGAACCCCAGCTCAGGCTGGTTACTGACGTGAAGGGGATGGGAGGATCGATTGTTAGCCCTAATTAAAGATAGAATTTAATTTCGTCATCATTACATGATACCAAGGTAACAATCTAAAATTCTTACCGGTTTCTCTCAGCAATCTCTTCTTGCACACCGCCTCTCTTCCATGCCTCAGCACATGCCCTATCCCTCGGGAACACGGGTCTGTTGTCCAAGTTCAGCAACTCTTTGAGGCTCAATGTCAGTGTCTTGCGGTACGCGGGGATATTGCGAACTACTGGGTTACCGGTGAGCACTAGAACTGTGGATTTAAAGAGCCAAATAAACTTCAACAACTGATTCAATGTGGCATCCACTATATTTTTAGTTTTGTTATGTCTGTACTATTAGTTTAATTTTCTCAAAAATGGGAAATCATAAAATTTACCATCCTGGGGCTCTACCGACTAAGTCACCGAACATCGATTTCTTAAATGGCGTTGAAATAAATAAAGGTTAAAATTTACTTAAGCAATCGTTAAATCGGATTCCATGAGCAAATATGACGTCATAAATGGTCCGGAATCGATTGTCAACGTTAAAGCCGATTTAACGATTGATTAAGTAAATTTTAACCTTTATATATTTGAACGCCATTTAAGGAATCGATGTTCGGCGACTTAGCCGGTAGAGGTCCTGTGGGTCCCGACCCAGCACCCTTGCATACACACTTGCAGATAATATAAAAGGCACCTGCTACGAAATGCTACAGTGTTACTTTACAAACCGATACCAAGTCGTGAAACTTGATAATAAAGAAAGTAAACCTCAATTAATAACGTATGGTGTCCCTCAAGGATCAATATTAGGCCCTCTAATGTTTTTAATTTACATCAATGACATACATGAAATTGGACTAAAGGGAGATATATCGTTATATGCTGATGATACAAGCTTATTCTACTCCGGTAAGGCAATATTCTCGATCATAGAACAAGCCCAACATGATCTAGACCTGTTGTATATCTGGCTACAATCAAATTTACTAACAATAAACGTAAGTAAAACAAATTATATAATTTTTGCGAGCAAAAACAAAAAAATCGATGCATACAAAAAGTAGACTATTAATGGCCAGGAAATTAATCGTGTAAGTAAAGAAAAATACCTTGGTCTAACAATCGACTGTCAATTGTCCTGGCGACCCCATATAGAAAATATAATTAAAAAACTTACGTCACTCGCGGGAGCATTGCGTAGTATGGTGCGGTGCCTACCCAGGAAAGTCAGATATACTATCTATAACTCCATGGTCAAGTCCAACATAGATTATTTAATCGAGGTCTGGGGTTCAGCTACTAAATCTAACTTACTAGTACTACAACGGGCTCAAAACAAAATAATAAAAGTACTCTTTCAGTATCACTACTTAACTTCGACCAAAAAAATTTACATTGAGACAAAACTTATGAACCTTAACCAAACGTATAAGTACAATATATGTTTACTCATCAGAAATATATTGACCAAAGGTATACATTCGCCAATTATATTTACAAAGAAAATACAGACGCAGAAAATTATCACCAGACAAGCAAATAACATAAGTCTAATAACACCCAAAACAAATTATGGTAAAAAGAATATTATGTATGAAGGGGTAAAGTTATATAACAGTTTACCGAAATATATTACAGAAATAAAATCAATAAACTTATTTAAAAAAATATTAAAAAATTACATAGTTAAAGACGTCTCCCTGCTAACCTAAACCAAACCAAAAAACAACAACAAAATAGCCGTTTAACAAAAGTATCCAAAAAAAAAAGAATCAATATTTTTATTTCGAAATATACTTAACCGCTACAACCATATTCTTTGTACCACACCGTGTATTAGCCTCATATTTAGCTTAGGTACGCAGCGCGCCGCCGCGCTGCATTAGGTAACCTCGCGTCGTGTGATTGTAGTTTACCAGAGTTTACCCTCAATACTTGTAATTGTTAAATATTTTAAGTTTTTTAGGTATTAAGTATGCAATATGTTTTTATTTTATTACTAGAATAACATTTAGCATGTAAGTTTTTATTCATAAGTTAAGCTGCGCTTGGCAGGCACTTATTATGTTACATTATTGTAAATTTCTCTTTAAGTGAATGTATTACGTTCTTTTGAGAAAATAAAATTCTTTAACCACAGATAAAAATTATTGCCGATGGAGAACCCCTACATCCTCCAGGGTGGTACCGCCTAATTCACTGGTTATCTAATTCACTGGTAATGTACTTGAAATTAAAATAATAAATAATTTTTGGTGATTAAATAATAATATGACACGTATTAAATTGTTTTAACATAATGTATATCTTATAAAAATAATTGTATTAAAGTAACTGTAATTAAATAAATATTGAACGCCTAAATGGCTGGACATAGCTGAACATAATATATATTTGTGACTGTAACAACTTTTGACCTATGGACAACAATAAAAAGTTTTGTATTTGTATTGTTATCGTGATCGGCGTTCAAATACATGAAGGTTAAAATGACTAAATCATTCGTTCAATGTGCTCCCATGAGCATGTGACGTCATAAATCATCCGGAATCGATTTTCAACGTTGAAACCGATTGAACGAATGATTTAGTAACAACCCGGTGGGTCTCGAACCAGCAAACTCGACCTATACACACACTGGCAGATAAAATTTAGTCTGCCGATGGATAACACCTACATCCTCCAGAAGCATGTTGGCAAGGGCATCCATAATTTACCTGTGCCCCGCGGTTTTACCCGCATTAAATTTTATAAATTATCACAGCTCCTCCCCCGTAGGTGATAGCGTGATAATATTATGTAGCCTATATGTTGACCCGACCTCTTAGTAATATTCATGCAAAATTTGAAGTAAATCCATGCAGTACTTACTTTTTGAGTTTAGCCCGGACATACATACAGACAAACAGACACACAGACAAAAATTCTAAAAACTATATTTTTGTCTTCGATAGCGATTGCAGATCACGCCCCATGTATCCTTTTAAAAAAATATTCAATGTACAGTTTTGACTTTCCTACGATTTTATTATATGTATAGATTAATTTATAACGAAGTTAACATATTCCACCGAATTGGTTTTGACTGTAATGGTGGTGTAGTTCTGTGTGTAAATAAATAAATAAATACTTAAACATTGTAAAAATAATTATGAAGCTATTCAAATATTTACAGCATTATTTTATTTATTTTACAGCTAATAGGTTACAATTTTTTCGGATTAATAAAAAAGAGATGGCCAATTAAAAGTTTTCACTAATAACTTAATAAAAACATAATTTATACAAAGGCAAGCGTTTGTTAGGAAATCCTCGCACGCATATCTTCTATGTTATTAATGCAGATATTTATAATGTTATAACTGTTAAATAATTAAATTGGCTGCTATTACTCAGCTTAGCTTTTCTTATAATTTGTCATAGAGAAATACTTAAATACCTACTCACAAAAAAGTGCACTACCAACTAAAAATAATGTGCCCCGCGGTTTTACCCGCGTTAATCTTTATAAATTATAGCCTATGTGTTAATCAAGGGTGTCAGCTAACTCCATACCAAAGTTTATTAAAATCCCTTCAGCCGTTTAGACGTGAAGAAGTAACAAACATACACACTCACAAACTTTCGCCTTTATAATATTATTGTTATTATTTGGGCTATACAATAAACTAAAAATAATTGAAATGGGGCCCAATTATAATGTATATTTGTCCTCTTTTTTTGTGTGATATTTTATTTACCTTTCAATGTATCCATATCGGCAAGCACATCGACTATAAGAGGATCTTCCAACCGATTGTACGACAAATCTAGAACTGAAATATTCTTGCAGAATTTCAGGTGAAGTATGTCATCTGAAACAAATACACGCTAGCAATGAAGTTTCACATCATCATTATATCATCCGAAAGACCCCAAAGGTGTCCCACAAGGATCTCCACAATGACCAGTTTAGTGCCGCCCGGCGAAGGTTGACAATTTGATGCGATTTTTTTCGTGTTTTTACACACAGATTACAATACAGCACTAATTTTAATAATCACTAGCTGTGCCCCGCGGTTTTACCAGCGTTAAATTTTATACATAATCACAACTTCTCCCCCGTAGGTGAGGTAGCGTGATAATATGTAGCCTATATGTTGATCCGACCTCTTAGTAATATTCATGCAAAATTTGAAGTAAATCCATGCAGTACTTTTTGGGTTTAGCCCGTACATACAGACAAACAGACAAAAATTCTAAAAACTATATTTTTGGCTTTTATATCGATTGTAGATCACGCCGCAAGTATATTTTTGACTTTCCTACGATTTTATTATATGTATAGATTACTCGTAATAATGAGTAAAAATATGCTGACAAGTTGGTCCCTTATAAATATTGTTACGATCATTATTTTTAGTATTTATACGGATTACAATAATCAACAGTTTCAAAGGATGGTCGTTGATTGAATTACGCTACCCTTAAATTTTTAAGTCGGGGCCTAATTAGTTACTCATAATAGTGACACAAAAATAGTAAGTCGACATTTAAGTTTATCAGTGTCACATTGCATTGCATAATTACAGCTATAATAGTGTCTACCTGAAATGATTTTATAGTTTTTAGATGGTTATGAAGTCGGCAAATTAATTGTTTTTCTTCAGTTTTTTCATATATTTTATTATATTTATCAGTGGCGTAGCGTATCGTGTTCATAACATTGTTAAGTTTATGTACAGACGCCAGCACATCCAGCTACCCCAATCTGTCACATTTCTTTTATAGATTTTAAACTTTATCACATTAGCATAAGGTTCCCTTTCAATTGGGGAAATTTGACAGATTGGGGTAGCTTGATGTGCTGGCGTCTGTACGTGAACATCACAGTTAGATGACGCAACTGCGACGGTTTATGCATATGAAGCTGGACCCCATGGTTAATGAGTTCAATCGCACCCACAAATAAATATATATATACAACTCTGAAGTTTGGTCTATTTGGATTTAGTACTCCAAAAATATATAGACGTATATAGTTCTATAAGACTAAGCCCTGGGGCTCTACCGGCTAAGTCGCCGAACATCGTTTTCGTGAATGGCGTTCAAATAAATAAAAGTTTAAAATGACTTAATCAATCGTTAAATCGGCTTCCATGAGCACATGTGACGTCATAAATGGTCCGGAATCGATGGTCAACGTTGAAGCCGATTTAACAATTGATTAAGTCATTTTTAACCTTTATTTATTTGAACGCCATTCACGAAAACGATGTTTGGCTACTTAGCCGGTAGAGACCCTGCTGCTGCAATCATGCCAAAATGCGGCAGACGCCAATATTTTAGTATTGAGTCTGTAATACATAATATGTACCTAAGCTTAAAGTTGACTGCAAGTTGTGGTTAAGACAGTCGCCTCGCCACTTCGTGTCCCGGCTTCGATTCCCTGACAGGACAACTATTTGTCCATAAATAGTTGTTCTGAGTCTGGATGTACTTTTTTCCGTCAATTATATATTTGTAAAGTACCGCAACGCAGGGATTAATTTACCTGACACAACAAATAATCGTACTCATCACACAAAGATTTGCCCTGAATGAGAATCGAACCCACAACTTACCAGTTCGGGTCACTTAGTACCAGACCAACAGGCCAGTTAAACCTCGTTTAAACTAATTGATAAAGATTGGTACAGTCGGCATCAGGACAGTGGATACATCGGCTTATTCCGTTTATCCACCCTAAAAAAGCCACCCTAAGGAGGATACTCGGAAACGCGTGTCCTTCTATCCACCCTGAACGGGGATGATAACCGTAATTCATATAATATGTTTCTTCCGATTTTTTACCCCAAGTACAGTTGAATCAAATCAATATCTTTTAAGTTTTAATTTAATATTTTTTTGTGTTTTCATCACAGTATTTTCCTGTAATAATAATGTTGGATGATGCTTATACAAATAATTAAAAGTTAAAAAAGTTTACATTTGAAAAACAAGGCTATTAAAAAAAAACATTTGACATTTACAATAAAGCAATTTAATTATAAATTTGCTAAAAATAAAATTAATAAATTTGACTGTGCATATTCCACTATGTCATTAAAAAGTAAGTACATTATAGAAGTATCCTGTATAATATATTGAATCAATGTTTGTCGCTACAAGTTATTACGACACATTTTTTAGGAAAGTACGAGTATGTGCCGGACACAATAGACGATGATATGACTCAATGTGATAGCCAAGAATCATTGGATATGGCAGAAAGTCAAAGATGGGATTCAATGGCAGTTAATATAGGCGATAAAGAAACCACGACTGAACGAGATACTCAAACGACTAGTTCCAGCTTCAGCTCGTCATCAACCCAAACTAATTTTACTGCTATTGACGAAGAAAAAAATACCTTAGCTAACAATGCTTTTGGGGCGTTAGTTGGGCACGAATTGGGTAATGTATCTTTATTTAAAAGAAAATATGTTATGTGCAAAATCCTACAACTATTGGATAATAATTAATTAATAATACTTTTATTTACCATTACAGTAATTGTCCCGACGCAGTGGTTTATTTTTCGTTTAGCACACAGCCAATACGTTGTTTGATTTGCGTATGTTTTCTTAAAGTGATATTGATATCCATTATGTAAAGCTACTCGACCCTTACCCCTTGTCAATATTTTTATTTTTTCAATTAAAGACATTTTAAAGTTTAAATCAAGCTATGATTTATATTTAAGCACATACAATAATATAACTGGAATGGAAATTAATTGCAATGATATGTGTCATTAAAAGATACGTCTAGAATGACGTAATAGTCACATAGAATGTTAGATGAGTAAACAAAACTATTTTCAGCTCAAAGAAGAAGGTAAGTATGTACATCTAAAGTATTTTAATGTTCACGAAGTTTCTTGGACTGGGTTTGTGTATGTTTTTGTGTTAATGACTGTACTTAGGCAGGTGAGAAAAACGGAAGAAACATATTATATGAATTACGGTTATCCACCCCGTTCAGGGTGGATAGAAGGACACGCGTTTCCGAGTATCCTCCTTAGGGTGGCTTTTTTAGGGTGGATAAACGGAATAAGCCGATACATCTTGCCAACTTCTTTAGTACAGACGCCAGCACATCCAGCTACCCCAATCTGTCAAATTTCTTTCATAGATTTTCAACTTTATCACAAAAGCATAAGGTTCACTTTCAATTAGGGAAAATTTACAGATTGGGTAGCTTGATGTGCTGGCGTCTGTACCTACATCAAGCTACCCCAATCAGTAAAATTTCCCCAATTGAAAGTGAACCTTATGCTCTTGTGAAAGTTGAAAATCTATAAAAGAAATTTGACAGATTGGTGTAGCTGGATGCTTTCCCATAGCAAATAATATTTTTTAAAGCCACCGCCCGTCCTAGGAAAATTAATCCTTGTGTCGCGGGGTAATTTACAAACATAATAGACGGCCACAAATTACACCCAGACTCAGAATAATTGAATATGGGTCACACAAATAGTTGCCCTGCGCGAGAATCGAACCCGGGACAGCCTTAACAAAACATAGTAGTCGTGTTTTAAAACCACTCTCTTTTATTACATTTTACTAAAGTACATACAACGAAATTCCTTTTCAATGTATAAAATTATTACTATTGAAAGGCCACAGGGAATTATAATGAGTCCAAGAAATGAAAACTTAAATTGAGTTAGGTACAAAGCGCATGTCAGAGGGTGATTCAATTCTTTGATGTAGGTAATTGTTATTGATTTTATATTTTTTACTTTCCTACTGCCGCTTTGGTCTAGGGGTGCGTTTTTGATTCGGAGATATTGAGGTCCTGCGTTCAAATACCAAGTCGGGCCAAAAAGTGATATTAGGACAGCCTGGAATCTGGGAGTAGGAGGTATTTACACAAATGTGCCTCAGAGAGCATATAAGCCGTCGAGTCCTGTACCTAACCTCTTTCCGGTCATGTCGCTAGTTGTCCTGTCTGATCATGAGTGTGATTGAATAGAAAGTGCCTCTGTGTTTACGCACTATAATACGCCACTAATACGTTGAAACTGGCCTCCAGCGCGGCACCGTAGCAGAAAATTAGGCAGGGGTCATTATTCTGCAGCCATAAAGAATATCGCCACCCCCTCTCATCCCGTGGGGGGACGTAGAAGTTGCCCCGAGGGAATATATACACCATAGAACGGGCAGCAGCGTTCTCCTGAGTACCATGTCTATCTTACTGCGATCGCCAACCCGTCTGCCAAGCGTGGCGATTATGGCATATCCCTCATTCTTTGGGGAGGCTTTTGTCCAGCAGTGGACGTAATTTGGCTGGCATGATGATGATGACATATGCTAAAACTAGCTGTGCCCCGCGGTTTTACCCGCCGTAAATTTTATAAATTATCACAGCTCCTCCCCCGTAGGTGGGGTATGTAGCCTATATGTTGACCCGACCTCTTAGTAATATTCATGCAAAATTTAAAGTAAATCCATCCAGTACTTTTTGAGTTTAGCCCGGACATACAGACAAACAGACACACAGACAAAAATTCTAAAAACTATATTTTTGGATTCGGTATCGATTGTTGATCACGCCCGTAGTATCCTTTTAAAAAAAATTTCAATGTACAGTTTCGACTTTCCTACGATTTTATTATATGTATAGATACATGTAATGTGGTGAAATTTGCCACGGTTAATACTACTCTGTACAAACATAATAAAGTGACTTTTACCTTGATTAAGTGATGATGATGTCCTCCCAGCCGAATCTCGACCACAGCGGCCAGTCTCAATGGAGCTTATCCAATTGCGCAGGACATATTATAGTGCACAAGTGTGTGGGTAGGGGCACTTTCTATTCCATCACTCTCATGATCCGATGGGACGACTAGCGACACGACCGGAAAGAGGGCCGACGGCTTTACGTGCTCTCCGAGGCACGGGGGTATAATACCGCCAACTCCCAGACTTCGTGCTGATACTGAGAAATTTCTTTTTTACGGAAAAATACCAAAATCACTTATTGGCCCGACCCGGGATTTGAACCTAGGACCTCATTTTCTGCGGCTGAACACGCTAGACCAACGAGGCAGATAGTATTTAAATGATAAGACGGCAGTATTAAAATTATTAGGTACTTACCTACTGTAGACAGCATGTTATGGGCAATACTCAAAGTATGCAAATCAGGAACTACGTCCAAATTCTCTATCTTCGTTAGCATGTTATGGTCCACATTCAGAGTATCCAGCTTCGGACATCCGTTCAAGTTTTCTATCTTCCTCAAAACGTTGTAGTGGAGGAATAGGCACTTGAGCTCAGAAAGTGTGTCTAAGCCTTCGATTCTTTGGATGCCATTGTTTTCTAAGAAGATGCATTTCAAACCTGTGTACTCTTCAAGATTTTCGATTTTGGAGAAACCCTGCGAAAATAATTTATACATTATGTATCGTCTGATGCATGGGAGTTGGATGGCCTTCGGGTCTCATTCTTTCCTATATGGAATTAATGAATTATGTTTTAAAATGCTTGTGTGTGTTCAACAGACATAGTGCTTTATTAGACGCTTCTCAGTAATAGCTTGATGGAGCTTTTCTTAGAAGCATTTTATACTTTTGTGATTAGTAGAGCTTCAAGACGATAGATATTGGATTCATAGTCTGGATGTAATTTGTGTCCCGTCAAAAATACGTTTGTAAAATACCCCACGACACAGGAATTAACATCCACAGCTCGGGCGTTGTCTTAAAAAATATATAAAACTTACCTTGAAATGCAAATAAAGAATATCATTCAAATACGGCGTACAATAGAGTTTGTGTTGTTTGCAGTGATTCCTTATAAACTCCTTCGTCATCCGTGGGGCTTTGTTCATGTCCTCAAATTCCTTTTCCAATTTCCTCTTATACTCTATCTGCCTTTTCCTTTCCTTCTCCGCTTCTTCTTTCTTCTTTTTCTGTTCATCCTCTATTGCTATAATAGAGCGAACAGAAAAATTTAACTATTCTCGCGTTACTTAAGGATAAATAACTTCATGATAGAATTTGGACAAAGGCGGCCAGTCTCCATGGAGACTAGTTATCTGCGTGGGACATATTATTGTGCACAAGTGTGTGCGTAAACTCAGGGGCACATTATATTCCATCATTCTCATGATCGGGTGGGACGCCTAGCGACACGACTGAAAAGAGGTAATGTAAAGGACCGATGGCTTTATGTGCTCTCTAAGGTACGGGGGTGTAGTACCACCATCTCCCAGACTCATCCCAGGCTGATACTGAACAATTTTTAACAGAGACATATAAAAATAAATTTTACTTGACTCAGGATCCTTGCTGACCGCCGCAGGCAGATTAGTTCCTGGTTTCCACCGGGAACTCATTACCTGCTGATTATCATGGCAAACATGAACGATACAACGAAACTAGTTGTTTCAAAAAGCTGCGCAATTGCTGGTGGATGGACACTTGATGACTCTCATAAGAAATATCATGGAAAGAAAATAGAAAGGAGAACTCGGGTCAGACCAAGGATATCTTCTCACATGGAGCAAATCAAACAGAAGTGGAAGTAGGTTTTGGGTCAGCAGTTACATTACGTCAAAGTTTTATTATGGCAGTGGATATCATTATAATATATTTTACTAACACTATATTTTACTAACTTTCTCGTTTGTCTCACCATTACCAAATTAGGTCTTTAAAAACTAACAATCGAATTGAAAACCACTTGAAAGAGTGGTTCTATAAGTTTGAAGCCTAGTCTGTGTAACTGAACTCTATAAAAATCGTGTTCTCAAACGCGACGCTTATTTTTTGTCTTCATTTAAATAAGTACTAGCTGTGCCCCGCGGTTTTACCCGCGTTAAACTTTATAAAGTGTTTATATATGTAGCCTATATTTTAAGTAAATCAATAAACAGACAAAAATTCTAAAAACTATATTTTTGGCTTCGATATCGATTGCAGATGACGCCCCAAGTACCCTTTTAAAAAAATATTCAATGTACAGTTTTGACTTTCTTACGATTTTATTATATGTATAGATTACATTTCTATTTCATGGTTAGAGTTAAGGATTTCTATCGGAAAAGTTAAATGGAAATATTGCCCTTACCTTGCATTTTATTTTGGACTCTAGAAATGCCCTGGGTGGTCTTCGCTACTTCACTTTTGACACTCAACGCTGATTGTATAGGGGAGACATGATCACCTTGAGCTTTTGTATCAACTTCTGAAGCAGGTAAGTCACATATCTTACTATTATCAAGAGATTTCTTTTTAGTTTCTTCTCTTTTGAGTAAATTATTAGCTAATCTTAGCACTTCTTTATTATCCTTCATCTTATCTTTTATTTCGTAAAGAAGACCATCTATTCGCTTATTACGCTCATGTTCTTGTTTCTTGATATCACTTACTTCTTTGTTTCTTGCATCTTTCGCAGTCAAGTCAATATCCCAGAGCTCCTTACGAACCTGTCCTGAACTTACATTCATAATTGAATTCGTTTCAGTGATAGCTTCAGCACTTTCAACCTCTTTTGCTTTCTTATCTATTTCAACCAAGTCCAAAGCTGCTTTTTTCACCGGATGTAAAATCTCTTGTGAGTGCAGTAATATATCATCAACTTCTTTTAAAAACGTCCTACATTCGCTATTTCTTTCTTCGTATCGAACCTTGCTTTCATTGATTCTTTGCTCATGACATTTTAATTCAGAATTTAATTTACTTATAGCAGTGTGGATATCATCTATTTGGCCTTCAGATACTCTGTTACCTTTAGTATTTGATTCTACCTGTTCAATTTCTACTGGCTCGTCTTTTACTTCAGCGTTATTATTATTCATTCTTTGTCGAAGGGTTTCCCCTTCATGCATAATTTTTTGATAAGCTATATTAGATTTCCTTGAATTCTCTAAAGCTTCATTAACATCATTTAAAAGCTCGTGCATACTGTTAAGTTTATTGGTTATGTCTTCTCTTATTAGAGTGCTCAAGTTATCAGCCCCTTCAACTATGTTTTTAGCAAGATTTTTCGTTTCAGTAAAGTCCATTCCATTGTTGTCTCCGTTTTCTTTATTGATTTCAAATATTTCTTCAAGGGCGTTATGTAATGTTTGTTCCATATTTTCATCAAACTTTTGGGAGTTACTTTCTAAGCAAACAGTTGGTGGATCCATGCATTTTTGATCCTCTTTCAAAGAAGGTTCATCTGATATTTTCTTAATCTCAATATGGTCTTCATGAGAAGATTTTTCCTTATTATCCTTCATTTCTTTTGGTATTCTTACTCCTGCATGTGATGGTACAATATTATTTAAAACAGAATTAATTTCTCGTAATGCTCTTTCAGTATCCTTCAGTTTAGTTTCAAAACTTTTTGGAAACACTTGTTCTACATCAACTACCTCGTCTTCTTCTTTTGGTGCTTCTGTTTTTCGTTTACATTTGCCACTTAGATCAGGTTTCACGGGATTGTCTTTTAAAGAAATATTCATAGCTTCGTTGATTGCGTATTTTTCTTTTACTTCGTTAATTATTGAACGCCTTCTTTGCCCCTTTATTACTTGTACAGACGAATGTTTAAGTACTGGATTCTTGTCTATATCTATATTACATTTAAGTTTAGAATCTTTCATTGAGTATCCCTCCTCGTGTCTGTCAGCCATTTTTAGTAACATTTCTTTTGTCTCTTGAAACCTGGTTTCGTATGACTTGTCGGTATATTGGCTAACTACCTTTTCAATTTCCTCTAGCTCTTGTTCATTAGAATCTTCGATCTCAGCGTCACTGTTATCATAAATAAGTTGTTTGCTTTTACGAGCGCATTTTGCTTTATAATCTGATACCGACGTCATTAACGCGTGCATATTCTGGTAATTTATTTTATCTTCTTTCCCTTTATCACCTTTCACTGCATCTAACTCTTCTCTAATATTACTATAATGTTTCAAATTTATCTCTTCTAAAGGCATTGTTACTTGCTTGTTGAAATGTTCCTGTTGCGCTATTATTTGAATCTGGCGCGCTTTCTCAGTTAAAATAGGGCTGTCTTTCAACATCTCCTTTATTTCTTCAGTAGTCAAGGGTTTAGAATGTTCTTCCACTTCAGTAAAAGGCTGGCCTGTCATAACTTCGTATTCAGATTGCAGCGGAGCTGCGCTAGAGGCGGCTATATAGGGCCTGTGTGAACCTTCGGTTAATGGTCTTAGTTCATTTTCTATCACCTTCTCTATGATATCTTTAGGTAGTTTGGCATCTTGGAAGAAAATGCGAAGCTCCTCTCGCTTTTTCTCTATGTACTTTGGATCTTCGAAAGCACCAGGGGCTTCCATTTCACACCAAAACTATTTTATTTTTGTCCGTTTAGCTTTATTTCAAATTAACCAAGCTAAATTGACACAAATCAAGAAGGAAAAAGTGGCGTAGTTACTAGTAGCTATGGTAACCAAACAATATTTTTGTTTGTTCGATTTCAAATAAAGAACAAAGAAAATATATCATAATTCATATATAAAAATACCGAATATCACAAACTCAAGTTATTTATTTCTTCATTATTACCTATGTACCTACACATTATGAGTTAAATTTAAAACGTGGAGCAGAACATTAAAAACCAAATATAAGTTATTAACTATTTGGTAATGTGATGAAGTATCCTAACAAATAACGTGTTATTTATTACTTTGGTTATCCTACACAATTTAGATATTTTTTCATCATCACTATTTAAAAAAATTACCTATACCCGAAAATATAATCTGTGACATATCACGTTTAGGGTGACCACCGTGTTGGATATTCCTTTATTTCTGGATGTACAGTGGATGTAGGATGTACAGACGCCAGCACATCAAGCTACCCCAATGTGTAAAATTTTCCCAATTGAAAGTGATCCTTACGCCTAAGTGATAAAGTTGTAAATCTATAAAAGAAATTTGACAGATTAGGGTATCTGAATATGCTGGCGTCTGTACAATGCAGGCTTAACAACCATGCGCAAGCGAGGCACTTCCTTAGTGCGACGCGTGCGGGGGAGCCGCAACACCATGCTGGCCGCGCTGGCTGATAGGCTTGACTGCCCCCCTATATAAATCACTGCTGCAAGCTCCACATTTTGCACGAGGGATAAGTTGGCTACAGCCGATTTTCTTATTACGTAATAATTATGATTTTTTAGTTATTTGTATTTCTGATTTTTTGTATTTTTGGTTTGATTTTATTTTTCGTATGTAATTTAATTAATATGACTGTGATTTTATTTATTATAATTTATTATTTTATTTTATGAATTGTAATGGGTCTTAGTTGCTCGAGAATAAATGGTTTATTATTTATAGAAAAACTGTTTAATACCTAATTAATAACCTACAACGATCTACACACATGTATATATACAACATGTAACGTAATTAACGCACACCCTCAAACACCCCAATTAGAATATTATGTTGTAATCATAATACATACCTACACTCAATTTTTTTTAACATGTATATGCATTGTTATTTATTAAATTAGTTTCTTGGAATAAAGTATATTTTTCTTTCAATACAAATTGAATGATGGAAGTTGTATGAATACAAATAAAACTGTGATTTAAAAAGTCTTACTACTTTGGCTTACGGTCCATTTCAATTTGTTTTGACTGGACAGGGTTAATATGACAATAATTTCTGTAGTTTTAATTATTTTGGTAGAAAAAATTACCTATATTAAAAATTATATAAATCGATTCAGTAAACGATTCTGAACAAACTATTTTCAGGATGTGCGTTAATTAAGGTACATGTTGTATAAAGTTAAATTACAAATAATTTCAATACCAAATCAAACATTTAATTTTTTATTTTGTATTATGAGTAGTGGTTTATTATAACCAGTAATACAGTCTAGTCTCGTAAATTTAATATACGTACTTACCAAAAACAGTTTTATTCGGTTTCATATCTATAGTATATAATATTATAAAGAGATAACTTTTGTGAGTTTGCGACGTTGTAAGGGGTAATCTCTTGATCTACTGAACCAACTTTCAAAATTATTTCACCAATAGAAAGCCACGTTATTGTGGAGTGTCATAGGCTATGAAACATTCCAAAATGAATAACGCATCTTTACTTAAACTTGAATAATGTTGCGGGACTAACGGGCAGGGACAAAAACATTTACAACGTGGAACGAAGTCCGCGGGCACTGCTAGTAAAGGACAATTGCGTTTAAGTTGTTAATCTATGTTGTATCTACTTAGGTCAAATTAAGCAAAAGCAACCAGTATGCGATAATTTTCTAATATTTTATGGAAAGGTGTATATGTAACAATAATATGAAACATAACACCTGGGGCACTTTTCATGGTCAAATGTCAACACCTCCTCCGTTTACAGTCTCTACGTCTCTAGCTACTTTAAGTAATACCGACACATGCCCATAATATATGAGCTGATCATCACATCATATCTTAGTAAGGCGGAAAATATAATGATCAAGTCAACATTTTCCATTCAATTAGACCAGAGGGCCAACATGACATAACTGGTGTAGCAATGCAAGCCTCCTAGGCTAACTGTAAATAGCATGTTAATAAAAAACGTGTGTTAAGGAAAAAATAAAGGAGTAAACTTGGAGAATTTGAATATTATTTCGGCAACCATATTCTGTCAATGTCAAACTGTAAGATAATTCGACTGTCATCATGAAGTGTCAATTGTCATGTCAATGGCTCCTCAAAACAAAAATATGTTCTTCAAATTTTTCCACAATAAATAACTGTTCGCATCAATAATATCACGAATAAAAGCATAAATTTTAAACATTACAGTACTTGTAATCCAAAATGACTGACGAACGTAACTTCCGTTCGTCTTACTACGAGAAAGTTGGTTGCCGGGGTGTAGAGGAAAAGAAATCTTTGGAAATATTGATGAAAGAGAAACCCTGGGACAGAGTGAAGCTGAAACAGTTCTGTTTAAGGTTTACCGTGCCTGCTGCGTATAGAAATTTGGTTTGGAAAGTGCTGTTAGGTGAGTATTTAGTGTTTTTCGACCAACAATACCATAGTCTATACTTGTATTATTTTTTTACGTGATATTGGCGAAATCAGTGCTTATGCCGGTTCAAGAACCATTCAGGCAATATGTAATAAAATATAGCTTAAAGTATACATTTTGATAATTAAACCTAAACATAGTCTTTTTGACAACAACTTAATATAAGTTCAACGTTTTAACAATCCATGTGGGTTGGATCTCTTATCGAGTCGCCTGAATTTGAGTTAAGTGTGTATATGGGGGGATTAAGGGGGTTTGTACTAAGTGATAAAACGCATTTTTTTCTGCCGGATACGCGCCAATATTTTTTAATTAATTTTTTAAGTCATAAGACTTCATACAAATGCATAAAACAGAACGCAATTTGGTACATTTCGTAGCGATTCCGATACCTACAGCGTTGTAAACCAACGTAAAAACATTGCTTTCGTGTTTAGAAGTTATATATTTTGTTATAATGCCTTTATATAATTTTCCGATAAATATCCATGGGGTTCCGCGGGGTGGGGATGATACAGGAGAGTAGTCCACTCCCCCCTCCACCCCTCCCCTCTCAATTCACTCACATTTGAAGGCGACTTGATTTGAGATATTAACCATCCATGTACCTAAATACATTACTATTACTTATATAATAAATATTAGAAATGTTTTAACAATCAGTTTACCTAAATATATAACTAGAAATAATTATGTTTACTTAACTATATTACTACAAACATCTTCTTACTATTTACAAGCACTTTTTTTAAAGTCTATGTGAATAAAAACCTTTTTATTTATTTAAGTCATTTATCTGTGATACAAACTCTTACTTATATGTAAGAATAGGCTGCAGGGGCTTCATATGTATGTAATCTTAATTCTTTTATTGTTTAAATATACCTGCATTAGGGAAATTAATAGCGGTATTGCTGAAAACTACAAATATGCAATATATGGGCACAAAGACCACACAGAGTCTGGACTACTAATGTCTTCCTGTTCAATTTTCTGCCACAATGGAAACTAGCCACTATTGACCCTTTCCCAGGCAGTGGTCATATACTTGCCACCATATTTTGAACTCTAGTGACTTGTAATAAAGTTCAAAACTAATAAATTAAAAATATACCTACTGCCTTATAAAGGGTTAATGCTATAAACTAATATAACAATAAAAATAATATCCTGCGACATTATTCACACATGGCCATCTCACCCCAAACTAAGCAGAGATTTTACTGTGGAAACCAGATAACTGATATTTTACATATACTACTTTTCTTTTATAACTACATACTTATATAGATAACTACACCCACACTCAGGAAAAACAGACATGGTTATGCACACAAATAGCTGTCCTGGGGGGGATTAAATCCTCAACCTGCAGAGTGAAAGGCAAGCATTTACCAACCATGCCAACCAGCCCATCAAATCTATGAGCAGATGTTTGAAGTAAGATGACATGTAAGAGGGATTCACCTCTCAGAATATCTTCATCTTTATTCAACTACTCATTTCAGTGAGTGACAATATGTAGTAAAAATATTAGACTTAAACTAGATTATTAAACATAATTTCTTGACAATAACTTGATAGGAGCTAGCTAAATATCATTGCTATAATAAAATAAATTTTATAAATGTTTTCATACAATATGTACCTAAATATCTATGTTACTAGAAATAATAATGTATACATAGAGACATAGTAGTTCTTAAATTGCATGATAAGTATAGTAATACAATGCAGTTTCACCAAAATACCACCATTACTGAAACGACGTTCATACCAGGAACGCAGAGAAATCCTGAACTTTACATCACTAAAAGATCGCAGGGAATGTGGGGATCTAATAGAGACGTTCAAGATCTTAAATGGGCATTATAACATAGAAGGCTTTGATAAACTATTCCTACACAGTTATAATACCCATTTACGAGGACCTGCTGGCTTAATACTCCTTCTATATACTGTAACATGAGATGCCACAATTACCCAGCAGAAATCAAAAGACCTGTCCTAGAGAAACGAAGGTTAAGGAGGATCTGGCAGGAAAGCCGGTTGACTGAAGACAAATACAAATTCACAAAAGCTGCTACTGATTTGAAGGATATGCTACACAATTGGTACAATGACACTTTGGAATCTCAACTAGAATCACTCACAGCTACTGCTTCAACTGACTATTCATTATGGAAGTTCACAAAAAGCTATAATAGACCGCTGATAGCAAAACCTCCTCTAAAAATTTGTGATGGTTGGGCGCGCACATCCCAAAATAAGGCCGACGCATTTGCACTTCACCTATCAAATGTGTTCTGCCCAAATAAGGCAAGTTATCCAGATCCAGAAAAAGACACTGATGTGGATAACATCCTTAATCAGGACTTCCAAATGTCGCCACCACCACCTCCGGTAACGACACGCGAGGTTTGGAGTACAATCAATGAAGAGCTTAAAGATAAGAAAGCACCAGGATTCAATCTTATCACCAAAGAAGTACTTTGCCAACTCCCAAGAAAAGCCATAGTCTTCATTACCACACTCATATAGCTCAATAGCAAGATAAGAGTTCAATATTTTCCCAAGATATGGAAAATCTCACAGATTCTGATGGTCCACAAAAACGGAAAACCACCTAATGAAGTAACCTCCTACAGACCTATCAGCCTACTGCCAATAATGTCTAAGGTTTTTGAAAAACTGCTGTTGCACCGAATCTTACCTATACTACACAAAAATAATATCATCCCGAATCATCAGTTTGGTTTTAGGCAGCAACATTCGACAGTGGAGCAGGTGCATAGAGTGGTGAATAAAATAAGAAAGACTTTAGAGGAGAAAGAATATTGTTCTTCAGTATTTCTGGACATACAACAGGCCTTTGACAGAGTCTGGCACAAGGGTCTACTCTTCAAAATTAAGAACAGCCTCCCTCATAGGTACTTCTTGCTCCTCGAATCCTATTTGTCCGAAAGACTCTTCCAGGTGAAGGAAGCTGAGTCTACCTCTAATTTCTACCAGATACAGGCTGGTGTGCCCCCGGGATCAGTATTGGGACCTGTTCTGTATCTCTATATACATCTGATTTGCCTGTAGCAGAGGATATCACCACAGCCACATTTGCTGACGATACCGCTATTCTAGCCAGTGACAAGAGCCCCGCGATTGCATCCCATAAACTTCAAACGACACTGAATGATATTACGAAATGGCTCCAAAAATGGAGAATAAAAGCCAGCGCATTGAAATCAGTGCATGTTACGTTTAAGTTGCGGCAAGGCAACTGCCCTCCTGTACAACTGGAAAATACCAAACTTCCTCACCAAGAGAGTGTAAGATATCTTGGACTACACCTTGACCTACGCTTAACGTGGAGATACCATATAAAAACTAAGAGACAAGAACTTAAAATTCGATACAACCATCTGTCTTGGATGCTGGGCCGAAACAGTAAGCTAGCTGTAGACAATAAACTTCTCATATATAAGAGCATTCTGAAACCTGTCTGGATGTATGGTATACAGCTATGGGGTAGCGCTTGCAAGTCCAATATTGCCATGATACAGCGACAGCAAAACATGATACTCCGAAACCTATGCAATGCACCATGGTTTAGCACGAATACAGAAATACGCCACCATCTCGAGATGACCACTGTAAAAGAAGAAGTTCAAAAAACTACAGAGACCTACAAAGGGAAGCTGGAAAGACATCCCAATGAACTGGCTGCCAAGTTAACAACTCTAAGCTACCATAAACGGCTTAAACGGAAAGATATACTAGCCATATAAATAAATATGGCCTAATAAGGAGGAGATGCCTCACTGGAGGACACACTCTTAACTGCCACAGCGTACAACACACCTGCTTATAGCGAATGCTGATTGAAGATACAACAAAGAAGAAAAAAAAAAAATTTACGAGGACACCATCTTAAAAATTGTGTACCACTTTATCTAACTATCTACTACTACTCTATTCCTCACAAACACTTTTTAAACAACAGAATAGTCAAAGCGTGGAATAAACTCCCAGAAAACGTAATCTCAGCCCAAAATGTAAATCAATTCAAAAATAGACTCGACAAATATGAAAGCTGCAATAGAAACTAGTGGAGAAGAGCTGGATACAGACACTTACCAGTTTAATCAACTGCTTGCCTGTACACTAATAATAATAATATCTATGATAATAGCGATTGGGCTTGTTGGTTTGTGCGCAGAGTGAAGATTTTCACATATGTTATTCGCTACTTTGGTATGACCCTGTTTATTGTATGGCACGCTGAATAAATGAGAGCTTAATTTAAGCTAGTAAGTAGTATATCGTTTGATATGCTTTTGGCTGCACTAATGAGTTACTATATTAATTATAGTTAGTAGGTACTAGCTGTTACCCGCGACTTCGTCCGCGACAATTTTGAATCATAACCAATGTAACCTACAACAAAAAGTCCTAACATACGTGAAAGACTCACTTTGAGAAACTTTGTCATGAATGTGAATAACTAAGGAAAGGCAATTTCATTAAAATTTTGTTTACCCGTTCTGTCAGAAAAGATATACAGAAAAAAACACAGCCTATTAAAGCATATTTTCATTAAAAAATGTTTCACTGACTAACTAATAGATATTAGTAAGTATATTAATGAACTTAGACACTGTAATTATTACCGAATGATTTTCAATTGGAGAACTAAGTATCTTTTATATAGAGAATCGTTATTTGTTTATGTGAAACTAACTGTGCCCCACGATTTTACCTGCCTTAAACTTTATTAATTATAGGCTGTGTGTTAACCCAAGGTGTCACCTAACTCCATATTAAATTCACTCCAGCTGTTTAGACTTGAAGAATTAACAAACATACACAATCACCACCTTTCGCATATATAATATTAGTGTGATTTGTTTTTTTATTAGGTGGAAGAAATTATTTGTGATTAAAAATTAAAATTTGCCGAAAAGTGATTTTATTTTTATAAATAAATCCGATCATTTTTGTAACCAATGCATGTTCTAGACGGTTTTAATCCAATGTCCCAACAGAGATGACCTTGGTGGAAACTTAGTTTCCATCCGCGGATTGTGTTTCGGCTAGACGTATGTCACCCACCCGCCAACATGCGAGCGAATAAGTCGCAACTTCGCGAGTCTTCTTCTGCTGTAAAAACAACAACGCTAAATAACAGCTGTAAAAAGCCTTCCCCAAGAATCATCTTGGGGAGATATGCTATATTCGCCACGCTTGGCAGACGGGTTGGCGATCGCAGTAAGATGCACAGAAGGAAGCTGCTGCCCGTCCGTCCGATAGATATTCCTCGAGTCGACTTCTACTCCCGCCACAGGATGAGATGGGGTGATGATACTCTGATATTCGCCGTCACCACACAGCAAATGATGCTTTGTGTGATGAACACTATTATTTGTCCTGTGTCTGGGTGTAATTTATCTATAATATGTATGTATTAAGAAATATACAAGTATGTTTAACAGTTCTGGTTGCCATAGTACAGGTTCTGGCTAGTTTCCCTGGGATCGATGGCGTTTGGAGGAAGGGAACTCCACTCGTCTTGTATAGGTAAGCGGTCCCGGGAAGAGGTAACCTGCTGTAGCTCAGGTTGCCTAAACACGCTGGTGCGTGCGTGCTGGGGAGGGGGTGAGACATTCGTGCCCCCTGCCTACCCTGGGGGAGAGCCTCGCGGAGGCTGCAGTGTACAGCGGAGGTACTGGCGAGATCGTTCACGAGTACCCAGAGCCCCCGCTACAAGCACTGTGAGGATTTTAGTGAGTCGGCCCTACATTGCGATTTGAGCATATCCACCACGTAAAAAAAAAAGGTTCTAGCCAGTTTAGGATCGGATGGCAGTGTGTTACTTGTCCTAAAATATTTATTATTATATATTTATTTATTAATAATTCTAGATATTCTGCCCGTGTACCCCGACTCCCACCAGTACGTGATGGAGCAGCGAACAGAGCAGTATCAAGACCTGCTCTACGCCGTGGAGATGCTGGAACTGGTAGACATGGATGCGCCGCGCTCGCAGGTGCTGCTGGAGATGTGGCTCCTTGAAAACGAAGAGAGGAAACCTCCGCTGTTCCCTGAAACTAATTTCTCAGTAAGTTGTTATTATTAAGGGTTTAAAGGCAAATGTATATTCTTGGGAGTGTGATCTGTGGCAAAATCAGCGTGATATTATGTTAAACAGCTTGCAACCAATATCTGGAGTAGTTTATTATACGGATCTTGTAGCAACAAGGAACCAACTTCCGTGCGTTTAAGCGCTTTTGCCATACCTACTATTGGAAGCAAATATAACAGCTCACTTAGGACCCTTAAATTGATCCTCGGTGCTTTTGCAGCTGGCTTCTCTAGTTGCAATTCTCTCGGTTTATGAGGTTATGGCCTCTTTACATCATTCTGTCTCCCGCTTTGCTCTGGTGGGAAGTGGAACTATTCATTTTCTAACTCCTCGTTTTTTCTTTCTAATTAAATTCGTTGCGGGATCCAAGACAATTAAAGCGATTCCCCGGGACATGCCTGAGCCTCAGAGTCATTTCATTGTGTGCCACTGTTGATCCTGGCTTACAGAAGTTGCAGTGGTGGGTAAGAGGGAGGGACTAGTCACGATTAAAAAAAACTTGTGTGTACTTATGTACACGCGTTAGAAGTTAGACTTCTTAATATACAACTTGAACATAGTTATCAATTTTCATACCACCTAGAACTAACTTCATGCTGTTAAATTTTTTGGTGTCGGTGTGCGCGCGCATCGTAAAAATTCACTCTCATCATTTTTCTCCATCGCGCCAAAAGAAGTATAACTTCAAAAAATGGGTATTCTTGTTTCTTCTGAAAAGCCCAATCGAATGGCTTAAACCACTGAGACAATCAGGTTGTTTCTATTGTCCGGTGAAGCAATGATATTCGTCTAGGCTAACTGTTAACTTCTTAGTATCTACCCAACATGTTCCCCATTTAAATGTTTATAGTCTGCAGACACATTCTTGCCCATCGTCAACACACTCCTGGAGCTGTACGACGAAGAGGTGGACGTGTATTGGCTGTGCAAGAGTCTGACGGACGTCGTCAGGAACATGCAGAGGGATCTGTCCAAACTCAAGGAGGCTTTCCTCGCCATGCTGGAGAAAGAGGATGGGGATCTTTATAAGTGAGATTTCCTTCTGTATTAAGGTGATTTTCCACCAGAGTGGCGAAACGATACTGGGGTAAACAAATAATATTAGTAAAACATTAAGAATAATAATAAAAGTAAACAAAAATAAAGCAATAACAAAAGGAAGGATTAAAATAAAACAAAAAGATTGGAAAAGGAAAAAAAAACTAAACCTAGAATCTAAACCCGTAGAAACAATATTGCTGCAATAAAATAGCAGCAGTGAGCCGTCGGAGGCTAATTAGCCCACCAATAAAATCAGATATAGGTGCAGTGCCTTTTGATCTACTGGCGGCGGTCGACGCGGCGGTTTTTACCGAAATACGCGTCCGCCAGGGGATCGGGGGGGCGCCAGATCGGACGCTCATTGAGTATAGACGGGATGCACACCGGCGCGTACTAACTCAGTGGCGCGCACGGCTTGAGTTGCGACTAAACGCGCGCCAACGTGCCGTTGGTGCTATCCTGCCTCACCTCGAGGCCTGGGTGGGAAGGAAGGGCGGTTACGTCACCTACAGACTGACTCAGATACTCACCGGACACGGTTGTTTCGGTGAGTATCTGAGCCGGATCGGCCGAGAAGCGACGACACATTGTCACCATTGCGGGAGCGACCTGGACTCTGCCCAGCATACGCTGGAGGAGTGCCCGGCCTGGGAGGCCGAGAGACGAGTCCTGGTCGCTGAGATTGGACGGGATCTTTCGCCGCCAGCAGTCGTGTATGCGATGCTGGCTGGCGACTCCACTAAATGGGACGCCGTGGTCTCCTTCTGTGAGGCAGTTTTGCTGCAGAAGGAGGCCGCCGAACGGGATCGGGAACGAGCCGATCCCGCTCGTAGGCGGAGGAGGCGTGGGGGTGGCGGCGGCAGCCGTTAGCCCAACTCCCCTCGGGGCCGCGGTGGCAGTATGAGAAGTGTCCTCAACTGCCGCCACGCACAAGCGGCTCCGGGATGACAGCGATCTGTTTGTGGCGCAGTCGCTGTGCCGTACTGGCAGGAGTCGGCAATAGGGGAGGGCAATCCAATGGAGCCCTCCTAGGGTACGTGTCCCGACCATCTGGGACATGGCGCAAAAGGGGGGTACCGGAGCAGCATACCCGCGTTCCCGAGACTCCCCCATCAGGCGCCAAGAGAAGTCCACGGCAGGTAGGTTTAGTCGGTGCAAGTCCGACATACCCACCCGCAGACACTTTTTGCGGATGGCATTCCCCCTGCCTTAACAAAAAAAAAAAAAAAAAAAAAAAAAAAAAAAGATGCAGTGCTGTTTTTTTTTTTTTTTTTTTTTTTTTTTTTTTTTTTTTAACGTGACGCGTGCAGTTAGCCTCTCGGCTTTTACTGCTTCACCGGACAGTAGGGGTGAGCGTGGGCTCTAACCGGCCTAGCAAATATAAACTACAAACTAAGTACCCGCGCCGGAGGGCGCCCCCTGTGGGGCTCGAACCTCGGCTCTGGGCGGATACTGACGTGGAGAGGGCGAGGGATCATGATTTTTAGGGAGTTTAGTGCAACTTTCGCTCTACGTTAATGACATGACGCGGCCCCCCGTCCGCGTTGAGGGGGGCTTTTTATCGGTACGATATGCAAACTAAGGGTCATGGAGGACGCTGGTGGTCGCGACGCGTTCGCGGTCGTACTCGCATCCGGCGAGTACGAAATATCGGGTGTGCAGTGTTGCGAGAGTCTCTAATCGATTTGATGTGCTCAAGGTAAACGGTGGTCTCGTCGTCCGGTTCGTCTAGGACGTGCTTCGGACGACGGTGCTTAATTGTGAGTCGGAGGGGAGTGTAATTGACCGCCTGTACCACCAATTTACTTGGATGGTGAGTGGCAGAGTCAAAATTAAAAGATACATCAATCCTAAATCCTAAATTTTCACTGGTCTACTACCAAACCCTATTTTATTTTTGTATATATTTTATATATGTTAGTCTGTAAGGTATATATCTATGGGCCATTAGATGCCTGATAATAAATGATTATTATTATTATTATTATTAAAATACCTTTTGGACGTTTGCTTCATCCATTGCCTGATGGTAGGCAATTGGAGATCGGCATGGAGGCTTTTGTTACGGACGAACCATGGTGCGCCCGCGGCTCGTCGCATAAACTTGTTCTGGACTACCTGTAGGAGGTGGATGAGATGTTCCTTAGCGTGCGCGAAGACCGGGCTCGCATAGGTCATCATGGGTCGAATGCACGTCTTGTAAATTCTCACCTTGTTTTCAAGGGACATTTTACTGCGTGTATTCAGGAGGCTGTGTAATCGATAAAGGGCAAATGAGGCACGGTTGCGAGCGTATCTCAGATGGTCCTTGAAGTTTAACTTCTGATCGAGGATCACTCCCAAGTATTTGGTTTTCCTCTCCCAGGGGATCGGTTTACCAAACATTCGGGCGGGATCTGTGGTGGGCGCGGGGTTTACCCTAGAGAAGAGCACGGCTGCGCTCTTGGTCGGGTTGACTTCGATCCTCCATTTCCTGAACCATTTGCCGAGGGCATCGGCTGAGGATTGGAGTTCTCGGTGAATGGCTGACGGGTCCCTACTGGAGTAGTAGAGAGCCGTGTCGTCAGCGAAGAGGGCTAGATGAGCCTTCTTGGGTCTGGGGATGTCGCTGGTGTACAACGAGAACAGGAGCGGGGCAAGGACTGAGCCTTGGGGAACTCCTGCACGTATCGGTCGGAGCAGTGCTGTTTGAGTTCGTCTTGCAATATATACGCACAACCTCTCACGAGAAGCATGTTTCTGTTCCAAAGTTAATTCATACTCTATATCGGAACCAATACGGTTCATTTTTACACAAACAAATATTTCAATTCTCGGCTCGCATATTCTCGTTAATCCACACTGTTGCCGCCAAAGATGCGCTAGGAGAGGATAGAAATTTGCCATACAAATTTCAATTCTCTCCTCGCTTCGCCTCGCCTAGCCACTCTGGTAGAAAATCACCTTTAGACGTCATAGGTAAGAGAGAGAGAGTTGCTGCTAGCTTTTCTTTCTGACCCAAATGCACAAAAAAAACATCGAAATGAGCAAATAAAATAAAATTAGAACATTAAAATCGCTTTAATAAAATAGGGTTTGGTAGTAGACCAGTGAAAATTTAGGATTTAGGATTGATGTATCTTTTAATGCATGAACATGTGGCGCAGCGGCTAAGACAGTCGCCTCGCCGCTTCGTGTCGCGGGTTCGAGTCCCGCGGCGGACAACTATTGGTGTGACCCACAAATAGTTGTTCTGAGTCTGGATGTTATTTGTGTCCGTCTATTATATGTTTGTAAAGTAGTAAGTAGACACAGGGATATATACCTTAGTGTGGGCGGTCTCTTTAAAAAAAAAATGCCAAATCTAAATACAATTTAAAAAAATGCCAAAAATATCAAACTAAAATTGGGTGTGAGCCACAATTATATGCTAGGAGCTAAAAAAGATATTTTAAGACCGATTCTCAGATCTACTAAATATGCACAAAAAATTTCATAAGAAATTTCATGTCCATAAATATCGCAAATTTTTAAAATGTATCGAATTTCTTCATTAGATTCACTCATCTTGACAGTGCGAAAAACAAATGAAAATCACACATTTTTCTAATTTGAATTTGGAATTATGTTCTTTAAAATTTAAACTTTCATTGATACCAAAACCAGCAAGATACAAATAGTCAAAGAGATTTTATGACAAGTTCATACTGCATACTACAATGCGAAAAGACTTTTTCCCCAACCTAATATTATTATCTGTATTATTTACATTTACTTACTTTAATAAATTCGACTATAGTCAAAGACGAATTTAACAGGTTTCGAGTCGCGGTGCTTTGCAGTCGGTAACTGTCACTTTCTTGATGATATAGTCAAATCTTTTATTTCAGACAAATTAGTCCATATGGAGATCACAATTGAATAATATTAATAATTTCACAATAAATACAATTTCATAATAAAGAACAATAATAATAGTAATAATTGACAAGCTAGTGTTAGTAAATTATTTAGACTTATAAATTATGTTAGTATTGACATGACTAGTCGTATTCAAGTTTTTAATTGTTTTTGTTGTTTTTATTTTGTTTAATTTTATTTAAAATAATATCAAAATTTATTTTAAATTGTTGATTGTTCACAACATATTATATTTTATGCAACACCTACACATGTATGTATGTCCTATGACAAAATTTGCACACCTTGTGGTAGAACACAGTGCACATGTATTACAATGTTACCACCACCTATAACCTGCGTTATGCAAATAAACGATTTGATTTGATTTAAGGTAACTTTTTATATTTGCAGTCACTTAGCAGATGTGAATGCACTAGAAGTGTTGCCACTCACAAAATGGTTCAACTGCTGCTTCGCCGGAGTATTGGATGATACATCACTTGCCAAGTAAGACGCACTTATTAAATGGCACTAAACGAGAATATTCGGGAATATAAATAAATTCAATAAATAAATAAACATCTTGCGACAAGTTACACACTACCATCTGATCCCAATCTAGGCAGACATATTTATATTACTTACTAGCTGTGCCCCGCGGCATAAATTATAACAGTTCCTCCCCCGTAGGTGATAGCGTGATAATATGTAGCCTATATGTTGACCCGACCTCTTAGTAATATTCATGCAAAATTTTAAGTAAATCCATGCAGTACTTTTTGAGTTTAGCCCGGACATACATACAGACAAACAGACACACAGACAAAAATTCTAAAAACTATATTTTTGGCTTCAAATTCGACTGTAGATCACGCCCCAAATATCCTTTTAAAAAATATTCAATGTACAGTTTTGACTTTCCTACGATTTTATTATATGTATAGATGATGATGATGATTTTATTATTTAATATCTTGGGACATTATTCACATCCAGCCATCTGATCCCAAACTAAGCAGAGCTTGTACTATGGAGACTAGATAACTGATTTCGGCTGATGTGATGATGATAGATAATTACACCCAAACTGAGGACCAACAGACATGTTCATATACATTAATATATGTCCTGGGTGGGAATCGAACCCACGACCAACCATGCCGGCCCGTCATTTGTAACGCAGCTCTTGTGTCCAGGATATGGGACAAAGTATGCAGCGGCGCTCCGAAGATCCTCGCGTTCGTGGCGGTCATGCTCATCATCACGCTGCGCAGGAACATACTGAAAGCCAAAAATGCTGAGGAGGTCCTCAAATGTGTTTCTCAGGTACTAAACTTTAACATTCACTTGCACTAAATTCGGCCACTTCGGTGATTCTCACAACTTTAAAAGCCAATTAGTGTAGCATATTACAAAATATCCGATCTCATCATCATCATATCAGCGAAAGACGTCCACTGCTGGATAAAGGTCTTCCCCAAGGATCTCCACAATAGCCGGTCCTGCGCTGCCCGCATCCAGCGGCTTTCCGCGACCCGCACAAGATCGTCGGTCCACCGTGTAGGGGCCTGCACACGCTGCGTCTTCCGGTTCGTGGTCGCCACCCGAGAACCTTATATCCGATCTATTTAGTGATAAAAATGCTTGATAAATAGTGTAATTGAAACTTAGCGAGGCGAACTGGAAACTTCTCTAGGTGGCAAAATAACAGTGAAAGTCCCCATTTCCACTAGATTATCCGCGTTTAAAAAATGTCATGGTAGATATCCTAAAAATACTTAAGGAACTCGCCCGGCGAGGGTATTTCAAGATTAGTTAGTTACCTAACCTGACTAACGCAATTTGCAAATTGGATTAGATCCTAGTTCTACGAGCGAACCAATTTCCTGAAACGCACATTAATTGAAACAATGAGCTTATAAACTGACAATTTAATGAGAGTATTTTCAATGGAATAAATTTCGCAGGACGAAGTTGAAATTGATAGATTCATTGTTAGTTTGATTCTGTATAAATAACTGTGTACGCTAAAGAAATAAATATGTCCAACGTCGCAATAAAAACCTCAGTTGAAAGAGGCGGAGACCAGTTCCGCCGTACATGAAACGCACGCAAAAATATATTGTTTTTTATTATTCAGTTTTACGGCTCTGGATTCTTCGGCCTTATGAGCCTTCCGTAAAATATATTATTATTTCATTTATTTTCGTCATGTCAAGTAAAGTCCGTCACAGTCAAATCATACGTAGTCCTTGTTGTACCCCTGTAAAGCAGTGGAGACTTTACTAGAGGCTTATATGGATTTTCAGATTCAACACAGAAAATCGCAATTCACGGCAATATGGCACTTTCCTCCACTTGTGTACGTTGTTCATGATGTTATGTCTAAAATTCCACCATATTTACACGTAAAAACTTTTTGAAAATGTTAAAAAGTTTTTGAAAATGAAACAATAATAATAAAAAATGTGAGCCGTCACGGGACGCCTGGCAGATGTGAAAAGTCGACATTATTTTGTAAAAGTAATATGCAGAAAAGAACATATTGTGATAGGAACTAAATATGTCATAATGATAAAATAAAAATTCGATTGCGCATGGCGACGCGTCGCCACACCGTACTAACACTACTATCGTATAGCGTGGCGACACGTCGCCACGGCATGCGTCGCCACGCCAGAAATCTGTTTTACGTGCGGCTATAGATGTTTCACATCAATAATTTATTTATTTCAAGTAACATGACTCACATTTGTTAGTAACAATAATTCTTAGACCTAATTAGTATTCCTATAACAACACACACACACACAATCACTGCCCCCATCCCAACACTAAGATGGTCAGCTTGCAGCAGCGACTCACATAAAGACAATCGAGTCTGCTGGCCACACAGCTCATGATAATGTTCAATGCCCTGATGCGTCTTTTTCCGCGTTGGCGCCAAAACTCGTCCACGCAAAAATAAGCTGCGGCAGTGTTGCTATTACGTAGGGTTGACGTCATCTTCAGGGGAAGAGCCGCAACAATCTACGCTGCGTAAGTTATCCATTATGAGCTGAATGGCCTTAAGAGACCTTAAGCCAATGCAACGAATGCATTCGCTTAAGGTGTCTACCATGCAACGAAATACTACACCGCGGATAGTCTGCGGGAAAACAATATCTAAAATTCACCCCGCAAAATAGCCAAGAAAGCGTTATAACCAGCATGTAGTGTTTAATGTGACGTGCCGTCACCAACGTAACCAAATGACTACCTTATTGGCAACAACATCGGGTGCTCCATATAGGACCTTAGCCTATGACGCACAAACATTTTATTTTTTATTTTATTTAATAGATTTTGTACACACAGAAATAACAAAAGTAAATTAAATGAAGAAGAGACAGGTAGTACATGGGTGCTGCTTATTTCAAAAGATTTTTTTTCCAGCAGACCCGCGAGAGGAGATATTAAAGTATAATAGGCATGTGCGTAGGTTTATAATATCATTACATAAACTACATACTAAAATACACAGATACTTATAATGGGGCAAACATATGCATAAACTACATATACATAACTAGGATAAAGAGTAGAGATAGTAATTTTTCACTTGCTTCTTAAAAAGAGGTAGTGTTTTGGAATTACGCATGTTAGGAGGGAGAGAATTCCACAATCTGACTGCCTGAACCGTGAAGGAATGAGAATAGAGATCTGTTTTATGCCATGGGAATTTAAGAAGGTGTTTAAGGTGTGACCTACAGGGGGCATTAGGAACAAAAAGTAGGACTACTAGGTTTATAGGAGTAAACATGAAACAAAAGTGTCCAAAAAGGGGTTCAGTTTACAAATGGATCGCTGTGGATTTTAATTTTTCTCTGCCTGCACCAAGTAGAGTAATAGAGAAGTCTGGATAACCACAATGTGACCAGGTTGCAATTCTCGGTCCGTCCGTGCGCTCTGTCTTGTCACATAAATATGGTGTAATACTTAAATGACTGTCTGCTTGACGCACATATGGCGAGTCGTATAAATCTTCACGATGCCCAATTTGGTTTCAGACCTGGACTATCGACGGAGACTGCCATAATGTGTCTTAAGCAGACTGTTCAGTATTATACTGACAGGAAAACACCGGTCAATGCATGTTTTCTGGATTTACTGGTGTCTTACGATATCCTGTGGGTAAAACTGCGGAAGGAAAGCAGCGTTGACTGTACGGTTATTTCCTTATTTATGTTTTGGTACGAGAATCAGACGAACTGTGTCAGGTGGGGTGGAACTCTATCCGATGTGTATGGATTGAAGTGCGGAGTGAGACAGGGGGGCATTACCTCACCCCGTCTCTTTAACCTTTACATTAATCAGCTGATTGTTCAACTCAGCAGCACCCGTATAGGCTGTCACATTGACGGCGTTTGTATGAACAATATAAGTTACGCTGACGACATGGTGCTGCTGAGTCCATCAATAAGCGCACTCCGGCGTCTTGTTAAGATGTGTGAAGACTACCGCGGTCACCCAGGGACTCAGGTACAATGCGAAAAAATGCGAACTAGTATTCAAGGCAGGCACCAAATGTTATGCTAACGTGCCAGATGTCACCATAAATAATGCTCCAATAAACAGAGTAACAACGTTTAAGTACCTGGGCCACTGGGTCACGCATGACCTGAATGATGACCTGGACATCGAAAGGGAACGCAGGGCGATGGCTGTCCGAGGTAATATGCTGACCCGCAGATTTGCACGTTGTTCGACGCAAGTCAACCCTTTTCAGAGTATACTGCCAGTCTTTTTACACGTACAGTCTGTGGGTCAGGTATACGCTGAGGGCATACAACGCCCTGCGTGTCCAATATAAAAATGTATTCAGGATGCTGTTGGGTCTACCACGCTTTTGTAGCGCTTCCGGGATGTTCACCGAGGCCAGGGTTGATGGTTTTCATGCAATTATACGGAAACGCTGCGCTTCTATTCTCGGTAGAATACGTGCTAGCCCCCACAGCATCCTGAGTGTATTGTGTGATAGATGGGCCAGCCCCATGCTGGCTCACTGGATACGGCTGCACACGTGGGTGTCAGCCGTTTCAACTTTTGAATAAGAGTCTCTTTTACTAACACTAGGTTAAGACTTTTACTAACAACAATATATGGACATTTGATCTGAAATAAATGATTAATAATAATAAAAAAATTAATTTGGAGATACATCGCAAGGGGAGAACACAGAAAGCTCTCAGCCAGTATTTTATTGATTAAAAGCCTGGGGTTCAAACTAAGATTTAGGGGGTTCTGATATGAAAAGACAAATACATAAAAAATCTTCTGCCAAATTCCAAGTTTATATTTTATCGTAACGTTAATTGAGCAAAGACATAGAACGTTAGAAAACCTTAGCACTATGTGTGCTAGCATTATGTGTTGAATGCACGTTGCCGTTCGGTGCGTCACCCTAGCGCTACGTGTAACTCCTCATTTTCCGGAGTCTTGGTGAAATATAAGGGTATTTTACTAAGACTCCGGAGTATAAAGACCTTTAATGACATTTTGCCGATATATATAATCTGTAACCTGTCTTGTCTGTCGCAGATCCCGGAGCAGTGCGAGGAGGTGGTGGCCAACAAGGCCATCGAGCTGTGGCAGTACTACGGCGCGCAGCAGAGCGACCAGCTCGCCAAGAAGTGATGCATGACCTTCTAATGGGCGACCATTAGAAGGGACACTGGCTACCGGGAGAAAGAAAGGAGGACTATTTGTTCGGGAGAGGAGGCGGCTTAGCGATTATATTATTATTAGGCCTCCTATCCACTATGCGGTTAGCCGGAATGCGGTCAGCCGTCAGCAATCAATATTACTGACCGGCGCCGCATCACAGTGCGAATAAAAACTCGTACTCTTCTCGTAGAAGTATCTTAGTACGGTCGGCCGCACGGCTGGCCGCATTGCGGCTAACCGCAAAGTGCGTAAGAGGATTAATAAATAATTAGAGAATTTAAAACTTTACCTATCTATCGATTAAAGTGATCAAGTTAAATAGTATATGTACTTGAGTGAGCACTAGAGCTGTTAGAGTATTGTGTTTGTTAATATTTGTTAACCAAATAAAAATTGCGCTTTTGGAAAGAATTAGGGCGTAAAAAAAAGTCTATTAAGTTTATATTTGACAATTTTTGTGCACCTACCGTAGTCTTCTGCACCACCCAAAGGTGTGACTGGTAGATAATGCCTAAGGCATTAAGTCCGCCTATGTACAATATTATTTGTGCTAAAATCTATATATATAAAAATCAATGCCACTTTTCGTTGTAATGTTATAACTCAACAATGCCTTTACCGATTTGACTAATTTTGGTCTTGAATTATTCGTGGAAGTCCAGGAAAGGTTTGTACGTAGAGAAAATTTAAAAAACGTCTTGAAAAAGTGTAAAATCGACATCTTTTAGCAATTTAAAATATTTTTTTGTTTGAATAAATGAACTTAATAATTTTTTTTTTATTACTATGCCTTATACGTAGCGAAGCACGTACCGGGCCGCTAGTAAATAAATAAAAGTTCTCTGTCAAGGCTTGAGATGCTGGTCCAGTCTCTGTTTCGGTGTGGTCGTACTTACTTATCGTATAATGTCCTCCTAGCCGAGATCCGGCCACGGCGGCCAGTCTTAAAGGAGACTAGCCATCTGCGCGGGACATATTATAGTGCTCAAGTGTGTGCGCAAACACAGGGGCACTTTCTATTCCATCACTCTACTACGACGACGACTAGCGACACGACCGGAAAGAGGTCAGGTGTAGGACCGACGGCTTTACGTGCTCTCTGAGGCACGGGGGTATAATACCGCCAACTCCCAGACTTCGGGCTGGTATTAAGATTAATTTTTTTTACAGAAAAATCCCAAAATCACTTTCGGCCCGACCCAGGATTTGAACCCAGGACCTCGTTATCTGCGGTTGAACACGCTACCGCTAGACCAACGAGGCAGTAACTAGTACTTATCGTATAGGCAGTGGTTACCCTAGTGTCAGAGTTGTGCAAGCCGGCTAACGCCTCCGAAATGTCTTAACCACCACAACCGGGACCGACAGCTTAAATTACCCTCTACACAAGGACAAGCACAAGCCACGTCCAGTAGAACGTGTCCATGCTTAAAAAAAAAGCTTTTTGAGTTTAGAAAGCACTTGTAAATAGTCAGAATTGCTTGTAATAGGTTAAGACAGTTGCCTCGCCAATTCGTGTGCTGTGTTGGATTTTCACAAAGAACAACTATTTATGTGACCCATAAATAGTTGTTCTGAGTTCGGATGTACATTGTCTCCGTCAATGATATGTTTATAAGTACTGTGTGAAAGAGAGATTCCATTTCCCTTGTAAATAAAAAATAGTTAACGTTCAGGAATTACATCAGTTTGGCAACTAGATCTTTAACTTCATCGCACTTAAATAAATAAATAAAAAATAAAAAAGGTTTTTATTCACGTAGACTTTAAAAAAGCGCTTGTAATTAGTCAGAACATGTTTGTAGTAATATATAATTAATTTATAATTATTTCTAGGTACATATAGATATTTAGGTACACGGACTGTAGGAAATAATTGGTGACAGTATGTGGTTTGAGCGCCTCGGTGCGCTTGTGTAAACTACCCTCACTTTTTGTTGTGATAAAATGGTTCTTTAGAAGAATAACGGATAGACCGTCGTTAAGTTTCTGCTTGTTTCGCCTTATCAGACGGCTTAAAGTCACCCAAAGAGCAATGGAGAAGGCTATACTTGGAGGTTCCCGATCGAATCAGAAATGCTGGGATCCGCAAGCGACCCAAAGTAACCGACATAACCCAAAGAATTGCAAAACTGAAGTGGCAGTGGGCGGGGCACATAGCTGGGCCGCTAGAAGGTGCTCAAAACTGAAGTGGCAGTGGGCGGGGCACATAGCTTGGCCGCTAGAAGGTGCTCAAAACTGAAGTGGCAGTGGGCGGGGCACATAGCTGGGCCGCTAGAAGGTGCTCAAAACTGAAATGGCAGTGGGCAGGGCACATAGCTGGGCCGCTAGAAGGTGCTCAAAACTGAACTGGCAGTGGGCGGGGCACATAGCTGGGCCGCTAGAAGGTGCTCAAAACTGAAATGGCAGTGGGCGGGGCACATAGCTGGGCCGCTAGAAGGTGCTCAAAACTGAAGTGGCAGTGGGCGGGGCACATAGCTGGGCCGCTAGAAGGTGCTCAAAACTGAACTGGCAGTGGGCGGGGCACATAGCTGGGCCGCTAGAAGGTGCTCAAAACTGAAGTGGCAGTGGGCGGGGCACATAGCTGGGCCGCTAGAAGGTGCTCAAAACTGAAGTGGCAGTGGGCGGGGCACATAGCTGGGCCGCTAGAAGGTGCTCAAAACTGAAGTGGCAGTGGGCGGGGCACATAGCTGGGCCGCTAGAAGGTGCTCAAAACTGAAGTGGCAGTGGGCGGGGCACATAGCTGGGCCGCTAGAAGGTGCTCAAAACTGAAGTGGCAGTGGGCGGGGCACATAACTGGGCCGCTAGAAGGTTTTCAAATGGCGATTGTGAGTCTAGATGGAATATGCTGGATACGAGTAGCGTAAGACCGGTAATTGTGCTTGTCTTTGGGGAGACCGTTGTCTAGCAGTCTAGGTCTTTCGGCTGTCATAATGATCATGAATGTCAGTTTAAATTTCTATAATACATTTTCTACTTTTTTTTTCATAGAATAGAGATTGGACTACATAATACCTATATTATGTAGTCCAATGTCTTTTATGTAAGTAATGCAGTATGACCATAGTACGTTTAACCATAGAGTTTGCTCTCTGGTTTCAAAAGCCCGCGCATAAAACACAGATAAAAGGCACATCGTCCATTTAAAAAAATCACCACGCCTTTTTATTGAAAATGTAAATAAAAAACACAATCTTAATAAAGAAACGTGTTTGTGTATAGAAAATTATACCGTAGGTAATTTTTAGATACCTACTCGTAACGTTCGCAGTGTTTAAGAATCTTCTGAAATAATTCGTCAACACATAGATTCTGATCTATATTAGAATTTATTTGGAGATTCGTGATTAATTATATAATTGATAAATAAAACATTTAAATAATTAAAACTTGGTTTTATTCACATAGACTTTAAAAAAGAGACAGAAGTTTGACAACCAGACAACTGATAAACATCCCTACATATATATTTCAAAATGCATACATATTATGAGTATAGTTAAATTACACCCAGATAGAGAAAGTAAACGTACCTACTCATCACACTAAGATATGTCCTGGGCGGGATTCGAACCTACGATCTCTGGCTTAGCAGTCAGGAACATTAAACACTAGACCAACAGGTCGTTCAACACGTAAGTAAAAATATAGTTAATGCATAATTACTTTGTGTGCGTCACGATTGCTCCGCCACTTTATCCGAACTCAAAAAGAAATCGCTATATTTTTTGTCAAAATCGAAAGGAACAAATCAAAACTTTGTCAAAGCAGAAATAAAGAAGTTACAGGGGTTTTAAGTTGGCCGCGCGAACGTAACGTGCACGATTGCGCAGCCATGGAGATCTCAGTAACTACTTGAGATAGAGATCTAAATCTTTTTGTTAATTGAACATTTCATTTGTCAACAATTGTCAAAAAAAGAATTCTACGACTAAGATCAATATTTCACGAAATATTCACCTTGGAAGTTATGGCCGCGCAATCGTGCACTTGATGTTTCTTTAATCTCGATTATTTCTTCAAAACTTAAGATATCATGCAGTAAAACTGTTACTAGAAGAAAGGTTTTAATATGTCAAAAGTAGCGAAAGCATTTAATGCCACCAAAGTTTATTTAAACCGACAAAATCAAGGCAAAACAAAAGTTACGTGGCCGCGCAATCGTAACGTTACTTTGAACGCTGATATCTCATTATCTATAATTGTTAAGATTTCGGTGTTGACATCCATTTATTCGTAATATTAAGCTAATCAGATTGACATAGCGTTTTAAGCTCAGGACAATTTTCTACGTGTGTAATCTCAAAAATGATGATATGTCTTATATTGTTCGAGCAGGGTGACCATAATTTCTGTTAAATATGGGGATATCTTTTGCTCTACTAGACGAAAATGTACCTGTTAGGAATAATTATTGTAGAATTGGCTTAGATAAGACAGTTCAATACAATATTCTTTTCTTTTATACACATGTTCAAATAATGCCATACAAAACAATGCCAAAAAATGGAACTTTGTTCTGTTTTCACCACATGACGCGACATTGCTGCTTGAATCCAGTAATTTATCTATATCTATACATATAATAAAATCGTAGGAATGTCAAAACTGTACATTGAATGTTATTTAAAAAGGATACTTGGGGCGTGATCTACAATCGACATCGAAGCCAAAAAAATAGTTTTTAGAATTTTTGTCTGTTTATCTGTATGTATGTCCGGGCTAAACTCAAAAAGTACATGCATGGATTTACTTCAAATTTTGTATGAATATTACTAAGAGGTCGGGTCAACATATAGGCTACATATTATCACGCTATCACCTACGGGGGAGGGGCTGTGATAATTTATAAAATTTAACGCGGGTCAAACCGCGGGGCACAGCTAGTACATATAATAAAATCGTAGGAATGTCAAAACTGTACATTGAATGTTATTTAAAAAGAATACTTGGGGCGTGATCTACAATCGACATCGAAGCAAAAAAATAGTTTTTATAATGTTGTCTGTATGTATGTCCGGGCTAAACTCAAAAAGTACTGCATGGATTTACTTCAAATTTTGCATGAATATTACTAAGAGGTCGGGTTAACATAAAGTAAAGTAAAAACATTATACTTCACCATGTCAGCCAAATTACGTCCACTGTCGGTCAAAATCCTCCGCAATGTTCACAGAAAAACGCTGCTGCCCGTTCTCTGGTAGGTTTTCCCTCGGGACGATTTCTAGCCCCCCCCCACGGGATGAGATGGGGTGATGATATTCTCCGACGTCACCACACAGCGAATTAGTAATAATTATACTTATTTTATCGATTTTACGTAAATGGTCGAAATTCCAGCTCAAGAAATACTGTTGCCATTACCATTACTGTTTCATTGATAAAATTATAACTCTTCAATACATAACAAAACATAAAAGTCGCTTGACAAACGGAAAAAGGAAAGTGCATTAAACTCTTTTATTTTAGCCAATTCTGCAACAATTATTCCTAACAGGTACATTTTCGTCCAGTAGTGCAAAAGATATCCCCATAATTAAGAGAAATTATGGTCACTCTGCTCGAACATTATAAGACATATCATCATTTTTTAGATTACACGCGTAGAAAATTGTCCTGAGAGTAAAACGCTATGTCAATCTGGTTAGGTTAATATTACGAATAAATGAATATTAACACCGAAATCGTAACAATTATAGATAATGAGATATCAGCGTTCAAAGTAACGTTACGAATGCGCGGCCACGTAACTTTTGTTTTGCCTTGATTTCGTCAGTTTAAATAAACTTTGGTGGCATTCAATGCTTTCGGTACTTTTGACATATTAAAACCTTTCTTCTAGTAACAGTTTTACTGCATGATATCTTAAGTTTTGAAGAAATAATCGAGATTAAAGAAACATCAAGTGCACGATTGCGTGGCCATAACTTCCAAGGTGAATATTTCGTGAAATATTGATCTTAGTCGTAGAATTCTTTTTTTGACAATTGTTGACAAATGAAATGTTCAATTAACATAAAGATTTAGATCTCTATCCCAAGTAGTTACTGAGATCTCCATGGCCGCGCAATCGTGCACGTTACGTTCGCGCGGCCAACTTAAAACCCCTGTTACTTCTTTATTTCTGCTTTGACAAAGTTTTTGTTTGTTCCTTTCGATTTTGACTAATTTTGACAAAAAATATAGCGATTTCTTTTTCTGTTTGGATAACGTGGCGGAGCAATCGTGACGCACACAATTACTTTTAGGTACGTATCGATATAACTTCACTTCACGTGTAGCACAATGGTAAAAGTAGTCACCTCGGCGCAAGTGCCGCACAGGACAACTTTTTGTGTGACCCCTAAAATGGGTGTTCCGCATCCGGTTATGCTTTTGAAAGCTTGGCACCATACACGCCATAAACTCAATCTTGCATCTGTAGGAATAATATTACCTTCGATTTTGTACAGTTCAGTTATGTAAATGGTCAATATATCAAATATAGTCTATGACTGAGCATCGGGATTGGTTGAATGCTGAAGAGAGGCACAAGTCTTAATGGCCAGATTAGTTCTACAACATTCCACTTTTAAGACCAATGCATAAACATCATATCTCACTGGCATAGTGTGTTATATTCTCTTTGTGTTCTCTTAATAATATGTGTATAATTTATATGGTTGAACCACACTGCCATCTTGCCTGAACAAATAAGAACTACCTATATGGAATCGGAAACACTATTCTTTGTATACATTTGCAATTAATTTTTGACACTGAGTTAACACCGGTGAGTTCACTACGGTATCCTAACATTCTGATGATGGTTTATTAAAAAGAACCAAATGCAACCATTTGATATCAGACTTTTAAAACTTGTTATTGTTCTGAGATAAGAGAACTTGTGCACAAGGTCTTAGTGTTTATAGCCATTCCGCTATTCTATCTGACCCACCTCTATAATATGTACTGCTTAGTTCTTTATATTTATTTCTGGTACTTTAATTCCGCTGTGGTGCGCAGGGAATATGTAAGAACTATGAATATGAGTAGGCTGGTTCTTTTTGACTTGACTTTTATCACAACGACTTATTTCAAGTCAAAAAGAAATTTAATATAACGCTCTTAAACAATTACTGGCTATTTTACACTAATAATCATCATCAAAACCAATATAAAAATATTAATGTTTCTGAGTTCCAACAGCATAGGTATATGAGATTTTATTTCAAATGATACTGAACAACTAAACAATTCTATAAATCATTTATGTTTGCTGATAGTTCCACTCACTTCCTGTTTCAAGAAATCTCTTTAGAACGTGATAATCACCCAATTTTTCTTAGCAATATTTACAAACTATTTTTTCATACAAACCTCCCGAAAATAACTGCTATTTGCCAGCCGATTTGTATGATGAATGAGATGATGAGAATATATCGGTATGAAAATACAAAAAAAAAAATGGATCGTACCTTAGGAATCGATGAATGTGAATCTGTGCCATTTGTTACTAAAGTTTTAAGATATGAAATAAAATTTTGTTTACAAAATATATTCTGCTGTAACTGAACTCATTGTGATGTTGTGATTCTGTTGCTGTGATTCTTTACCTTTAATGATTTTGTTTTATTCCCGCCTATTAGGACATATCTTATACTGTCTCTAATCTATATAAGGTTCGATATTGCTTCTTTATTTATAAAGTTATAGTTTCAAAGACGTTTCGTTTAACGTCGCGTGACAATTTATTATCAACAATTTAGAAATCTAGTAACACCTAACCACTCGCCATTTTGCATTTGCAAGAATGTCAGCCAAATCATCAGAACGGAGTTTTTAACAAATTTTTATGTATCGCAAGTTAAATTACTGTGATTTTGTGTTTTAAACATCGTTTTTATTTATAAACAACAAAAATGGACCGTTTCATAAGCATGTGGAAGGTGCGGGAGCTGGCAGACAAAGTGTAAGTTTTCGAAACGTTTTAGTTAATTTTATGTAAATTACAACAATCTGGTGGAGTTAAATGATTATTTATGTAGTGTTTTTGCGATATATCGCAATACATTTCCATATATAATGTTGTGTTTCGGTCTCAGATTTTGATTATTTCCGTACCATAATTGTCTGTATTTTCCTATACGATGGGTGGTTTTAAACGATACTATAAAAGGAAAATTAGCCTTATCAGTACTTAATTGAGTCTCATTTATAAATCATTAGTGTGTTGTGTTATTCAGTTTTTTGGGCGGCAAAACAATCTATTTGACTTTCATGGTTCTTTTCATACTTCTCAAAACATACATACATACATACATAGACTCACGCCTGTCTCCCAGAGGGGTAGGCAGAGACAACGGACTTCCATTTGTCTCAAAACATCTAACGTTTTAATGGTCATGTTATTCAAAAAGCTAGTTGTAGAACAGTGTGGGTGCCCTGGGGTCTGTGTGAGTTTCACAGCTTTGAGACTTCATTATGTCCTAGTCCTAGACACTTTTGAGCAGTGAGAAGTCTTAATTCCAGTGGACTTTTGATCCTATTCCAGTGGACTAGCCACTGGAATAGGATCAAAAGTCCACTGGAATTAAGACTTCTCACTGCTGCAACACTTCAGAGGGCATGTGGACTTGTCAGTTTTGGCTGTAACTGGTAGACAACCTCAAAACAAATAAGAAAATGGAACAACAGTGATGTTCATGCAGTGCTCTTATATTGTTTTGCTCAGAGACATCTCATGTGATACCTTAACTACTTTATTACAGATTTTTTTATTTATTTGTATAGGTGTGGATATGTCTCACTCTCGGTTCTAGGACTCTAGCTTTCGAGAAACTAGGATATGGAAAAGTGTAATGTTGTAGAAGAGCTAGTCTGACAATAAGATTTGGGCCTCTTTTCAGCATTCAACCAATCTCGATTCTCGAGACTCATAGACTTGTGTGATTTTCTGTGGTACCATTGCTTGAATGATGACTGCACCAATGTGATGCAGGAATTAAAATTAATATGAGGCATGAGGGAATAAAATATACTATAAAGAATCTATAAAAGGTCAGTAATAAAGGTTACTTAAGTGTGTTTCCCTTTCCCGGGCAGTGGGGATATAGGTGCCACCATATTTCGGACTCTATAGGCTTGTAATAATGTTCGAATATAAGTATATAAAATATACCTACATCCTTACAAAGGGTTAAGGATGAATCTTTGTCTTGCAGAGTCATAGTGAGTTGTTATTAACAATTGGAAGAAGTCCAGAAATTTCTTTGTCCATATAAGATTCCTGAGAATATTAACATTCTTGTGAACACATTGCCCAAACAAAAATAGGGCTTATCCCTTTGAAGGACTTATAATTATGATTTCATTTCAATATAAATAAAATTTAAGGTTGATTAAAAATAGAGGAGACAATTTAAGAAGCATAATCTATTTATGTATTTTGCTAATTTATACTTAGTCCTGAATAAAGTGTAGAACATGGATGATAAATTATCCCTAATCTTGTTCATTCCTTGAATGTCTGGAAGAGATCGCAATGTTAGTAATAAAATAGGCAATAATATACTATAATGATAATTAAATGGTCCTGTATGTGATTTTACTATTGGTGAACAATAAAGAGATAACCTAACTATGTATCTTTGTAAATTATCTATACACATAATAAAATCGTAGGAAAGTCAAAACTGTACATTATATTTTTTTTAAAGGATACTTGGGGTGTGATACATAATCTATAACAAAGCCAAAAATATAGTTATTAGATTTTTTTTCTGTTGTCTCTATGTATGTCTGGGCTAAACTCAAAAAGTACTACATGGATTTACTTCAAATTTTGCATGAATATTACTAAGAGGTCGGGTGAAGAATGGGCTACATATTGTCACAATATCACCGATGGGGGAGGTTTTGTTATAATTTATAAAAAAATTATGCGGTTAAAAGTGCAGGGCACAGCTAGTCACGTAAGGTCTATTTTTCTTTACTTGTCTTATTTAGTACACAAATATGGCGTACTGGTAACCAAAGACAATTGATAGAGTTGGGAAATTATCGAATGAAGAACTGAACGAATTCATACAGCTGTAACCGAATGATATTAGAAATGTACGATTTCCTGACAAATAAAATTTTAGTTATGGCCCTGGGAATAAATTAGCGTTGATAATTTTGTAGTAAGCTGCCAGAATATCACACATTATCTTAATCACAGAAATAATTCCTGAAATATATCATTGGCCTATATAAAAAATAAAACAAAACTATTTTTTATTTATTTATTGATTCACTACATGTATCTTCACTTCTGGAGTCTTCCGATTCTGACAGGTGTATAATGAAACCCTGGGTAGGTGCATCTGTTGCAGCATCTAAAAGTCCGTCAAGCTGCATCATTTTATCCTCTTCTTTTTTATATGGTTTATACAATTATTCCAAGACATCGTACCAATTTGGCTTAAGCCTTCTTTAACTATTTTTGCAACTTTTGAACCCACATTACGGCATTGTGCAATGTGTTTACATTAGCCGTGTTTTAAGCGAACTAAACAAAATAAGAGCTCACGTCTCAATTGCGCTGTTATTTACCGAGACAAATTTGGTGGCGTTGACCCGATATCCAATTATTATTGTTATTCAGGATTGTTTATAGAATTCCCAATATGAATAAATAACATTAAAAAAGATTAATTTACTTACCTTGTTTAAACAAAACAATTGCACTAAAATCACAGTCCTATGCAATATCGATGTCCTTGAAGAATAGCCAAAGGTCGTCAGTCTAAAGAATAAAATCGTCCAAATCACAGAAGGAATCAGCAGAGTCCAGTAGAAAGCCAAATGGTTACACTTCAAACACACACAGAGAGCACCCGTAACGTACAACATAAAGCGAGGCGACGAGACGAATGACAGGACGTATCCCGTCAAGTCAAAAAATTTCACTTGTCAAATAATACTTTTAGTCTACGAACAGTTACAACAATAACTTTAGTTTTTAAAAATAATGCCTTACATTACCATACTCACATATAACTTGAGATATATATATATATATATATATATATATATATATATATAAACATTCTGCTTTATTATTCAGTTTTTTACATTAAAATTATACAGTTCACACTGGTCAGAATCATTCATTCACTTTTCCCTTCTCTAAGTTCCGAAGACAAACTAGCATTTTGAAATGTCAAATTGCCAATATAATTATTAATCTGTGAAAATGGATTCTGATATTATTTTGATTTTAAGAGAATTAATGTGTTTGGATGGTTAATTTGCAGCAGTTTTTGGTGTTATTTATATAGTATGTGTTTCTTCCAACAATCAAGATGTTCATACCTAACTAAAAGTGCGTGATTGATGACGAAACTAGTGATTTTCGTACCGAGTAGTGTTTGTTTACCAAATAAGACAAGTAAGAAAAAATGGACCGTAAATAAGCTGCTTAAGTTTCAATCGCTATTATATCACATCTATAAGGTGAAAATTAAAAACACCTGTTAATATTTTTATAATGATTTAAAAACATTAACAAGTTTAACTTTCATCTTGTTCATTATTGACTTGGTAAAATTAAGTTAACTTAGCCTGGCATTACAAGTTTCAACTTTTGGTTGCTATCAAAGATTGTAAAATTTTCACCTCTCTATTCTCAAATCAGACTGACCATCAGGATATAATAATAATAAAACCTTTTTATTCCGACTTCACTACAAATTTAGGGGTTGTTGTATTGTAGTCCATACATTGAAAGTAAATTCGTCACATGCACTAAATTATATTAATTATATAATGTTGATATTGTAAATTCGTCACAAGTCTTAATTTTGTACCATTTTCGCATAAAGTACTGGTAGCAAGCAAAGTTATTGGTTTTAGAGCATATTATTTTTCTAATGCATGTTACGTAAAAATATTAGAGCTATTCATTATTTTTATTTATTTTTGACTTACCAACAGTAACTTATACTATTACATAAGACTGACTTTGTTCTGTGTACTGAGTCAGTACACAGAACAAATTCCAGTATAGTTACCTCTTATAGGCAAGCACCACAAGCTAAACTAAATAACAAGCTACATTAAATTAAGAAAACACTATTTAAGAAAAATAAAACATTTTGCGGCAATAATGAACAATGTCAGAATAATTAAATTAAATTGAACGTAAATTATATAAATTATAGAGTTATAAATTAACAATAATCAAAAATAAATAAATGACATTTTAATTTTACTTCCAATTCCAATTTGTCATCATGGCTCCATCGCGACAACGATGATTCTGCCAATGTCAAAAGTTAGGAGAACACAATGTCAAAAATATTTATATATAAAGGCGAGTAATAGACACGTTTACTAATGGAAAAGCAAAAGAGAATAAATAAAAGACAAATAAAGAAACGCTTGAGCAACTTAGAAAACAAATACACTTAAAGGTTAGGTTTACTTAGAATAAATAAATAACTGAACATAAAACATACTAAATAAAATATTATTAACAGAAAGAAATTTTACTAACACTTTATAATAAGAAAATAAATCAAGAGATAACAAAGTATTAACATTCACAGGACGAGGGAAGTCACAAGGAAGGATATCATACAAAGGGACAGAAATATTTGAACAATTAAAAAATATATGGTCTACAGTTCCTTCCTTAAGTCCACATTCACAGATAGAATTGTCTCTTATTCTTATCTTTGCTAGAAAAACTGGCGTGCAAACATGGCCCAATCGAAGACGAATGATTGTGGAAGTGATTAGTTTTGGAGCATTGCGGTACTTAAAAAACCAAGGTTTGACTGGTACAAAAGGTTGTAAGCTACCAAAGTGCTTGGCTTTGACTGACTTTATTCTTTGCCACTCATCATTCCACAATTTCACCATATGAGGTTTAGCTGCTACTTTAAGGTCTCGTGAAAAACATTTGTCGTAGGAGTTGACTCCGAGTCTGATGGCATCCTTAGCACACAGATCAACAGATTCGTTTCCACTGATACCACTATGACTAGGAATCCAAGCTAACACTACATCAATACCAGAAGAAAAACATTGGAATAAAACATTCTTAATTTTTATAGTGAGATAGAATCTATCTTTTGACCGGAATGGAAGTTTATTAATATCTTGCAACAAACTGAGGGAGTCACAGAAGATGATTGATTTATTAAGTTTATGAGAAAGTACATAAGATACAGCTTCCAAAACAGCAGTAGCTTCCCCAGTAAAAATGGAAGTTTGTTGTGTACATTTAAAACTTAAAACAATTTTATATTTGGGGATCCAAACAGCAGCTCCCACATAATCTTCCACAGACTGTTTAGAAGCATCAGTGAACAGAGCTAACCATCCTGGCCAATCCCGCTCAATGATGTCACAGAACTTTGCGTTAGCACCTGGATCATTTTTGGCAATTCCAAAATCCAGAACAATTCTAGGCTTAAAAAGCAAAGATTCATACTCAAATTTAAACAATGGGTCTTTATCTAAATGGAAAATAGAAAATTTATTGGTAAACCTATTAAAACTTTTGAGTAGAGGAGGTAGCTCTTTATGATGCCAATATTTTGAAGAGTGTATTAAACCAGAAAGAGAATATAATTTATTATAAAGTAAATGGGAGGGATTTTGCAAAATGTTGCATAAGAATCGATCACATAAATATTGCCTACGGAAAGCTAGTGGGGGATCAAAGCACTCTACCTGGAGGGCACTGGAACATGAAGATTTCATAGCACCTGTAATAATACGAAGACACTTTGCCTGAATTCTATCTAGCCTAGCCAAGGCCAGCTTACTACAAGGCTCAAGAACAAAGGATCCGTAGTCAAAGTGACTGCGAATGATGGCATTGTAGAGGATCTTTTGATTAAAAGGGTGAGAACCCCACCCAACTCCAGACAAAGCTCTCAAAACATTTACACCCTCCTCACATTTAGTACTTATGTATGTTAGATGTTGACACCCAGATAATTTAGAATCTAAAATTATACCTAAAAATTTTACACTATCCTTTATACCAATGGACTCATTGTCAACCATTAGTTCTACCCTAGGGATATTTCTCTTACGAGAAAATATCACACCATTACACTTAGAGACAGAGAGAGAAAGTCCATGGTCACTTAACCAAACATTTAAATAATCTAAAGCACTATTTAGTCTAACGGAGGATGTATCGAGTGACTTAGAGGAGGCATATAGAACAATATCATCAGCATATTGTAAAATGTGACAAAAACAATTGACTGATTGGTCTAAATCATACCTATAGATATTATACAAAATAGGGCTTAGAACTGACCCCTGCGGCAAACCCTTATATACCAACCTGGGTTCAGAGATTTTACCATCAACTCTCATATGAATTAAACGACACATAAATAAATGGCAAACAGCGTTGATCAATCTTGCCGGGATACTCAGATGTTGCAATTTTTGCCTGAGTAGGGGAAGTTGAACATTATCATATGCTGATGATATATCCAAAAACACCCCAATAAGACTCTCGCCCTCGGAAAACGCACGACGAATATCGGTAGTGAGAACACTAAGGCTATCCATCGTGCTCATTCCCCTCCTAAAACCAAACTGTGATCTAGAAAGTAAGCCTTTATTCTCTACAATCCATTCAAGTCTATTTTTAATTAAAATTTCAAAAATCTTAGCCAATGTGGATGAGAGAGCAATAGGTCTGTAAGAGGTAGATTCAGCAGGATTCTTACCTGGTTTAATAATAGGAATTATTATTTGAGATTTCCAAGACTCAGGAACTGAAGAAGAAAGGAATACATGATTGATAATATTAAGAAAAAATAATTTGGAAGAATAAGAACATTTAATAATAAAAGAATACGGAATACCATCCATGCCTGGGGCAGAATCCTTCAGGCCTTCCAGTGCGCAAGAAAGCTCATTAATAGTGAAAATGTCATTCATGTGATCACCATTGTTTACTGGTATCGAAGATGGAAACAAAGAATCAAAGTTAGGTACAGAAGGTGGTGCTAGATTATTGAAGAAATTTGAAAACCAATTAGAATAATCATTAGAATCTGAATGATGATAATTTATTTGAGATCTGCGATATATTTTAATTTTTTTCCAAACCAAAGAAAGTGGGCAACGTGGTGAAATTGATTCGCAGAATTTACGCCATCCAAGTAACTTTTTCCTGGCCAGTAATCTTTTTGTGCGAGCAGAGGTTTTACGAAAAGTAATGTAATTTTCCATGCTTAGATCTCTAGCGTACATATACTCAGCTTCATTACGGAGATTTACAGAAGAGGTACACTCAGAATCCCACCAAGGAGGTGATGGAATTTTATTGCAAAAAGAATTTTTTGAAGGAATGGAATTATCCGCAGCATGAAGCAAGGCATTAAAAAATTCCGAATAGACATACTGAAAGTTATGATATGTTATATGTGGAAGAGAAGCAGTTTTAGAGTCAACCAAGTATGAAAACTTATCCCAATCAGCCTTAGGGAGACTATATTTGAGAAGGGGAGGAGGTGCAGGAGCAATATTGCATGAACGATGCCAGTCTAACAGAAGGGGAAAATGATCACTTCCATAAGATAATGGCAGAACAGACCAAGATAAAGATGAAGCAAGAACTGGAGAAGCTAGGGAAAGGTCAACAACACTTATGTTTTGAATGGGAGATACTCTTCTGGTGGCTGAGCCATCATTAAGTACACAGACATTCAAATCATCAAACAAATCAATAAGGGATGGTGACAAAGAATCACAGAAATGTGATCCCCATAGTGTATGGTGTATATTAAAATCACCTAAAATAATAAGAGGGCCCGAAATATTAGAAAGAATGGAACGAAGGTTATTAATCAAAGTTATATTGGGATGAGGAATATAGATAGACACAAAGGTTACACCTAGAAGCTTAGCAGCAACTACATGTAATTCTGAGTCATGGGAAGGAAGAGATATTTGAGAGTATTTATATGATCTATTTATAAGTAAGGCACACCCAGCATAGCCATCCTCTCTGTCATCACGAAGACAAGAGAATCCAGCCACTCTAAATGTACTGCCAGGTTTAAGCCAGGTCTCTGAAATTGCACAGACTAGAGGTTGGTATGAATTCATTAAATTAATTAGTTCATGCTTTTTATGGCGAATATTTCTACAATTCCACTGAAGGAGGGTGAGAGCCATTTTTATTTATAAAAAAAGCTAAAAGTTGATGGAGAAGATTCATGACATTATGGGGAATGGCATCACTAAACTTTTCTACAATATTTATTACTGGACAAAGAAGAAGCTCTATCAGATTATCATCAGGAGTAGGAGCAACAAGAGAAGAAGGGTTAATCATGGAAGACACAGGAGAAGAAACCGAAGGTTTAGGATAGGCACAACCATTAGGTTGAGAAGATTTAGGAGACTGAGAAAGCTCATAGTGAGCATTGACATCATACCCTGGGACAAGGGTTGGTCTAGGCCTACGCTCCTTAAATACAGTCTCTCTGTATGAAGTTGTCTGAGCCAAAGGAGGCTCCCCAACTAGCGGAGAGGAAGGCACCCTATGTCGAGGTGGTGAAGGAGTTTGATCAGTATGTGGCTGCAAGGAAAATTTTGTTTTCTCTGCATAAGATGGCCGAGCTGATTTAAACCTACGGGAGGCCTCAACAAATGAGATGTTCTCCTCTGACATAACCGCTTTAATATTCTTTTGCCTGATATGCTCAGGACACTGAGAATATGTTGCCATGTGACGACCTGAACAAAAGACACATTTAGCATCCTGTTCTTCAACCTCACAAGTGTTACCACGATGAGACTTGCTACATTTGTAACATCTAGCACTAGATCTGCACTGTGATGTTATGTGTCCAAAACGACAACATAGGCGGCATTGAATTGTTGGTAGTTGGTACAGTTCAACTGGAAGAGATGAATTGAAACAATACACTCTTTCCGGCAGAACACGGCCTAAAAACGTGAGAACTACCGTAGTTGATGGAACCCACTCCGACTTCCCTTCCCTAATATTTTTTTTATTTAATCGCCGGGCTTTGACAATTTCTCCACAAGTACTGGGGTATGTAATGCCATCAATCATATTATCAAGAGACCAGTCCGGTGGGATGTTCTTTACAATTCCCATACGAGTAATATGGAATTTCGGAATTCCAGCAGTTAAATTGTTTGCATCCAAAAAAGTTTCGTTAGAAATAAAATCATTAGCAGAGTCAGCCAAAGAAAACTCGATAACTATTTTACCTCGTCCTATTGATTTTATCCCACATTATAGATTATCTATACATATAATAAAATCGTAGGAAAGTCAAAACTGTACATTGAATATATTTTTAAAAGGATACTTAGGGCGTGATCTACAATTGATATCGAAGCCAAAAATATAGTTTCTAGAATTTTAGTCTGTGTGTCAGTTTGGCATGGATTTACTACAAATTTTGCATGAATATTACTAAGAGGTCGGGTCAACATATAGGCTACATATTATCACGTTATCACCTACGGGGGAGGAGCTGTGATAATTAATTAAATATAACGTGGGTAAAACCGCGGGGCACAGCTAGTAACAGATATGTTCATGCACAACTGTCTGTCCTAGGTGGGAATTGAATAAAGTGAAAACATTGTATTTTCGATATTGATAAGAGAACAACTGCTATCTAAAATGTTATAATCTTAATCAGTGTTTTGTTAAATTTTATCATACAATCAAATGTTTTATACATATTCATAATACATCCATATATAAAACATGGTAAATTAATATATTGAAGGTAAAAATTATATTGTGACTTCACACATATAACCATGTCATATAACATCGAAAGTTCTTGTTGAATTAGTATTATAAACATGTAGTAAAAAATAAAAGAAAATAATAAATAAAAATAAAAAAGGTTTTTATTCACGCAAACTTTAAAAAAGCGCTTGTAAACAGTCAGAACATGTTTGTAGTAATACAGTTATTATTTCTAGTTGCATATTAGTACAGATATTTAGGTACACGGAATGTTAAAACATTTATACAATTTATTTAATAATAGTAAATATTTTGTTATCAATAGTTTTAATTATGACTTTTATAGGCAAATGTTTGGTTGTATCTTCGGTTACATTAAGAGATTTAAACAAATATGTGAGATCCAAAGGAAATTCTTTGTGATCTCTCATTATCAGCCTTATATACAACATGTAACTTAATTAACGCACATCCTGAAAATAGTTTGTTCAGAATCGTTTACTGAATCGATGTATATTATTTTTAAACTAGGTAATTTTTTATTCCAAAATATACTTTATTGCACACAGAAATACATATTTACATTAAAGATTACATATATCATGTACACAGGCGAGCTTAACTCAACTATGAGTTCTCTTCCAGCAAACCTTTGTTAGAGTGAGAGCTTATAGGAATGGGTTACAAACAGTGCGCAACAATTTTAAATAATTATGAACTAAGGTAATAAAAATAATTCAAAAATAAAACAAAATAAAATCTACCAGTGGTAAATAAATATATACATAAACCTGCTTACTAATACTACATACCAAGTTACTTACGTAACTACATACCTAATTATATTATATATATATATATATATATATATATATATATATATATATATATATATATATATATATATATATATATATATATATATATATATATATATATATATATATATATATATATATATATATATAACAAACATATAATATATACATAAATATTAGCTGTCTGCCTGCTTAGTTGATTGTAAAAAGTTGTTCTTTTATTTTTCTCTTAAACACGTCAAGAGATGTTGTAGCGCGAATTGAATGAGGAAGAGCATTCCACAAACGCACTGCCTGAACAGTAAATGAGCCGTCATACCGGCTTGAGGAGTGAGAAGACATTCGAAGAAGAAGTGAAGTGGTTGAACGACATATTTTTTCTCGCGGGACTAAATACTCAAAGCGTTCACGGAGATATGTGGGAGCATTGGAGTTATGAAGGATAGAATAGAGGAATGACAGAATATGACAATCTCGACGTCTCCGAATAGGTAGCCAATTCAACTGCGACCGAAATTCGGACACGTGGTCATACTTTCGGAGGCCGTAAATGAATCGGATACATAAATTCTGTAGACGTTCGAGCTTGTTGAGAAGTTCTTCATTTGCATCCAGGAAACAGACATCGGCATAGTCAAGAAGAGGAAGTAGAAGTGATTGAGCAAGGTAGATTTTAGTGCGAAAAGGCAAGAATTTCTGTAGCCGTTTTAGGGACTGAAATGAACAGTATACTCTCCTGCTTACTTCTGCAACGTGTTCGGACCATGATAATGTGCAGTCAATAAATATTCCGAGGTTCTTGGCGCATTTGGAATAAGTTATGGGAACGTCATTGTAGATTACTGGAGGTGGACATATATGTGATATCATGTTAAGCATATACTGGCCACCAATAATGAGAGCTTGTGACTTAGATGGGTTTACCAGAAGGCCAAAGCTTTTGGCCCAATCGCTAATGTTACCAAGATCACTTTTGATGGCAGCTATGGCTAAACTAAAATCCTCCACTTTAAAGTGACGATAAAGCTGCAAGTCGTCTGCGTAAAGATGGTAATTAGAAGAGATAATTTTGGTAATAGCATTGATAAATACCGAGAAGAGAAGAGGAGAGAGTATGCCACCTTGAGGAACACCTGCAGTAAGATTACACCACTTGGAGGTAGCCTCGTCGTGACGTACCGACTGCGAGCGCCCTCGAAGATAAGAGTCAAACCACACAATTACTGAAGATGAGATATTTAGAGAGGACAGGATACCGAGAAGGATGTCAAAGTCAACTGAATTAAAAGCGCTGCTGAAATCCAGTAACACCATTACCGTTAGTCATTTCCGCTCCATGGCCAATCGGATGTCATCTGTTATTTTGACCAGAGCTGTAGCAGTGCTATGGCCAGGTCGGAAACCTGATTGGAAGGGACTCAGCAGGCCTTCGGAAGAGAGATACCGAGAGAGTTGCTTGTTTACAACACTTTCGAGGACAGATAGGATAGGAAGGATATAAATTGGTCGGTACTGGGATAAGGAAGAAGGATTGGCAGATTTAGGAAGCGGTAGAATAAGGGTTTTTTTCCAAATAGAAGGGAAGGAACTTGTCTCCAGGGAGAAGTTAATAAGGTGAGTTATGATAGGAGCAAGTTCCTCTAGGATAAGGGAGATCATCTGTAGCTGGAGCCCGTCAACTCCTACAGCTTTGGAGGATATAGATCGGAAGGAGTTTTTGATATCTCGCTCAGTAACTGCTGTAAAAGAGAAAGAAGTACAATCCGGCATTGAAAGGTTAGAGAGGTATCTAAGAGTTGAAGATTTGGTGGTGGCATCCAATGCGACTGGTGGCTGTGAAAAGTAAGTGTTGAGGGCATTGAGATCAACAGCTGTAACAATGCCATTTTCACTATTGCCAACACCAAGTGATTTTAGGAAATGCCATACTTTTGTAGTGCTGAGATTATTAATCGAGTTATGTATGTGGCGTCTTTTAGCATCTCGACACATACGACTGCAGCGATTTCGGAGCTTTTTATATACGTCCCAGTTCTCATTCGAAGCAACCTTTCTATAGCGTCTTTTGGCCTTGTCGCGCTTAGACATAAGTTTTTTTATTTCATCCGACAGCCATGGTGCCGGTACATGTTTAACTTTCACTTTTTTAATCGGAGCATGGTAATTATATAAATTTAAAATTAAGCGTGTAAATGTGGCAACTTTTGTGTCCAAGTCGTTACAGTCGTAAACAGGAGACCAGTCAATACTGCCCGCATCCTCCCTCAAACGGTCCAGGACAATATTTTTGAAGCTGCGTATGAAGACAAATTGAGACTTACGTCGAGGGCAGCGGATTTTGTATGATAGATATACAAGATCATGATAGGAAAAGGAGGCCGGCAACTGGCCATGAGAAGATACTTTAGATAGGTCGGATACAATTATTAAATCTAAAAGAGAAGGAGAACTGTGAGGAGCATGATGTGTAGCTTCCAGTGGTAGGATGTGCATGTTGACCGAAGAAATCAAAGAAAGAAGCTTACGACTCCGTGCATCATCCTTAAGTAAACAGGTGTTAAAGTCTCCAAGGATTATTATGTTATCATATTGGGGTGCAAGATTTTCCAGTTTAGATTCGAAAGAAGAGAAGTAGTCGATATGACATGATGGACTATAATACACCCCCAAAAGCATTTTCGAATGATTAACGGCAATCTCGATAAATAGATTTTCGGCAAATTTTGAATAATCACTTGGAGACTTGTCGACCACCTTATGCTTCAAATCCATGCGTAAATAGATAGCCACTCCACCACACCCCTTTCCAGTTCTGTCATTGCGCACTAGCTTATAGCCAGGTATAGCATATTGTTTCGAAGGAAGTGCTGGTTTAAGAAATGTTTCAGAAACAAGAATAGCATGAATGAGGTCAGAGTCAAAAGATGACAGAAGGTCAGGGTAATGAGCGTGAATGCTTTGAGCATTTATGTGTACCGCATTAAAACATTTAGATGACGAAAACGAAAGATGTGAATAGAGCTGGTCGCGCAGTTGAAGTGATTCATCATCACTAAAAGCACTAGCATAGTGTTCAGACGTAGAGGAAGAAGAGCATGAAAGAAAATCGTCGCAATCGCTACCGGCAGACATAATAAACTAAATAATAATAGCAATACTATAAATGAGTAATAAAATAACCAATATAAAACAAAATACAACTAAATATAATAATAACCCCTACACACTCCTTATACTAAAAAAATATATAAAAATAAAACCAAACAACTAAATATTAGACAACCAGTGCAGTCATACCACGTTTCATCCGTAACGATAGGCGCCAAAAGCCGCAGTCTTGCGGGGTGTGATTGACATTCGATGAAACAAAATTGTTAAAATGTCAATGTCATAATTGTTATTTCTACACGGAACGCATAATTATTTACCTCCGAGTTATTTGTATACAAATCTTAAATACCGTCAAATTACAGTAAGAGTACAATATTAACGTGATAAAATGAGAATGAGACATACTATATAATGCTACTAATTAATGTAGTACAAAACATTGTCGGAATACAGCTACCTCAGAAGATTTTATTTCGCCGGCCTGCGAGACCTCGTAGCTGTGGAAGTGTTTGCACCTTTGCCGGTGTCTTGCAGAGACTTCCCTTTTCGGCTTCCTTAGCAGCATCGCACGCTGGTGGCTGCGTGGCCGGGAACTCAGCCAGGAGAGCACGAAGTTGACTACTAGTCTCGATTTTCCGCTTCGATTGGCCTGCTAACTGGATTATGATAATACCTGCTGATGTCCAGACCTGTTTTTGGCCATAACTTCTGCGCGCATCCATAAAGACTTTGTGACGTGGTTTTGTCAGGAACTCCGAGAGTGTATAACCCGAACCCTTCAGCATGGTTTTGGCGTTCCAAACTTCACTCCTCCGTGTGTACTGGTGAAAGCGGATCAGGACAGGCCGAGGCTTGCTCTTATTGGCTCCGAGGCGATGACAGACAGCTATATCAGTAGAAGTTAGTTCGGCCAGTTGCATCTTGTCAGTAAAAATACTCAAGGCTGTGGGCAACGGATCCTCATCTTCAGTAACACCGTGTAGCAGCAACACCTTCCTACGAGACGCCATTTCGTGACGGTCCAGCCCCAAACTCAAAAGTTCAACTTGACTCCTCAATGCATCAAGTGTCTTACAGACAAAGGTTTTGAAGTCTGTAAACTCCCGTGACAAACTTGCAAGTGTTTTGTGAGGAACTTCAGAGCTTACTGCAGCCTTCAGTTCAATCTCATGTTGGGCCTTCCTGCTGTTTAATGATTTAGACATCTCTTCCATTTGTTCAGAAAGCTTGGTGTATACATCCATCTTCTATTGTTGTTATGGTGAGAGTGAGTGTTAACAGGAGAATGTTGTTTTTAGTGAGTGCAGTAGAGGTTATAGATTAAGTATACCACTAATTAAACATAATTAAATGTAAGTAAAATATTTAAATTTAAATAAATAACAGAGCACAATTTTTTGGTGTTGGCACTTGGACTACCCACAAGCAAAAAAAAAAAAAAAAATTAAAACTATGGAAAATATTGCCATATTAACCCTGTCCAGTCAAAATAAATTGAAATGGACCGTAAGACAAAGTAGTAAGACTTTTAAAATCGCAGTTTTATTTGTATTCATATAAATTCCATCATTCAATACAAAATAAAGAAAAAATAATCTTTATTCCAAGAAACTAATTTAGTAAATAACAATGCATATACATGTTAAATTAAAAATTCTGTGTATGTATTATGATTACAACATAATATTCTAATTGGGGTGTTTTAGGGTATGCGTTAATTACGTTACATGTTCTATATCGTCCTCTGCTGGATATGGCTATCCTATATATATCCTATGCTGGCTTCCCCTAAAGGTCCTTCTTAAGTTCACTCTACTATTTATGTTACACAAGCAGGCTAATTTCTTCGGGATGTCCAGTTAGGCTATAGGTGTCCCACAGGGCTCAATTCTTGGCTGTTTCTTGGTTTTAATATGGACATGATTTTATGAGCTTAATTTGCAACTGTGTGGATAGCCAGAACTTTTCTTTTGTGCCTCATCAAGTGGTTTTGTTTAATTTGTTCAGTTTCATGGGTTATTGTTACACCTTGTATAAAATTACTTACTATATAAGAGACGTCGACGTCTTGACGTTCAGAACAGACAGACATACATACATAGACTCACGACTGTTTTCCAGAGGGGTAGGCAGAGACAACGAATTTCCATCTATCACGAGCTTTGCACACGTCTTTTGCCTCGATTACTGTCAGAACTGACAATTAAGCAATTTTGACGATGTTAATGACGCAATCTCTAAAGTTGTTCATTGGTTTAATGCCAATAATCTTGTCTTGTGCTTAATGATAAGAAAACTAAAGTCATAAAATTCACAACACCTAATGTGAAACAGGTGACAACCAATGTACAACTTAATGGAGCTGGGTTGGCCTCTGTTGAGACAACTGGTATCACAATTGACGCAAAATTATTTTTTTATCTTTTTATTTATTACTAGCTGTGTCCCGCTGTTTTACCGGCGTTTAACTTTATAAATTACAGCCTATGTGTCCAGGGTGTCAGTTAACTCCATACCAAATTTTATTAAAATCGCTGCAGCCATTTAGACGTGAAGAAGTAACAAACATACACACTCACACAGTGACACACTCATAAACATTCGTCTTTATAATATTAGTGTGACTAGCTGTGCCCTCGATTTTACCCGCGTTAAACCTTATAAACTATAGCCTATGTGTTAATCCAGGGTATCAGCTAACTCTGTACCAAATTTTACTAAAATCTTTCAAGCCTTTTGAACGTGATGGAGTAACAAACATACACACTCACACACTCACAAACCTTCGTCTTTATAATAATAGGTCTTTACCTATGAAATTGCCGTTTTGTATGAAAAAATTTAAACGAATTTTTTTCATGAATTTTTTTTTATTTGTATTAATCGAAGTAATCACCCATGCAATCAATGCATCTTTGCCATCGCAGTGGCAGTTTATTGATGCCCTTCTTAAAGAAATCAGCTGGACGGGAGGCAACAAATTCTTCAAAGGCATTTTGTACTGCCTCTCGGGTATTGAATTTTTTTCCCGCCAAGAAGTTATCCAAATTCTGGAAAAAGTAGTAGTCTGTAGGCGCAAGGTCTGGTGAGTAGGGCGGATGACGGAGAGCTTCCAACCCCAGTTCTTGCAACTTGGAGACCGTCTGCTGTGCAGTATGAGGTCGCGCGTTGTCGTGCAGGAGCAGCGGAGACGAGCGATTGACCAATGCTGGTTGGAGATGCGCCAGCTTCTCCATCATTGTGCTCAGTTCTTCACAGTACACATCTGCAGTAATGCTCACCCCGTTTGGTAAGAAGCTGTGATGAATCACACCGGCGCTAGACCACCAAACAGTGACCATCACTTTTCTAGGGGTAAGTTTTCGTTTAGGGCATTGTTTAGGTGCTGAACCAGGATCCAACCAACTTGCTGAGCGCTTGCGGTTATCAAACAGAATCCATTTTTCATCGCAGGTAACAATGCGGTTCAAAATTCCTTCATTTGTGTGTCTGTTGAGCAGTGCAAGGCACGTCTCGACGCGTACTTCGCGCTGGCGATCATTGAGTTCGTGGGGCACCCATTTGTCAAGCTTTTTTACCTTGCCAATTTGACGCAAATGGACCAATATTGTTTTGACGCTAACGTCGAAAGCTGCTGCTAATTCAGCCGTAGATTGTGTATCATCAGCTTCCACAACCGCCTTTAATTCGTCATTGTCGACCAAAGTCTTCGGACGACCGCGAGGTTCATTTTTCAGGTCGAAATTTCCAGAACGGAAGCGAGCAAACCAATAACAGGTGGTGCGTTGGTTTGTAGTGTTAGCTCCGTAAACGTCGTTGATGTTGCGTGCCGCTTGTGCCGCGTTGCTGCCACGACGGTACTCATATTCCATAATTACTCGAATTTTTAACGTATCCATGATGACGAAAAAGATTGAAATGCGATGAAAATGTAACACTAATCAATAAAGAAATGACTACTTTTGGAAAAAAGAATCCATGTTTTTAAAATAAAATTAATTTGAAATTAGAATTCTTAGCCAAACAAAAATTATTTTGATTTGAAATGGCCAGTACTGCAGAACGGCAATTTCATAGGTAAAGACCTAATATTAGTGTGATAGCCTATGTGTTAATCCAGGGTGTCAACTAACCCCATACAAAATTTTATTTAAATCGCTCTAGCCGTTTATACGTGAAGAAGTAAATAAAAATACACACTCATAAACTTTCAGCTTTATAATATTAGTGTGATAAGATTTAATATTCATGGACAAGGCCATGGATGTTTAATCTTTCAGTTGTAATAACTAACTATTTCATTATATAATGTATGTAGCGGTCTCGTCATTTAGTCACAGTCAAAGTCAAGTAAAGTCTGTCACAGTCAAGTCAAAGTCCCACCAAGTTGACCTTACTTGGTGGGACTTTGACTTGACTAGTAATTTAGATTAAGAATAGTAATTTATTGGTAAAATATTTTACATGTCATCATTCAGGCAGTGGAAACTTTAATAGCTTCTATGGAGTTTTCGAATCTACACGGAAAATTACAATTAACATAGTTGTATGGTTATACTTTCCTCCACTTGTATACGTTGTGGAAGACCTTGTCTAAAAAAACCGGCCAAGTGCGAGTCGGACTCGCGCACGAAGGGTTTCGTACCATCATCTATAAAAACGAGCAATAAATTCACGTTTGTTGTATGGGAGCCCCCTTAAATATTTTTTTTTGTTTTTGTATTTTTTGTTATAGCGGAAACAGAAATACATCATCTGTGAAAATTTAAGCTGTCTAACGATCACGGTTCATGAGATACTGCCTGGTGACAGACGGACAGACAGCGAAGTCATAGTAATAGGGTCCCGTTTTACCCTTTGGGTTGGGAACCCAAAAACCTACTTAATTACACACTAAAACTCGCATTTACACCAGTTTTAGGAAGTAATACAATGCCTCGATGCGTCTATTTCCGCGTTAGCGCCAAAACCGTTAAAACACATCCCCAAGGCTGTTGTTGATTTTTAATAAAATTTTGTCTTTTTTGGTACATAAAGGAAAATGTGTTTTGCACACTTTCAGCCTATGCCTTTAAATGGCACCAATTATTAGTTTAGAAACATTCGCACAGTTCATTTCATTACACAAACAACAATAATAATATTAATCAAAATAATAAAAGTGATTTATTTACTTTTCACAAGGTAACACAAGTATAAATATAGCTATTTGTAAAATTATTCAAAATTTACAAATAGCTATACTTGTTGTACCTTGTGAAAAGTAAATAAATCAATTTTGTTATTTTTATTATTATTATATTGTTATAAGGATTTACAATAGAAAAATAAAAAAGGATTTTATGTTTAACACGCTTCACTTGTAACTCATCTATGTAAGAAAATCTTGGAATCTTAATTTGACCCACTTCCCAGTCTCCGATTAGGATGAAATTTTGCACACGCTCTGAGTTCTGATGACAATACACGGCTAGCTAAGAAACATCATTACAATCCAATATGGCGGCCTCCCCAAGATGGCGGACAGGGTGTTTGAAATGTACCCCCATGATATCGGTATCAAATGAAAGGGATTGCTGTCAGGAATAGGAAAAAGATATCATGTAACTTAAATCCAACATGGCGGATTTTGTAATTTTAGTGCGTGCTAAAAGCGGGTTTTTTAAACTATTATTATTATAAGAAAATCTAAAATTGTATGTATATTTTTACTACATATTATGGTGGTTCTGTCTATATTAAGTTACGAATTAAATATTATTATTATGGCGGACCTTGTCTTTATAACGAAGATCGCGCTTTAATTCTACCCCCGGATCCAATGCCACCCAACTGAGAAGACCCAGCGAAACAAACTCAGCGGGTGTCTCTACTACCTATAAATAAACGTGTAGTCGAATCAATACCTCCTTCTTGGAGTTGGTTAAATACGTAGTTACTTCAATATCAATATTGCCAATTTAAATGGGCACAATGAGTCAATTGGTACATAATGCCTACATAACATTGGTACGTGTCTGTTCATTTATACAGGGTGTTACATAAATAGCGGAGTTCAACTTAGGAGCACTAATATTTTTTAGAAAGATTTTTGTTGGGTTCTTCTATACATATAATAAAATCATAGGAAAGTCAAAACTGTACAGACGCCAGCACATCAAGCTACCCCAATCTGTCAAATTTCCCCAATTGAAAGTGAACCTTATGCTTATTATGTGATAAGGTTGAAAATCTATAAAGGAAATTTGACAGATTGGGGTAGCTGGATGTGCTGGCGTCTGTACATTGAATATTTTGTAAAAAGGATACTTGGCGTGATCTACAATCGATATCGAAGCAAAAAATATAGTTTTAAGAATTTTTGACTGTTTGTCTGTATGTGTGTCCAGGGTAAACTCAAAAGTACTGCATGGATTTGCTTCAAATTCTGCATGAGTTTTACTATCACCTACGGGGGAGAAGCTGTGATAATTTGTAAAAATTAACGCGGGTAAAACCGCGGGGTTCAGCTATTTGGCAAATAAAGTTCATGTTGAAATTGGTAATGGGAAGTGGTACTTACTGTTAACAAGTCAATTAGCTGTTTATACTCAATTTAGTTTCGATCGAGATCAAATTACTGAAAATTAACTAACTAATTTCATTTGCCTGTTGACGGCTGGCCTCTCTAGTTGAAATTCTCTCGTTTTATGAGGCTATAGCCTCTTTACATTATTCTGTCTCCCGCTTTGCTCTGGAGGGAGGTGGAACTATTCACTATCTAACTCCTCCTTTTTTCTTTCTGATTAAATTTGTTGCGGTATCCAAGACAGTTAAAGCGATTCCCCGGGACATGCCTGAGCCTCACCGCACAGGGTCATTTAATTGTGTGCCACTGTTGATCCTGCCTTACAGGAGTTGCAAGAATGAAAAAAAAATGTTGATGGCACCAACTTCAACTTGAAATGTCCCAGATGTAAGTATTGTGTTCTCGACCATCTCCACACGGGCAAAATAAATATTGAACCAAGTGAGCGTACAGATATCAACAAGTTGCCAAATTATGCAACACCTACATAGTGAAAGGTTACGCCAAGGTTGACTACTGCAATCGTGAATTTTTTAACCGAATTGATGCATTGTATCATATCTAATTTTATACCCGTGGTGGGATGGCCGACTTTACAATACTGCCCCACGAGAATTGCTACTGCCTACACTATCGACCGCCACGCAATAGGTACTAAAATCTACAAATCTGTTTAAAAATTAAATCACCGGCTTCAAAATTCATAAAATTATACTAATTTTATAAAGGCGAAAGTTTGTGAGTGTGTATGTTTGTTACTTCTCTAGGTCTAAACGGCTAGAGCGATTTAAAAAAAATTGGGTATGGAGTTAGCTGACTACCTGGATTAACACATAGGCAATAGAATGTATACCTCTAGCAGTTTTGGCAGCGCACGCCGGAATAGCTCGCAGATAGTAGATTTTTTCATACTTACTTGACAGTTATCGTCATATTTTGGACAATTCACACATAGTGGTTGCAATCCGGCGTCATTTTCAATCCGGCCGGATACGGCCGGATTGATTAAATCAAGGTGATTTTCGCTTTTTAGTACAAAATAAGTGAGTTAATCAAGTGTCTTTGCACTTATATGTAGGTAGTTTATAAAAAATAAATCACAAATATATAAAATCGACTTTATTTCCTAACCAATGTTAAGACAAATCGACAACAAGAAAACTATTAAAATTTAGTAGTGTAGGTAACTAGTAATAATTTTACGACGTAACGAGTAGCTCAGTCTTTCTAGATTTCACTTTCACAGATAGATCAATTTATAAGTAACAATATTAATTATCAAGTAACTATAATATCTAATAGATACAATTAACCTTACGTAATTAACTGAAATGAGATCAAAATCATTATTAAAGTATTTGAAAATGCCAACAAACAAGTCTTATAGGTATTTATGATTATGACAGATACTATCATGATTTGATGAATCTGTCGAACGAATTAATGGTAAAAATTATCGCACGCATGAACACTACGCACAACGCATTTAAAGTACCTACTCATGCAACAGCTATATTATTTTCCCACAAACTGCTAGCACTAGATCCGGTCATCGGATCCGGTATATTGGTACCGGATCCGGTAACCATTAAATGATGCCGGATCCGCCGGATTACCGGATCCGTTTTTCCGGATTGCAAACCCTATTCACACAATATCATTATAAATTGTAGCCTATGTGTTATTCTGATGTATAAGCTATCGATACACACAGGTCGAAAGTCTTCGACTAGTGTGTGTTGCCAGTGATGACTTATGGAACAGAGACGTGGTCGCTCACTATGGGCCTCATCAGAAGGCTCAAGGTCACCCAAAGAGCAATGGAGAGGGCTCTGCGAAATCCGCAGGCGAACCAAAGTAGCCGACATAGCACAAAGAATTGCCAAACTGAAGTGGCAGTGGGCAGCACACAGCTCGTAGAACCGACGGCCGATGGGGCAGAAAGGTTTTCGAGTGGCGACCACGAACCGGAAGACGCAGCGTGGGCAGACCCCCTACAAGATGGACCGATGATCTTGCAAGGGTCGCGGGAAGCAGCTGGATGCGGACAGCACAGGGCCGGCTATTGTGGAGATCCTTGGGGGAGGCCTTTATCTAGCACTGGACGTCTTTCGGCTGATATGATGATGATGATAAAATCCTTAGGGGAGGCCAGCAATCTATACATATAATAAAATCGTATGAAAGTCAAAACTGTACATTGAATATTTTTTGAAAAGGATACTTGGGGCTTAATCTACAATAGATATCGAAGCCAAAAATATAGTTTTTAGAATTTTTGTCCATTTATCTGTTTGTCTGTATGTATGTCCGGGCTAAACTCAAAAAGTACTGGATGGATTTCCTTCAAATTTTGCATGAATATTACTAAGAGGTTGGGTCAACATATAGGCTACATATTAACACGCTATCATCTACGGGGCATGAACTGTGATAATTTATAAAATGAAACGCGGGTAAAACCGTGGGGCACTGCTAGTAGACAATATAAGGCGGATGATGTGATGTGATCATTAAATTTAATGTAAAAATTTGTTTAATTCCAGAACAAATGTAGTGATGAACTACACGGAAATAGAAGGCAAAGTGCGAGAAGCGACGTCGGACGAGGCGTGGGGCCCCACCGGCCAGCAGATGCAGGAGCTCGCGCTCGCCACCTTCACGTATGAGCACTTCCCGGAGGTGATGTCCATGCTGTGGAGACGGATGCTGCACGACAACAGGGCTCACTGGCGGAGAACTTACAAGGTACGTACTCTACTAACACCTACTCTTAAAGTGATTTTCCACCAGAGTGGTGAGACGAGACGAGGCGAGAAGAGAAGTGAAATCGTACTGACCCCTTTCCACTAAAAAATAGCCATCGCGTGCTAGAATATGGCGTCCATACGTACAAACCAAATGTTCATGTTTGATTTTTGTGTTCACTATGTTCGTGTTCGTACCTGCGTCCACGGCTTATGATTGTGATCCTGAGTGATATTGCTGTGTGGTGACGGCATAGAATGTCTTCACCCAATCTCATCCCGTGGTGGGCCTAGAAATCGTCTGAGGGAATATCTACCAGAGGACGGGCAACAGCGTTTTTCTGTGAACTATGACCATCAAACTGCGATCGCCAACCCGTCCGCTAAGCGTGGCGATAATAGCATATCCACCATTCTTTGGGGAGGCTTTTGTCCAGTAGTGGACATACTTTGGCTGTCATGATGATCCTGAATGTGAATAGGTACTCGTGAAATTATGTTTACCACCAGTTCGTCATGTTAGGCATAGTAATGACAAATGATCATGTTAAAAATAATATAATACAAGCTCAATACTGGTTCTGTTTCTGAGTGAGGTCGCCATTGTTCATCGAGGTAGGGGAAGCAACAGCTGTTTGCAGACTTTGTTTAGAGGTGGGCATTGCACCTGCGACTGCTCTAGAGTTGCGAGTGTGCATGGGCGACAGTGATCACTTACCATCAAGTGACCCACAGGATCGTCAGTCTCCCTCTTATATGTATATAAGATAAAAAAACAAGTTTCCTTTAAAATCCTACTTTTTCATGCCACTCCACGTCAGTAACCAGCTTGAAAATGGATAAACATTATTAAAAAATGGATAACTAAATGAATACTTCACTGATAAATTATAGTAGTATCTAGGTAATAATATTAATAATATCCAAATGTAGTAATATAAAAATAAAAAATAATAATAATAAATAGATAATATATTTGAAATTAATTAACAACAGATGCCTAATATTTATGGTTAATATACATAAATATATATATGTATATATTAGATACATTAGCAAACATATACCTAAGTAATAATAGAATTTAGTATGTTTAACTAAAGCCCTCTTCCTCTCTTCTACATTTGCTGTGCCCGACAGGGTCCATAATGATACCATATATAATTATAACACCTAATCAACATTGTGGAATGCAAATAAAACATTGAGTATTGAAATGAGGTTCGAATGTTAGGTTAGGTTAGTTAAGTAAGTAAGTTTAATCCCGTCCGGCGGTAACTTTTATGTTTTACCTGTTTTAAATTTATATTACAAGCGAATCAAAGTAGCCAACATAGCCCAAAGAATTTCCAAGCTGAAGTGGCAGAGAGCAGCACATAGCTCGTAGAACCGACGGCCGCTGGGGTTCTCTCGTGGCAACCACGAACCGGAAGACGCAGCGTGGGCAGGCTCCGTACAAGGTGGACCGATGATCTTGTGAGGGTCGCGAGAAGCACAAGACCGGCCATTGTGGAGATATTTGGGGATGCCTTTGTCCAGCTGTGGACGTCTTTCGGCTGATATGATTAAATAATAATAATATCTAGGGACAATGTCACACAGATCATCCTAGCTCCAAACTAAGCAAAGCTTGTACTATGGGAACCAGGCGATGATATACATACTTATAAAGATAGATAAATACTTAAATACATAGAAAACATCCATGACTCAGAAACAAATATTCGTGCTCATCACACAAATATTTGCACTTACCGGGATTCGAACCCAGGAACACCAGCTTCGTAGGCAGGAGCACTACCAACTAGGCTACGGTGACCGTCGATGATGATGATGAAGTTTATACCACGCTACTTTTCATTTCCATATTTGACTTGATTCTTTGTGTCCCAGTGTCTACTACTTCTGAGCTACTTGGTGCGGAACGGGTCAGAGCGAGTGGTGACGTCGGCCAGAGAACACATCTACGACCTGCGCTCACTGGAGAACTACACATACGTTGACGATGTTGGGAAAGACCAGGTAATTATGGTGTGGGTTCTTATCCGGTGCCAGCTTAGATAGATAAGAGTATAATTTTTTGTACAAAAAAAAAACACAATCCATGACTTAAAAAATAAGCAAGTACAAATACAATCGGCGGTCTTATTACTTATGTACTAGTTGTGCCCCGCGGTTTTACCCGCGTTAAATTTTATAAATTATCACAGCTCCTCCCCCTTAGGTGATAACGTGATAATATATAGCCTATATGTTGACCCGACCTCTTAGTAATATTCATTCAAAATTTTAAGTAAATCTATGCAGTATTTTTTGAGTTTAGCCCGGACATACATACAGACATACAGACAAAAATTGTAAAAACTATATTGTTGGCTTCGATATCGATTGCAGATCACGCCCCAAGTATCCTTTTTAAAAAATATTCAATGTACAGTTTCGACTTTCCTACGATTTTATTATATGTATAGATTGTGTGTATAAAAGATTTTAAATACTAATAAGGCCACACTATCGGTGGCCATCGGTGCGGCTCGGTACAGCTCTGGCGCCTTACGGCGGTTTCGAGCGAGCTCGGGCTTCCTCCGCAGCTGTAAGCATGGCTAAGGACGCCGAGGCTGTCTTCGGGTCGCTCGGGTGGCATTTTCGAGGCAGACACGTCGCAGAACAGTTATTTCGATCACTGCACGCACATCCATTATCGTATCAGTTTATTTGACGACGACAGAAAAAAATCAAAGGATTATTCTAATAAGGATTATTCCTTAAAAAAAGGATTATTCCTGTGTAAGCTCACAAATGCCTATATGACATAATATCGCGTGTTTATCTATATAAGCATGTATTTACAAAATAAACATAGTTTTATTACGTAAACGTAGATTTCCCATTTTTGAGATAGTATGTCAGTTATCTAGTTTCCATAGTACAAGTTCAGCTTAGTTTGGGATCAGATGGCCGTGTGTGAATCAAGTCCCAGGATATTATTATTATAAATACAAACGACCACAGATTGGAGTTAACTTATGAGAATTATCCTTATCTCTATGAACCCCTGGATGGAACTATTTTTGTACCATATGTGGTTTGATAGTCCATAGCAGCCCTATGTTTGGATGTTGATAGTGTTCCATTCCCATGCCCCAGAGAACACATAAAGCTTTTGGTCCAGACAACCCATCATTTCTTAAGACACCCTCTTTATGTGCACAGGGTATAAACGTGCGACACAAAGTTCGTGAACTGATAGATTTCATACAAGATGACGAGAAACTTAGAGAAGAGAGAAAGAAAGCTAAGAAGAACAAGGACAAATATATAGGTGAGTCACTTATAAACTTTGAGGGGGTTAAACATCGTGACCAGATGCTCGCACCAGTCCGTATGTGATGGGCGAGGTTAAGCAACTAGGCTCGCGGTCAGTCCATAGATGGGTGACCGCCAAAGTTTGTTTAATTTCTCAGCAACTCCGTGCTTTGGAGAGCACGTTAAGCTGTCGGTCCTGGTTGTAGCCATTAGGCAACAGTAGTTAAGCCATGTCAGAGGCCTACTAGGCGGCTTGAACAACTCTGACCCTAGTAACCACTGCCCATACGATAGGTAAGTACGTTAATATAGAGTGTTGCGGGGGGAAAGAGCGCTGTAGATAACCTGGACGAAGAGAACGTCGGCAAGGCTTGGGTGACATAATGTTTCTTTGTTTAGGGACTAGTTCCACCCTGTTACCTCTTGTAATCCAAAATGAAAAGGCTCTGAGCTGTGAGCCACAGACACGACGTGGGAAATCGCTGAACTTTCTGGGATCTTATAACAAATTTAATCAGATAGAAAGGAGAAGTACTTAGTTAGAATAAAGTAGATGCACTTGCCTCCAAAACAAGTCATGTCAATCAGTCGGAATGATATATGGTTGTGTAAAGCGAGGAATGAATGTTTAAGGGATTAAATATAATGACCACCATAAAATGCTTTGATACCCTCCGTTTTTTAACCAAAAATAGAAACTTAACACCAGAAAAATAAAGTCTAAAAATACAATAGTACTTGCAATTTAAGTCACGACTGCACTTCAAAGTGTATTCGAACACCAAATGTAGTAAATGATCACCAAATCTTAGCGAGCAAGTTAATGTGTTATTTCTGCCTAAATAAACCTCTGTGATTGCCACAAAATGTAGGCTTATTACCAAAAAAGTATTATGATGCCATATTGAGTCATGTGTCCGGTTTGCAATACCCTCCCTTTGTTATTAATTAGAAGAGGACTTACTTTTTAATGTTTGTTTGAATAATTTAAAAAAAGATGATTAAAAATTTTTTGTGACTTTTTTCTTTAATTTTTGTGTCAGAAACGAATCGCTGCAAAACCGACTTCACGTAGTCGTGTTTGCCCTACCCTAGAGTGTAATGTAAGCCCGCGTAGGCGCGGAGGGGTGGGGCGGCCCGCGAGCTGCAGGAGTAGGTGGTGAGCGTTAAAACCATCTGCGACGACAAGCTCGCGTGGGGCCGCCCAAACCCCGCAGCGCCGGAGCCGTGACAGAAACAATGCTTGCTGCATAATAATTATCTTTATATTTAAGTTCTAATTTGATTTAGTTAGTGTGCATAATTAGTGTGCAAGTCAGTATTTTTGATATAACTTTGAAATATTTTGTTAGAAAAAAGGGAATATACAGATATCGATTTAAATACATGCCTTATTATTTACATAAATCGGATAACGAGATATTATTTTTTGCATGTCATTTTAAATTGAAATGTGTTTAATAATTTGGTGTCCATTAACAATTTTTTTGGAGTCAGTTTGCTTAAACAGAATAGCAAGATGTAAATACTTTGGTTATAATTTTACATTAAAATGCTGGTTTAATTTTGGTGATCATTTATTACTTATGGGTTAACAATGATTAATTTGGAGTCATTTTGCTTAAATAGGATAGCAAAATGGTGAAACTTTGTTATAATTTTACATTAAAATGCGGGTTTCATTTTGGTGATCAATTACTATTTTTGTCTGTTATATGTTACTATATTTGGTGGTAAGTTAAACATAAGCCAATGTTTAATAGTAATTTGTTTAGTTTCAAATTAGTTTCTACCCCAATATATCTATGCAATGATAATCTCGGCAAAATTATCGTGTAGTATTTGATCTTGAGCCACAACAACTTCCATTCTTTTGCTGTACCTTCGATAAGAAGTGTTCAAGTTAAATTGCTAACTTGAAATGACCCTTTAAATATACTCTTGGTGCAACAAATAGGGGGTTAGAAAAATTTAGTTTCACTTCGCTTTAGAGCAAAGCAGGATACAGAATGGAATAAAGAGGTTAAAGCCTCAAATAACAAGAGAATTGCAACTAGAAGAGCTATCTGCAATACTCTTGTTGAATCCAAGACAGTGAGGGCTACCGTTTTTGTGCTCACCAGTCGGCGCCACTGTCACGGAAGGTCCACTATAGCTCTCAAAATCATTGTTATTGTGGACGCGACCAATGTTTTTACGAAAACGATTTAAAATCCTGTTAAAGTGTTTCATAAATAGCATGCAGCAGTGTTGTGCAGTCCCCGCACAACACTGCGGCATGCTATTTTTATGAAACACTTTAACAGGATTTGAAATATTTTTTCAAATTATTTACAGTCATCGAGCTGTTACTCATTTTGTAATTTATTTAGTTTTGAACCAAATTTTTTAGTTATAATCGCAGTTTTTATTAATAAACAGCGTAACCCGAACAAAAACAGTGTATTTTGACGTTTCGTAGACCTGCCGCGATGCTAGCGCCTCTAGCGGCAAATTGATACGCGGTAGCCCTCATTGTGTGCCACTGTTGATCCTGGCTTACAGGAGTTGCAGTGGTGAGAAGAGGGTGGGACTATGATGTGTGATCACACCCTCATTTAGAATTTCGTCCTTTTGCTTTAGTCTTCCATTGTTTAATTTTAATGTAGTAGAACTAAATTTCAAAATAATAGATTAGTAACTTTTTATTTATTTAAGGATTTCAGAAAATATATGCGATAAAACAAACCGCACGGACGGACTAATTTGTTTTTTTTTGTAACTTTTATACTATCCACTATGTTTATGTACTGCATTGTCACCTTGACAAGTACAAGTTAATACCCAAGTGCTGAATAAATTTCATTTCATTATGCACCACTTTCGTTCATGACTAAGTCTTATATGGGAAGGTGATGATTTATAATTGCAGCTGAAGAAATGATTTGTCGTTTGATTTTTAGGCATGTCATCGGAAGCGGTAACGCTGGGGTCGCGGCGCGGGGTCAACATGAGCGGGTCGGGGGGCTGGGGCGAGTACAGCGACCGGGGGAGCAACTGGGGTAAGTAAAATGACTTAACGTAAGAGAGCATCTATTCACAACGAACTGGACAAGTGTGAATTGAAGTCGCGTGGAAAGGGTTTCGTACTATCTATATTGAGAAATTTACTGTCGTTTTGAGAAACATTTTTAGGGTTTCCTTGTAATGTACGGAAGTGAAGTGCTAAATTCTGCTTTTGTTTTTATTGGCGGGTCGGTTGGAATACTTGCCTTTCACGCCGGAGGTCGTGGGTTCGATTCCCACCCAGGATAGATATTTGTGTGCATGAACATGTCTGTTTGTCATGAGTCTTTTAGTAGAGTAATTATTTATATAAGTATGTAATTACAAAAGAAAAGTAGTATGTGTAGTATATCAGTTATCTGGTTTCCATAGTACAAGCTCTGCTTAGTTTGGGATCAGATGACCGTGTGTGAAATCCGCGCGAGGTGTACTCCCACTAGTCTGATCTTTAATATCTTAATATATTATTACAGATGAACCAAAAGAAAGAAACGACGAGGAAGAGTATGACAGAGAGGACTCGGACGGAGACTACGGAAGAGATCATGGGAGAGACCACCACAGAGAAAGGAAACCACAGAAGTAAGTCTTCGTTTCGGTTACTTCTCGTTTATCTCTCGGTTATCGTATAACCTCTTTCCGGTCGTGCAGAAAGTGCCCCTGTGTTTGCGCACACACTTGTGCTATGTCCGTGCAGATGTCTAGTCTGCATTGAGACTGGCTACCGTGGCCGAAATTCGGCTAGAAGGACATTATTATCGTATGGGCAGTGATTATCCTAGAGTCAGAGTTGTTCAAGCCGACCGGTAGGCCTCTGTCAGGGCTCAACGGCTGTTGTCTAATAGTTACAACCGGGACCGACAGTTAAACGTGCCCTCCGCACCACGGAGACGCTCAGAAATTAAACTACTTTGATGGTCACCCATCTATGGATTGACCGCGAGTTCGCACGAAGTTCGCACGAGTTCCTGCAGTTTACTTACTCGATCACACGTACAGTTTCACCCCCCATACATTGAGCACCAGAGTTTTAGTTCTTAATAGTTTCCGCGAGAGGCGCTGGTGCTCAATGTATGGAGGAAACTGTACGTGTGATCGAGTAAGTAAACTGCAGGAACTCGTGCTAGGGCCTCTCATCACTTACGGACCGGTGCGAGCATTTAGCTTAATACTTAACAGTTAAAAACCTTTTGAAGTCTCTGTTTTGGTCTTTAAAAGAGCTTTCTTTAGCTGGGTTGATGAAGACAGAAGAAGGCAGGCTGTTTAGGGCATTTATTTTTATGACGAACAATATACATGTCGCCGTAGAGTTGTCGGTAGTCGCTCGAATCTTCACCATCGGACATTGTAGGGGGCGTGTTTACTTTGTACGAATATAACAACAGTCATACTTGGTTCTATTTTCAAATCTATTCAGATTATACACTTTGATACGATAAATCAGATACAACGAAACGTGCGATTTTCAATCAACGCAATGATGTTATAAGTAAAAAGGTGTAGATAGGTTAAAAGCGCTCCGGGAGCGGCACGTTGAAATGTGGCTAATTAGCCAGAATTTACTTCAGTCAGTATCGCGTCACTAGTGTCGACGACGCACTATCGCAAATTACATTTGTCTCGTTTTCGCTCACGATTATTGAATCATGCCATCTTACTTTGACGTTTAATCGTAATGTAGTGTGATATTGCAATATTAAGTTATTTATGTGTGCGTTGGTGTGCCGTTTTTGAAGATCGAATGTTGTGTTGGAAACCTATCTACACCTTTTTATTTATAACATCATTGTATACACGGCTATGGCTAGGAACGCGCGTTGGTTTCAATATCCGGCCGCACTGGCCGGCCGCTGCACAAGTGTCGCGCGCCGCCCCGCCGGGGATCATTGACTCCGTCGAGTGCCGGCAGATGGCGCTGCCATTCCGAGCAGGACTCGATTGCGATATACATATCTGCATCACGATAAAAAAAATTGTGAGCCGTCACGGGACGCCTGGCAGATGTGAAACATCGACATTATTTTTTTAAATTAATATGCATAAAAGAACATATTTTGATATGAACTAAATATGTCATAATGATAAAATAAAATATTATGATTAATAATCGCACAGTCGATTGTTTAGATTCACCTCAAAAAAAAAAAAAAAACGTGGCGACGCGTCGCTCCCCCAGAAAGTTTTTTTACGTGCGGCTATAGATGTTTCACATCAAAAACTATTGTGATGCGCCTGGCGGCAAAGTGAAATCGACATACTGTGAGTCGTTTTTGGGAAGGTCATACGGTGGAGCTTTGTTCATTCGAATGCAAAGAAAGAAATGCTGATATGAAGTTGGAGGAGATTATGTGGCGGGTGATGGCGCCGCGATTTATTTATTTTATTTATTTATTTATTCACGTAAACTTTAAAAAAGCGTTTGTAAATAGTCAGAACATGTTTGTAGTAATACAGTTATTGTTTCTAGTTACTTATTACAGATATTTAGGTACACGGAATATTAAAACATTAATACAATTTATTTTATAATGGTAGTGATATTTACAGTCTACGTTAACGGAACTATCACAAAATAACAAGTCCGTAAACATTATATGCCTGAGTGAAACATTCGTGCAAAAAGGTTGTGAAGCAAATATCAGATTACAGGGGTATACATTAGCTGATTCTTTTTGTCGTCCTAATCAGCGGCGGGGTGGGACTTGTATTTTGACAAAATCTGACTTCGAATTCAAATCACTTGACATTATAAAAAGGTACGCATGCCCACTACACTTTGAATGCTGTGGCATAGAATTATTAACTCCTAATATTATATTAATATGTATTTATAGGACACCGAATAGTAACTCAGCGCTCTTCTTAGATAAATTGAATGACTTACTCATGCATTGGACTAATAGAAAAATAAATAAAAAGATTATTATCTGTGGTGACTGGAATATAAATATACTTAAAAAGGGTAATGACACCAACGAATTGGTCAGTATACTAAACAACCACAACTTCAGTATTCATATCAAGTCTGCTACGCGGAAATTATCCTGTATTGATCTTATAGCTAGTAACATAAAAAAATTGATTCAGAAGTCCTAAAACTTGGCTTGTCAGACCACGAAACTGGTCAGATTGTTTGTTTTAAGACACAAAGAATAAAACCGCCACTGAAGAGTTGGTATGAATATCGTAGGGATTACAGTAGTGAAAATATTGCAAAATTTCGTGAGTGTTTGTCAGAATTAACATTTTCAGAGGTTTATAATGAACGTCTTACCAATAAAAAATTCAGTATATTTCATGAATTACTAACTCTTTTCCATGAATTATGTTTTCCTACGCTCAAACTGAAAATGTCCAATATTTCAATGAAAAATAGATGGAAAACGAAGGGTCTTAAAAAATCATGCTCTACAAAAAGAAAACTGTACCTTAACTACATGTTCTCTAAGAGTGACAAACATTTACATAAAATTAAATACGTAAGGTATGCTGCATTACTTAAAAAATGTGTCTATAGTGCACAAAAAAATAATAATATGAATTATCTATTGAAAAGTGCAAACAAATGTAAAGCTACATGGAATACTATTAACACGAATATAAACAATTCAAGCCATATAGAGATATGTGAATTATTTAATGACTTCTTTATTAATTTGACGAATACCCCTGATGGTAGAACCCCTCCCCCAAATATCTCCAATTTAAAGTACATAATAAATACGATATTTTTGATGCCCACGGACCATATTGAAATATTCCAAATAATTAAAAGCTTAAAAAACTCTTACTCTGTTGGTTATGATGAATTAAGCACAAAAGTTTTAAAATTATGCGCTGAATACATTTGTAGACCACTAAGTGATATAATAAATATGTCTTTCATTGAGGGTGTATTTCCAGATCAACTCAAAATTGCCATCGTCAAACCATTATATAAAAAAGGAGACGAAACAAACCTGCATAACTACAGACCAATAACACTTAATCCAGTACTGTCGAAGGTCTTCGAACGACCTATACTTATTAGATTTAATAAATTTATTGAAAAACATGAAATTTTAATACGAGCTCAGTTCGGGTTTCGCAAAAACATGTCCACCACCCTTGCATATTTTGATCTTGTAAAAGAAGTCTCTGAATGTATCGATCGTAAAACAGAAGTAGCAGCTTTGCTACTAGATATGAGTAAAGCATTTGATCTCATTGACTACACAATACTACTCAAAAAGCTCGAAAGATATGGTTTTAGGGGTGTTGCGCATGAATGGTTACACAGCTATTTAAATAAACGTAAACAATGCACGGAAATAACAAGAATGGCAAAAAATGAACGTTGTGTAATAAAATCACATTACAGGTCAGAATATAAAGAAAACTTCCGGGGAGTTCCTCAAGGAAGTATACTGGGGCCGCTTATGTTTATATTGTTCATTAATGACTTGCCGGACATAACCAGACATAAGACACTGCTATTCGCAGATGACACAACCATAATTTTTAAATGTAATGACATAAAAACGTATAATGATGTAATAAATGACTCGTTAAATAACATAGTGACATGGCTTGATTATAATAGGTTAGTCGTTAATATTGATAAGACAAAAATTCAATTTCACAATTATGCCACCCAGCCAACACAGCTGAGTATAAAATACAAAAATACAATGGTTAAAAATGAAGAAGCTAGCTTATTTTTGGGCATAAAAATAGATAAAAATCTTAATTGGAAATCCCATGTAGAGTACATTTGCGATAAATTGAATCGGTTCGTTTTTGCTCTGAAACGAATTAGAAAAACTGTCTCACAGGATGCAGCTTTATTATCATACCATGGATACGTTTCATCTGTACTTTTATATGGATTACCACTATGGGGCAATTCAGTTGATGCTATTAAAGCATTTAAAATACAAAAGAAATGTGTTAGAGCAGTATGTGGAGCCTGATTTCTTGATAGTTGCAAGCCACTTTTCCAGAAATTGCTGAAATACTGCCTCTACCATCGTTATATGTTCGAGAAATTTCAGTTTTTGTTAAAAAGTATAACTGTTACTTTCCAACGCATGAAGAGGTCGTTATTCGTAAAACCAGGCACTATAATCGGTTGCACCTACCAAGGAGCAAGTCTAAAATACTTGACAAGAGTACTTTTATGATGGCCATTAAAGTTTTTAACGCACTGCCAAATAATATTAAAGAGCTACCTATAGAAACATTTAAAACAAGTTTGACTAAATGGCTTTTACAAAATTGTTTTTATACTATTAAAGAATTTTTTGAATGGAAACAAAATGATGTCTGCACCAAAATATAAAGTTTCTACAACCACATCTACTAATATTGTTATTTTCTAAAATTTTAATAATATTTGATTTTTTTTTGTGCAGACATCATTTGTATTTCACATGTACCTATGACATTTTATTATATATTTTTGATGATAATTATGACATATACGTGTAATATAAAATATTATGTAATTGTGACATGTACCGGTTTTATCTATAATTGTTAATTAAATATGAATGTGTAATATGATTTAAATCGAATGTATTATAATTTAAATTGTTTAAAAATTGTGTAAAATTATTGTTTAATAATATTTACACGTCGACATATCGACAGAGTATGATGAAACTATCAAATTTGTTAACACCTTCATGTATACACTCATATTCAGTGAATAAATGATTGATTCTTGATTCTTGATTCTATTTTTCCTTATTTGTCTTATTTGGTAATATAATATGGCGTACTGGTAACCAAAGACAATTGATAGAGTTGGGAAATTATCGAATGAAGGACTGAACTCAAAAAATTTCACTTGTCGAATAATACTTTTAGTCTACGACCAGTTACAACAAAAACTTTAGTTTTTAAAAATAATGCCTTACATTACCATACACACATAACTTGATATATATATAAACATTCTGCTTTATTATTTAGTTTTTTACATTAAAACTATACAGTTCACACTGGTCAGAATCATTCATTCACTTTTCCCTTCTCTAAGTTCCAAAGACAAACTAGCATTTTGAAATGTCAAATTGCCAATACAATTTTTAATCTGTGGAAATGGATTCTGATATTATTTTGATTTTAAGAGAATTAATGTGTTTGGATGGTTAATTTGAAGCAGTTTTTGGTGTTATTTATATAGTATGTGTTTCTTCCAACAATCAAGATGTTCATACCTAACTAAAAGTGCATGATTGATGACGAAAATAGTGATTTTCGTACCGAGTAGTGTTTGTTTACCAAATAAGACAAGTAAGGAAAAATAGACTGTAGCTAGCTTGTATTAAGTTATTGTCAAGGAGATTATGTTTAGGTTTAATTATTGAAATTTATATTTTACTACATATTGTCTGAATGGTTCTGTCTATATTAAGGTATGAATTCAGTATTATTATTATAACGGTCCTTGTGTTGGTGATTACGATCCAACATTGAATAGAATAGAATAGAATATATTTATTGTCTTAAAGTGTGGTACAGTGAGTTCTTAAATTTAAAATTACAGAGCCATAACACTTTGTCATATTAATGACATGACATAATTAAAAATATAAAAAATAGTATGAATAAGAAACAAAAATTCCAAAAAAAACACTAAACAACACAACAATCTTAATTGACAAAATAAAATAATAATAATAATAATGATGAATAAAATTAAAAATAACAAATTAGATTATTCATGATTGAAATAAATTAATAACATTTTACTTTCTTACAATAAAATTATTTTTAGGTGACAGTATAATTAGTACATTTCAGTATCATTATAAATTTTTATTTATTTTTTTGTGGTGAAAAGACCCGTTACAGAATAAAAATTCATTTTTAAAAGCCATTTGCGCAGTTCTTTAGAAAAACGTTTGTTGGGTAACTTTTTGATTTCATCTGGAACTGCATTATATACTTTAATACACATAGCATAAGAGTTTTTTTGAAATAATGTAGTTTTTGGCCTAGTGTCTAAAACCAATCTGTCCGGCTTTCTTGTATTTCTCGGGAAAATGTCTGATGCTTTTTTGAATATTTCTTGGTTTTGTTTAACGAAATTACATAGTTCCAGTATATACATCGATGGAAGAGTCAATATTTCCAGTTCTTTAAAGACTGGCTTACAAGATTCGTAAGGTCGTAATCCAACCATTGCACGCACACACTTTTTCTGTACAATAAATGCCTTATTAATATCTGTAGAGTTGCCCCATATCAACAGGCCATACTTAAGTACCGAAAACACATAGCCATAGTACGCTGCTAGGAGTGTTTTTTGATTTGAGGTTTTGCGCAGCTTATATAGAACATACACAAATCTATTAAGTTTATCACAGACCTTTGCCACGTGTGCTTTCCAATTACATCTGTTGTCAAGTGTGACTCCCAGAAAGTTTGTACATGATACTTCACCGATTAATTGATCCTCAAATTTTACATTAATATTATTATGTCTAGTATGTGAATTATTATTAAATTGAGTATAATTAGTTTTATTAAGATTAATTTGTAAATTATTATTATTGAGCCATGATATTACTTCATTAATTATGTCATTTAATTCATTCTCTATGTCAAAATTTTTATCTTGAGATATTACTATAGAAACGTCATCAGCAAAAAGCGTGCATTCATACTTAGTTATATTAGGTAAGTCGTTAATGTAAAAGAGGAACAAAATAGGGCCCAACACACTCCCTTGGGGAACACCAAATCCATTTGTAATATATTTGGACTTATAATTTATTAATTCCCCTTCATTGTTCAAGTTTGCGATCTCTACACATTGTGTCCGATTTCTTAGATAAGAAGACATCCAATTTAGCGCTGGTCCTCTGACCCCATACATTTCTAAAAGTAGTTACTTTCTCCAAAAGTAGTTCGTGGGAAACATAGTCAAATGCTTTGGACATATCAAAAAATACAACAAGTCTTCTTTCGGTCATCTAGATTTTTGATGATTTCATTAACTAAGTTAAAACTTGCCAGTGTAGTCGATTTGTTTCTCTGAAATGCATATTGGTTACTTCTAATTATGTCAAATTTATTTATAAAACTAACAAGCCTTCTTTGCATCGCCTTTTCAAATATTTTGGCTAACACTGGAATAAGCGTGATTGGACGATAATTTACAAGTGATTTTTTATCACCTTTTTTAAACAAAGGTTTAACGATTGAAATCTTTAGTAAATCCGGAAAACACCCACCCTCAAAAGAAAGATTTACCAGGTGTGTTAGAACTGGCGCTAGTTCAATATTACATGACTTTACCACCTTTGTGCAGATTTCGTCATACCCTACAGCAGAGGTGTTGTTTAGGCTATTTATAATGTAGATATCTCGAATATCGTAGGGTTTTAAAAATATGCTGTGTGGTGAAATATTTTTATAAGTTTGTTGGCCCTTTTCGGACGTTTTAGTCATCTCTACAAGGTAATTATTAAACACATTTGCTATTTCGGTAGGATTGGTTAAAATTTGATCATTATATCTGATCTCACTAATATATTCAGTGGTTTGTATTTGCTCTGCTTCGTTTTTTATAATATTCCAGGCTGCTTTGCATTTGTTTTTAGCAGATGCCAAAATTTGTTCATTAGATATTCTCTGCGCCGTATTGAAACATCGACGAAGCAATCTATTATACGTTTTATACCGAGATTTACAGATTTCTGATTTTTCCTTATAGTGTATATAACGAAGATACCTTTTAGTCTTACAACTTTTTTTAAGACCTTTTGTTATCCATTTTGGTGACAAAGTATACATTTTTATTTTTCGTTTCATCGCAGGAAAACACAATTTATACAACAAACTTAATTCGTCATGAAATAGTCTAAACGCAATGTTAATATCATCTGCCTGAAAAACCGATATAAAACTCAAACTTTTAATGTACTCTCGAAATTTGACAATGTTCTCATCACTGTAATCTCGTTTCATTACGTAATAAGTCTCCAATTGTAATTGTTTCTTGGTAATTGGTATATTTAACATTTGCGCTGTATTATGGTCAGACAGTTCGAAATTGCGTGTGTTTCCCGATGCAGATCTAACGTTACTAATCAAGTGATCAATGCAGGCTTCATTCCGTGTAGGCACGGTAATATGAAAGTACATATGGAAATTTTTAACAATATCAGTAAGTTCTAATGACTCTTTACTCTCCTTTAACGTATTAATATTAAAATCGCCTGCCAAGATAATCTGCTTGTTCCTATATCGATTTAACCTATATAAAATATCATTCAGACCCTTTAAAAATACAAAATACAAAAGCGTTCGAGGTGGCAGTACGATAAAAACACAATATTACCAAATTATGTTCAGTGATTTCAATACCACAGCATTCCATACTATTTTCGCAAGCATAATCATTTAAAAATGAAACTTTTTTAAAGCTTAAATATCGTTTTATAAAAATACAGACCCCGCCTCTCTTCTTTTTTCTACAAAAAGAATCTGCTAAAAGATAACCATTTAAGCTCATATTTTTTTCACTACCGCTACTCACAAAAGTCTCTGATAAGCACACAATGTCTGGGTCTTGTTTTTCGTCTCGCAAACTGTTCAATACAATTTCAAGCTCACTTTTTTTCCGTAGAAAGCTTGCTATATTTTGATGTAGGACTCTTATGAAATTATTAGGTTCGAAAAAACTCACCCGACACTTCCTTATTTGTGCTGCATTTCATTTTGTTTGTTATGTTAGTGCATATTTTTTGAAAGTAGAATGGGATTGTGCCTCTTTTGGGCAAAGACGATATATTTACATTGTGCGATAAGTGCTTTGGTTGTGTAAACTTATTTACAGATTTTATTTTATGAACATTGAGATACAAGCTATCATAGTCAAACTGGTCTAAGACTGAATTTATTTCGTTACCTAATTCTATTTTATTAATATATTTTGAATGGTAATAGTTATTATCATAATAGTCAATAAATTTACAATTGGAAGAATTATTACAAATCATTTTTAACATATGACATAATTTATTTTCATTAATATATTTATTTTTCGAGACCTTCAACAGAAATATTGGTATCTTCGATAAATTCTTAATAGAAGCACACAGTTCTGTCATAATTTTGTGAGGGTTAGAGTCATTTTCCCCTATAGATATTATAATTCTATCTTCATCAGTATAATTATACAAGCTACAAGTTTTTAAAATTTCATCTACTTTTGCACCCGGTTTCAAAAACGACATTATTTCATATTGCTGATTTGTTGTTCTCAATCTCATTTTTCTGATAATCTTCGATAAGCCATAAACTTCATGGCCACCATAGATATACAAATGTCTCATTTTACGCTCGGATTGTTGTTGGCAGCATTTACTGTAGACGTTGCACTGGTCGCGTTCATCTTGAGTAATAGTTGGTTTCGAGGTGCTTGATAGATTAGGAAGGATCACATCTCTGTTTGTATTGTTGAGTGATATCTTACTCGCAGTTTGTGAAACATCAACCTTTTCTTCCAACAAAAAAACACTATTTTTATCCCCCTTTTTTCGATTAGGAGTATTTTTTTTTGAAATAGGTGTTTTTTTTTTGTAACAGGTGTTGTAGAGTTTTTGCATAAGGATTTCAGGCTAATTATTTGGTGTTTGCAGTTAGTAATTTCTGTCCTGAGGTCATTATTTTCTAAGATAATTTTTTCCAGTTCAGTGAAGATGTGAATAGAGAGAGAAATTGGATAGGAGTAGATGAACCTGTTTTGGGGAGTTTTGGGGCTGATGGTGAACTGGTATGGGATGCACTATCACCTTAGTATAGTTATATTGTTCACAAACACACCAATAATGGGAAAACACGGATTTAGAGCGGGAAACGATTTCGCATTCGTGCGCGTGCGCGCGTCGAGATCTTCTGAGATACTGCGCGTCGCGCTCTGCGGGGACCGCCGCACACGGGCGGGCAGTCATTACTCACCGCTTTGTATGAAGGAAGGTTATTTTTTCATCTTAATATTAATAAGTGTAGCAATAAGTGTTTTACAGAACTGTTTTTATAGAATTGATCTGACAGACGAGTTGAAATTTGGAATAATATCAGTTCATATAGAGGAGTGCAGAAAATTTTATATAATAGGCAATACAAAGTAAATTATTTTATTAAAATAATAAAACATTACAAAAACGATCATGCCTGTGACATAGGTATTGACATATACTAAGAATACATCAAGAGATGATGTCAAAACTGAGAACAGATTAACATTTGTCTTTTATGTGTAGTCTATAGTCTTTGACAATCGAAGTGTAATGAAATTTCGAACAAGTACCATCTTTTCTAGTTATCTATAAATGCCCATACAGATCAGCTGACAAGAAAGTATCTTAATTTTCCAGAGAAAATGTGTACCGCGACTCCGAAGTCCTCAGTGAGAGCCCCCCGCCCGCGCGCTCCAGTCTCAGTGCGGAGCGCGCCCCCCGCCAGCTCAACATCACGCTGAAGAGCCCGGCCAAGCAGAAGCCCAGCACGCCCGTCAAGAAGATAGACCTGGGTAACACCACAGCCCGCTGTAACTGTACTCTGCTCCTGCTCAGATCTGTGGAGCCCAATCTCAATGAAGGCTAGCCATCTGTTTGACATAAAGACGTGCACAAACACAGACTATGCCTCCTATGTCAGGTGTCGCACCGGTCCGGTATCACCGCTTCTAAGCTATTAGACTTAAACTACTTAACTTTCTAGTAAAAATATTAGACTTAAACTAGATAATTAAACATAATCTCTTGACAATAACTTGATACGAGCTAGCTAAATATCATTTCTGTAATAAAATAAATTTTATAAATGTTTTCATACAAGATGTACCTAAATATCTATGTTACTAGAAATAATATCTAATGTATACAACTATATTACTACAAACATGTTCTGACTATTTACAAGCGCTTTTTTAAAGTCTACGTGAATAAAAACCTTTTTTATTTTATTTTATTTATTTTTAAGCAGCTCGGTCGGTCCATAGATGGATCAGTTCAAAGTGGTTTAATTTCTTAGAATACGTTTCCCCTGTTATAGTCATTAAACAACAGTCGTTGAGTTATGTCAGATACCTATTAAGCAGTTTAGACACTAAGGTATCCCACTGCCTTTCGGTAGTGAATTAATGTGATCCAATAGATCAGTTTATAACCAACATGATTAGAAATAGGCACAACTGAGATCTAAACCCAAAACTCCTGCAGTATTCATTCTGCGGTGAAATACTCTAAACCTAAACCAATATATCAGTTAAATTTTCGATAAAACCTAATAAAAACATGCCAAGAGGACATTTATAACATTAATATTTATTTTATTTAATACTTGCTGTGCCCCGCGATTTTACCTGTGTTAATCTTTATAAATTATGCCTATCTGTTAATTCAGGGTGTTAGTCGTGAAGAAGTAACAAACATACACACTCACAAACTTTCGCCTTTATAATATTAGTGATACGAAAATAAGAACAAAATGTTAACGACTTTGAGACTAGGGTAAATCCTGTTCATCATCGTCATCATATGATCTGAAAAGAGTCCACAGGCCTCCTCCAAAGATCTCCACATTGACCATTTTTGCCCTCCCCGCCTCCAGCGACTTCCAGCAACACTCACAAGACCATCGGTCCATCTTGCTAACGCTTGGCCTTCCGTTAATCCAGTTAGACTCAAACTTTATCATTCTATTTCTAATAATTTTTGCAGAGAAAAGTTGGCTAATCTATTCTATACTATTATATCGCTAGTCACAAGTTAAAATCCTGTCCTGGAAGATCAAGTCCCAAAAAAAAAAATAGTTTACTATTTATTGTTACACAGGAGCATACTATTTATTGTTTCACAGGAGCCGCAGCATCTTACGGTAAATCGTCATCCTCCTCCGTCATCACAACTCCGCCAGCGGCACAAGTCAACCAGACCCAGCAGTCTGCAGAACTGCTCGACGACCTGTTCAAGACATGCCCCGTGCCCGGCCCCACACCGCCCAGCCCTGGATTAGGATTAGATGATTTTGACCCGAGGCAAGTGTAACTGTATTAAATAATTAGTTATATCCGTTGAAAGGAATTCAACGGTTAAAATACCAATAACGCGCGGGTCTAAGCTTAGCGGTGAAATACATACTATAAAAATACCAATAACGCGCGGGTCTAAGCTTAGCGGTGAAATACATACTATAAAAATACCAATAACGCGCGGGTCTAAGCTTAGCGGTGAAATACATACTATAAAAATACCAATAACGCGCGGGTCTAAGCTTAGCGGTGAAATACATACTATAAAAATAACAATAACGCGCGGGTCTAAGCTTAGCGGTGAAATACATACTATAAAAATACCAATAACGCGCGGGTCTAAGCTTAGCGGTGAAATACATACTATAAAATACCAATAACGCGCGGGTCTAAGCTTAGCGGTGAAATACATACTATAAAAATACCAATAACGCGCGGGTCTAAGCTTAGCGGTGCAATACATACTATAAAAATACCAATAAAGCGCGGATCTAAGCTTAGCGGTGAAATACATACTATAAAAATACCAATAACGCGCGGGTCTAAGCTTAGCGGTGCAATACATACTATAAAAATACCAATAACGCGCGGGTCTAAGCTTAGCGGTGAAATACATACTATAAAAATACCAATAACGCGCGGGTCTAAGCTTAGCGGTGAAATACATACTATAAAAATACCAATAACGCGCGGGTCTAAGCTTAGCGGTGAAATACATACTATAAAAATACCAATAACGCGCGGGTCTAAGCTTAGCGGTGAAATACATACTATAAAAATACCAATAACGCGCGGGTCTAAGCTTAGCGGTGAAATACATACTATAAAAATACCAATAACGCGCGGGTCTAAGCTTAGCGGTGAAATACATACTATAAAAATACCAATAACGCGCGGGTCTAAGCTTAGCGGTGAAATACATACTATAAAATACCAATAACGCGCGGGTCTAAGCTTAGCGGTGAAATACATACTATAAAATACCAATAACGCGCGGGTCTAAGCTTAGCGGTGAAATACATACTATAAAAATACCAATAACGCGCGGGTCTAAGCTTAGCGGTGCAATACATACCATAAAAATACCAATAACGCGCGGATCTAAGCTTAGCGGTGAAATACATACTATAAAAATACCAATAACGCGCGGGTCTAAGCTTAGCGGTGCAATACATACTATAAAAATAATGAATGAATAGGATGAAACCCCTTTGGTATCGCGTCGCGCTGACTCACTCGTCGCTTGCTACCGTGGAGTGCGGACAGATCTTTTATTTAATCAATTCTACGTGCAATTACCTGCCCACAGTGTAACACGTACTCCCGTGTCTCATTAGTATAATAATAATAATAATCTTTATTCACAGAATATAGGTTAAAAGTACATGTTGTTACAGTGTTGGTTGTTGGATTCTTTCTTCTTCTTTTTTATGTTTACATCATCTTAAATAGTATTCAAGAATCACATTATAGCCACGCATTGCATTGCATTAAAATAACAATTCATTAAATGAAACAGTAAACAGTAAAATAATGTCAAATAAGTATAATGAAAAAAAAAAAAAATGAGGTCAATGCATAGTGTAGTTGTTATATGTTTTAAATTATTTAAAACTTAAAGTATCTGTGTGTGATTTTACCCCAAATGGGGTTCACTACTCCGGTAATAATCAGACGTCTGGACATCTAGGCTGCCTACAAGCAACCACGTTGTAACCTGTACCCCGCCTCACGGTCTACCACCGCGACTTCGCCGGCTATTTCAGGGCAGTGGTATTGAATAAGACCAACTATAGATTACGGTTGTGAATTAAGATCTCACTCCCTACCAATATACGGTATAATTACTGGCTGTAATAAATTGTATGTACTTCAAATTGTACAGACATTGTAAAAAAAAAAAAAAAAAAAATTGTACAGTTCTAGTTTTATTTCTAACCTATAGAAGAAACGGTACACAAGTTTCAACAAGTCTTCCAAACTGCTATCCTTTGGATGTGACACTGCAGTCCCACATGATGACTGAAAGCCGGGTCCACAGCCGCACCATACCGGTACCGACGACAGATAATGATTCGAGGAGAATCTGAGGTTCTGCTGCTTTTATGTGGATTTGATGTCCTGCTTTATATTAATAATAATAATAATATCTAGGGACAATGTCACACAGATCATCCTAGCCCTAAACTAAGCAAAGCTTGTACTACGGGTGCCAGGCGACGATATACATACGTACTTATATAGGTAGATACATACTTATATAAATAGAAAACATCCATGACTCAGAAACAAATATCCGTGCTCATCACACAAATATTTGCACTTACCGGGATTCGAACCCAGGATCACCAGCTTCGTAGGCAGGAGCACTACCAACTAGGCTATGGTCTAAGTCTAAACGCTTTTTCGACTCGGCCTTGCACCGTGGCTTTCGATGGTCGCGCAGTCAAATGCGCCCGTCGTCTCGTCACCGTCGTCGCCTCAGAAACATCTTAGAAAAAAAATAAAGGTTTTTATTCACATAGACTTTAAAAAAGCTTGTAAATATTTATTTATTTATTTTTATTTATTTTTATTTATTTATTTATTTAACACCATATAATTAACGTGACAGGTTTACACCTAATGCGTTAATTATTTATAACATCACTAATCTAAAACATATCATATTATTAAAAAAGAAGATTAATTAAATTACACATTATTACATTAAATATACATTATTTTTATACGTTATAATTAGGTATTATTATAAAAATTATTAAATAACATAAATCCTTACAATTTTGTCAAATAATCCAGAGTCACTCTCATAAATTCCGCCAGTGTACAAGTAAAGATGTCAAGTCTTTGGGACACTTCATTAAGTATCTTTAATGAGGTACTAATTGGTGAAAATTTTAAGATATTAGTCCTAGCTGATGGGACTTTAAACAGTCTTCGTCTCGGCCCCTGTCTTAATCTGGTATTTGGAACCATCAATTTTAATGATTCCAACACCTCAGGATTATTCATCTTGCCGCGAAATACACAGAAGCTGTATTTAGCTAGAGCTAAGTTTCGCCTCACCTCCAATTTATAGTATCCAACCATACCTATAACGAAGAGAGTTGGATACATTAGGGGATAGAATGGATATACTCCGTACTGCTTGAAATATAGAAACCGCGTGAATTTATTTTGTATCTTATCCACCATGAGACCATATTTAGCTTCATGGGGATTCCAGATGATAGCATTCGTTTCTAGCCTACTCCTTACCAATGCATTGTAAAGTGACTTTAGGGCTACTATACTTGTGAAGTTCCTGGTTTCTCGTAAAACAAATCCTAGATTTTGAAAAGCTTTCTTACATAGTTGAAAAACAAAATGGCGAAACGTCAAACCACTGGAGAATAAGACACCGAGGTCACGCACGGACGTAACGCGTGGAATCGTCTCTCCTTGCATGAGATACTTGTGATGTATTGGCACCACGGCACGTGTAAAAGACATTAAATTACATTTTGACACGTTAAAATACAATTTATTTTTCAAGCTCCATTCCACTACGCGATCAATGTCTTCTTGTAGGCGCTTGCAATCGTCATCAGTCCCAATCTGTGTAAATAACTTGAGATCGTCTGCAAACAGTAAGCATCGAGCCTCTTTCACCACTTCTGGGAGGTCATTGATCATTATAATGAATTCTAGCCCAAGTTACTCCCCTGACTGACTCCAGTACGAGTGCGATATGAGCCTGACATGCTGCCAGCATACTCCACGTATTGCTTTCGATCTTTAAGGTAGCTTGCAAAGAACTGTAGTAAGTGCGGAGTGAATCCTACTTTTGCTAATTTCGACAGTAGAATATCATTGTCGACACTATCGAACGCTTTCTGAAAATCAACGTATGCAACATCTAGCTGAGCTCCTGCTTCAGAGTCAAGTGTAGGAGCTGCAATGTTCATGAAACACATCAGATTAGAATCAGTGCCGCGGCCTATCCTAAATCCATGCTGCGCGTCACTAAGTTGCGGGCTCACTTGGGAATAAATTGTTGAGCATAGTGCCGATTCAAAAACCTTCGCAAAAGACGATAACACGGCAACCGGCCTATATCCTCTTACATCTGAACTCGCAGCACCTTTTGGTACTGGCGTCACTCTTGTCAATTTCCATCCATTCGGATAAGATCGTTCCTTTAAGCACAAATTAAAAAGATGCATAAGAGGACGCGCTAAGACCATTCTGCAGTCTTTGACAATATAGGGAGGCACCCCATCGGGACCCACCGATTGCTTAGGTTTAAGGCGCGCCAGTGCAGTGCTCACGTCATGTAAAGACAGTTGCCCCATGTGTATAGTCAGAACATATTCGTAGTAATATATAATTACTTTATAATTATTTCTAGGTATCGATAGTTAGATCACGTGAACAATGAGATCACGACTTACATTATTTACTTAAATAATTCTTTATGTAGTACTCATTGGTCGAGTATACGAGTAGAACCACCATAGCCCTACAAGCCTTTATTTTGCACTAGCTATGCCCCGCGGTTTTAGCCGCGTAAACTTTATAAATTATAACTGCTCCTCCGGGTAAAAATAAAGTAATTATTTTAACTCAAAACTAGAAAACTGGTTTTCATAACAATAATGTCACATGTTAATGATTTTATTGTATGTAATTCCAGAGCCGAAGAACTAAAAGTCCCGCGCAAAGTGTCCAACGAATTCGGGGACTTCAGTAACGCCTTCGCAGCGCCCGACGCCAGCAACGAGGGCTTCGCTGACTTCACGTCGGCCTTCTCGCCCGACACCAACTTCAACGGCAACAGCAACTTGGCCAACAACCTGCTCACTGCCAGCAGTAATTCGTTAAATTTGGGCAACAGTTTGATGACTTCGAGCACTAACTCGGGGAATTTGGGAAGCAATTTGATGAACACGAGCGGCATTTCGATGGGCTCGGGGGGAGGGGCTGGGGGGGATGGCAGCTTGTTCGGTGCAGTGCCCGCCGGGACAGGTGAGTCTTATTACCCATTCTGTACGTCTTAATGTCCCCCTAGCCGAATTTCGGCCATGGCGGCCAGTCTCAACAGTGATTAGCCATCTGCGCGGGACATATTATAGTGCTCAAGTGTGTGCACAAACGCAGGAGCACTTTCTATTCCATCACTCTCATGATCCGATGGGACGCCTAGCGACACGACCGAAAAGAGATCAGGCACAGGACCGACGACTTTACGTGCTCTCCGAGGCACGGGGTATAATACCGCCAACTCCCAGACTTCGGGCTGATGCTGAGAAATTTTTCTTTTTACAGAAAAGTCCCAAAATCACTTTTGGCCCGACCCGGGATTTGAACCCAGAACCTCATTATCTGCGGGTGAACACGCTACCGCTAAACCAACGAGGCAGTCGAGTATCTGGCTATGATCGCGTTTAAAATCCCGCGCAAGACGTCTATAATTTGTGTGACCCATAAATGGTTGATCTCAATCTGAGCGCGTCCTTTAATTGTTTCCATGTTTGTAAACCTATACAACTAATGTGGCTGTGCTCGTTTTAACAAACAACAGTAAATAGATAGAATATTTATCTTTATTTGGTACACTAACACTAAAAAGTATTTTATATACCTATAATACTCAAAACTCCTCAATTGAATAGATGTATAATATTTTGTATGTATAGTATATTATATTATTATAGTATAGTATTATTAGTATTTAAAATATAAGTATGTTTATGTAAATTGTATATAAGTACATAACGTTGAATATTTGACTGTACACTTAGAGCTACTGCCTTTTCTAACTTACTATTTTCCTTGTCCACCCAACGGTTGTCTGGAAGAGATTGCAACAAAGCAATAAGACCGCCGATTGTACCTGTATTTGCTTATTTGTAAGACATGTATTGTTTCTTTTGGTGCAATAAAGTGTACTCTATCTATCTATAATACTATACAATACATTTATCAAAATCAATATGTATATGGGGGTAATATGGCTGCTACCGAGAAGCTCAAAGTAAATATTTTTGTTATATTATAATATATTTATCTCCTCAGCGCCCCCAGCATCGAACCTGGACCTGCTGAGCGAGCTGTCCCCGTCACCGCTATCGTCGTTCTCCCCCATGGACGCGCTCAGCAGTCAGTTGGCCAGCAGCACCCTGCAGCCCACCCTGACACCAGGTCAGTTCACACACATACACACACTCATACACACACACTCATACACACACCCACACACATACCCACACCCACACACATACTCTAACACACACACATATACACAAACACCCACACATATACACAGACACACGCACTGTACTACAGCTTTACTGTCGTAAAGTTTTAGAAACGACCAACAACTGACTTCAGCCTCCCTTTATAAACTTAAATTTGTGATTAATTTTAAACTTCTGTGTGCTATACGAGACATATCGATTTCAACCTTATTACTTTGTAATAAGGTCCAAAAACAAAAAATAAAACATATTGCGTTTTTAAGGGTTAACTAAAATTATATGGAACTATCTCGTAAACATTCCCTTCGAAGATATAATATAAATTGTTTTACCAACAATTGAGCAAACGCGTAAAATTATACTAAAAGAAAGCTCTGCCTGTTTTGAAGTCGGTTAAAAATCTTTATATACAAGGCATACTTAAAAAGTGGGCGTAACTTAATTTGCCAATGAGAGTGACCAACAATATACATAAAACTACTTCCTATACAAGAATTAGTCAGTTGACGCATTTTGCGAGGAGAGTAAAAATAATAACTTTAATATTTAATTTAAGTTACGCAGACTTTTTTGGTTCTACCTTGTATACATGGAACAAACATATAAACATTTTTTTGTTCTGCCTTGTATACATGGAACAAACATATAAACATTTTTTTGTTCTGCCTTGTATACATGGAACAAACATATAAACATTTTTTTGTTCTACCTTGTATACATGGAACAAACATATAAACATTTTTTTGTTCTACCTTGTATACATGGAACAAACATATAAACATTTTTTTGTTCTACCTTGTATACATGGAACAAACATATAAACATTTTTTTGTTCTGCCTTGTATACATGGAACAAACATATAAACATTTTTTTGTTCTGCCTTGTATACATGGAACAAACATATAAACATTTTTTGTTCTGCCTTGTATACACGGAACAAACATATAAACATTTTTTTGTTCTACCTTGTATACATGGAACAAACATATAAACATTTTTTTGTTCTACCTTGTATACATGGAACAAACATATAAACATTTTTTTGTTCTACCTTGTATACATGGAACAAACATATAAACATTTTTTTGTTCTACCTTGTATACATGGAACAAACATATAAACATTTTTAACAGACTGCAAAATATGAAGATGGATATTGATGATTATAAAAGCTTCCAATGTATTTCTTTTTATATGCTTATTATTATATATACATTTTATTTTTAAGTATGCTTCCAGATACACTTGTTAATTTGATCACTTTTGTCTCATATGACAATTTATACATGTTTTGACTTCTTTTTTTACGATTCATACAATTTATAAAAGATTTGAATATTTATATTTACAATTTTATATGACAAAGTTCCCAGTGTGTTTCTTTTTGCAATGTCACAAAAGATATTGGTCATGTTTTTGTATAATTCAAGAATGTGTAAGCATTCAATGCGCTTGCGTCCTAATCACCTCAACGTTAAATTATATCTGTTATAAAAATGCACCTGCGATCGCGACTCGTGACTCAATAAAAATATCAAAATTAGTTTAAATCAAATGTTATTTTAAAAACATTTTCTCTGCAAATATTTACATGAAAGAGTTCTGTAGTAAAAATAAACCAATTTGTTCCTACATGTGTATCCGTATAATATTATTTTTATCGTGATTATAAAAAAGTGTTTTAAACAGTGTTTATATTATTGTTTTATTTTCTTTTATAAGTGTTGTGCATGAAGTATCAGTGTATAGAAACAGCGTTGGACACTTTCAGGATTTTTTTATTTGCAGGCGAAGCGAAGTCTAAGTCAAGCAAGTCTACCGCGCCGCCCCAAACTATGCGCCACGCCATCCTCGTCATACACCACTCGCAAACTATTACAACTGAAAGAGACATGAATCAAGTCAAAAACGCCTTAGAAAATGTGCTAAACTGCCTCCCCGGGCCCCTCACTCTACAAAGGTTATGTAAAATCGAAGAGAAAATACTCGATTCAGAATGTTTAGATACTTATTCAAAGTTACTGTCGACTATAATCAGAATCCTATTACCACAATGGCCGATATGCAAAGAAGAAATCACCCAACTATTCACTATAGAAGAGAGCTTCGAAGCGAGCCATGAAACGCTGTCTATCCTCTGCGGATTTCTCAGGAACGAAACGAATATTGAAACTCTGAAGGCTATAGCATATATTCTATTGAAATATGTCAAAAGTGACACCATTTTCACGGCCATAGTCGATGCCAGCAACGCCAAAATAATCGATGACAATGAGAAATATACACATCTAAATGAGTGGGAAAATTACGTTCAACTACTGGCCACCCTGCCCGAAAGGGTTGCCAACAGACTAAAAACTGACACACCCAAAGGTTTCTCCCATGAGAATTATTCCTATTATCTCATCTTCCATATTACTAGAACAATAGATTTTATGTCAGATAGTAATTATTACCAAGGCCATCAATATAATGTCAAATACGTTTCTCACTTGTTATCAAAAGTAATAACAAACTATTATATGAGCGGCAACTCTCCTGCTATTCTCGATTTTGTTGATATTCTATCGGGCTGGACTAATGTAGAAGAACCCAGTAAATTTGTTAAAAGAAAGCTTATTCAAGTTCTGTTAAAACAATTATCGAGACAGGCGATAGAGTTTATAAGCGTTTTGTTACTAAAGAGATGTCCTATCGACTACGCAAGTCTCGAACAACCCATCCTTAACGTTATCGGCGATAACTTTGACACATGCAATGATTGGCTCGAAATCCTTTCGTACAAAATACCTTTTTACTATAAACCGATAAGTTACGACGACACGGCTATAGTAGAAAATTTAATCTACTACATTTCTACTACAAAGAATAAAGAACAAAATCTATATGACTTAATTGTAAGAATAGCGACGGTGTGGGCGGACGTGAAGAAAAACAATACATTGAATTTAGTTGAACATATGTACCTCTCCAATCTACTAGTGTTGGCTGTGAGATATCGAATGACGTTATCGATAATAACCAAAACTGATTGGAGTACTATCGAGTTGAAAAACATACTTTTCAAAGGACTGGGGAAACATTTAGAAGTATTAACAAAAGAATTCCGTTGCATAGGCATGGCTACTACAGAGATCATTCTAAAGATTATATCGGAACTCGAAGATCAGAACAACAAGATTGAACTATTGTTTGAATACGACATGATGGGAGTAAATGGTCCCGATATATTCCAAAGTCTAGCTAGTATATCAAGAAGATGTCATTTAGATGAAACCCGTCAAATAGTTGATAAAAATAAAAAGCAAAAGACGGGAACTTTAAATAGTATTTTGGATAACTTGGCGTATCGGTTTTGTGATGACGAAAATTCACATGTGCATAACACTATAATAACTTGCGCTGTTAAAAGTCACGCGCAGACTACAGAAATAGTCAAAACTATCATCTCCGCTAAGCTAGATGTACTAGGTGGCAAACAGGTAGACCTGGATTCAGATGATGACCTGACACCATACGATATGAGCAATGACATGCCAATAAATGTGAGGAAGCAGCCCAAGTATCTTCGAGACCTGATTGATATGGTTGTTGAAGCAAAAGACGTAGAAACTTTTGAAGCTTGCTTACAAGTTTCTGAAGACCTAGTCAACAGACAACTAATACATGAAGATAAAAAAATAACGATAGAACTACTCGATCTATTCGTACATCTCGATGCAAAATTCCATGTCGATAATTTCGACGAGATTAAGTACAACACTTGCGTAGCTATATTACTATCGCAACCGAAAACAGCGGCCGAACATTTATGCAAAGAAATACACACAGATGTCGGCAGATATTCTATTGCTACCAAAATATTTATGTTGGACGTCTTGTCCGAAGCCTGCACCATAATATCAGATATGAAGCCGAAAAAGGAGGCAGCGAAGCATAATATAGAAGTGCAAAACGACATTATATGCGAGGAGCAGAAGGATTTGCCCCCAGAAGAGATTATAAGGCGAAGGTTGTTACAAAAAACGAGGTATACGCATTCTAGAAGACAACATCCTTTCGCGAAAGCGAAGAAGAATCAATTTGCAAGTGTTTCCGATTACTTCTTCTACCCTCTGATAGGTGGTTTTGGCCATAAGCAGCTGACTCTCAGCCATCATAACTTGAAACAAGATATAGATAACATTCTCCTAGTAAAGTATCTATCAACGCTTGGGAATGTTATTATTGCTTCTCGGAATTGTCCGAAGTGCGCTACATATTGCTGGGAGGCCATCAATGTAGTTTTATATATGCGGTACGCGCCCGAACCGAAGATACAGGTGTGTGTGATCTCCTTGCTAGCGTCTATAGTAATATCGTTGCCTCCAGACATTTTGAAAACTGAGTTTTTTGATATAATGATGGAAATGAGGAGTTGGTTAGCGGACTGTTTGAATAATGCGGGGTTGACGGGCATTTTAGGGGGTGGTAACTCTGAGTTGACAGTTATTATTGGACAGGTCTTCAAAATGATTGATGCAACTTTGCCAGATGAATAGGGTATTTGGAAAATTTTAAAATACCCTCTTTATGTTGTGATTGCAAATAGTGCATGCTATGTTCCTTGCTGCAGCGGATATAAGCCACAAGACATATTACAGTGCTGCAGTACATGTGAACACGTATGCACTTTCTATTCCTTTAATTTCACGGTTATTCGAAACAACCGGGAAGAGATTAGGCCCAGGATCCGAAGCACGGGGGTATAACACCGCCAAATTCTATCTCGAAAAACTCGACGCTGAAATATCCCAATCCCCTTTTATATCTGAGCTGGGATCTCTTTATCGCAAGACCACGAGATGGTCCCCGTAATATGCTGAGTATTGGCATGAGGAAGATAAACATGAACAAAATAAAGAAATTATTGTTCACAGAGATTTTGTTCGCATTATAAGTAAGAACTCGTCTATAGGACTTAGGTTTTGTATTAGATTTATCGGGTGGAATGGCCTGATTGAGAATCGTGGTTTTTTACTTGATAAGTAAATATTATACTTAATGTAATAAGTGTCTATGGATGTACTATATTTTTTAATATGTAATACAAATATGTACAGGCAATGGCAAACATATATGTACTTATTTTAAGACACAACCTAACATTATTTTTAACCAATTTGCAAAGGATGTTAGCAATGAACGGTTCTTTTGTATATATATATTACTCGATTTTTGCGTTATTTGTCAACCTATTTTGAAAATTCTTTTTTCGACTGCCTATCGGTGTAGTATTTAGTCCCATTGACTGCTAAGCTAGAGGTTGTGGGTTCGATTCCCACTCAGGGCAAATATTTGTGTGATGAGCTCGATTATTTGATATGTATTTATATAATAAAGAAATATATCAGTAGTCTGGTTGCTATCTTTTTATTTATTTATTTAACACTTTATGCACACAAAATTGTACAAAGGCGGACTTATGCCCTAGGCATATTCTGCCAGTCAACCATATTCATAGTTGCCATAGTCCAAGCTTTGTTTAGTTTGGGATCAGATGGTAGTCTGTTAGTTGTTCCAAGATATTTATTTGATGAGAAATGCTTTTCCTGTGGACCTATAAATATTTTGTCCAAATCGGTTTACAGACATAATAGTTGAAGTTGGTCTTACATATCTATTTTTAACTAGCTGTGCCCCGCGGTTTTACGCGGTTTTCGCGTTAAACTTTATAAATTATTACAGCTCCTCCCCCGTAGGTGATAGCGTGATAATATATAGCCTATATGTTGACGCGACCTCTGAGTAATATTCATGCAAAATTTGATGTAAATCCATGCAGTACTTTTTGAGTTTTGCCCGGACAGACATACAGACAGACAAAGAAACATTCTAAAAACTATATTTTTGGTTTCGATATCGATTGTAGATGACGCCCCAAGTATCCTTTAAAAAAATATTCAATGTACAGTTTTGACTTTCCTACGTGGTTGTATGTATGTATCTATACATATAATAAAATTATTATAGATACATACATACAACCACATGGTAGGGGGCTACCATAGCCTAAATTGTATAATAATAATACTTACTACTACTAATCGTATGGGCAGTGGTTATCCTAGTGTCAAGAGTTGCTCAAGCCGCCCAGTAGGCCTCTGACATGGCGTAAAGACCGTTTTCTAATAACTATAGCCGGGACCGCGACTGTCTCCTTGGTCTAGCGGTAGCATGATCACCCGCAGATAACGAGGTCCTGAGTTCAAATCCCGGGTCGGGCCAAAAGTGATTTTGGGACTTTTCTGTAAAAAGAAAAATTTCTCAGCATCAGCCCGAAGTCTGGGAGTTGGCGGTATTATACCCCCTCGGAGAGCACGTAAAGCCGTCGGTCCTGTGCCTGACCTCTTTCCGGTCGTGTCGCTAGGCGTCCCATCGGATCATGAGAGTGATGGAATAGAAAGTGCTCCTGTGTTTGCGCACATACTTGAGCACTATAATATGTCCCGCGCAGATGGCTAATCTCTGTTGAGACTGGCCGCTGTGGCCTAAATTCGGCTAGGAGGACATTATTATTATAGCCGGGACCGACCACTTAACGAGCCCTCCAGAGCACGGAGACGCTGATATGAAACCATTTTGGCAGTCGCTATAGATAAGCAATGGCTTATCCTCGGCATAACCGGTGAGAGCAGATGATGGCTCTGAGTAGCTACATAAATAATAATAATAATTTAGGCATGGTAGGTAAATCTATGTCCGCCACTGCCCAGTGTCGGGCAAGGCCTTTGAATCCATATTGGACGGGCCTGTTGGCGTTTGTCTTTCACGCCGGAGGTCGTGGGTTCGATTCCCACCCAGGACAGATATTTGTGTGCATGAACATGTCTGTGTGTCCTGAGTCTGGGTGTAATTATCTGTATAAGTATGTATCTGGTTTCCATAGTACAAGCTCTGCTTAGTTTGGGATCAGATGGCCGTGTGTGAATAATGTCCCAGGATATAATAATTATTATATATTATTACTGTCGTCAAGTAGATTGCATGTACTAGATTCTTGTCAGTATATATATCGTGTACCCACCGTAATTAAATGATTTTCTATAATCTTCAATGTTGTTTGATTTTAAGCTAAGTTAGGAAATTTCAGATTTCATGTTACTCTGCAGTTGGATCACCAGCTTTTTGGACGCTCGGAGCATTAAAGTCGTAGCAGAATCTTGCTCCGACACCAAAACCATTAACGCTGGCGTACCACAAGGCTCGGTGCTCTCCCCTACGCTATTCATAATGCATATCAATGACATGTCATCAATCAATCAATCAAAATCAATCAAAAAAGTCTTTTAAATTCCGTAAATATTTACATTTATGTGGAATCGTTATATTTTTTCACCCTACCGTGCAGTGCATGACGTGGCAGCTACTGAGAAACACTGCCAGAAAACTCAGTAGGAATCCTTTTTTAAAATAAAATATACTTAAGATTAATTAAAATCATGTGTGTTGATCCAGAACAACTCAATCCCAAGCACTTTTATCACTTAAATAATCTGATATTTTGTAACATGCCCTGCTACAAAATTTGGCTTTAATAATTCTTTTAAACTTATTTGTAGACAATTCTCTAATATCATTGGGAAGTTTGTTATAGAATCTTCTATAGAAAGCATGCATTGCTATGCGGATGACAAGCAAGCCGGATATTTTCATTTCTATTTCGCATTGAACAGTGCGGTGTCGCGACGATTATTTTTGTTGAGTGTATACAGGTTTTTTGTACATAATAAATAATAAGAAATAACTTCGTTCCATCCGGGTGTCCCTTGACATCTCTCAAGTTTTTGATAATAAGAGAGTGTTGTGGTGTGAAAGAAGATGTAGTCACAAAGATTGAAAACGGCATGCTGAGATGGTTTGGCCATTTAGAAAGGATGAATGAAAGAAGATTGACATAAGGAGTATATCTAGCCTGTGTGAATGGTACAACCGGAAGGGGAAGATCTCGTCGAACATTCTCTGACCAAATCGGAGACGTTCTCAAGATAGGGCAGGTCAGAAGTACCCTAAACCGGCGAGCATGTATGAAGAATATAATGATAGTAATCGAGGCAAAATACATGTGCAAATATCGTGACAAATGGATATCCGTTGTCTCTGCCTACCCCTCTGGGAAACAGGCGTGAGTCTAAGTATGTATGTATGCTTATTATAATCAAAACTGAGACATTAATTTAATCATCCGGCGGGAATCGAACCAGCACTCTCTACCAATACAGGGGAGCGTTCTACCGTTATCCTTTCACATGGAATTCGACATATTGGTAGGTCAAATTTCTAGAACGAAGCTGATGGATGGGATCTACACAAACTGATTATTAAATAAATAAATAAAATAAAAAAGGTTTTTATGCACGTAGACTTTAAAAAAAAATTATTTAATAAATAAAAAACCCAACTGCGTAAATATTGAACCAAACTACGTACATAGACAAAGAACTGAAAAGAAAAAAACAAGCACATAGATGGCTGGTGGTCTAAATTTATATAATGTACTATTGAATGAATACTATTTAAGAAAATAAAATATATTCTAATATGGAACATAACAACTGAACAGTCGGGATCCATTAGTCGACAGCCAATCTAATTTGTCAATGGATCCCGACTGTTCAGTTGTTATGTTCTATTATTAGAATATATTTTATTTTCTTAAATAGTATTCATTCAATAGTACATTATATAAATTTAGACCACCAGCCATCTATGTGCTTGTTTTTTTCTTTTCAGTTCTTTGTCTATGTACGTAGTTTGGTTCAATATTTACGCAGTTGGGTTTTTTATTTATTAAATAATTTTTTTATTTTGTACTTTTTAGTTATGAGTTCCTAGCTAGTTTCAAAAATAAGTTATCCACATTATATATTATAATTTTTGTTCTTAATATTTATGTTTTTTTTTTATATTTTTATCATTCATTATCTAGATTTAGTTATTAAATATTATTCATTCATTTATTTATTTCACTCTAAATAGAGTACAGTGGTGGTCTTACTATTAGGTTAGTCTCATCAATTTTACTCATAAACAGCATGCGAAATGTGTGATTGTTATATGTCAAATTTTACACAAATAATATAATTAATAAAATAAATCATAGTTTATTTAAAGACAACCCCTGCACTATGGAATGTGTTGCAGGGTACTTAACAACATATAATAGACGGACACAAATTACATCCAGACTCAGAACAACTATTTATGGGTCACACAAGTAGTTGTCCGGCGTGGGACTCGAACCCGCGACACGAAGCGGCAACGCGACTGCCTTAGCCGTTGCGCCTCACGTGCAGTCAAAAATTTGATTTGATTGAATAGAATGATTTTTCTAGGATCCACAGTCTGAGTTGGTTTTTGAACTTTGCCGCTGAAAAATGTCTAATATTCTGCGGAAAAACATTAAACACTTTCAAACGTACATAATAGGAACTTTTTTGAAATAGTGTTGTATTAGTTATCATGTTGCGAGGAAAAACATCTTTAGCTTTAGTAAATACTGTGGCTGCGTTTTCACAAATACACCAATTTGGAAAATGTACAAACACACTAGTCATAATTTTTAGTCCTTTTAACAATGATTTACATGAGACAAACGGAGAAGTACCTGTAGTTGCTTTAACGCATTTTTTTGCAAAATAAATGCTCTCGATTTATCTGTTGAATTGCCCCATAGTAAGATACCATACCTCAGGATAGAACCAAAGTACCCAAGATATGCCATCAATATCGATTGGTAATAAGGCTGTTTTGCGAATTCGTGACAAAACGTATACAAACCTATTGATTCTGATGCATATTTGATCAATGTGCAATTTCCAGTTACAATAACGATCAACTGTTATTAGTCCGATTAAGGAATGACTCAAAGGAGGGTATAGAGTGCGTGAGCGGGAACCTAAGGGATATTTTCAGAAACTTGTTCAGAGTACTTAGAGGGAAAACATACAAAAAGTCCTGACGTCTAGGAGGTGAGGCGGACGGAGGAGGGGGGAGGGGGACAAAGACGTCAATTTTAGGTTTTTTGCTAATATCTTTAAAAAGGTGCGTTTTAGCAAAAAATATTCTAAGATAAAATGAAAGCTTACAAAATTCACTATAACTTTGATTTCATATACTTTTTCATATTTCCATTCGTTTATGAGCTACACGCTCCAGAACTCTTACAGATGCCTTGAGAAGTTTAGGAGACCTGATATGCTTCTGGAGGGAGGTGTGCTGGATGGAGTGAAGGCCGTCATGGCTCACATACAATGGTCCTTATCGGGACTAAGTGCGTAAACTTAGCATATTAGTGGGAACAAGATGACGATGAGTTATTCAGCGTGATGACCGAATTATCTCTAAATTTAGTTTAACATAAGCTGGCAGTACCTCCACGAGGTAAGGGCGGTAACAGTAAGATATCGCGTTTTTTTGTAATAGTAGATAACTGAGCTAAGGAGGGAAAAACATCATAAAGATTGCTTTTCGCTCAATGCTCACTGTAAGAAACGCAACCTTACTGGCTAAAACTGAAAAATGAAGATGAATGAATGAATGACAAAAAATGAGATGCATAGCATGGAAAAAAAAAAAAAAAAAATGAACACATCCTCTTCTTACACTCATTTACCGGCTACGATACAACATCAGCAACGTTTAGAAGAAGCAAGGTGGGTTTCTGTAAATTGTATTTAAATTCGGAAATTATTTAGGAAGCAGCAAAGGTCTTTTACAACCCAAGCTCCAGCCATAGTGATGTTGCAGAAGCTGGGAAGGTGTGCTTCCTGAAATGGTATGGGACACCAACAAAAGTGACCCTTCTCAATGTAATTCTTCCAGAGGGTTTTATCGCCTTTTTTGAAGAAGTGCACCACCACACCCCTGTGCCATGCTTGTGGCGTTTGACCTTCTAGTATGACGGAGTTGAATAACTTCTGAAGGGCCCGTAGGATTGGTGTACCACCCGCCTTCAGAAGCTCTGCCGTAACTCCATCATCACCAGGCGCCTTGTTGTTCTTAAGCTGTTCGAGAGCCATTCTAATCTCGCACAGGCTGACGTCCGGGATGTCGTCGGTAAGTGTTGGGTTAGTCGTGCTCTGGGATCTGAGGCACATCTATCGACAGGTGACTGGGTTTTCGTATACAGCTGTCCGTAGATCCTCTCGATCTCTCCCAGCAACTCGGGTCTAGACGTGACGATTCTGCCATCCTCAGTCTTCAGCTTCGTCAGTTGGCTCTGTCCAACAGACAGTTCTCTTGCAAACACTTTAGAGCTTTTGTTCCGCTTAATAGCTTCTTTAATACAATTTGTATTAAATTGACGCGTGTCGCGAGTCAAAGACTTTGAGATCTGTCTGTTGAGCTGCCGGTATCTGGTAGCATCATCAGAGGATGTCAGAACCATTTTCCGTCTTTCGTCTATAAGCTGTAGGGTATAGTCAGAGATCTTTTTGGTTCTGTTTGTACAGTGGGCCTTGAAGATCTTAAACCCAGCCGTATGGACAGCTTCTACGAGCCTGTCGTGATATGAGTCCACTTCCTCGCAATCTGCTAGGCATTCGAAACGGTTTTGCAGTTCGAGCTGAAAGGGTTCAGGGTTTTGGATGTAGGTGGGTAAAGGTCGGAGCGTAGACTTTATCAGTTGGAACCTCTGGAGCTTGACATTTAGGTTCAATGAGCCTCTCACCAGTAGGCGATCGCTCCTGGTTTTAACCATATTGATTACTGAGACGTCATTGAACATCCGTCTACTCGTCGAAAAGATAAAGTCTATCTAGTTTTTTTTTTTACCATCGAGGCTGACCCAGGTCCATTTGCGGTTTTCCGGCTTCTTGATAGAGGAGTTCATCATAAAGAGTCCCTCCTTCTCCATGAAGTCGGCCAACATTTGGCCCCGGGATTCCGGTCTCCAGTTACAAATTGCCCCACTCTCAGCTCATTCCCTAATCATTTAACCAGCTTCGCGTTAAAGTCCCCCATGAACACTGTGAAATAAGATTTCGAGGTATGTATGGCTTTAGAAATATCCTCATACATGACCTCAACCTCATCGTCGAAGTGCGTCGAAGTCGGCGCGTAAACCTGTATGACCTTCAACGAATACCGCTTGGTAATTCTGAGTTTAAGGTACGCAACCCTAGTCGACACACTCCCGATTTTCATTATGTTGTGGACGAGGGACTTGTGTACTATGAACCCAACACCACCTTGGGACAGTTGGTCGTCCTCCCTTAAATAGAGCAGATTCCCGGATTTCAGGATTATAGTGTCCTCCCCCTCTCTTCGAACTTCAGATAATCCTATTATGTCCCAATGTAACCTGCTCAATTCTTCCTCCAGTTCGATCATCTTCTCGTCGGTCCGCAGTGTGCGTGTGTTGTATGTTGCCAGGGCCAGAGGTCGTCGGTTTTGGTAACGCGGAATCTGCCGGGGATTCTTAGCACCCCCTGCCCTGCTATTCCCAGCCGTAGTTACGGAACTACGGCTGGGAATAGCAGGGCTACCGGGGACTGGGGGCCGCGGTTTAATTGTGTCCTTCATTTGAGGGGATCTGCCATAATAGCCACGCTTGGCAAACGGGTTGGCAATCGCAGTAAGGTAGACATTGGTACTCATGAGAACGCTGCTGCCCATTCTCTGGCATATATTCCCTCGGGACGACTTCTACGTCCCCCCGCGGGATGAGAGGGGGTAGCGATATTCTCTAGGCCGTCACCACACAGCCACTAAGAGAGTAGCTAAATATAATTCCTGAAGCACATATCACCAAGTGCAGCAGTGGCTCGGGAATGAGCTGCTCCCTCAAGAGTGGGGGTGGAAAAATTTATGGTGATATCTTAGCGCCAAGAACAACAAAAGATTTACCGGCGCCCCAGGTTTTACTAACAACAATATTTTGTCGCTGCACCAAGGATTGTAGCAGCAGCAAATATGGATGTCGCAAAGCTATGCTGAAATTTTCTACTGCGTGCCTTCATTGCCAAGGAAAATGCTTCAACGGCGTGACTTTTAGCGAGGAAGACGACGAGAATGACCATGAAGATGATTGAGAGCCCTCAGCAAGAACCACTTACCACTGAGGAAGGCGAGGACGAAGATACCACAGAAAACGACCTTTTTCCAGGACCCCCACGACATAAGAGAATAAAAATGTGAATCATTCACAGAATTGGACTTAGAAACTAATATTTCAAAACGATTTTTAATTGCACTTTTCCAGAGCCTGTGTTTTTATAAACGGATGGGATATGGAAAAATATCAAAGTTATAGAAAATCTTATAAGCTTTCATTTCATCTTAGAACATTTTTTGCTAAAACGCGCCATTTTTGAAATATTAGCGTAAAACCTGAAATTGAGGTCCTTGTCCCCCTCCCCTCCCTCCGCTTCACCTCCTGAACACTTTACTTTTAGTATGTTTTCTCTCTAAGTACTCTGAACAAGTTTCTGAAGAAATCGCCTAGGTTCCCGCTCACGCACTCTACAACTACTTTATTAATTATACTATATACCAAAAAACGTATTTTATATTTAGTAAATATGATTTACTTATTTTGCTCAAAAATTGAATAAAGTGTGTCTTGCTCAAATTCGCGGTCAGATTATTTTTATCAAGCGAATTAATTTCTATTGTAATATTAATTTCTATGTCAAAGTTATTTAACAGATTCTGTGCCAAAACTATAAGGATGTCGTCTGCAAACAAAGTGCATGTATAATGAGATATATCTGGTATGATATTAATATAGAAAAGAAAAAGAGTCCATGCTTATTTACGAGATAGTCCGATTGGCAATATTTAATTAGAGTTCCACTTTCCAGAGTGGCATTTTTTTTTCTTTTACTGTTTACTTTTTAATCTATATTTTTTAAGCTGTGATATGATAATGAATAAATAAACATCCGGGCCAAATATCACGTTAATACAAGCAGCTCTTTAAGCTGAGAGATAAGTCAGTCATTGTTATTGTTATATGACTGCAAATTTCGCAATCTCGTGATTTCATTGAGAGATTTGATATAATGAGGATTGTTTAGTAGCTTGCGGTGGTACAGAGTACTAATAATTAAACCATCTAAAGACTTAACCTGGCTTTATGAAAAATTCAATTCAATTCAAAATTAAAATGCACGAACTGAGATCGACAACGGCTCGATTCAATGTCCTAATTGTCCCTTGCAACGTGTGTACAGTTTCTCCCCAACATAATATTAAAGGTAACATTTTTCTTTAAATTTTACCATGTCCACAAAGCACATGAAATTCGGTTTTTGATAGTTCGATTCTCACACCAACCAAAGGGACGTTGTTCTTTATATCTTTGTCATTGCATTTAAAACAATTCGAGGTCGGTAGGTACCTACCTATAATATAGTTTTTCAAGTGGAGTTAAGTACTAAATCTTTTGAAGTTGGAGATGGGCGACCGTGTTAGACGTTTGATACTTTAGGTAGTCCAATATACCTAATAGATACTTAAGTATGTATGTCCATCAACACTCACACGCACAGTCATACGAAGTTTTCGTCTTTTCATCGTAAATTTCTACTATTTTAAAACCTATATGTGAGAATAGTTGTTACGCAACTTTAAATCGATATAGCTCCTAAACGGCCGGTCAAATCGAAAAATGTTGAAAGAAAACTAAAAATGTTTTTTAAATACCTATTCAACGATACCCCACATGACATAGTTTGTTGACTTAATTTTTTTTAATTTTCGCAATATGGCGTCCAGTAGTCGCCATATTGAATTTTCAATAACGTCATGTCTTTAGTGACACTTTCCGGACCGAAAGGAATCGATTGACGTGCGAATCATCAAAATCGGTCCAGGCGTTTGGTCTGTATAGTGCTTCAAAGGAACATACATACATACATAGCCTGATAAACACATTACCCTTTGCGTCCCGCAGTCGGGTAAAAAGCCCTTGTAAATAGTCAGAACATATTCGTAGTAATATAAAATTAATTTATAATTATTTCTAGGTACATATAGATATTTAGGTACACGGATTGTAGGAAATAATTTACAATAAGATTTATTTTATAACAGTTACGATATTTAACTAACTTAAATTAAGTTATTGTCAAGGATCATGTGTAGGTTTATTTATCAAAATTTTAAATTTTAGCTATATTTTTACTACATATTGTCGAATGGTTCTGTCTATATTAAGGTACGAATTAAATGTTATTATTATGGCGGACCTTGTGTTTATAACGACGGTCGCGCTTTAATGCTACCACCGGATCCAATGCGCCCCAACTGAGAAGATCCAGCGAAACAAACTCAGGGGGTGTCTCTACTACCGGTTTCAACACGACCCAGTTGAGACGCTCCGGCGAAACATACTCAATGGGACATATACACGAGATTTGGTCCACTTACTGAAATTATTTAGCAGGCAAACACAATATATGCTCGATCAGTTGTCTGATTAAGTATTTATTTTAGGTTTAATATATTAAAAAGAGAAAATAAAAACGTCATTATAAAAGTCATTTTGAGACACAACCAACAGTTCTGAATATCGTAGAATATTTGAATAATAGATAGTTTTATTACAGATAGTTCATGTAACATAAAAGATTACTCATGTCTATATGGCTATAAGATCCCCAGCGGACTATGTGCAGGTAGATGCCGACCGCCAAATGTCTTTATCGTCAATGTAGTCTTTAGTAGTGTAGTAACCCTTAGCCATAAGTTCACGTTTAATGTGTGACTTAAACTTATTATCAGGTAGTTTAGTTATATGAATAGGGAGCTTGTTATAAAACCTAATACAATTTCCCATGAATGACTTATTAGTTTTGCTAACTCGAAAGGCTGGTATAGCTAGTTTGTCCTTATTTCTAGTATTGACATTGTGCAAGTCACTCCGTTTTTAATATTTATCTATATTTTTCCGTACAAACATTATATTGGACTGCGGTTGTATCTCCTTTGGACCAACGACGCAGGAATGATTGCTCGTAAACAATTTGACGGGCCTGTGGCGTGTGTAAATGCTTGCCTTTCACGCCGCAGGTTATGGGTTCGATTCACACCCAGGGGCGCTACCGGCTAAGTCGCCGAACATCGTTTTCGTGAATGGCGTTCAAATAAATAAAGGTTAAAAATGACTTAATCAATCGTTAAATCGCCCTCCATGACCACATGTGACGTCGTTCGGCGACTTAGCCGGTAGCGCCCCTGGACAGATATTTGTGTGCATGAACATGTCTGTTTGTTATTTTTTTTATTATTGTAGTATCATATCTGATCCCAAACTAAGCAGAGCTTGTACTATGGAAACCAGATAACTGATATACTACATATACTACTTTTCTTTTGTAAATACATACTTATATAGATAATTAAACCCAGACTCAGGACAAACATACATGTTCACAAATATTTGTCCTGGGTGGGAATCGAACCCACAACCTCCGGCGTGAAAAGCAAGCATTTGCCAAACACGCCAACAGGCCCGTCATTTTTAATTTAAACCTTTTTTATTTTATTTATTTATTATTTACGTGTAGAAGGATCACTAACTTCAATGGAGCATTGACTTGATGATTTCTGACCGTGAGACAACTGTGATCAAGTATTTACTCGGTTCGATTGTGATAACATGATTTTGTACAGGGTATATTGAACTCTAACCTATTTTACATTAAGTTCACAACTGAACGCTGCCTTTAAATGGTGTATGTCATTCAATTATGAACTTTAAAGTTGTTGTCGTCAACTTCAATATAGCTTGTACAAATTATCCTTCGTCCAACATGGGTAAAATCGCATCCTGTACAAAAAAAACCTTTACCTACTCCGGTATGCTAGCCCTGAAGGTCTCGAACTCGACTTACTATTATAATAACCATTCCACTCCAGGTCTCCAACCAACGCCAGTGGGATTCCTGCAGCCCATCTCGACAGCGCAGCCCCCCGCCGCGCCCCCCAGCGCCAAGCCGGGCGCCAAGCTGGGCGCCACGTGGGCTGACACACGGGGCGCCATCAACATCGACGTGGACAACCTCCTAGGCCCTCGGTCCCCTAAATCAGGCCCCGCGCCTACTATAAACCAGCTCAAATCCAGCCCTAACTCCCCTGCGCATATGCCCCAGCAAAATATGCCCATGATGTCTAGTATGCCTCCGCAAATGCCCATGGGTTACATGATGCCTAACATGAATAACAATAACTTTATGCCCAGTATGCCCAGCGGGCAGAATAACAATATGAGGCCCGCATTCAATCAGAACTCGTTTCTGCAATGATATTGGTTACTGGCAGACATTTGCCAGAATGGTTAGTTTTAAAGAATTTGGAGCAATGGTACTCGCAATTTATACAAACATTGTATTTACTGTTCTTTTTTACAATAATTATCCGAGACCAGAGTTGGAAACCTGGTTAATTTTATACAAAATGTGAAATCGGTAACCGTTTTTAAACGGTTATTATAGTTTTCGGTTGTGATTATATTTGACTTGGGGCAATACTAACCGGTATTTTGCTGACCAGGTTTCTAAACCTGTTGAGAACACCTATAATGCCTTGTATAGAAATCAAGTTGATTAATATATGTTTTAACTGTATAATTTTGCATGTGTATAAGCTTTTTCGATTAAACTTTAGTAGCTTAATTTGTAAATGCTTTAGTTCATTAATATCTTTATGATGACCTTGATTTCCAACTAATTTTCCTATCATTCTATTTCTTTTCAACGTAATCCTTATGAAACGGACATATACTATATATAACTAAGTATCTGCTGACTAGTTGTGAGCTTCGGACGATTCTATGTGTATCATGTCCTTTTCGTGAGCACTATAATAGAAAGAGACGTAATGAAATTTAAGTTGGTTCAGTCGAGTAGAACGCAGAATCGCAGCAATATTGGACAATAATATTCATCATATTTGGTGTAAAATATCAGAATCTTACTGATTCATGTACAGATGATTTTTTTTGTAACTTGAATAATTTTTAGTGATCATTGACAAATGACTCGATTGCGTATTGTGTGAAAATTATTATGTATTCACGTAGTTTAAAATCAGATTTTCTGTCGAAACATATCCTGTTTTTACGGAGATGTTTTGGGTATTACATTCGGGAAATCTTTGAACAAGTATAAAGTTAATTACTTATATTTTACAGCTTAGTTTATGTGCCATTGCTCCAAATACATGAGTACCTATTGCGGCGCTAGATAGATTTGTTGCATACCTGATGTTGTGACAGATGCATACAGAACAAGTTGTGTGTGTGTGTGCAGCAATGCAAATTTAGCTTGCGCCTAACACGTGGGTTTCGGTTAGATTATAATGTGAAAGATTTTTATACGAATTTGATATTAGATACAAAACGAAACCCACTCATGTACAGAAGTACATATCATTTATGTTATGTATTTATATGCGATATTACGTTATACTAGGTCTGTTGGGGGTACCTACCCTAAAATCATCGTGTCTTAAGTTTTAGAATTCAGGTTCATTCGTAATGCCAAAATAAATTGACTATTGTTCATCGTTTTTGGAATATATAAAGCTTAGGAACCCCAACACTACTGTCTTATTCTGAATTATAGTTCACATTATTGGAAAGCACTTTTTATCTATTTGTTACACGCGGTTCTTTGCAATTATAGGTCAATAACATTTTTTTAAGGATATTAATTTTTACTGTAATGTGCCTAACATATCGTGGATATTTAATAGATGTCGAAAGAATAGTTTGTGCTAATTATTTAGATAGATCATGTATCTTATGTGGAAATATAGTGTCAAGATATTCGGAAATAAATTTCAAGAAAAAATATTAGCTTCGTTTTTATTAGGTGCTTGTTTATTGGTTATTGAAATTGACGCAAAATGCTCACTTTACATTCCCTTCAAATTCTTTATTTTCCAAAACTTAGTTCTATTTTTAATTAAGTACGTAACGCTTTAAAACATGATTTAAAATTGAAATCTATTTCGTTGCATATTACATTACCTGACTGATGACTGCTGTGGAAAAAGGGGTATTAATCATAAATGCCGATTGTAATTGAATAAATCCTTTTATGTAGATGCTCATTAGCAAGATCGAAATACGCTTTTTTTAATAAGCATGTTGCTAATGAGCATGTACATATATGTATGTCTAGCTCAGGAACATATAGTATCTAAGATACGCTCATAACGCCAATAAAAAGTACGTAATTGCAAACACAATATTTAAAGTAGCCTTTTTTGAGGCTGTCTCTGTTAGATTCCGAGGTTGCAGAGATATCTGCCTCAAAATTATGTAATTACTGTTTTAATATTCGTCTCGAAAAATTTAATTTAATCATGAACGATAATATTAATCTGAGGCAACCTCGAATTGAACAAAACCTAAAACGTGGCATTAAATATTTTGTAAAAACTTTGTCGTAGTATAAATCAATAACTATTTAAATACGTTATAAATACTAACCAAAACTTAAGATACAGTAGTATGATGAAGTTTTTCCAAAATTTAGAGTACTGAATTGACGTTTTATCGACATTCTGACATAGTATAAAAATAATAGTAAAATTTAATCAACGACTGCCTTTATGCTTTTTGATTCCCAAACCCGGCCAACTATCGACATATAACGATACCGGTATTTAACCTAATAAAACCGGTATGAATTTATAGTAAACGTATATAATATTATAAACGTTACAAGTTACACAGGTAAAATGCATTCTGCCATTGCATATGAACGTTACTTGCTATTGTCTTTGTATTATGTTAGGCTAAAGTGTCGAAACTATATTAAAATCAGGTTGTAGTGTCAACTAGATGTTAATATCCAATGTTACGATAGAATATTTTTTATACCCGCTTCATTAGGACAGGTATAGAACTTAGTATTTAACGTGTTGTTAATAAGTGTTACAATAATTAATAATGTATTATAGCAATTGGGTACGTACGTAACGTAATTTTCTTTAAATGTTACTGTTTAAGAGTGAGGTTTCATACCTTCGCTGAACTGACGGAATAACATTGTAACTGTATAATATGACAGCCGCACGCATTAAACTATATGATATCACACAGATAATAACATGAGGATAAAATTTAAAGTACCCCATTATTTTAGATACCTCTATAAAATATAGGTTATCGATATTAATTTACAAATATTATCTCAATACGAGTTAACCGGTAAAATTACGCTCAGTGACATTTCGAGGAAATTACAAAGACCTGAGAGTTTTGGAACAGAATGTATTTGTATACCGTTAGAATGTACTAAGTATATATCAATACTTTATATTGTTCGTACTTAAATTGTTCGTTGAAATTGTAAGCTTTATTTCTGCACTGATTTGTCTTCGCATTTATTTCATTCCATTTGTGGTACTGATGTTGTGTTTCATGGCAGCCAAATAGCATTAAAATAGTAGAACTTTTATTATTCGCTATTGTAAGTAAGTGAAGCTTAAAATATTCTACTTAAACTTATACATGGAAGTTTCCAACCCAGATATTACGGACAGCATAAATCTATCTTTTAGATGTAAATAAAAATAACTTCCTACCGTAACATGCAATAGCGATAATAAACAGTAAGAACCCATGCCTTCATATAGTGAGGGTTTCATCACAAAGTAATACTACTTACTATTTTAATTGCTTATATCTAAGTTATAATTAATTAGGAGTGTATATTATTAATTATTACAATCATATCCTACAATAAGTCCGGCGTGATTGGGACCAAAGTATCAAAATTATTTTACTCCGGATCGTAGTGCTGTTTAGAAAGTATTAGTTTGATTTAATATCATTATATATATTAAACTGAACATACCTAAGCTCTATTTGACTCTGTTTTTCTTAAAAGTATGTGATTCTTATAGTTTATGTGACTCAAAACTATAGACAAGCAGGTCCCCAGCGATCACTGCCTAGTGCCTGTCACAGACGTGAGAAATGGACACAGTAAGTGATGTTAAATCAAACTAAACTATTTATTTAGTGTGCTTATGTAATTTTGGTGCAATTCGTTTACCCTCATTTGGTGTTTCTCTGTATCATTGTAATATAGTTTCATCGCACCAAGTCATCACAAATTCAATCAATAAGTTGTACTGATATTTAATAAAATTATTTTTCATTGACGTTAAAAATAAAAGAATTGTTATTTATTTAGGCAAAATTTTGCGAACAGAATATAAATTAATACAATTATTAAAAATACAATTAATAATACTTTATTTAAAAAAATACATTTTCAGTATTAGTTAAGGTGGTACACGTGAGAATAAATGTATTTGTTTATCGCACGATCACCACAACACCGGCGTGTACACCATTTTTATTTGATGGAATAAAATTTGTCAATAACTGTGCCAAATACAGGTGCTTTGCTTAAAGTGTAACAATATGGATTTTGCTTTCAACACAAGTGTAAAATATAAAATAGTTTAATGACTTTATGTTTAAAAAGTTTAAAGGTTAATTATGAACGATCATTAAGTATTTCAGTTTTGTCTTTTAGTGGTATAAACATTCAACAATGATTTAAACTTTAAAAGGTAGTCTTTTGTGTGTAGGTTTGAAGTGTAAACTTCTTAAACAATCTTATAACTAAGAATCGGGTTAATTCGCTCCACTCGACATAGAGCGGAGGGGTTGTAATAACATGAATATCTGTTGACAGGTTATTCGTTTTTTTTTACACTAAGGTCAAGAATACGCTAAGAAAATATTATCCTAACATATCCTGTGAGTAATAATCTTTTAAAACAGTATTCTGAAAGGTCAACACTGTTACAGTATATTTATAACGATATTTTACATAAATACCACTGCCATAATTAACACGTAAAATGTCTATGTGACAGGCTGGCACGAGAGTGATATTATAAGGTTTAAGCGCAGTTATCTCTCTCAGGCATTTAACATCTTTTAAAAAATGGGCTTCGTTGTTTTTATGAGATTTATGTTCTAAAATATTAAAAACAATTTTCACTTTATTTGCAAGTAATATCCTGGGACATTATTTACACACGGCTACCTGATCCCAAACTAAGCAGAGCTTGTATTATGGAAACCAGATAACTGATATACTACTTTTCTTTTGTAAATACATACTTATATAGATAATTACACCCAGACTCAGGACAAACCGACATGTTCATGCACACAAATATCTGTCCTGGGTGGGAATCGAACGACCTCCGGCGTGAAAAGCAAGCATTTCTCTACCACGAAACGGCTCGTCAAAGTGAAAAAATTGTTTTGAATATTTTCGAACAATTCTCTCACCCGACCGAAACAAAGTCTTAGATAGTACATACAGTTATTTTCTAACGCCCGGTTCCTATATTCCAAAAACGAATCGTTTCTACTACGAATAGTTAGAATTTCTACCAGCCGTAACGCAAAACCGTTCCTAAAAAATACTAGTCGTTATCCAAATAACCAACGTCTGGTTACTAACGGATGGGAGGACGTTAGTAAGCTTATTGTATGGAGATGCGTTCGAAAGTGTTCCTATAAATATTTTCTACTGTCACGGAACTGTCAAAATAACGAGGCGTTACTGCTTTGATTACTAGTCGAATTCGGTCGGTTTACCAGTCGTTTGTATTTTATTTTGGTAGTTAACATAGTGTTTGAGGAGATTTCCGTGATGTCTAGCTCTGAAACTGATAGAGAATTCATGGCTTTGTTTTCCGTTAGAAAGGGTTGATTATTTTTCTATCTTCTAAGATTTCATAACCACAAACCTTAGATTAAATACTCAATTTAAAAACTTATTTAGAAACCATGAAATACTCCTGGACAGACGTCAGACGACAGACGCATGCGCCATGCGCTTTCATGTTACGCGTTTTGTTCACACCATGCACTCGTAACATCAAATTTTCAATACTAATGATTTATAAATATTTTAAACCTAAAACGCAAATTAAATTATTACTGTAACTATAAGTACAGTAATTTGTACTATTACTCACATAATATTACAGAATAATAAATGATTTTAGTTGCATAATTGACGTAGACGTTTTGTTATAACTAATCGTGAAGAGGAGCGAGAGGTTCATCGCCGAACGAGTCGTAGGTGGTTTAAACTACGGATGTTCGTCGCAGGTAGGGCATTGTGGAACACTAGTTTTGCATCGGTATCGGTAGCTGAATTACGGATGGTAACGTTGGTCCAATGACGGATCGTAAAATAAAGGAACCGGGCATAAATGATAGATAACTGTGCGTCAAAGTCTGGGCCTTAGGGGTTTGTAACGTCATCATAATGTCAGCCGAATGATGTACAATGCTGGACAAAGGCCTCCCCAAAAGATCTCCACGATGGTGATGTTGTTGGGAGGGATATGTCATAATCGCCATGTTTGGCAGACGGGTTGACGATCGCAGTATGATTGTCAGTATACTGAGAGATGCTGCTGCCCGTGCTCTGGGAGATTCTCTTGGGATGATTTATATACGCCCTTCACAGCAAAACCCTTTAATAAAATACCGGTTAGTTTCTATAACGGTATATCGGTATTTAAACAATTTACTTTATAAATTGTTTAAATACCAATATACCGTTATCGAAACTAACCGGTATTTTATGAAATAGTGAAAAATTGCCATTAGAGATAAAACATATTTTGAGATTATTATTCGGTTTATGGTAAATATACTTTTAATTTGTGATGACTGCTGACGATGTTTAGATGATTGTATATGTAAATATTATTATCGTTAATTTCGTAGTTCTTCCATTGATTTCAATATAAGTGGAGATTGTGAAGCAATAACTATAGTTTAAAAATTATTGTTTGTAGTTAACGATAGAAACGAATTTTATTAATTTAGATTTTTATCATAAAATATATTTTAATAATTATTATGTGTGTCACGGTTATTCGCACAATTATTATGTATGATTAAATAAATATTATATTTTTGTCTATCATTATTAAAGAAATTATGATTTTGTTTTAATAATGTTCCCCACCTGGGTAAAAGTACCGATGTAATAGAACTGTTATTATTGTAATAGTATTTTTCAATTACTGTAATTACATCATTGATTTCGGGTAGAGGCGTATGCTCGTGGTATAGAAGGAAGAGTTGTCTATGTTGATGAAATGTATTGAATAAAACTTAATTATTAGTGAGTGTTTTATTGCCTTGCTAATATCCACATAACATGCATCCTTCAAGTGATAACACTGTGCTCCTATTATTAGTTCATAAGCAGTCTTAATTTATTCTTTATCCTTAAGTAAAATCTATACATAATATAATAAAATCGTAGGAAAGTTAAAACTGTATATTGAATATTTTTTTTAAAGTATACTTGGTGCGTGATCTACTATCGATATGGAAGCCAAAAATATAGTTTTTAGATTTTTGTCTGGTTGTCTGTTTGTCTGTATGTATGTCCAGGATAAACTCAAAAAGTACTGCATGGATTTACTTCAAATTTTGCATGAATAATACTGAGAGGTCGGGTCAACATAATATAGGCTACATATTATCACGCTATCGCCTACGGGGGAGGAGCTGTGTTAATTTATAAAATTTAACGCGGGTAAAACCGTGGGGGAACAGCTAGTAAATAGAATAACGCACAAGACTGAGAGGAGTTATTTCTCTTTTATAATTGGAGTATGTACCTGAAAGTAAATACGATGTTTTATCGGATCCACAGAACTGCGCAGTCAATATCGATTTTGCAATGGATTTGGTTTCTTAGACCAACCAAAAAGACAGATACGTCAGAATAATATCGAAATCTATTACCAAAATGTAAGAGCGCACTAAATTACAAGAATTTTATTCAAGCATCGCTTCATCAAATGTGGATTTATTCGCTATCACGGAAATTGGATGCAACGAATCAATACAAGACGCCGAAATGATTCCACCAAGTTTTACTATAAGCGATGCGACCGAGCGGAAGGACGCAAACAGGGCGGCGCATGTCTCGTGGCCACACCGCGTTTTGAGCAACGGCCCGTGCACAGTGACGTAAACATCGCTGAACATTATGTTCGAACTGGTTTGTGCTTGCGTTTACCTACGAAATAGATTTTTTTTTAACTTACGCGACTCTCGCCTTTTATTGCTTCACCGGACAGTAGGGGTGAGCGTGGGCTCTAACCGCCTAGCAAATATAAAACTACAAACTAAGTACCCGCGCCGGAGGGCACCCCCTGTGGGGTTCGAACCTCGGCTCTGGGCGGATACTGGCGGGGAGAGGGCGAGAGATCGTGATTTTTAGGGATTTTTGTGCAACTGTCGCTCGACGTTAATGCGCGACGCGGGCCTCGCTTCCGGTTTAGGTCCGGAGCGGGCATTTCATCGGATCGAATGCAAACTAAGGGTCATGGAGGACGCTGGTGGTCGCGACGCGTTCGCGGTCGTACTCTCGTCCGGCGAGTACGAAATGTCGGTTGTGCAGTGTTGCGAGAGTCTCTGATCGATTTGATGTGGTCAAGGTATACGGTGATCTCGTCGTCCGGATCGTCTAAGACGTGCTTCGGACGACGGTGCTTGATAGAGTATCGGAGGGGAGTGTAATTGACCGCCTGTACCACCAAGTTACTTGGATGGTGAGTGGCAGAGTCAAAATACCGTTTGGACGTTTGCTTCATCCAATGCTTGATGGTAGGCAATTGGGAATCGGCATGGAGGCTTTTGTTACGGACGAACCATGGTGCGCCCGCGGCTCGTCGCATAAACTTGTTTTGGACTACCTGTAAGTGGTGGATGAGATAGTTTTTGAAGTTATACTTCTTTTGGCGCGATGGAGAAAAATGATGAGAGTGAATTTTTACGATGCGCGCGCACACCGACACCAAAAAATTTAACAGCATGAAGTTAGTTCTAGGTGGTATGAAAATGTATGAGAGTGAATTTATACGATGCGCGCGCATCGTAAAAATAACAGCATGAAGTTAGTTCTAGGTGGTATGAAAATGTATGAGAGTGAATTTATACGATGCGCGCGCATCGTAAAAATAACAGCATGAAGTTAGTTCTAGGTGGTATGAAAATGTATGAGAGTGAATTTATACGATGCGCGCGCATCGTAAAAATAACAGCATGAAGTTAGTTCTAGGTGGTATGAAAATGTATGATAGTGAATTTTTACGATGCGCGCGCATCGTAAAAATAACAGCATGAAGTTAGTTCTAGGTGGTATGAAAATGTATGAGAGTGAATTTATACGATGCGCGCGCATCGTAAAAATAACAGCATGAAGTTAGTTCTAGGTGGTATGAAAATGTATGAGAGTGAATTTATACGATGCGCGCGCATCGTAAAAATAACAGCATGAAGTTAGTTCTAGGTGGTATGAAAATGTATGAGAGTGAATTTATACGATGCGCGCGCATCGTAAAAATAACAGCATGAAGTTAGTTCTAGGTGGTATGAAAATGTATGAGAGTGAATTTATACGATGCGCGCGCATCGTAAAAATAACAGCATGAAGTTAGTTCTAGGTGGTATGAAAATGTATGAGAGTGAATTTTTACGATGCGCGCGCATCGTAAAAATCGAAACAAAGTTGGCTTTGTTAAAGTTCCAACCCGTAAAGTCATCTTGATCATTATTTGCATTGTAGTGGCGGGGTAGTCTGACTGAGAACACGAGCGGTGGATGATAAGCGTCGCCTGGCACCAGCGATACACCCGCCGGCGCCGCGCGCACACACCCGCCTCCACACTCTCATCGACCGTACTCAATACTAAGTCTAACTGGCGATCGTTGCAGTTACCTATACATCCTCAAAATAATTTGAAACAGTTATGGAACAGGAATGCAAATTGAAGTCTCCAACTACTATTACATTTCCATATTTACTACAAAATTGTTCAATAATATGAAACAATAACATATAGGTACTCATTATCACTACCTACTACCCGGCGCGGGGCGGTATATATACAACACAAACTACACATAAAAAAAAAACTTATGTGTACTTATGTACACGCGTTAGAAGTTATACTTCTTAATATACAACTTGAACATAGTTATCTATTTACATACCACCTAGAACTAACTTCATGCTGTTAAATTTTTTGGTGTCGGTGTGCGCGCGCATCGTAAAAATTCACTGTCATCATTTTTCTCCATCGCGCCAAAAAAAGTATAACTTCAAAAATATGTAAAAAAGCTTTCAGAAACCTGGGGTTCTTACTTCACAGCTTCACGAATTTAGCAGCATCAGAATAGTTAATTTGTAAAACATAGGTGTAGAATTTAACATTAATCATACATGTCAAGGTCTTAAATAATTAGGTGTCACGCTATGTTTTGTCTTTGATGACATACAAATACAATCATTAGATCAAAACTAATTAAATAAACATTACTACGAAAATGACCATAACATGTAAAAATTTACATATGTAAAAAATTACAATAAATAATAATAAGCAAATTAATTAAAGTGATTTATCATTTAAATACTCATCTAAGGTATAATAACATTTCTCAGTCAATAGCTTGTGAAGACATTTTTAGAACATTTTTAATGGCATACACTTAATGACATCAGGTATTTTATTATAAATTTTGGGAGCAACACCCAAGAAGCTCTTTTCGTTCAATGCAGTATTACATTTAACCATACACAGGTTATTTACATATTGACTTCGAATTGGGGTCTTCTTAACTGCTGAAAATTTTGTGAATAAATGTGGGTTGGATTTTATAAATAATGCTGTTTCAAATATGTACATAGCTGTTAACGTTAATATTTTAAATTTCTTGAAGTAGGGAACGCAGCTATCTGTTGGCTTTAAATTACACATGGATCTTATGCAGCTTTTTCGTAGGTATTCTAAATACAAGTTCCCTATCTAATGTATTGTGGTCTCCACATGAAACTAAATATAGTATCATGCTGGAGAGAATACAAAATAAATTTATTAGGTTTCTATATTTGGGGCAGTACGGGGTATACTCGTTTTACCCTTTAATGTACCCGACTTTATTTATATTAGGTATGGTAGGGTACAACGAATTACGGGTAAGGAGGGACTTCACGCTAGTTGTATTTAAGGTTTTTAGGGGTAGAATAGAGAACGAGGATGTGTTAGGTGCGATGTGGCTGTGTGTCCCGGCGCGGTGTGTGCGCGCACTACTACTGCGGGAGGCGCCACTGACGCGCGCACTGCGCACTCGCAACGATATTGCTTCGGGATTAGGTATTATCGGGATTGGACGTGTTCCACTGTACACTGAGTGAATTTACAAGGACAGCATTTAAAGTAATATGTTATAGGAGATAAACAAGTTGCGGTCTACTGCATTGGGATTTATCCTGTAATAGTAGATGTAAGGTTGGTTATAAATAAATAAAATCCATTTTTATTTACATCGGCTTTAAAAAGCGCTTGTTAATATTATTATTCATTTATTTCAGATACAAAATTCATATAGTGTTAGTATTACAGGACTTAGAATATGTTAGTAACAATGATTATAAAAAATTATTTAAGTACCGTCCTGCTGCTCTAGCTCCGCCACTATGCATATCTACGGGTCCAGTGCATCAGGAAAGGGCTGTCCAACTTGCCAGAAATAACCTTAAGAATGCTATTGGTGCCCCCACGAATTCTGCATAGCAGGGATGCTGTTCTTTATCGCATTATGGCCTCAAAACTATCTGTGTACGATTCCGTAAAATCCCCGACGCGCTACAAAATTGTGGCAGCTCCAACAACACCCGGAAGTCATTATTGTACTGGTCACGAAGAACGCTATAGACCCTCTGCGTATGTCTGCACCATAGGCTGCACGTGTAGAATGTTAGTATAGAAAATAGTAATTTTCTTACAGCGTGCAATCCTACGAGCCAGCATGTTGCAACGAACCGATAACGCTCTTCGCTCCCTCTCAATATCATTGTCATCATTTAAGTCCTCGGTCAATAAAGTGCGTTAAATTCACCACACCTAATGTGAGTAATGTTAGTCGAGATCTGGTATTGAACAATTTACTGTTGGAATCTGTTCAATATACTACATTTCTGGGCATAACTTTACACAGTAAACTTCAATGGGGTACTCACATATCCGGCTTGGTTGGAAAATTAAGCTCTGCTGTTTATGCTTTTAGAAAAGTTAGACAACTTACTAACATAGATACTGCGCGCCTGGTTTATTTTAGCTATTTCCACAGTATTATGTCTTACGGTATACTACTGTGGGGTAGGGCGGCTGACATCCACAGTAGATTTATTCTACAAAAACGTGCAGTACGAGCTATTTATCAGCTAGGCGTGAGATTCTCCTTAAAAGAGTTTTTCAAGGTGATAAGTATATTGACGGTATCTTCGCAATATATTTATGCTAATTTAATTTATGTGCGGCAATATTTGAATTTGTTTCAAAGGAGAAGTGACACGCACAGAATAAACACTAGAAATAAAACAAATTGTGTGACGAATCTCATCGAACTGTCCTATGCTAAGTTTAAATCAGAGGTTAGGAATATTTTAATGAAAAAGGCGTTTTGTCGTTTAAATAATCATTGAGAGTGTAATATCTCAATGATTATTTAAACGACAAAACGCTTGGTCGCTTGGTTGAACACGAGCAACATCTTAATGTTACATCAAGGACATACATTTATATTTTACTCAAATGACTATAGAAATAATTCTGTAATATCATAGATTTTTAGATGCATATTCTTATTATTTAACAAATGTATATTATCTTGAACATGTCAAACGATGTTCGGCCGAAGGCTGTTAACGACTTCAATATGAACTCCCCTTTGTAAGCTGGTCATGCTCCCATTGTGTGTTAATGCTTGCGGTGGCGTTGTGGGTCGGGTCATTTCCTTCCCGCTAATATCAATCAATCAATCAATCAATATTATTTATTTCTCTCCACAATATTATAACATGGTACATAGTGTTATAGACCAGGGTAGAAGCGTTTAAAATTAATAAAAAGTGAAAAAAAATAATAGTAGGATGAAACCCATTAGAAAAGGAGGGGAATATTATAAAAATGAAAGGAAAAATAATTTACGGGCGATCTGAGGTCGGGAAGGGGATGGGGGTGAGTTTTTAAGAGTAAAAAACGGTTTTTCTCGATTTCCGGCAAAACTAAAAGTCCTATCGAAAAAAGTCAAATGGCAAAGTTGTAGGTAATAAAAAGATCTTTTACATAAAATTTTCTTTTTTAACAAAATTTGGTGAAAACTTACCTTTTTATGTCCCAAATACGCTGTAATTTATTTGATTAAAAATATTTATTTTTTCACCTTATTTTGAATTAATATCGAAAAAACACCCTAATTTTCAATCGAAAAGTCACCCGTCATAATATCAGCTTTTTTCAAAAAGTTGGTATGTTTTCTGTTCATTGAAATCTCTTCTTTTCGATGGTGAAAAAAAATATATATGTTACTGTAGTAAATTTTCTCAGAAAATGCAAAAAATCGAATATAACTCTAATTCGATTTTTTTTTTATTTATTATGAAAAAAATCATCTAGACATGTGATTGCTGCAATTTGTTTCAATTAAAAAGTTGATTTATTAATGCTAATTACATTTATGTCATAGAAAATCTCATTATATATAAATATAAATGTAAATCGTACAATTAAATGTAGATACTTTATTCTGATTACGTTATTCATTACAATATTTTTAAACAACAAAATATTAAAGAAATAAATGTCAAAATGTATAAAAAATATATTAAAAATCTATTTAAAATGTATAAATATATAATTGGAGACGTACTTAGGAAAGGTCAGGTCAGAAGTACCCTAAACCGGCGAGCATGTATGAAGAATATAATGTCAGTAAACGAAGCGAAAGAGGTGTGCAAGGATCGTGACAAATGGAAGTCCGTTGTCTCTGCATACCCCTCTGGGAGACAGGCGTGAGTCTATGTATGTATGTAAATATATAAAAAATATGTATAGTAAATATATTTTTAATAACAAATTTGGCTTTTGGCTGATTTTTATGTATATTTCATATATTTTGAATATATCTGAAATATATTTGAAATGTATAAAATATATTTGAAAATCGGCCAAACGTTTGTTATTAAAAATATATTTACGATATATATTTTTTATAGATTTTTAATATATTTTTAAGTATTTTGAAATATTTTTTTTTTTAGGTATTAACAAAATTTTTTGTGCAAAATTAAGGAGATTATTATTAGTATGTATGTAGTAAGACCCAGACCCGCCTAGCCCCTTCCCCACTTCTCCATGAAATACCTTTTGATGGGCTACTATTTTTCGTAGTTCACTCAGGTATATAATTTATCTTAAAATATAAATAGACATCTACGCATATAATTTAAAGAAGATTCGACAACTTACTCCAAGTATTGTAGATGTCTTATTAAATATTAATTTGATTAACTTATTTGTTTGTTAATTATAGTAGTATATTTTTATTTGCAATTTTTTTTTATCAATGTTACATGTAATTTAATGTTTTTTGTGTAATTAAAGTGTTAATTTTAATAAATAGCTCAAAATTTTAGATGTAATTAAAAAAAGAATTCGATTTTTTTTTGCATTTTCTGAGAAGATTTACGTACATATATATTTTTTTTCACCATCGGAAAGTAGAGATTTCAACGAACAGAAAACATACCAACTTTTTGAAAAAAGCTGACATTTTGACGGGTGACTTTTCGATTGAAAATTAGGGTGTTTTTTCGATATTAATTCAAAATAAGGTGAAAAAATAAATATTTTTAATCAAATAAATTACAGCGTATTTGGGACATAATAAGGTAAGTTTTTACCAAATTTCGTTAAAAAAGAAAAATTTATGTAAAAGATAAAACTAAAAAACCAAAAACTTGGTTTTTTGAAGTTTTCACATAAATTTTAGGTTATGTGAAAAAAGTGTAAATACAAAAGTTTTAGATCTTTTTATTACCTACAACTTTGCCATTCGACTTTTTTCGATAGGACTTTTAGTTTTGCCGGAAATCGAGAAAAACCGTTTTTTACCCTTAAAATCTCACCCCCATACCCTTCCCGAACTCAGATCGCCCCTAAATTATTTTTCCTTTCATTTTTATAATATTCCCCTCCTTTTCTAATGGGTTTCATCCTACTATTATTTTTTTTGGTTTTAAAAATTATCGACCCTGGTCTATTATGGTTACAGACATAGAAAATTTTACAACATTAAACAAAAATATTGTGGAAGACTGATGCCCAAACTAGGCTCTAATAGGCCTGTATTTCAGGTCACCAGGTCCCCCACCCCATTGGAATATTAACAATTGAGAAAAAAAAAACATATATAAAAGTTTGAGCAAAAGTGTGTGTGTGTGCGTGTGTGTATGTGTATTAGTGTGTGTGTGTGGTATGTGAGTGCGTGAGGTGTTTTGTGATATGGCGAGGGAGGCGATGGCTGGCCCTCACGTTATACTCGTGAACGGGTGCTGCTTGCGGTAACTGGTCGAACTGCTGTTGGGGTACTCAATAGTATTTTTTTCATACAGTCGTCGCCTCTGGTAGACTTCGTGTGACTTACTAATTTTGTAAATGTACGCAGATGTACCCACCGTTTTCTCATCTAGCAAGAGGTTATTCTAATTGCTTGAGTGAAATTTAATGTTATTGTTTATTATCTCACAATGTTTTGATTCATTAGACGACAACGGTTCTGTGCGTGCATTAGTCTACATGACACCCATCACAATGTAAGAAAATACAAGATATAAAAAAGTCGAAAACAAAAAGCAAAAGAGGACGAAAAAAGCAAGCCCGGAGTTTCTTTGTGGCTTTCTTCTCCGGGTCGTCCACCTAGGTAGCTAGAGAAAGCCGCAAGTTAGCTAGGATAGGTTCCTCAGCGGCGAGGATCGCTTTGGCCCCTTAACGCGTCGTCGGTGATTCATGCTACTAACTGATCACACCCTCTCTTAGAATTCTGTCCTTTTGCTTCAGCGGCCCCCTGAGCTGCGGCCCGAACCCCAAAAGGGTGGCCTCAGGTATTAGTCGTTTAATTTGATCCGTGCAACTAACTGATCACACCCTCTCTTAGAATTTTGTTCTTTTGCTTCAGCGGCCCCCTGAGCTGTGGCCCGAACCCCAAAAGGGTGGCCTCAGGTATTAGTCGTTTAATTTAAGCTACTGAATACTACTTAATGCCTCTCCATAGAGATGTACAGGAGGGACAGTTCTGGGTTTCTTAGCGCCGACACATAAAACCATCGTAACACTTTTACACACATTGTACTTGAGCCCATGTGTGTAAGCATAGCTCTCGCACACAGCAAGTAATTGCCCGAGGGCAAAGACCGAGGGGGCCAATAATGCGACGTCATCTGCATAGGTAATACTATTTAGGATATTGCCAATAGAGCATTCAACGCCTGTGCCACTGAGCCCCTCGATCAAATTGTTGATATACAGGCTAAAGAGCGCCGGAGAAGTCAAACCTCCCTGCCGCACTCCACACTCCAACCTATAATACGCCCCTGATAGGGCACCTGCCCATCTGACCTGGTTAATTTGATGGTCGTACCAGTATTTGAGTGGGGTAATTAGCTCAATAGGTACTGGTTTATCCCTCAATTTTGACCATAAGATGTTATAATTAACCAGGTCAAAAGCCTTTGAAAGGTCTAAAAACGCGGCATACACTGATGTACCTACTTCTATCAGTGTAGTACCTGACCGTGTGCTTAAGCGCCAAAATAGCGGTTTCTGTAGACAGCCCGACTCTTAAACCGAATTGTGCGCAATGTGGATTGAGCTGCTCCTTAAGTCTACGCTCAAGCACTTTCGCTGTTACATTAGCTAACGAGATTGGTCTGAAATTATCCTTATCTGATGAATCCCCAGTTTTATTTTTAATTACCGGCACAATTACAGTTTTCATCAACTCCGTAGGTAGATAGGAGTGCCTCAAACATAGATTATATAGCATAGACAGGACCCTAGGGAGATGAGGACCCGCATATTGAAAATGCTCTATGCTAAGCCCATCATGCCCCGGAGACTTACCCCTGGTCACCGATTTTACAACATTATTTATGTCCCTCGCCGAAATATTGATGGGCCGACCAGATAGATTATCTCCGAGGCACAATGTAGCCTCCTCAGTTTTGAGAGGAATGACTTTAAAATGCTTCATAAACGTATCCACAATCTCCCCAGGTTTAGTATAGCCACTAACGCTCACCGCAGGCGCTGGTCTAAGACTTAATCTCTGGGGGTATTTCCAAAACTTATTAAAATTTTTACTCGTATGCTTTAGCCAAAATGTTCATCTTAATCTGTTCCTCATTGTCCTGACAGAATTTTAATAGTCCAAACATAAATAGTAGTATTACAAATTAACTACTAAATTAAATAGAAGAAAAAATATCACTCACCTGCATATCTTTAAATTCAGTAGACATCTTCAGCACTAAGGAAGGAATAAAAATAAAACGAGAAAATATTAAAGCCATTAAATTTTATTCGTGAAAAATTGAGCGCATTTAAACTAAGCCTAACAGAATACACTTAAAATTAAACTAAATACACTAAAATTAATTGAATTAATGACATATCCACTGGTTACTATTATAACCAAACTGACGTGAGATCACATCACCGACGTATGCGCATTGCGATTAAAAAAATATTCGATATTATTCAGTCTTATTAATAATTAAATTAAAAATGGAATTTTAATATAGAATGGAATGACATGGCTATCATTACCGTTGATCTATACTAATTAATTAACAAAATCAAAGCATATAAAATAGCTAGCTAACACGGACGTGGTATACGGAACTAATTCTTGCAGGATTGAACCCTTGACTTGTTGTTTGCTCTTATACGAATAATTTACAAGCACCATCTCTTGGCAAAGAGTAGAGCCAAAATTAAAGCGTGCACAGAATCGTACGATAGCGAGTATCTTCTGAAATTTTCATTAGGGTTCGAGCTAATAGGTGGCGCATATAAATATTATTGTATATGTACATTTAAGTTAATTTGTAGTGCTTAATATGGTAATAATTTCCCCAAATAAAATATTATGACTGTAAATACGCCAAATTGTAGGTTAGGAAAGGAGTTAAGAGCTGTTCCAGTATGAAAGCAACTTTTAAGCGGCAATTAATTATTAGAATTAATAGTAACTAGTAATTGCCGCTAAATTGGCTGAATATGCGGAATTTATTATTGTAAAATCTTTTACACCATATTCGTGCAAATAAATAATCTGATTGATTGATTGATTTAAAGTCGCTATCATACTCAAAACCGCTCTTAAGTCTTTTACGTTTCTGAAGTGTTATTCTTTAAATAAAGTTGGTTAGAATTTATATAATTTATCTCGAAAATTGGTATCATCAGCCGAACGTGGGAAGTGTAAGGCTTCCATGTACTAGCTTAAATTTTAATATACTATACAATGCCCTCAATTATCGGAGCTGCATATGTATTATTTAGACTGACTGTATCTACCTACACTCTGTATTTCAAAACACCCTTATTACGTAGGCAGTACGGGCGAGTTTAACAGTGCAACTATATCCACTGAAGTTGCAATGACTATACTATGGACGAGAACTAATTAACTTTAGCAATACAGATAAGATGGAAATAAACAGTCTTAACTACATTCGACCAATGAAATCGCGGAATTTAGCCCATCATGTGATTAAATGATGATGACCTCCCGGCCGAATTTCGACCACGGCGGCCATTCTCAATGGAGATTAGCCAATTGCGCAGGACATATTATGGTGCAAACACAGGGGCACTTTCTATTCCATCACTCATGATCCGATGGGACGACTAACGACACGACCGCAAAGAGGTCAGGTACAGGACCAACGGCTTTACGTGCTCTCCGAATCACGGGAGTGCAATACCGCCAACTCCCAGACTTATGGGCTGATACAAAAAAAATGTTTTTACGGAAAAATCTCAAAATCCCTTTTGGCCCGACCCGGGATTGGAACCCAAGACCACATTATCTGCGGTTGAACACGCTATCGCTAGACCAACGAAGCGATTAAATAGACAAGTTTCTGCGATTTCATTGGTCTAACGCAGTAAAGACTTATGCCTACACTGGCATGCTAGTGGTTCAGAACCAAATACCGACAAGTCAACAGAACAAAATACAAATCAACCCCAAATTATAATGAATTTGGTACAGACGCCAGCACATCAAGCTACCCCAATCTGTCAAATTTCCCCAATTGAAAGTGAACCTTATGCTTTTGTGATAAAGTTGAAAATCTATAAAAGAAATTTGACAGATTGGGGTAGCTGGATGTGCTGGCGTTTGTACATATAATCCATTCACAAATATCATCATTTATAGCTGCCCTAGATTGTTATATCACGTCCGTGTTATTAAAACCATATAAAAGTTACATAGATACGTATAAAAAATAGGATATTGTTAAAATTATTTGTTCGATCTAAACATATTATTACTATTTAATATAATCCTGGATGGAAGCGATACACAAAACAAACTTATTGCTTATCTGAATATTGATGTAGCCTGAATGGCGTTGTTTCTGAGACAATCTCCATCTCCAATTGTATAGACTTTTGACATTTAAAACATCAATATAACATAGACGTCATTAAAATCACTAATTACATTACAGATGTAGGATTTTATATATTACAATACTATTTGTAAAGCATAATATATTGAATTCTATTAATAATCATAAGAATATATAAAAGCTATTGTATAATATTGATTTAGTTATTAAAATCACGTGAAGCAGTATACAAAATTAGGAACAGTTCAGTTACAAGGCCACTAGATGGCGCTACCGTTTTAATACATCAAAATTTAAGTGACCACTGGATACACATAAAGTATAATATTTTAAAATTTTAATATATAGATACCAATAAACGAATACAGATCAAAATGATTATTCGAGACAAAAATAAATCGTTCATTAAATTATAACTAAAATAGATTAAAATGGATGGATTCATCGAATACTGACAAATAAAATTAATACAATTTCATAAAAATTATGGCAGTGAGATAAAAACTGAAAGCGAACAGCGCTCAGAATTTTGTGAGTACATTTGTGTCATTAACTTGTTGAATGTTGTCTGATGATTTTAGACTATTTTTATAACTGGTCGTAATTGTAGACTGGGATATGAAATAGCTTTTAGTTGCCACCATATTTTGAACTCTCTTGGTTCGTAATAAGAATCAATATCAATTGATTAGAAGCTTACCTACTACCAGTTTAAGAGTTAAACCGCTAACACCAATAATGTAACAATTAAGAAACACTTTTTAATCAAATCTGTCCCACAGAGGCCTACTGGGAGGCTTGAATAACTCTGACTTTAAGGTAAACACTGTCCGTACAATAATAGACCAGTTAACTAGGCCCAAAAATCTCCCACAAATATAAATTTAATGGAGCAGATGGTGACTTTCTGTTTAATGACTATAGCAGGGTAGCTGTTGAGCCATTATAATAACAATATCCTGGGAAATTATTCACACAATGGCATCTGAGCCCAAACTAAGCTGAGCTTGTACTATGGAAACCAGATAACTGATATACTACATATACTATTTTTTTTTGTAAATACATACTTATAAAGTAAGTAAGTATGTATATATACTTATATATACATACTTATATAGATAATTACACCCAGACACAAGATAAACAGACATGTTCACAAATATTTGTCCCGGGTGGGAATTAACAAACAAATGTACCCCAATTCTTATTTTTTATATATTAATGAAGGAAATCAGCAGACTGACATTCAACAAGTTAAAGACACAACATTATTTCATTACAATAGTCTATCTAGGCAGGTGTAGTGTTCTGCATTAACTCTTAAACTACCCTCAATACAACCGACGCACAAACCTTAAAGTAACATATTTTAAAGCCATTTTCAACCGCGTTGAAGTTGATATAAAAACGAAAGTCTGACGAGTTAATTTTGTGCCGCAGTATGGAACAATTTTTTTAATGAATTGCATCTAAAATCGCGTTATCTATACATATAATAAAATCGTAGGAAAGTCAAAACTGTACATTGAATATTTTTTTAAAAGGATACTTAGGGCGTGATCTATAATCGAAATCGAAGAAATATAGTTTTTAGAATTTTTGTCTGTTTATCTGTTTGTCTGTATGTATGTCCGGGGTAAACTCAAAAAGTACTGCATAGATTTATTTAAAATTTCGCATGAATATTACTAAGAGGTCGGGTCAACATATAGGCTACATATTATCACGCTATCACCTACGGGGGAGGAGCTGTAATCATTTATAAAGTTTAACGCGGGTAAAACCGCGGGGCACAGCTAGTTATAACTCTATGCATTTATTCCTTTGACGTACAACAACGCTGGAAACTGTCTATAACTCCCGTATCATAATATTCCAAATCATAAGCTGCCAACTATCAGAGCAAGAGGTGACTCTTACTTTAAAAAAATAATTGCTTCTACATTAAATGGGTCTGTACCGCAGAATATAACTTTTGCTAGACATCGCTGATTACACTATTGGTAACGACTTTTCATGTATTTTGATTTTGACCTGTCATTAATAGTGACGTAGCTGGCTCAATAGCGCCGCGTAGTGGCGAACCGTGGCGAATTTAGAGGCCATTTTGATGTCGATTGTTAATTTGTTATATGGCAATCAACCGATACCTTAGTATCTATTATATAATCTATACATCTATCTATTATTATATTGAAATAACCGGTTTTTACTACATAAATATGAATATATATACGTTACATACACCAAAATAACATTTTTTACAATTTTTGTCTGTCTGTCTGTTTGTTCCGGATAATCTCTGAAACGGCCGGACCGATTTTGACGGGACTTTTATTGGCAGGTACCTGATGTAAATAAGGAGTAACTTAGGCTACTTTAATTTTTGAAAAAGTCTTTTAATTTACTAAAAAGCTAAAGAAACTAAAAACACGCGGACGAAGTCGCGGGCACAGCTAGTTAGTAATAAAATAGAACTTGCCAGTGTCGTGTAACCGCTTTCATCTCTACAACTGCCATCGTGGTATACTATGGCAGACTTCAAGGTTATAGGAATTCATGCTCATAGCATTATTGACGACAGATTTGTTGTGATTGTTGAAAATGGCTTAAATACATATAAACGATTGAAAATAAAGCGATGTTCGGTTATTTAAATATGCAATAACCGTAAAGATTTATTTACAACCATTTTAATTTTATTATTGTCGAAATGACAAGATTCTTTTAACCAGCTCATACAATTTCCAATGTTTATAAGTGACTAACTCATAAAAACTTGAGACCCAGATTACCTAGTATGACACATTTTCAACTCTTTAATATATAGCAATTTTTTTATCTTTAACTAGACCACCAGTCGTAGGGAAATATTTCCGGGATCGCGGGGACTTTACAAAAACGCGCAATCCATAGATACAAGGCATATTCCACAAATACATATTGTTCACATAAATAGTTATCTTCGGGGATGGTGCTCGAATCACGACGGCTTTGAGGTGGTAACGGGAGTAGTCCCTTCCTCTTACCCACCACTGCAACTCCTGTAAGCCAGGATCAACAGTGGCACACAATGAAATGACACTGAGCGGTGAGGCTCAGGCATGTCCCGGGGAATCGCGACAACTGTTTTGGATCCCGCAACGAATTTAATCAGAAAAAAAGGAGGAGTTAGAAAATGAATAGTTCCACTCCTCTCCAGAGCAAAGCGGGAGGCAGAATGATATAACGAGTCTGGAGCCTCATAAAACGAGAGAATTGCAACTAGAGAAGCCAGCTGCAAAAGCACCGAGGATACATTTGAAGGGTCCCAAGTGAGCTGTTATATTTGATTCCAATAGTAGGTTATTAGGTGGTAGAGTTGTGACAATCAATTCGCAAAACCAAAATTGCCTTCTAGACAATCAGTTTCTATATATTTTTATGAGTAAGAGTTAGTGTTCACCCACCAAATTTGTTCTTCAAAATCATTATATCGGTACAGACAAAATGGTAAAAGAAAAACAAAATAATATTTTTGCTTTTGAAGGGAAAATCGTCGAAATAACGCAATTTTTTATTACGTAGCCTCAATTTTTATGTTTATTGTGTGTTCAAATAACGATTCCGAGAAACCAATTTGGAAGGTGAACACTAATTAGTATGATTCAGGCTCCGATCTGGGTTGAAGTCATATTTCTGACATCTTGTAACAATTTTCTATTTCTAAAATGAAAGCCCAATATAGTATGTTACAATCACATACATATGAAGTTAACATGCTATGTTATATATGCCCAAACGGCCGGATCTATTGGTCGACTGCTTCACAGATCACGTGACTTCATGAGAGAGCGAATGTGTCACCAAACAAAAACGTCAGTTTTAATTAGACGCAATTCTTTTGTTCAATTATTTTTACATTTTAACTTAAGTCAACTTAAGTGAAGGGATATTCATTTAACAAATAGTCCATTACCTAGGCCTAATACGCACTATGCGGCCAGCCGTCAGCAATCAATATTGCTGACCGGCTGCCGCATCACAGTGCGAATAAAAACTACTTTCTCGTACAAATATCTGAGTACCGGCAGCCACACGGCTGGCTGCATTGCGGCTAGCCACATAGTGCGTAAGAGGCCTAAAAGTACATGGTCTCTTTCAGATAGACGCTGAAAACGAATTATCAGAATTCATATCAGTTTTAATTATTTTTATTAATTTTTTTTTTTTCGTTTTTACTAGTAACATTTCAACTCCTATCTTCACTTCCCTTTATACCATTCATGAAAAGCTAGCGATATTCTAAGTGTAGATTAAACAGTGCTTGAAAAACATTACCCTCCTTCTAACAGTCGGGTAGAATGAGCAATGATACAACGATTAAATCAACTTGTGTTAAGGCACTTCATATTGTTTCTCTTTACTAATAAATTAGCTCTTAATAAAATCACATTTTAAAATTGAGTCAGTTTTAAATAATACCGGTTAAAACTTGATTAATCTCTTCATACCGATATTATATGTCAATATGAAAATAACGGCAAATACCGGTTAATATGGATTTAACCGGTATTTGCCGGTCGTATATTTTGTAATTTAACCACCATGATTTTGTTAACAATTGAGATTCTAATCAGTTTTATTTGTGCTCAGAAAAGAATAATCTTTTAAGGCATTGATAAAACCTTGATACAAAATAATTTGGGGCACCTCTTTCGAACTTAACCATACACTTGAGAAAACTTCCAAGGGCTACATTGAAATAATTTATTAGTAAAGAGAGTATGTTTATTTAATAGATTTGATGTATATTAATGTACAATAACAATTTACTACCCACATGTAAAAAAGTATTTAACTTTAAAAGGGTCGAGTGCGCAAGTATATTAAATTTGAATTTCATAAGTGCTATTTGTGAATTCTTGAAAATATTTATTTGAATTACTTAATAATGGATAATGGTCCAAATGGCTTTATAGTGAAACTTCTTATGCGGCGATTTTTTTATAAAAAATGAAAACATCCGCACGAGGGGAATGAATCCCTGTATGGTGGGAGGCCCTTAAAAACACACTGTTTTTAACGGACATAGAGCAGACTCAGAAGAACCCGATCGGATCATCGGGATCGAACCTTAAACACGGGTAGTAGCGAAGCCACAGTCACTGCGCCATACGTGCAATCAGTTGATAGTGAAATTTTAAGGACGCGTCACTTTTACGTACATTTCGTTATAAGAGAGAGAGAGAAGAAAGATAACACTTAGAGAAAAAGAGAGCATATACTCCGGCGATGCGGAAATAGATCAAAAGAGAGCGAGGCACATGCACCTGTACACGAATTGTACGCCTCAGACGCTACATATGTGCAGCTGAGGTATCACGATTAAGATTGTTTTATTTCAATAATCGTACTATAAACGTACGCCTCAGACGCTACATATGAACAGCTGAAGTACCACGCATGTTATTTTAAGAAGTTTCACTTTTACCATGTGAAGAAGGCTGATCGCGCTCACTTTTACCATGTGAAGAAGGCTGATCGCGCTATTTTTTTAAACAAATTTGGACCAGAATCACAGTAATCTTTTAGAATAAAATAATATTACTTAAAATTGTTACTCAAATAGTGCGATAATTCATAAATAAAAAATCCACATACATTCAATATTAATTATATGGGGTAGGGGTGAACCAACACACCTAACTTTAATATCCCCAGTACATAATCAGTTCTATTCGATTATTATTAATTAAAATCAATAATTTAATTATTAAAATCACTTAAAATTATAACTTAATTAAATCACATAATTATTGAATTAAAAATAAAATGATTCACTGAGATAAAAATATTAGTAAATTATTACAATTATTTATATTTGTATTTTGTGCTCGTGGTTCCATTGAGATATCAATAGATGGCGCTAGGGTCACATACGTTGCAGCAAAAATAAATGAATATACATATATGCAATATAAAACACAAACAAATAAGCATCACAGCATTTTTTTTAATTTTTACCTGTCTTTTAATAATATATATTTTGAAAATTTCTGAATCATGTTTTAAAATAAATTGAATACACTTTTTTGACGTGTCAATATCATAAACAATATAGAAGATATTTTAGCCATAGATACAAGCTAGTTTCTTTTCATCAAGTGATGAATGAAAACCAACTTGACTAGGTTTGATAAGTCATTTATAACTCAAGAACGGTTGTATCCATTTTGCATGAGTTTTGATTTAGCAGAATAACGATTAAGCGATTATATTTAAAAATAAAATTTACATTTTGTTTGAAACGGTTTTGTCTGATTTAGATATTTTTTTGTTCATCTCTAGGAGTTAATGGAAAAGTAATTTAATTCTTATACCAGTACCTTCGAAACGACTTTGCTGATTTAGACACATTTTTTTGTCAGTGTTGGGGTACCTCAGAGGTTTATAATTGAAACAGGTAGGTGGCGTTGCGATCAGATTCCAGGCTCTCTTTCTTTTTTAAGGCAGAGCAAACCCTGCTAGGACACCTAGTTTATATATGTTGTTTGTCTGTACGTCCTTTATAGAATCGTAAACTATGCATTTGATCATGTGATGATCTTCAGCAAAGTGTCGTGAGGTTTCTGAGTTGGTACGACCAATCTTCGAAAGATTAACGCGGGCGAAACCGCGGGGCATAGCTAGTTCTAAATAATTATAGTCTATCTAGAAGGCTGGAAACTTGCTTGCTTCTTGAGTTGTAAAAAGTAACTATATATAAAAATGATACGCTTAATATACAGAGGTAACATTGTAGCTGTCATACCTCCTGCCCCCCTAGCGCCACCTGCCGGCCGCAGCGGGCGCTCAGCCGTCGGTGAGCGCGAACATGACGGAGCCGTCGAAGGAGGCGGCCACCGTGTAGTTCTTGGTCCGCAGGTATTCCGTGGTCTTGTCGCGAACCGTCGAGTTTGTGAACTGGACTTCTATCATCTAGAAAAGCATTTTAGATTGTAATCCACACTAAAAATAAATATAAATTTTATCTTGAACATATCAAACACTGTTCGGCCGAAAGCTGTTAACGACTTCACTATGCACTCCCCCGTTGTAAGCTCGTCAATGGGTGCACATTGGGTGTTAATGCTTTTTGGTCGGGTCGTTTCCTTCCCTCTAATATGGCGAGGGAGGCGATGGCTGGCCCACACGTCATACTCGTGGCCGGATGCTGCTTGCGGTAATTTGTCGAACTGCTGTTGGGATACTCATTGCTTTTATCATATAGTCATCGCCTTTGGTAGACTTGGTGTGACATGTTAATTTTGTAAACGTGCGAGGATGCATCCACCGTCTGTTCGTCTTGCAAGATGTTATTTTAATGGCTTGAGTGAAATTGAATGTTATTGTTTACTGCCTTACAATTATTTTAATTAACTAGATGACAACGGTTCTGTGCGTGCGTTAGCCCACATACCAACCAATCACAATATAAAATACAAGATATTTAGCAAAAATCAAAAACAAAAGAAGACGAAATAAGCAAGCCCGGAGTTAATTTGTGGCTTTTTCTCCGGATCGTCCACGGAATAAATGAATTTCATTTCAATTTGAGTTAGACCAACAAGACAGTCCAAAAGTAATATTCCTCTAATATCTGTCCAGTCAGTGTACCTGCAGCCTGACGCGCGGGTCCTCGAAGGGCAGGTGCGTGAGCGCGGGCAGCGCGTGCTGGCCGCCCAGCAGCACGTAGTCGGCGCGCGGGCTGTCGGCCGCCAGCAGCACCGTGAGCAGCGGCAGGCACAGCACGCGCGAGCTGAACACCGACTCCTGGCTCTCCGTCTCCTGGTATGTTACCTGCACATATACACGGTGTTACATCAATAGAGGCTGTTACTGAACAAGCTCCATTTTCTTGTTAACCTTGCAAAGTGTGTAGAACATCAACATGCGGAAAATAGATTATCATCGCATACAAGAATGCTTCGACGATGCATTTTTTTTTACGGTTACCGTAGCCTAGTTGGTAATGTTCCTGCCTATGAAGCTGGTGGTCCTGGGTTCGAATCCCGGTAAGTGCAAATATTTGTGTGATGAGCACGAATATTTGTTTCTGAGTCATGGATGTTTTCTATGTACCTAGTTAAGTATTTATATATCTATATAAGTATGTATATCGTCGCCTGGTACCCATAGCTTTGCTTAGTTTGGGGCTAGGATGATCTGTGTGACATTGTCCCTATATTTATTATGTATCCTCATAAAAATGCCAAATGAAACAGGTCTTGCAGATTTTGAAGTTCACGTCACTAAAAATATTAAATTGGCAGTAACTCTCGTCTATGATTTAAAGCTCTGTTTACATCATGGATGGATTTTCTATTTAGTGTGCGTCCATGTTAGTAGCCTGTGGCGCTCATGTTGTTTTGGTAACGTGACTTTTTGTTATTTATTATATTATTATGCTTGTTACGAGTGCAACAATCCTCGTCAGCATTACAAGGAATTGAAGAGGATTGCACCGCGCATCGGACACCACATCGGCGACACACGAGGTTTCGTTTTCTGTTTCGCTTCCTTTGACCTGACATCGGTGGGAACGGACTTGTTTTTTTGTTTTAGCATTACATTTAGTTATAACAATCTTTGTGGAAACAGAAATATACCACTTTACTACCGGACATTCTTCATTTAGCTACCATTGATAGGCGCCCCATATGCATATCTTGCTTCAGTTGTTGCCAAATAACCATGGCAAGTTTCACAATTACGCAGCAAGTTGAAATGATAAAACTGTGTTATGAAAACGAGTGTTCAATAGCGAAAACGTTGCGCCTCCCTGCCTTGAAGTGGACTCTTCAACTATTGGCAAACAATCAGCCAAGACCTGGACTTCAAAGGAACCAGCCAGATCAGCCAAAAATTTCACGAGAACCCGAGGCAGTTAATACCTTGTGACGATCAAGAACTCGGCCTTCCGCAGACTTCAGTTTCGCGAATATTACGTCAGGACTTGCCCACCTACACTCGTACTATATTCAACTGACCCTGAAACTCAAAGTTATTGACAAAAAACCGGCCAAGTGCGTGTCGGACTCGTGCACTTAGGGTTCCGTACAACCCTGTAGTAGTATCACGACATTCGAGTCAAAGTTATTTTGAAGTTATAGGTTGACTGGAAGTACCCGTTAGGTTTTGATTTCCTCGCGAGTTCAAAAGTATGCGATTTAAATCGCTGTTTAGTTTGATTGCGTTGACATAGAAGTTAGATTTTGTTACAGCTCAAAGGTAATGTAGACACGAGTATTTGATATGAATTTCAATTTAATATGTCTACGCGTTCATGAGGAAAGGAGTAGTAAGTTTCAAATTATTAAAATTATTTTTACGGTTTTCGCGTAAGATTCTGAGTTCACGAAAAGTACACGAGTATTGATTCCCTTGCGACTGTCTAAAATTTGCGGCATAAATTGTTAGAGTTTAGAAGTCTCATTTTTTCACAGCTCCAAGGGACAGTACATTTAAGTATTTGATATAAATTTCAGCTTGATACCTGGACTCGTTCCCGAGAAAAAGGCTCTTGACAAACAGATGGCCGAACGGACAGCAAAATGATTCTATAAGCGTTTCGTTTTTTGCTTTTGAGCTACGGAACCCTAAAAACAACGCCATATGTTCACTGACTTGGGGGTGTTTGGACGAGAACGCAAATTTTAGCAGAAAACCCATTAGTAGTGTGATGAATGATTATGTTAATACAAGATTGCCGTACATGGGACGACGCCGGCCCACACCAGGCTCACCAGCTGGTAATGCATTCACAAAAGTTATTGTTTTGTACGCGATTGTTGGTCATCCGAAGTACAATAAATTATCAATACTTTGATTCCTCGTGCCCAGTTTAGCCGTAAATTATTATTATATTGCTGTTTTTACTTCCTTGTGAGGTTCATGTTATTCTTCAGTCATGTTTATCGCTAGCAATAAAATAGAATATGTTTATTTGCTTTAGATGTAGGTACAAAAATTAGTTGTTAAAATACATTTTGAAGAACCCTTGTACAGACGCCAGCACATCTCATTACCCCAATCTATCAAATTTCTTTCATAGATTTTCAACTTTATCACTTAAGCTTAAGGTTCACTTTCAATTGGGGAAATTTGACAGATTGGGGTAGCTTGACGTGCTGGCGTCTGTACATTCTGCCTTATTATAGCATGCAAATTCATTTTTAAACTAAAAACGACATGGATATATTTATTTAAATTTGCCTAACACCCAGGAATAATAGCGCATTTTTCAGCTAGCAATGCTAAGAGGATTTTTTTGTTAACCTTTCCAATGAGAGATCTTTAATGGTGTTTGGCAGCTTATTGAAGATATCAGGTACCATAAAAATAACACTAATTTTCCAGAGACTGGTTTTGTATGCATATAATTCTGATATCCATGTTTTGTGAAGAGATAATAATTTAAGTTTTGAGAACGACTTTGGTTATCTTTATCATTCTTCTATAGCGCTCCCCGTAGACGGTAATAGCCTGACATTACCGTCAACAGCGAGCGCTACAGAAAGATTTAACCGGGGTTTTTTTTTTTGCCCAAATTGGATGATGTAGACATACATGATGTCTGTTTGCAACAGAACGCTGCCACCAATGGAATTTTCACGCATGTCATGTTATTACTAAGCATTGGATGTTGTAAAAGGTGACTATGATTTAAAATTGCCAACATTAATTAAAAATATATATATATATATAGATATATATATATTTGCATGCCCATGATGGTAAGACACAGTGCACATAAAAATTTTATTGTACCATCCTGTATCTCCTGTGTTCTGCAAATAAAACTACTTATGACTTATGCATATACCTTTATAGTTATGTTGTACGAAGACAACGCCCACACTAGAGAATCTAATGTCCGTGTTGCGGAGTACTTTACAAACATATAACAGACTCAGGACAACTATTTATTGGTTACTCGAACCCGCGACACGAAGCGGCGGCGAGGAGACTGGATTAGCTGCTGCGCCACACGTTCAATCAGAAATCAGATTTGACTCCGCTAGAGATTTTCTTGGCAAGTTTCTTGCAGTGGCATGTATACTACCAGATACATACCTCTCTGGGGTGGGCCGTGGGGCTGAGGCAGGCGTGCAGCGCCCTGGGCGCGACGCGCAGGCTGAGGTAGTCCCGCTACAGATACGTACCTCTCTGGGGTGGGCCGTGGGGCTGAGGCAGGCGTGCAGCGCCCTGGGCGCGACGCGCAGGCTGAGGTAGTCCCGCTGCAGGTACGTACCTCTCTGGGGTGGGCCGTGGGGCTGAGGCAGGCGTGCAGCGCCCTGGGCGCGACGCGCAGGCTGAGGTAGTCCCGCTGCAGGTACGTACCTCTCTGGGGTGGGCCGTGGGGCTGAGGCAGGCGTGCAGCGCCCTGGGCGCGACGCGCAGGCTGAGGTAGTCCCGCTGCAGGTACGTACCTCTCTGGGGTGGGCCGTGGGGCTGAGGCAGGCGTGCAGCGCCCTGGGCGCGACGCGCAGGCTGAGGTAGTCCCGGGCCGCGGCGCGCACCACCACGCCGTCCCACTGCCGGCCGCGCTCCAGGTACTCCGTGGTGCGGTCTCGGGGACCGCGCGCGAGGAATTCTACGAAGGTGCCATTTAGCTGTCAAAGAAAAACATTACATTTTGACTCCGTGACCGTATCGCGGTTTGCATTGGGTGTGCATCGCCACATAACCACGACAGCACCGCGATAGTAGCGATACAGAACTGTCGTTACGTAGGCGACCGAAATACAGCGACTGCATCGCGACCATATCGCGTTTGTATGGCAAAAATACCGCGACAGCAACGCGATAGTAGCGATAGAGAACCGTCGATACGTAGCCAAGGATATCCAGCGACGGCATCGCGACCAAATCGCGTTAGTATCGCCAAAATACCACGACAGCAACGCGATAGTAGCGATACAGAACTGTCGATACGTAGCCAAGGATATCCAGCGACTGCATCGCGACCAAATCGCATTTGTATCGCCAAAATACCACGACAGCAATGCGATAGTAGCGATACAGAAAGGTCGTTACGTAGGCGAAGGACATCCAGCGACTGCATCGCGACCAAAGTGCGTCTGTATCGCCAAAATGCCACGACAGCAACACGATAGTATCGATACAGAACTGTCGTTACGTAGGCGAAGGATAACCAGCGACTGTAACGCGACCATACCGCGTTTGGATCACCAAAATACCACGACAGCAACGCAATACTTACGATACAGAACTGTCGTTACGTAGGCGACCGATATACAGCGACTGTATTGCGACCATATCACGTTTGTATCGCAAAAATACCGCGACAGCAACGCGATAGTAGCGATACAGGACTGTCGTTACGTAGGCGACCGATATACAGCGACTGCATTGAGACCATATCGCGTTTGTATCGCCAAAATACCACGATAGCAACGCGATAGTAGCGATACTGAACTGTCGTTACTTTGGCGAAGGACATCCAGCGACTGCATCGCGACCATATCACGTTTAATCGCCAAAATGCTACGACAGCAACGCGATAGTAGCGATACAGAAAGGTCGTTACGTAGGCGAAGGACATCCAGCGACTGCATCGCGACCAAAGTGCGTCTGTATCGCCAAAATGCCACGACAGCAACACGATAGTATCGATACAGAACTGTCGTTACGTAGGCGAAGGATAACCAGCGACTGTAACGCGACCATACCGCGTTTGGATCACCAAAATACCACGACAGCAACGCAATACTAACGATACAGAACTGTCGTTACGTAGGCGACCGATATACAGCGACTGTATTGCGACCATATCACGTTTGTATCGCAAAAATACCGCGACAGCAACGCGATAGTAGCGATACAGGACTGTCGTTACGTAGGCGACCGATATACAGCGACTGCATTGCCATATCGCGTTTGTATCGCCAAAATACCACGATAGCAACGCGATAGTAGCGATACTGAACTGTCGTTACTTTGGCGAAGGACATCCAGCGACTGCATCGCGACCATATCACGTTTAATCGCCAAAATGCTACGACAGCAACGCGATAGTAGCGATACAGAACTGTCGTTACGTAGGCGACCGATATACAGCGACTGCATCGCGACCATATCGCGTTTAATCACCAAAATGCCACGACATAACGCGATAGTAGCGATACAGAACTGTCGTTACTTAGGCGAAGGTCATCCAGCGACTGCATCGCGACCATATAGCGTTTAATCGCCAAAATGCCACGACAGCAACACGATAGTAGCGATACAGAACTGTCGTTACTTAGGCGAAGGACATCCAGCGACTGCATTACGACCATATCGCGTTTAATCGCCAAAATGCCACGACAGCAACGCGATAGTAGCGATACAGAACTGTCGTTACTTAGGTGAAGGTCATCTAGCGACTGCATCGCGACCATATAGCGTTTAATCGCCAAAATGCCACGACAGCAACGCAATACTAACGATACAGAACTGTCGTTACGTAGGCGACCGATATACAGCGACTGCATTGCGACCATATCGCGTTTGTATCGCAAAAATACCGCGACAGCAACGCGATAGTAGCGATACTGAACTGTCGTTACTTTGGCGAAGGACATCCAGCGACTGCATCGCGACCATATCGCGTTTGTATCGCCAAAATACCACGACAGTAACGCGATAGTAGCGATACAGAACTGTCGTCACGTAGGCGACCGATATACAGCGACTGCATCGCGACCATATCGCGTTTAATCACCAAAATGCCACGACAGCAACGCGATAGTAGCGATACAGAACTGTCGTTACTTAGGCGAAGGTCATCCAGCGACTGCATCGCGACCATATAGCGTTTAATCGCCAAAATGCCACGACAGCAACGCGATAGTAGCGATACAGAACTATCGTTACGTAGGCGACCGATATACAGCGACTGCATCGCGACCATATCGCGTTTGTATCGCCAAAATGCCACGACAGCAACGCGATAGTAGCGATACAGAACTGCCGTTACTTAGGCGAAGGACATCCAGCAACTGCATCGCGACCATATCGCGTTTAATCGCCAAAATGCCACGACAGCAACGCGATAGTAGCGATACAGAACTGTCGTTACTTAGGCGAAGGACATCCAGCGACTGCATCGCGACCATATCGCGTTTAATCGCCAAAATGCCACGACAGCAACGCGATAGTAGCGATACAGAACTGTCGTTACGTAGGCGACCGATATACAGCGACTGCATCGCGACCATATCGCGTTTGTATCGCCAAAATACCACGACAGCAACGCGATAGTAGCGATACAGAACTGTCGTTACGTAGGCGACCGATATACAGCGACTGCATCGCGACCATATCGCGTTTGTATCGCCAAAATACCACGACAGCAACGCGATAGTAGCGATACAGAACTGTCGTTACGTAGGCGAAGGACATCCAGCGACTGCATTGAGACCATATCGACATCCAGCGACTGCATCGCGTTGGAAGTGACTGTAGACATTACAAACCGTGGGCGACGGGTATAAGGTGCATAATGGGTACATAATTAGACAGATTTGTGAACAAATGACGTCATACACTGAGTCAGTGTGTCATGGAAGCAATAAAAACAAACGAGACATTGTAGTTTAATGTATACAAAGTGAAACATATAGAGAATCAACAGGAAAAATACACATAAAAGTTATCCCAAACAAAGATTTGATGACGCATTTTCACGCGTAGCTCCTACTTAAATTACCTCCACTATTTAAGTTACATCTTGTATATGCTGAAAAAAGAAGATTTTGTTCTTCTTGCCAGGAAAACCCCAATATCCCAACTCTTTTTGGGCCGACCCGGGATTTCAATGTCCCTTGGTCGAATTAGGGACATGGTCAGTAAGTCAGTAGGTCAATAGAGAATTGGCATAGGCACTGGGAAAATTATAGTGCACAAGTGTGTGCACAAACACAGGTGCACTTATCCTCAGTCCTAACAAGACAGACTAGCCGACACGTTAAGAAAGAGGCCGGTCAGGTCTGACGGCTATACGTATTTTCCGATGCATGATAGTGTAATACCATAATCTGATAATGACAATTTATCTCAATAAAAAAATCCCGTATTACGTTTTAGCTCGGGATTTGAACCCGAATCGTCATTAGCTGCGGTTGAACACGCTACCGCCAGCAACCAAAGAGGCACGTTAGAGATTAGCGTTAATTTAAACCAATTTAGTTTACGCTCAATCGTTTAATTCATAGCCCAGGCTTTAATAAGGAAATTAAATAATAGGACTCCGGCTACAAGACTTATTCTTCCATACTCCACCTCTCCGTAATTCGGTATTTGACTACTTTCGAAGTTATTGCAGTAAGAAAAGTACACTTTATTGAGAATATTAATATTAATTATAAAATTTTAACAATAAAAAGTGGATTTAGGGTTCTCAGGGGATTTTTTGGTGTGAGAGGTTAACTTACGATTTCCCCATAGAGCCGGTCCATGACCTCCACCTGCGGCGTGCGCACTGGCGGCGGGCGGCGCGCGGGCGGCGCGTGGCGCGGCGCCAGGTGCAGCTGGCGCACGTAGGCCACCAGCGCGCCCGAGCCCTGCGCGATGGACGCCAGCTCGTAGTCGCGCGACATGTTGGCGCGGAACTTCTGCGCGCCCAGCGCTGAAACACATTCTAATTAGACTTCTTTACATACACTCACGCCTGTTTCGCAGAGGGGCAGGTAGAGACAACGGGTTCGGATTTCCATTTGTCACGATCTTTGCACACCTCTTTTGCCTCGTTTACTGTCGTTATATTCTTCATACATGCTTGCCGGTTTAGGGTACTTCTGACCTGGTCTTTCTTGAGAACGTCTCCAATTTGGTCAGAGAATGTTCGACGTGGTCTTCCCCTGCCGGTTGTCCCACTCACACAGGCCAGGTATACTTCTTTTGTCAATCTTCTTTCATTCATCCTTTCTAAACGGCCAAATCATCTCACCATACTTTTTTCAAACTTTGTGACTACATCCTCTTTCACACCACAATACTCTCTTACATCAGTATTTCGAATTCTGTCTCTCAAAGTCACACCACACATACTTCTCAGAGCTCTCATTTCCACTGCATTTATTCACCTTTCATTCTTTTTCTGCCATACCTAAGTTTCACTTCCACACATTAAAGTTGGCACTAACACTCCATCCTGCAGGACCAGTCGCAAGTTAATAAATTAGCATTAATAACCTAATAATTAAACCGTTCGACGTGACCGACGCGCGTTACGTTCTGGGCTAACTGCACACTAACTGTATGCTGTTAGCGATGGACAGCGTGCGTCAACACTACTGAAGCTGACCGCGTAAATATGAAGTAAAAATTGTATGCAGTTAATATTGACTTCACACGACTGAACCAACTGCTTTAAGTTAATATAATAGTTGATGTACAACTGCATGCAGTTGAATATATCAACTGCACGCGGTTGCTGCGATGCAGTTCATCTGATGGCAGCCTAATTGGGGCAAAGTTCATAGCGTCCATAGTTAGTTAGTTGGGCGATATGTTTCCACACTTAGCCTCCTAATTGGGCCATTGTGCATGATACTTGGCTACTCAAACCATTTTAGTTCCATCCAGAAGTCCAGCCTGGCTTGAGGGCCTCCTGTATATATGTAGGGCATAGTGTCCATAATATCTTGGTCTAAACTTACCAACTGTATCCATGTAAATGAGCAACATTGTCATAACGGTAACAAATGTCAACACAAACAACATAGCGGGTAGCAGCCGTCTATACAGGTCATTGGGCGAAGTCTTCGTGAACACCGGCATCGAGAACCTTGGTGAAACCGGATTAGCTGGTAATGGTACTGTAGTAGTTTTGTTGGGAATTGTAACTGTTTTATCTGGCACTGGTACAGTTTTGTCTGGGACTGGAGTGGCTGGTACTGTTGCCTTGGTATCCACTGGAGTTTTATCAGGCATTACTGGAGTTGCGGGCTGCTCTGTCGGTTTAAGTGTATCATTCACTTCTGCTGGTTCTGCTTGACAGTGTTCCTCTGATGGCATGGGGTTTTCTTGAATTTTCTGTGCGGATAATACAAAATAATTATAAGTTTTTTAAAAAAGGCACCATATTTAACTCATATATTACAAACATGCAGTTTAGGGACCCCAGACAGCCAGCACTGTTTATATTTATGGGCCAACCAAACAACTGATAAATATACCTATATATTTCTAAAAGTATACATTCAGTCAAAAAAGTATCGGGAATGGACGATTTGTTTATGGTTCCAAATCCAAATTTTTTATTTTTTTGTTGTTGTTAGATTGACACAACTGTTTTCCATTTTGGCGCGGAGTTTGAGTTGCATCTGTTATTTATATTAAATACAGTGCTGGTTTTAGTAATATCATATATAGTGTGTATTGCGAATTTCATAATGGACAAAAATATCGAACAAAGAGTTTGTCTTAAATTTTCCATCACTAATGGAATTTCGTGTTCGGAGTCACTGAAAATGTTACAGAAGGCTTACGGTGAATCGACTTTATCAAAAACTCGTGCTTATGAGTGGTTGAAAGCGTTCAAAAGCGATCGAGATGTGATGAAAGATTTGCCTCGCTCTGGTAGGCCATCAACGTCTGCAACTGAAGTTAACATGGCAAAAGTGAAGGAAATAGTGACTGAAAGTCCTCATTCAACTCTGAGAGAGATAGCTGCCGAACTTTCTGTATCTCACGAGTCGATTCGTACCATTTTAACTAATCATTTGGGTATGAAACATGTTGCCGCTCGGCTAGTCCCAAAAGATCTGAATTTTCTCCAAAAACTCAATCGCATGAAAGTCGCTGAGGACATGGTAGAACGAGTCAATTCCAACCTAACATTCATGAAACGCATTGTTACTGGTGACGAGACGTGGGTTTACGAGTTTGACATGCAAACTAGTCAACAAGCTTCGGAGTGGCGCCTTCCAACTGAACCGAAACCGAAAAAACCACGCCAAAGTCGATCAAAAGTCAAAGTCATGTTGACTGTTTTCTTTGACTATCGCGGTGTTGTGCACTCTGAATTCTTACCGGAAGGTAGAACGGTAAATAAAGAATATTATTTGAGCGTTACGCAGCGTGTAAGAGAGCGAATTCGCCGAAAAAGGCCAGATTTGTGGAAAGAAAATTCTTGGATATTGCACCACGATAATGCGCCTTCGCACAAGGCCATCATTGTGAACGAATTTTTGACCAAACACTCAGCAAATACCATCAAGCAACCACCATATTCACAAGATATGGCTCCAGCTGACTGTTTTCTTTTTCCTAAACTCAAATTACCACTTCGTGGTACCCGTTTTGAATTGGTAGAAAATTCTCTTATAAATGTTATAAAGGAGAATTTGTGGCGAGAACTGAACTCAATTCCAAAAGCAGCGTAAGAAAATGTTTTGATGAATGGATTATTCGTTGGCGTAAGTGTATCCTTACTGAAGGAGCATACTTTGAAGGTGATATAATAAATTTGATCTTTTCCTGGTACTTTCTTGACAAGGCAAACATACCAACTGGCCCATTATCAAATCTTTGTGTGATGCACAAAGATTGAGATGAACAAATGCTCATAATAATTTGTTCTGTGTGTGGGTGTAATTTATCTATAATATGTACTACTCATATTATAGATAAATTACACCCACACACAGAACAAATTATTATGAGCATTTGTTCATCTCAATCTTTGTGCATCACACAAAGATTTGATAATGGGCCAGTTGGTATGTTTGGTAAATACTTGCCTTTCATGCAGCAGATCATGATTTAGATTCCTATCCAATACAGATATTTGTGTGCATGAACATAACTGTTTGACCTGAGTCTGGGTGTAATCTATAAGTATATGTAGCATATCAGTTATTTGGTTTCTATAAAGAAGCCTAGGAAGCTGGTGGTTGGGTTCGAATCCCGGTAAGTGTAAATATTTGTGTGATGAGCATGAATATTTGTTTCTGAGTCATGGATGTTTTCTATGTATTTAAGTATTTATCTATCTATATAAGTATGTATATCGTTGCCTGGTACCCATAGTACAAGCTTTGCTTAGTTTGGGGCTCAGATGATCTGTGTAACATTGTCCCTATATATTATTATTATAGTACAAGCTTTGCTTAGTTTGGGGCTCGGATGATCTGTGTGACATTGTCCCTATATATCATTATTATAGTACAAGCTTAGCTTAGTTTGGCATCAGATCAAACCCAACACCTCTGGCTTAGCAGTCCGGGTCACAAACTACTAGACCAGCAGCCCAGTCAGTGTTTGTGGAGTTGTTATATGGTACTGTACATATAAGTATAGTGACTACTCATTGGCCTAGCAGTATAGAGTACACAGATAATCAGGGTACTAACTCTGGGTTGGATCAAAGTGTTATAAAAAGAGGGATAACCATCTCATTGGATTATGAGAGTGCACTTGTACTTATGCACTCCTGCTTTATAGTATGTCCTGCGTAGTTGGCTAATCCATCACAACATATCTATATTCTGTAACATGTTTAAAAAATTTATCATCATCATCATCATATCAGCCAAAAGACGTCCACTGCTGGACAAAGGCCTCCCCCAAAGATCTCCACAATTGCCGGTCTTGCACTATCCGCATCCAGCAATTTCCAGCGACCTGCACAAGATCATTGGCCCATCTTGACAGATGATCAAAAAAATTCACTCTTTAATAAAAAAAAAAATTGCAACATTATTTATACACCGCCATCTGATCCCAACCTAAGCAGAGCTTGTACTATGGAAACCAGATAACTGATGTACTACATATACTATTTAACCTTTGTAAATACATACTTATATAGATAACTAGCAGCCCGGTATGTGCTTCACTACGCTTTTAAGAATTAGTACAAATTGTTTGTATATGGGAGTATAGAAATTGATTTTACACTTTATCAAGACTTTTTTTTAATTTTCTCTACGTACAAACCTTCTCTGGACTTCCACGAATAATTCAAGACCTAAATTAGCCAAATCGGTAATGGTGTTGTTGAGTTATAACAATACAACGTAAAGTGGCATTGATTTTTATATATATAGATTACACCCCCACTCAGGACGAATAGACATGTTCAAGCACACAAATAGTGGTCTTGGGTGGGAATCGAACCTACAACTTATGTTATGAAAGGCGAGCATTTACCAACCATACAACCAACCAACCAACAGGTGCCAATCTTGGAAATAGCTGATTTTGTAAGGAAAATTAACTTATTTGTATTCACACAAATTCACCAGATATGGACTTATAATGGACATATTTATAGAAAGAAAGTTACAACTTCAGTTCAGAATATTATGCATCTATACATTTGTTTATTATTTCTATTTTTTAATTCCCATCTCATTAGGCCTTATAAATACATAATCCTTATCTCCATGGAGAATGGCTTCCATAACTTAAAATTTGACCAGAAGGACTATTACTATTATAAATAAAGACACCCCTAGCACAAATTAACAGATACAGCTAGTGAATATTACCTTTGGTAGTTTATTTAATTTAATCTTGTGCCTAACAATAACAATTTATCTAATAACTAAACAAAAATTTCACAATAACTACCAAATTATAATACACACAAAAAATTTACATGTTCTAAAGTATTTTAAGAGAATTTATTTAAAAATAAACACTTATAAATTTCGAGTTGATGCCAAAATGAATGAAGCCCCACACGTCAAAATAAACAGGTGCTCATTTTTTTATTTACCAACCCAACAGATGCAAAGAGGTTTATAGAACATGCACATAAAAAAACCATTCAACGACACTTTTGTCTTAATTCCCAACCATTCTATTACATTATTCACCTATTTAAGTGAGAGTTATAATGATTTATCGATCTAGCACATTTTCAACATCATTGTTAGCGATTTTGAAATAAATATTGAGAACAAAATGTTGTAAAACCTCACCTTTTCAGCCATGGTAAACTTTTGTTTTGTTCGTAATATAAACACGCACGAACACTGTATGATTAACACAACGCTTACTTCTTATATTATTAATAAAACATTATTTAAAACAGAACTATTTTAGTTCAAATGGCAATTAGACTTAAATATAACGTGAATAATACTGAATTATTTGAAAATAAAATAAAAATATACGTCAAAGAAGCGTGAGTCACTGACCGCATTAGTTGCGACTGTCCAAAAAAATAATTTCTACCATCATATTATATTTGTTTGAACAACACTGCCGCATAGATTTTTAAATTCCTTCAATTTTTTAATGATTTTTTCTATCGTATACTATTATAGCTCATAAAAATTTATGAATATAATTTTTTTATCGTTAATCCATAGATAATCCCAAAAACAACTAGTTTGGTTTGTTATACTACTAAGAGATAAAGGTGTTTGGTTCAACTCTAGTAATATAATTTCATATCCTACTTCTATTACATCAAGGAGGCACATTAATACAGTACAAGTTCCTTATGATTGTTTATTGAGTTCACATTTACTTGCACAATTTGAGACAAATTGGGATTCCATATAAAATTTTGTAATAATACTACATCCAAATTTCCAATCACGGTAGATTGGTGGCGCTACTGAGATATCTTACTAATATTTTTAAATGTTTTATATTTGATACGTTAAATCTATATTAGTTTCGACCAAGTGCCATTATAATATACAAAAAATTCTAAAGTGAGGAAGAAGGATCAATGGCAAAACATGTGAGATAGAAATAGAAAGGTATAAATTTATTTGCTTTGAATGTAAGTTCACACTTCAGGTCTTATATTTAGATACTATTAAGTAGCGCATTGTACCTAACGGCATGCAAAATGTAAAAAAAACAAATAAGCAAACGAAAATAATAATAATAAACAATGTGTTCTTATAATAAATAATACATATACTCATTTACTGTCATTATGTTCTTCATACATGCTCGCCGGTTTAGGGTAGGTACTTCTGACCTGGCCTTTCTTGAAAACGTATCCGATTTTCCTTTCTAAATGCCCAAACCATCTCAGCATAACTTTTCAATATTTGTGACTATTTTTATGCTTTATTGCACACAGAAACATAAATTTAAATTAAATTTTACAATAAAAGTCACAAGCTTAATTCATTAATGATTTTTCTTCCAGCAAACCATTAGGAAAGTGAAAATATTATAAAATGGGTACAAGCAGTGTACAACAAAATATTAAATTAAAAATATTATACATGTTTTATACATGTATATAATATATACATGTATATATATATATATATACATGTATAAATATTGCTACATAGAAAATATACAGACAAGGAAAGGTAAGGACTACTTCTATTTAATTTAATGAAAGGTATGCAGCTGTAACTTTCAAACCAAACATAGCTCTAAGGCATCGTTTCTGAGCTTTGAAAACCATTTCCTTTTCACGGCAGTTACCCCAGAATATGATACGGAATAAAGAGAGAAATAATACTAGAAGAGTGGGCGCGTCTACTTTTCTTGCTAAGTTAAGCAGTTCCACTTAGCCTTTTGCAAATATTTCCCGCTTCCATTTTCCACGTTAACGTTTGATCAATTAAACTGCCCAGGAAATTAGCTACATTAGCGGAACCCACAGTCTGGTCATTGTAATTTATATGTAAGTTCTCAGGACAGACCATAAAGTTTGTATACCTACGGAATAGAGCATCAAAGGGCTGAGGGAGCGAAATATCACTAGCTGCAACACTGTATGTTAAAAAGAGATGCGTGATGCGACGCAACAGAACTGTTTTTGGCATCTGTTTGACAGTTCTTCGGCACTTATCGGCACGCTGCGAATTTGATTCCTAAGAATTTTACTGATTTTACGTGATATCATGGATATTTTAGAAAAATATTTCTTCAGAAATATGGTTAATTGTTCAGTGACAGATTGCTGTACAACACAGAGAAATAACCCTGAAAACTGTTCATTTTACAGGTAAATTATTCCAAAACGACACCTCCTAATTTAGGATTTATTTTTGCCGATGCTCTTCGAATTGTAGGCACTAATTTTGTTTATTGTCTTCTATAAACATTTATTAATGTAAGAAGCAAAGATCTAATAATACACATAATGCAGAATTTACAAATATTTTGTGTAAAGAAATAATTTTCTGTTTACACTAGGGCTGAATCAAGTTATCGATATTTCGTGTCCACTGTCTATCACGCGGTAAACTAATATGTATTACTGATATTAAAGTACCTATGTGATGTTTAGATGTGAATCCCCTGGAAATGGAAGTAATCCCAGATTCTCCTAAACATGTCGCAATCGAGTCCTCCTCGGAACGCAAGCCTAGCGCTTGTCAAGAAAGTACCGGGAAAAGATCAATAATATACAAAATGTTTGTATTATTTTATTATTTTATCACCTTCAAAGTATGCTCCTTCAGGAACGATACACTTACGCCAACGATAATCCATTAATCAAAACATTTTGTAAACGCTGCTTTCGGAATTAAGTTCAGTTCTTGCCGCGAATTCTCGCTTTATGTCTTCTACCGATTGAAAACGGGTACCACGAAGTGGTAATTTGAGTTTAGGAAAAAGAAAGAAGTCAGCTGGAGCCATATCTGGTGAATATGGTGGTTGCTGGATAGTATTTGTTGAGTGTTTGGTCAAAAATTCGTTCACAATGATGGCCTTGTGCGAAGGCGCCTTATCGTGGTGCAAAATCCAAGAATTTTCTTTCCACAAATCTGCCCTTTTTCGTCGAATTTGCTCTCTTAAACGCCGCATAACGCTCAAATAATATTCTTTATTTACCGTTCGACCATCCGGTAAGAATTCAGAGTGCACAACACCGCGATAGTCAAAGAAAACAGTCAACATGACTTTGACTTTTGATCGACTTTGGCGTGGTTTTTTAGGTTTCGGTTCAGTTGGAAGGCGCCACTCCGAAGCTTGTTGACTAGTTTGCATGTCAAACTCGTAAACCTACGTCTCGTCACCAGTAACAATGCGTTTCATGAATGTTGGGTCGGAATTAACTCGTTCTACCATGTCCTCAGCGACTTTCATGCGATTGAGTTTTGAGATTGAGGAGAAAATTCTGATCTTTTGGGACTATCCGAGCGGCAACATGTTTCATACCCAAATGATTAGTTAAAATGGTATAAATCGACTCGTGAGATACAGAAAGTTCGGCGGCTATCTCTCTCAGAGTTGAATGAGGATTTTCAGTCACTATTTCCTTCACTTTTGCGATGTTAACTTCAGTTGCAGACGTTGATGGTAGGCACCAGAGCGAGGCAAATCTTACATCACATCTCAACCGCTTTTGAACGCTTTGAACCACTCATGAGCACGAGTTTTTGATAAAGTCGATTCACCGTAAGCCTTCTGTAAAATTTTCAGTGACTCCGAATACGAAATTACATTAGCGATGCAAAATTTAAGACAAACTCTTTGTTCGAAATTTTTGTCCATTATGAAATTTACAATACACACTTTATATGATATTACTAAAACCAGCACTGCATTTAATATAAATAACAGATGCAACTCAAACTCCGCGCCAAAATGGAAAACAGTTGTGCCAATCTAACACCAACAAAAAAAAAACAAAAATTTGAATTTGGAACCATAAACAAATCATCCATTCCCGATACTTTTTTGACTGAATGTATATAGTCCTATGGAATTCTCTGGGGTAGCTCTGCTGACATTAACACCATATTTATATTGCAATTAAAAGCTGTTAGAACCATTTATAATCTTGACCCGAGAGTGTCTAAGAGAAAAGTTCTAAGAGGTTAACATTCAACTGTAGTATAAATATAGATATAAGAATATTGTTATGTTGCATACCTACATACATACAGCATTGCAACATAAGATTATGCAACATAATCCGAACCCATCTCCACAAAATAAGTAACTCTTTTATTGGGCAATGTATAAGATTCTATAACAAACCTCCCAATGATATTAGAGAATTGCCTAGGAATAAGTTAAAAAACATTATTAACACCAAATTGTATATAGTAGGGCATATTACAACATTTCTGATTATTTGGGTGACAAAAATGCTTGGGATCGAGTTGGTTTAAGTCAACACACAAACAATACGTAATTAAACTTAAGTAAATGTTATTTAAAAAAAAAGGTTTCCTACTGACTTTACTGGCAGAGTTTTCAGTAGCTGCCACGTCCTGTACTGCACAGTAGGGTAAAAAATGACGATTCCACATAAATGTATTTTTTTTACGGAATAAATGAATTTAGAAATTGAATTTATTGAGACGGACGCGCGTTTCTAACTATAGCCGTGTATATCATTACCTATCTAGTGATTGACAATCTTTAATCTTAATTTTAATGGTTAAAAGTATATACGCTCACTAAATTGTCAAACAGCGAAGAGTTAAGCGACAACCGACAGCTCTAATGCGAAAAATAAATTAATTAAAATTTCTTCGGAGTTTTTCTTAAATATTCTTAATTCTCTTGACGAATCGTGGTTTCAGCCATGCAAAATGCCATCCCATCCTATTATAGTACTATCACTGGGACTGATTCATCATCATCATCATGTCAGCCAAATTACATCCACTGCTGGACCAAAGCCTTCCCAAAGAATGGGGGGATATGCCATAATCGCCACGCTTGGCAGACGGGTTGGCGATCGCAGTAAGATGGTCACAGTTCACGGGATGAGATGGAGTGATTCTATGCCGTCACCACACATTACTGATTAATATTATCAATATCAATATTAATGCAAAAATCGACATGAGATACATCATTGACACGCACACATAACCATTTGTAGACACACAAATGTTATTCTATTTCGGTTTCTTTTGACAGCTCTTGTTTGTTGGTCTATTCCGTAGGTATACTAACTTTATGGGACAGACACGTTGATAAAAATTCATTATTTTAGTATTATCTATATTTATAATTTTATTATTTTTATTCATCCAGCTTACAATGCTTGTAAGGGTATTGTTTATATCGTTTTCATAGGTTTTTCTACTTTTGCACTCTACTATTACTGAGCTGCCATCCGCAAACAATATATTATGGGATGTATCGTTTGGGATGGGAGGTCAGAGATGTAGAGTAGATATAACAACGGACCAAGAACGCTCCCTTGAGGAACACCTGATCTGATTTCTTTAAAGGATGACAAGTAGTCCAGTTCCCATTTAATTTTTATGCAGACTCCAGAGATCTGGATACATTGTGAACGACCTATCGAATAAGATTCTATAAGATCAAGGTTAATTCCACGAATCCCGTTAATTTGCCCAATAGTTATTTAGGATTTACATAATCGAAGGCTTTTGACATGTCTGTGTATATTGCGCATATTGGGATTCTATTATCAACCTTGGTAATAAGTAAATCAAATATTGCCAAATTTATGCTTCTATTTTTTCGGAAACCTTTGTGTTCTTCACATAATATATTGTTTTTGGTCAAGAATGAATCGATGGAATGGTAAACTATTTTTATACAACTTTGCAGAAGATAGACTCTGTCAAGCGAGTCATATCCAGGACCATTTAGCTGATTTATTATAATGGCAATACTGTTATCTGACAAACGGATTGTCACAAGCCAACTGAAGCCAACCTCGATGATTTTGATATAATAATATCAGCTATACGCAATAAAATTGATAAATTATTTTATTGGTGTCCCTTCGTCCAGCATACTCACCATGGAATCCTGATATTTCATGAATGTCAAAAAACTGTTTTGAAATAGTGCTAAATAGTGCCCAAAGGAAAAAAATAGTGCTCTTGTACTTGCGAAGTTATAGCCATAGTTCGATGAGTATGCTGGACGAAGGTTTCGCCCAGCATACTCACCTCCGTCCGGAGAATCTGTATACGCTTCAAACATAATTCATACTTCAAAAAATAGTTCCCAAATAGTGCCAAACGGTGCCCAAAAAGAAAAAACAGTGCTCGAATAACTTCGGAGTTATAGGCTTCGTTCAGTGAGTATGCTGGGCGTAGGTTCTACGCCCAGCATACTCACCTCAGTGCGCGAATATCGAACGAGCTATAGGTATAATTTACGTCTCAAAAAATTGTGCTTGAAATAGTGCCCAATATCAGTCCAATTTTTGCTTGACTTTTGACTTAGAAAACCATTAAATTTTAATGTAAACTTCTACATACTAACGTAAAATGGGGTACAGTCGTCGACACATGTTTTTGGACAAAAATATTAAACTTTCTAATTGTAGACTTCATGTTATTGGAAATAATTATGGTATTTTCTCACATGTCAAAAACTTTCGATTAAATGCATTATTATATATTTTATAAATAATAATAAATGAATGAAACTTTAAGCGTAAATGAAGTCTATTACTTCATTGCATTGTGTGTTTGTCTGAATAAAAACAGTCATTTGCAGCCAATAAAATTAATATCTTGAAAAATTGTAAAAAGGAAATTATACAGTTTCTTTTTGTATATATGTTGCAGGCAAAACTTATAACCAGTCAAAACTAGTACTGTGACATAGTTATACAAATTTTTAAACCTCTTTCCAATAGTTTCATCAATGAAAGGTTTAGCAATAAAAAACATTTTTAATTACTTACGTTATTTATTACTATTTAAAGGGCCAAAGTAATCAGAATTCTAGTTAACTAGTTCACAGCTTTTGTTAACATTCATAATATAATCAATGTAAATAGAAAAAATTGTAGTTTTAATATTGTATATAATATACATATAAAAAAATGTTTAGCCAAATATTGGTAAAACTTTCTAAAATATAACACGTAGGTACTTGTACTTTGTTTTACTGCTACAACGTTTTATAATCAACAGTTTATAATCACGTTTTTTTTATTAATATTAAATACCCTATAGTAATTACAAATTAACAATCACAGTTTATAATCACATTTCTGTAAGTTATTAATAAAATAACTTTTACAAGAACAAAAAAAAAACAAACAAACAATAACAAAATAGGAACTAACATTCGTTTCGATTGCTTTGTGACACAAAATGGACCCTTATCACCTTCAAAATACAGATCAGTCTTGTCTAATAATCGTAAGATGTTAGGGCAGCGCCATCTAGTATTTAAACATAAACATATTCATTTGCGTCGCGGGCGCCGCGCGTCGTAAGCCCCATACCTATTGACCGTACGTGCATCCATTACTGCCACACTATATTGAACTTTATCACATGAGGAATACAGGTCAATTCCGTAAACGTTGTGGTACCGTCCTTGATCCGGAAAATGATTATTTTGAATAATTTTGTCAGTTGTAATGTAAGCATTAATAACAGCAACTTTATTTTTCATGCATGATTTACTTCATTTGATATCTTAATCCTTCAAGCGCCGTGATCTAGACAAAATATATAAAATCATTGTTCCTAGCTACCGGGGTCCCATGCGACGCGCGAAGGCTTAATCATATTATTATAAAGTATTATTAAAATAATGTGTAATTAATAATATTGCGATTCTAAAGTAAATACTCCCTTACATAGACAATTAATAATTTACACAAGACAAAAATTGTTAGAAAGAAAGTTAATAATATTGTATTCGACTGTACTCAATGTAATGTATGTAGAAGTTTACAATCAAATTTAATGGTTTTCTAGGTCAAAAGTCAAGCAAAAATTGGACTGATATTGGGTACTATTTCAAGCACAATTTTTTGAGACGTAAATTGTACCTATAGCTCGTTCGATATTCGCGCACTGAGGTGAGTATGCTGGGCGTAGAACCTACGCCCAGCATACTCACTGAACGAAGCCTATAACTCCGAAGTTATTCGAGCACTGTTTTTTCTTTTTGGGCACCGTTTGGCACTATTTGGGAACTATTTTTTGAAGTATGAATTATGTTTGAAGCGTATACAGATTCTCCGGACGGAGGTGAGTATGCTGGGCGAAACCTTCGTCCAGCATACTCATCGAACTATGGCTATAACTTCGCAAGTACAAGAGCACTATTTTTTTCCTTTGGGCACTATTTAGCACTATTTCAGAACAGTTTTTTGACATTCATGAAATATCAGGATTCCATGGTGAGTATGCTGGACGAAGGGACACTTTTATTGCGTCAAAAAGCAAGTTTCAACACTGCAAAGTTTGGTTGCAGATTTAAGAGAATCAATTGGATTTACTGGGTGACATCAAACATTTAGACAAATATTGCAAAATAATGGATTTGACATTATATGCCAAAAAATGCACAAATCACACTTTTAATGTAGAAAACAAATATAAATTAAGGGACAGGTTAACCGTACAGGAGATGGAACCCTTCAGCATTTCTGTGCGTAATGATACTGGCAGTGATTTCTCTTTTGAACGCATTGAATTTCTATTATTTTTGTGATAGAATTTTAATTGTGACTAATAAATACCTACATTGAAATGCACTTTTTTATCTATAAAATTAAAGTATCAAACAGGGTTTCAGCGTACTATATCAGCGTTGACACCTGTAAGATTTTTGAATTTGCCGCCTTTTTTAAGGGAGAGGACTCGCTTGACAATAAATAGTTATATCATTTATAAAATTGCTTTTTTTAAATATAGGTTTTACTATTATTTTTTAGGCTGTTAAGAAATGTTTCAGTGGATATACACACATTAACGATATGGCTTAGTGGTTTTGCTGTATTTGTTCGAGTAGATACGAATTTTACGACTGCTGTTGAAATTCCGTTAAAGCCACAGCTTTTTAAAATTAATCTATTGCTCTTATAATATCTTGTTGACTGGGGGTTGTGATATGATCTGTAACATTTATTGATGACACAGCCTTACATGGACTATATTCGCAACTATATTCAGAGAATAAATTTTAAGCCTAAGGCTATTTTTTATTATTATAGCTCATGACACTCAGAGAAAGTAAATGCACATACTCTACAATCTATTTTTACCATCCACATGATGGTAATTCGTGTGAAACGTACAGATTGAAACGGAATAGATTGTAGAGTATGTGCATGAACTTTCTCTGAGTGTCTGAGGCTTAAGCAGCATATCCTTGTCACAGTTTTTGAAAAAAAAATATATATTTTGTTAGGAAGACCAACAGCTTTCAACAACGAAATGTTTAGGATAGTCATAGGCAGCATATCTCCACGAGTAAGAGCCTATACACACCACGTTTTTTAAGCGCGCCGTTGACGCGCGCTTGTAGCGATACCAACACGCGTTAGCATCGCGTTTCTATCGATACAAACAAAAACAAACTGCTCTGTAGGATAAAAGTGCGCCGTCGACGCGCGTTTCTAAAACGCGCATCAACGGCGTGTACAATAAACAAGTCAAATGCTAAAAAGCTTTGACTTGTTTATTCATATTTAGGCCCACTCGCCACAGGAATGCATTCTGTCGGTGATTACTTACCAGTATTAGAGTATGTATTGAGGTGTAATTATGTTATGTTATATTACAACTTTCGTAGGGATGTCAAACAAAGCAATTTTCCTGAGCAACTCAGGTCTAGAATTTTCTCAAATATTATATTAAGCAAATCAATTGTATAGGATTTTCATGAGTTGTTGATAGAGGGAGGATGTGAAACTTATCGCATAGTTTAAAATATTCGTTAGATTTGTTTAAACTTAATTCAATAACAGAGATATTTCACAACACTATTCAACTTCAGCAAAAGAAAAAGGTTTCTGAAGATTGTGGAACACCTGAGTGATACCCCGGATGCTGCATGCATTCAGAAGAAACGATAACACATACCATTAAGTGGCATGTTGCTTGGTGGAGTGGCATAAGGGATTTACTCAAGGGGGTTCTCAAGGGATTTTAACTCGTCCCCGGCCACATTCTAGCACTCGAAAATATATATAGCTTCCCTTGAGAACTCCGAGCACCTGTTCCGTTTCTTATCTTAGGGTAACATTTTTGGAAACTTATTCTAATACGGGTAGTGAAAGAAAATGTTATTATACTTTAGGAAAAGGTCTTTATTGTCAAAGTTTAATATAAATTACACAATATTAACAGCAATGCTATAATCAATAATCTGTAACTTTAGTTTACATATTCGACATTGACTCATGAGATATATGTACAATGAAAGTATTTGTAAAAAGCTTTCAAATCCTATTCAAATACTGTAGCTGAAAAATCGTGCGATCTGTGTAAAAAATATGTAAATATCTACTTAATCTTATTTAAATATTCAGATTGTTGCGTATTAACTCATACGAGAATATAAAAAAAAAACAATTATTTACACATTATAATACTTATTGTATATGACAAAATGTTGTATTGGTTTTAAAACCTTTTAACTCAGTCCAAGGAAATAATTCTAGGTGCTGAGACTATTATATTACAATAATGATCTTAATATACATATATAAATATACATAATAATAAATATGGGAGCATGTAAGTAGGTATAAATATGTATGTATGAGGAATTTAAACTTATATAGGAGCCATTTCTAATGTGATTAATGAGTTATTTATCATATGAGTATATATAGCCGAAAAGGAAACTATATAACCTGTTTAAAGAGTGTAGCTTACTTAAGAGGTGCAATCTACCCATGAAATGAAATAAAGAAATTTGTTCAGCACTTGAGTATTTACATACACTTGTAATAATTGTCAAGCTCACAATGTAAAATAAAGTAACAAAACATTTTTAATCAGTCCGTCCGTGCGGTCTGTTATGAACTGAATCAAATGTTAACCAATATTTTGAGTATAGCTTAACAGACAATTAATTATATCTCCATACTAGTCCAATGATCGATATATTTATATGATAATTACACAACCTTTTCATATATCTTGTAAACTGATGTTCTACAAAGTGTTCAATTTCATAGGTAGAATGAATTCTTAATAAATCCCGCACCATTTATGTTTAACCATATATAATTTTGGTGATAGTAAACTGTGCAGTACAATAGTTTTACGAAAAGCTAAAATACATATAGATTATAATCTATACAAAGTTATTATATATCATTTAAAAACAATCAAAGTGATTTTTGCTAACAACAAGCCAGCGTTCAACAACTAGTGTATCTTAGTTCTAACTAAATTTGTTCTTGAAAAGCGGTCAAGTATTAATACGAGCCTTTTCTCTGTTTAGGTTCCGTATTTATCTCATCATAACAATTCGTATAGCAAAAAGTGTAATGTTTTTGTTGTTTACGCACAGTTTAATTTATAAAGAACAAAGAAATTCCAAAGTCTATAAAATACGTCTTTTATGATTCATAATTTAACAAAAAATATCTGAAAGCAATCATTTTGTAAGGTCCCCCATTTTGTAAATTTTAATGATACGGTAAAACTAAACATATGCTTACCGTCTGCACTTATAACCCTAATTAAAATTTTATGTTAGGACACCACTATATTATTGCAAATTGGAAGTGTTACTCAAAATTTAAATTCAGTTCAACCTAATTGTTTAACATAAATTATCCAAATTTTGTATATGTCTCTTTTGTATACTCATTCCATTTGGGGACTAAAAACCTCGGCCTCATGAATACACCAACTTTTCTGGTCAAGAAATAATAAAATTAGTATAATAATCATCTTGAAAACGCAACAGTAATTGTGTATGTATCGATGAAATTCTCCATAGTAAAATTGCAGAAGACCTGCATTATAGGTGAGCAAAACTATTTTAGAGGTTTACTACGTCCTTTGGTATTATAAATTCGTTTAATTCATATGTTTATTTTTTCAGTAGTATATTTTTAATGTTTAGATATGCCTGTGTGATATTTTGTAATTAATCTGTTTACAAAGACTGACATTTAATAAACAATTGAAATTGAATATTATATTTTATTATACAAAATATAAATAATATATGGTAAAACGGAAGAATAGAGATAAGGACAAGTTGCATACCTTCTAACTTCAATTTTGTTCCCGTCCCTATTCGTCCCTAGCTATCTATTCACCCCGTTTTACACTCTACCCCGCGGTGTAGTAATTAAAGTAAGTAGATACATAGTTTTAGAAATCGCTAAAAGTCTATCATAAAAAGGGTGTAGGTTTATTATAGTTACACGTATTATAGCCCTTTATTATTAATTGCACTGTGTAAATTTGTATAAGTTTATCTATAACATTACAATAAGTAACTATCAATAAAATTCTTATCTTTAACAGAAATTTGTGCATCAACATCTACAGCTACAAAGTGTAAAATGATTTTAAAATTACTCGCTAGGCGTTTTTCCTACTTACAATTACAGTGGATAATTAAAAAAGTAAAGAAGTTATAAATATTTATATTACTGGTTTCATAGTCGAGGTATACAAATAATAATACTTTGGAAGCTACCAAAATCTACCAATTACATTCATTTATTGTGTTTGGCAAACCATTTTTGTTTTGTAACGTTGACAAAACAAGCAAATTTTCCTCTCACAGATTAATAATTAGATATACCTATTTATTAAAATAATAAATTACAATACATAATAATAATTCATGTTATTAAATACAAATACTAAATATTAGTATAAATATTTGTGTTTTTTATTTATCATCTGAAAATACATTTAGTTCATCAGAATGAAATATTTGTCAGGTGCTAGATCTAGTCTTATGAGCATAGGAGTTAGGATACTCAATTAATTTTAGTACTTTATGAAGTATTTCGAAACTTCTCACAGAAACTTGATAAAAAAATTCTAACCATCGGGAGTTTATGTAATGTCGTTGGCAAACTCGAAAGTACCAAAGTATCTTTACCATAATTATGATATCTTTGTCTTTACCTCACTGTTTTGAAGTTCATACTATAATAATTATTGTTATGTAGTTGTTATAATAAAAGTGATGATAGTTCTCATCGTGTCAAATAAAACTGAAAATTATATAAATGACAATTTTATTTCTTTCGTCGAATCACTCCGTATTAAATATCAGGTATAACTGTATCCTACCAATTATTTTAATGAGCTTGTGATTGTCTAAAAATTAAAATACGATTTACTTCAGGATAATAAAACTTATTACAGATACAAACTTGTTGACAACTATGTTATTATACGTTAAATAAGCCTGCAATGACATAATTATCTACCCTTTTATAGAAACATATTTTAGAAATAATTAAAAATAAAATATTGTTGCATTAAATCATATTTTTCAGATGTAATCCTAAAAAGAATATATTTTGAAGTGAATAAATGACAAAGGCTGTGTGACGATTTAAATGTAAATTGGCTGAAGTTTCAAAAACTAAAAAAAATAATATATACACGTAAACGATATAAATACTTAATAATACTAAGTGAAATGCTACCTATTTGAACAGCTAATGATTTAATTACAATATTTATAGTGTAATGAAATCATTAACAACACTAGTACAATAATATAATATTACAACATATTTTAAAATAAACTATAGCAAAAATGATAAAATTTAAATCAGATGTTAAAAGTAAAATATATTTTCAACTCTTCAAAATAATAATCCAATTGCAATGAACATTACTTTTGCAAGTGTCCTTCTAACATTATTCTACTAAAATTTTATATTATGTAAACATCCCAAAAAGTTATAAACTATTTATTGTCAATAATTGTCAGATTAAAATCCATTTTGAAAGCGAATAATTTTAAACATACGTACTAAGTAATTAGTTGCTACATTCGAAGAAATTTATTGTCCACATTTCATAGTCTAGTCTCTAGAAAAGTTTAATAAAGGCTTGTTTCTACGATGATGATAAGGTTACGATAGTTATATTAACCGACACTTATTATAAAGTTGGTATTAAAGAGTTTTATTAGTCACATTGAATACTGAAATATTGTTTAATTGTATAATTTCTTTACTTTGTTGTAATGACATAAAAATAATGTTAATCTAGTAAACAATACATTGGAACTAGTTATTAGCTATGTAAGATAGCAACTCAAATTCTCTGAACCGTATAAATATTACAAGTAAATTGAACTTCCAGATTTAAGTTTTACTTACATAATAAGCTAAAATAAGAATAATAAAAAAACAATTTTAATGTAACTGGAAAATGTGACATTTGTGTTGACAACGAAATATTATTTCTTATGTGACTTACTGTAACCGTATCAGCAAGTAAAATGAGCCCATCACTGATATATCCATAAATATATAATATATGAATAATTCATTAAAATGGTATATTATTATTATAAATTTATTGTCAAGCACACGACAAATATACTTACAAACAATTAATTCTAAAATATAATATATATATATCGATAATAATAACTATATAGGTTTATTGTCAATGTTTCCATTTTAACATTTTAATTATTATACTTTTATTGACAATTGTATTTAACATGTCAAGATACATATTAAGCCCATATTTAGAGTTGGAACTCAGACCGGAGCTGTATTAAGTCTTTGTCAAGTTGAAGCCGACTTCCTACAACACCGATATGGGTTGGTCCGGGACCTAATACCTTGTTATTAAAATGTTAGTACTTACATGTGATACACATAATGTACTTTAATACTGCATAATAATATATATATTTAGACAGAATATCTGCTATGATAGAGAGGATTTCATTTATACGTGATTTTGCCTCTTTATTGAACTGGAATTGAAAGAACTCGAAAGTAATTCATTCCTTTCCACCAATTTAAACTTTGCTTCTCAAGAATGGGAATCATTAGTTTAAAGTTAATCACAAAAATCTATTCGAAAATTTTAGTTTCTCATTATCAGTAAAGAGCAAAAATTTTATTTTATTACTTTCATAATGATTCAATCCGTCACAGTTTATAAAGTAGAAACATTACATAAATTGGGTTTTAGGAATCTTACTAGGTATAAGGACAACTAGATATTAAAGTCAAAATCCTAATTTGTATAATGCACATTCGCGCGTCACATGTGATATGAAATTGATATAATGTACGTAGATTGACATTATTTACCCATTTTCATTACAAATACCTGTACAACTGTAACCCAACGCTTTATTATCCTAACTTCATCCAACAATATCACAATTTTCATTCGGAGAATACGACGACATCTATTTGTTTTCTCTTTATCGATAGTCTACTTCTTGTTTATTTAGATACATATCAAACCAACTACAATCGCAAATATTATACAATAAATCTTGAATTAACTGCGCTTTATAATTCCAAAAGAGAATTATTTTTATAATCTGTAAGTATTTTTTTTTGCTTACACTACTTTATTGTCATAGTTTGACATTATAATTAGAAAACTTGGAATACAATTTCCATACTTATAAAAGTAGTAATGAAACATACGTGATATATATTTAATTAATTAATCAAGTCTCTGTATAATATTTAAATATATGCTATTATTGTCCCTAGTTGCATTATAAACTTACTTTTTCATTCTTTATTGTCATCAAAGTATGTAAGTCATACGACGTACTCTATTAATAAAATTCTGTATAATTTCCGAAAATTGTTACAGTACAACATTTTTAAATTAATTATAAAACTAATAAGTACAAGATTTATCTTGTACTTATTAGTCTTGTACATAGTTTACTTTAGTAAACTATGTACTTATATAATAAATATTTAGGTATATAAAAATGTATTTTCATACTATTCTTTATGGCGCCAATTTCAAACTTGATGACGCCATATTGTTCTGTGACGTCACAAGCATATTTCTCCTTGTATTGCCATAAAATATATGACGATATATGAGTGTATAAATACATAGACGTTATAATTATATATACTAAAAGATTGATGCGTCGCTTCTCCAAATATTGTAGTATTCAGTTGCTGAACGGTACCCCGAGTGGTCAAGCCCCATTCCCCGCCCCGGTGAGGCTAAGGCATAACCCCATACATTACCTTAGGTCCCATTATCTGTATAAATGAGTCAATAGAACCATTGATGTAAGTGAAAACGCAGATATGTGTATGGGGTTTGATGCTCGGTTGACTCGAGCGAATTTCTCGCCGGCAGCGGGGACGGGTGCGCCTGGCTCGACTACGTGGATCTTCCAGCCCAGGTTATGGTGGGTATAGCACTGCAAACAAAAAAGAAACCATAAGAACAAATCGAATCTTGTCTGTCAGTAAATATGACCGATGACGACTAATGCCGAATGTACACGATTCGGTGCGTCACCCTAGCGTGATGGTTCACTTACGTTCACTCCGAAGCAATAACGCACCTGAAGAAGTTTTAACTTCAAAAATGTATTTAAATCAGTAGTAATTTTCTTATATAAAAATAGCTGTGCCCCGCGGTATTACCCTCGTAAAATTTTGTAAATTATCACAGCTCCTCCCCCGTAAGTGTTAGCGTGATAATATGCCTATATGTTGACCCGACCTCTTAGTTATATTGATACAAAATTTGAAGTAAATCCATGCAGTACTTTTTGAGTTTAGCCCGGAAATACATACAGACAAACAGACACACAGAGAATAATTCTAAAAACTTTATTTTTGGCTTCGATATCGTCTGCAGATCACGCCCTAAGTACCCTTTAAAAAAAATATTTAATATACAGTTTTGACTTTCCTACTATTTTATTGTATGTAATGAAGAGTTATTTCATTGCACATCAAAGATAGAACCTTACATAGTAGAAAATGAATATACACAAATAGTATCATCAATAGTGGACTCACCACTTCGTAAGTGATCGGCGAGGGAAAGCACCTAGGCATGCGATCTGTGCATAGACCGTTAAATTGGTTTAATTTCTGAGCGTCTCCGTGCTCCGTGCTTCGGAGGGCACGTTAAGCTGTCGGTCCCGGTTGTAGCCATTAGACAACAGTCGATAAGGCATGTCAGAATCAGATGCATACTGGGCGGCTTGAAAATCTCCGTGGACGAAACTTAAGAACCTTAATTTACAGATATTAAAGAAGGTAAAAATCAAATGACAAAAAAAGTCAACTCCCCATACAAATATGTGAAATGAAAACCTGATGCTTCTTTTACTTGGTTGGGTTTTTATACCTGGTACCTGGTAGGTTCTTTAGAACCTACATCAGGCACCAGTCTCTCACAAAATAGGTTGTTCACTCCTATTTGCCAATTGTCCATGGGTGGCACGCTGAGCGCGGTTGTTGGTCGTCCGGCGTACATTAAAATTATCAGTGATTCTTCGTGCTCAGTTTAGTCAGGAATTATTATAATATTGTTTCTTTCCATCCCTGGACACCGTGGACAGGTTCAAGTATTATTTCTGGATCATGTTTATTGTAAGCAATGTTTTGTGATGAGATAATAAATAAATAAATTTGAAAATCTATGGATACAAATATATACAAAAAATGTTATACATTTTCCTTACATGATTTGAAAAAAAATAAAAAAAATACCTGGTAGTATACAAGATCAGGAGTCTCAAATGCCACGTGCCAGGTCAATATAGCGGGCTCCCCTTCGTTACACTCCAGTTGTAGAGTCTTCATGTAGTCTTCAAAGGTTTCTGACGTAGCGGCCTGGTCTGTAGTCTTATGGGTCCATTCGCAATATCTTCCAGCTGGAAAAATAGAAGAAGTTCAGAAGTGTTGCTTTGCAGTTAAATCTAAGAAAATGCCTGGAGTAGGACGGCTGTAAAAAGTCATTTTTTTAAGAAATATGTCCTGGTCTCATCCCATTTCATTTGGGATCGACACTAATGTCATCTTCTTAAGAAGAACACATGTAATTGAAAACTATCAGTAAACGTCCAACCGAGAAGTGTGTGCAAGTGGGAAAAGAAGACAAGGAAGACTACCATCAGATGGATTTAAGACCTGCAATTAAACCTGTAGGAGAGAACATTATGAAATTTTCTTCTATTCGTCCCCGCTGGAGGCCATTTCATTGTTCATGTCCTTTCTAGCCATATTCTCTTTTACACAATTCATACATTTTTACGCACACACCAATTTAACACCTCTTTGGAGCGAAAGTCACATAAAGAGTCGATGGGACTTTCACTCCAAAGAGGCCTCCCATCTTGAGATTCCGATTTAGAAATCGACTTTGTTGATTCATAGCCAGTGCTGACAGACCCTTTGGCAATAGCTGTTTTTGAAGATTTAGATTCATAAACAGAGTTTCCATTTTTGGTGGCTTCATAAACGCTTTCTGTTTTAACGAGTCCTTCGATATTATAACCATTACTACTTGCTTCAATGCTAAATCTCTTTTTCGCATATTTAGAAGCGATGCTATTAATTTTGCTAACAGTATCGGATTACGGTATCCTTTGCTGTACCCGTAACTTGTGTGGCAAATTGTATGATGACTGGTTGAGTAGTTAAGACGTTAAACAAATCAACTCGCCTTCGCATTAACTGCACGCAGTCCTGGCTGACTATTTATTTTATAAGTATCAGAAGTTTCTTTCGGAAATCCATAACATTCAAAATACAGAATTAATATGTAGTGTTAACCCTGTATTTTGATAGTTATTTTATAAATGTGAAAGTTAAAGTTTGTTACTCACGCAAAAAAGGTTGGAAGAATTTGGAATACATTTGCCACAAATAAATAAATATCTTGGGACAACTAACACACACTCATCTGAAGCGAAACTAGCGCCTGTAATATGGGGACCAGACAACTGATAAACATAAATAAAATACACTTTATTGTACACAAAATATAATAATATCTAGGGACAATGTCACACAGATCATCCTAGCCCCAAACTAAGCAAAGCTTGTACTATGGGTACCAGGCGACGATATACATACTTATATAGATAGATAAATACTTATATACATAGAAAACATCCATGACTCAGAAACAAATATTCGTGCTCATCATACAAATATTTGCACTTACCGGGATTCGAACCCAGGACCACCAGCTTCGTAGGCAGGAGCACTACCAACTAGGCTACGGTGACCGTCAAAATTATTGTACACAAAAAAAGAACATTTAACAATGAAACATTAATTATAATGTACAATGGACGGTCTTATCACATAAAGCGATTTCTTCCAGACAACCTTTGGATGGATAGGAATTAAATGTGTAAAATGCCGGGGATGGTGCAACAAAGTGTGGTACATAGAAAAGAAGAAAAGAGATAATTAAAAAGGTATACTAAAAACTAAAAATATATATAAAATACTATACTATAAATATAATACTATATTAAAATACTATATTCATACAAGATATTTTATATGAATACATACTTCAATATTTGAAAAATAAACCCAGACACAGAACAAGTGACTTGCTCATCACTTAAAGATTTGTCCTAGGTCTCCTAAACTCCACAACCTTCACCCTAACAGTCAGGGTAAACACTAGATCAACAAGCCAGTCACATTAGATATTTTTTATTGCATGGATTAACACATAATGTGATTTATATATCTCTGCAAAATATAGGAATCCTGTGGGATTATCAAAAACCAAACTTTTTTTCATTTTTTTTTCGGGACTAGCCCCTCTCTCTTACCCACCCCTGCAACTCCTGTAAGCCAGGATCAACAGTGGCACACAATGAAATGACACTGAGCGGTGAAGCTCAGGCATGTCCCGGGGAATCGCTTTAACTGTCTTGGATCCCGCAATGAATTTAATCAGAAAGAGAGAAAAGGAGGAGTTAATAAATGAATAGTTCCACTTCCCTCAAGAGCAAAGCGGGAGACAGAAAGATGTAAAGAGGCTATAGCCTCATGAAATGAGAGATTTGCAACTAGAGAAGCCAGCTGCAAAAGCAGCGAGGATCAATTTAAGGGTCCTAAGTGAGCTGTTATATTTGATTCCAATAGTAGGTATGGCAAAAGTGCTTAAACGCACGGAAGTTGTTCCTTGTTGCTACAAGATCCGTATAATAAACTACTCCAGATATTGGTTGCAAGCTTTTTAACATAATATCACGCTGATTTTGCTAGAGATCACACTCCCACAGGATGTGGTGAGCAGTTTGTTCATATTCGATACTGGAAGTTGAGCATAGACAGATTGGTGAAGGTACTAATTTCAAACTAAACAATTTATTGGTTTTTTTAATTTATTTTTGATGTGCAACATCTATAGCCGCACGTAAAACAGATTTCTGGCGTGGCGACGCATGCCGTGGTTTTTTGTTTTTTTTTTAGTTCCTATCACAATATGGTCTTTTCGACTTCGAGTGCGACTTATACTTCGACTTCGACTGCGACTTATACTTCGACTTCGTCATGACTTCGACTTTGACTTCGACTGCTACTTATACTTCGACTTCGACATCGACATCGACTGCGACTGCGACTTACACTTCGACTTCGACTGCGACTTATACTTCGACTTCGACTTCTGCATATTACTTTTACAAAATAATGTCGATGTTTCACATCTGCCAGGCGTCCCGTGACGGCTCACATTTTTTTTTTAAACCAAACTGCTGGAGCCACGTTAAAAGTAGCAGTAATGCAGAACCTGGTAAGATTGTATTGGAGGATACTCACCAGCAGTAGGGTAGGGGTACCCCTCGTTGTCGTAGGCCACGCCGGCGAACACGCGCTGCTTGCGCTGCGCCTCCTCCCTCTTCTGGCCGAACCCGCCCTCCAACGAGTCGCTGATGTAGAAGGGATGGAACCTGAGGGTACATTATAAGATTGCTTAGTGAATCAAGTATATCTCAACAATTACAATACTTTCGGATACTCTTAACTGACAACGTCATCGCGACAGTTAGATAAATTTAAATTACCTACTGAAAATTTTGTATATTAATAATAATATCCTCCTAGCCGAATTTCGGCCTCGGCGGCCAGTCTCAACAGAGATTAGCCATCTGCGCGGGACAAATTATAGTGCTCAAGTGTGTGCGCGAACACAGGAGCACTTTCTATTCCATCACTCTCATGATCCGATGGGACGCCTAGGTGACACGACCGGAAAAGGTCAGGTACAGGACCGACGGCTTTACGTGCTCTCCGAGGCACGGGGGTATAATACCGCCAACTCCCAGACTTCAGGCTGATACTGAGAGATTTCTTTTTGCGGAAAAATCCCAAAATCACTTTTTGGCCCGACCCGGGATTTGAACCCAGGACCTCATTACCTGCGGTTGAACACGCTACCGCTAGACCAACGAGGCAGTCACCAATATCATAAGCCGTACCTAATAATAATAATCATCATCATATCAGCCGAAAGACGTCCACTGCTGGACAAAGGCCTCCCACAAAGATCTCCACAATTGCCGGTCTTGCGCTATCCGCATCCAGCGATTTCCAGCGGTCCGCACAAGATCATCGGTCCATCTTGTAGGGGGCCTGCCCACGCTGCGTCTTCCGGTTCGTGGTCGCCACTCAAGTACCTTTCCACCCACACAAACATGATGTCCTAATAATAATGCTTAGCTTTAATTCCCTACAACACCTGTTACTTCTAACGTGTTGGTATCTTACTTGGCCGGGTTGGTTCTGTCGTCGCCACCTTCCACAATGAAGGTGTAGGTTTGGCCTCGCTCCACGTATATCTCCGGGATGAGTTGGTCGTTGATGTACCACGCGATGCCCCAGGATGGGTGACCTATTGATACAAAATATTTTGTTCACATTAAACGTTACAAGGTTTCATAAGCGGAATATGTCCGGTCCTGAATAGAGATGTAAAATGACTGAATCTGACCAGTCACAATTGTCATAAACCTTAAATGACCGGTCATTTACTGTCAAATTCAGTCAATTTGACTCAAATATTATTGTCTATTCTCGACTACCACCCAATTATTTATTTATTTAAGTACCCAATTTATATGCAAGTATAAATGAAGCAACTTTTATTTTGTATTATATCATGAGAGGCGATTCGACGTTGCCATTTTGTCTTAAATGCACGCATGATTAGAAATGTAAAATGATGAAACAAAGAAGTGGTTTTTATGACTTAAAGTATTATTGTAAGACTTATTGCATTCCAAAAGTTGTTACTTCGCTTGCCGATAGATGGCGTTACTGGAAAAATTAGAAGTCGGTGTTGAGATTCTCCGCCGTCGAATGACCTCCCCCGATTTTCACTTCTTATGTATTCTGACTAGGGACTCAATATACCTGGTTTACTCGGCTTTCAAGCTATTGGAACCAATAAACTAGAATATTGTAATCTGCACCTATTGCGTACGGAGGTTCCGTCGAACCGCCAACCAAGTAGCGTGTCGCCTGTACGTAGGATAAGTTTCAATAAACGTTATTATTACTCGAAAGTACTGTCGTTTCTTCTGCGCCCACCGTCACCTCACTACAGTGGCGTCCAACGTGAGGCCTGCGAAACCAGCGACCTACCTGGTGACAAAATCTGGACGGAAGACAACGTACCCACTTCGAGCGACAACCAAAGAATCGAGGAAAATGTCTGTGAATATGACGGACACACAGTTCCAGCAGCTACTTTTAACGCTGGGGGGCTCACGGAGAGGTTCTATGGCTACATGTAAAGCAACCTATGACGGCACTAAGGACAGAGAGACTGTCGAAGCATTTTTAACAGCAATTCGTGTCTTTAAACAGATAGAATCTATTACGGATGGAGATGCGCTTACATGGCTACCCTTAGTACTTAAAGGTGAAGCAGCGGTTTGGTGGCAAGGTACCAAATCAGCCATAAAAGAATGGAACGAGTTTGAAAAGGTTCTTAGGACTGCCTTTGCTCCTAAGAAGCCTGAATATTTAATTTATTTGGAAATCTGTGGCGAAAAACAATCAACGGACGTGCCTACGGACTCATTTGTTAGCCGAAAGAGGATGCTTTTTTCCGAATTACCTGAAGGTGAACAATTGACTGAAAAACAACAAATTGATATTGTTTATGGTCTCTTAAACTTAAAAATACGTGACAAAGTACCAAGGGAGAAGTTAAATACATTTATTGACCTTGTCCAATACGCGCGAGGAATAGAAGCGCTATTAAAAGAAAAAGCTACAGGAAAGCAATGTGTTAAAAATGATAGTAATACAGCAACCACGTCAACCGCATCAGTTCCTGTAAGTACAAAGAAAAAACCACGATGCAACTTCTGTAAGAAATTAGGCCATGGTTTCGAAGAGTGCCGCAAAAGGAAACGAATACAGGAAGATACTCAAAATACTGGTCCAGCCACATCTGCAGTTCCCAATGCTCTATCGGTTGGCACTGCGGAGGTGAAATTTTCCTGCTATGGATGTGGAACACCAGGAGTCTATCGCAGCAACTGCAAACTGTGTGCTTCCAAGCCGTCTAATGGTGCGGAGAAAAGGGAAAGTCTTGGCTTCTGCAGTATTAATATACAAAGAGAACGGAGTTCTAGGCCAATGGTATATCTAAAGGTCAATGGTTTAGAGGGCAAAGCTTTCGTAGACACTGGTGCGAAGCTGAACGTGGCATCATACGAGCTATACAATTTGCTCAAAACACGCGGACAAGTTTTTGGTGAAGAGACCGTCAATATTACTTTGGCAGATGGTGTACCCCGAAGACAGCTAGTCAAATTTTGTAGAGCCACGGTGACCCTTTGCGATCGCGCAACAGAGACTGATTTTATAGTTCTGCCAGATTCTACCGATAACCGTACACTGTTGGGTATAAACTTTTTACAACATGCTGGCATTGTTCTAAACTTGGGACAGTTTACTTGGCATTATATAGACAGGCCAGAACAAGAATTTGAACTATACCAGGAACAATTTGTTACATTCCAAAGGTCCGTACCAATGACCGGTAAACCATGGACCCCATCTAAAGCAACAGATGAAATAGCTCGGCCGCAAATAGGTGTGGCACAGATCAGTAAAGCCCAAACTGAACCACGCCAGGCCAGTAAACCAAGGATAGCAGACGAAGCTGCTTTACCCTCATCAAGCTCAACTAGCACGTACAGACTTATGCCTTTAGATCTTCCTGATTTACCTCAAAAAATTAACTGCACGGAGAAGAGATTTTTATTTGATGGGTATTCACCCCGACTTGAGTACATGATGCAAGATGCTCAACGTAACATTGAACAAGCCGAAGTTACTCTTTCTCCTCATGCCCTAAGCCTTTTTGATGATGTTGGACTCATGACAATGGATTTAACCATGCTAGATAACCGGCAGAAATTTCAGCTCGAAGAATTACAAGAAGAGTTCCGTGATGTGTTCAAACCCAATGGAAAACCAGTACAGGGGGTTGAACATTGTATCGATACCGGTGATCATTCCCCTGTGGCAGTTCCGCCATATAGAATGTCTCCACAAAGAAAAGAGGTCCTACGGAAGGAAGTCAACAAGATGATTGCCGAAGGTATAATAATGCCATGCACATCTTCTTGGGCTGCTCCGGTGGTAATGATACCAAAACCCAATGGAGATATTCGAGTCTGTATCGACTACAGGAGATTAAATTCTATTACCAAACCCGACGTCTACCCATTGCCACGTATCGACGATTTACTACATGAAGCTAAGGCCACTAAATATATGTCAGCCCTAGACCTCAAGGCTGGATACTGGCAAGTAAGGGTCAGAAAGGATGATCAAGAAAAGACTGCGTTCATTACTCCATTTGGCATTTTTAAGTTTTTGAGAATGCCTTTCGGTTTACGAAATGCTCCCTCTACTTTTCAGAGGATAATAGACAGATTTCGCATTAGCCTTAGCCATATCAAGCTGCTGGCCTACCTAGATGACCTGATTATCTTTTCTGCTACGTTTCCTCAGCACCTACAAGATCTCAGAGATGTGTTCCTGAAAATGAGAGAGCACAACTTCATCATCAACAAGGATAAGTGCAGATTTGGCTGCACTCAAGTGAGATACTTGGGACACCTCATTACACCCGGCGGTCTTCAAATGGACCCTGAGAAAACCGCTGCTATAATAAATCGGCCACCACCCCCCAACTTGAAACATTTAATGTCGTTTTTGCAAACATGCTCCTGGTATCGACGTTTCATTAAGGGGTTCTCAGAACTTGCTGAACCACTTACAAGATTAACGAAGAAGGGTGTTTCATGGACTTGGAACTCCGAACAAGAAAAAGCTTATGAGCTATTGAAACTGAGACTTACTTCTGCTCCACTTCTCAAACAAGCTGACCTTACTAAAGCCTTTATCATAAAAACAGACGCTAGTAACTATGCATTAGGTGCAGTGCTTGTCCAAGAAGAGGGTTCGGAGGAGCACCCAATCGAGTATGCCAGTAGGCTTTTGACGAAAGCTGAACGGAATTATTCAACGACAGAAAAAGAAGCACTTGCGGTTGTGTGGGCCATCTCTAAATTTTCCGGTTATATCGAAGGATCCCCTATCACTGTCTTGACAGATCATCAAGCGCTCAAATGGCTCATGTCTCTTAAATCTCCCTCTGGAAGATTAGCAAGATGGGCCCTGCAGCTCCAAGCGTATGATCTGACAGTTAAATACACTCCTGGACGAGTTAACGTTGTCGCAGACACTTTGTCTAGACCCCCATGCTCGGAAAACAATAAAGATGAATGCGGGATATGCAGTCTTGTCGTGGATTTACCACCGCGTAGTCCAGCCGAAGTGAGACTAGAACAATTAAAAGATAGCAAGTTAACCAAGATCATCCAAGCTCTGGAGTCTCCTAAAGATGAAGAGAATGCCAAGTATTGGAGCGCGAAAGGCTACTTGATGAATAATGGCCTTCTGTATCGTCATAGCCCTTCTGTGGACACCGATGACGCTCAACTCCTAGTCCCGGAGCATGAATGGGCAAATGTACTGTCGGTATATCATGACGCGGCGACAGCTGGACACTACGGAGTTGAAAAGACTGCACAAACCATAACCCGTCGATACTACTGGACTGGCATGCGAAAATATATTGAAAGCTACATACAAAATTGCGTCGAGTGTCAACGGTACAAGCCGTCTAACCAGAAGCCTTCAGGTTTATTACAGACACATCCATTAAGTCAACGTTTTGAAGTCATATCGTTTGACTTATTTGGACCATTGCCTACCTCTACCGATGGGAAGACATGGATATTTATAATTGAGGATATCAACTCCCGCTGGATTGAACTTTTTGCATTAGAAGACGCAACCGCAGAAAGGTGTGCACAGATCTTGATAAATGAGATATTCCTACGATATGGTTTTCCACGACGAATGATAAGCGACAATGGACCCCAATTCGTCAGCTCAATCATGCAGCAGGTCTCGTTCTGCCTCAAAATAAAACATGGCTACACTCCGGTGTACCATCCCGAAGCCAATCCTGTAGAAAGACGAAATAGAGATCTCAAGACTCAACTAGCTATACTTCTTGGAGACAATCACCGAAGCTGGCCAGAGTACTTGCCCAGTATTAGGTACTCGATGAACACAGCCGTTCAAAAGTCTACAAAATACTCGCCAGCCTTCATAACTTTTGGAAGAGAATTAAGAACTCTGGATGATAACCTCCATGACTATAGACAGATTATCCTTTCAGAAAATTTTATACCGGAGATCACGCCCAAACTCCTGCAACTAGTCACCGTCTTTGAGAAAGCCCGAGAGGTACACGAAATGGAGGAAGAAAAAAGAAAGGAAATCGCAGATTCGATGCGTAAGGCCAGACCTGCCTATGCGGAAGGAAATTTAGTTATGGTAGCTCTTCACCCTCTCAGTCAGGCTAGTAAAGGAACCAGTTCCAAGTTTGCCCCTCGCAGAGATGGACCCTATATTGTGAAGAAGATACACGGCCCATCGTCTTACGAAGTTGCAGAGCCCTCCAAACCTGACTTAACTTTGGGAATATATCACGCTTCGGCCCTCACTCCCTATAAAGGATCAACACCCGATATTCCTAAACCCGCCCGACCGTTGAGAAGGCGAGGAAGACCAAAGAAGCAATAGACCTCGTGAGACACTTCGGTCTTAATGGGGGAGAATGTAAGACTTATTGCATTCCAAAAGTTGTTACTTCGCTTGCCGATAGATGGCGTTACTGGAAAAATTAGAAGTCGGTGTTGAGATTCTCCGCCGTCGAATGACCTCCCCCGATTTTCACTTCTTATGTATTCTGACTAGGGACTCAATATACCTGGTTTACTCGGCTTTCAAGCTATTGGAACCAATAAACTAGAATATTGTAATCTGCACCTATTGCGTACGGAGGTTCCGTCGAACCGCCAACCAAGTAGCGTGTCGCCTGTACGTAGGATAAGTTTCAATAAACGTTATTATTACTCGAAAGTACTGTCGTTTCTTCTGCGCCCACCGTCACCTCACTACATTATTATATAGTGTTATATATAATAATACTTTAAGTCATAAAAACCACTTTTTTGTTTCAATTTAGAAGTTGTAGACGTTTATTAACGACAAAAACTTAAAAGGTACTAAAATATTACTACAATCAAATTGACTGAAAATGACCAGTTTTGACAGTTAATGACCATTTTTGAGCAATTTGACCGTAAATGACAGTCAGTCTAATTCAGTCACTTTAGTCATTTTCAACAATAGTCCTGAAGCACCCCATACCATCCCCTGGTTGTAAAAGGCAACTACTTGGGGTACATCAGTGCCTCTAGCACGAGTTCCTGCAGTTTACTTACTCGATCACACGTACAGTTTCGTCCCATACATTGAGCACCAGCGCCTCTCGCGGAAACTATTAAGAACTAAAACTCTGGTGCTCAATGTATGGGACGAAACTGGACGTGTGATCGAGTAAGTAAACTGCAGGAACTCGTGCTAGAGCCACAGGTACACCAGGTAGTCGGGAAGCAGCACCTGTGTACTAGCTACCACCGACACCGAGTCAACTTTCATGCCAAGTGCGGTGACCTTGGGAAATCCCTCTAAACTGGCAATGTTATGGGAGATTGGCGGGGTGGGGGGGGGGGGACGATAACAGGCTGTTAATAATATGAGTATCTCTGGTGGTTAAAGTGCGCTGGATAATGTTATGGCATTTTCCAAGGAGATAAAGGATAAAGAGGATGTAGTCACAAAGATTGAAAAAGGAATGCTGAGATGGTTTGGCCATTTAAAAAGGATCAATGAAAGAAGATTGACCAAAGAAGTATACCTGGCCTGTGTGAATGGAACAACTGGAAGGGGAAGACCTCGTCGAACATTCTCTGACCAAATCGGAGACGTTCTCAAGAAAGGGCAGGTCAGAAGTACCCTAAACCGGCGAGCATGTATGAGGAATATAATGACAGTAATCGAGGCAAAAGACGTGTGCAAAGATCGTGACAAATGGAAATCCGTTGGCTCTGCCTACCCCTCTGGGAAACAGGCGTGAGTCTGTTATGTCTGATACAGCTACATCCGCAACTTCGCCAGCCAACAACAGCCGTCCAAGCTGATACCTACTTGCTTTTTACGCAAAAACATTCATAATCATAATCATTTATTTGCAATAAGTGTTGGTACAATGCAGATCTTAAATATGATAGGGTCCTTAAACCTTAGCCATACATGGTCATGCAAATATTATTATACAATAATGTCAATTAATATTTTTTGTAACAAGATATACATATAGCATAAGATTCGAATAAAAATGTACAAATAAATAAATTTTAGGTCGACATGGGATTTGTCCTAAGAACCCCTTGTACTGCAGTTGTACAGACGCCAGCACATCAAGCTACCCCAATCTGTCAAATTTCTCAAATTGAAAGTGAACCTTATGCTTTTGTGTTATAGTTGAAAATCGATAAAAGAAAATTGACAGATTGGGGTAGCTTGATGTGCTGGCGTCTGTACATGTGACCATTAGAATAACGAGGAAGTCTCTAGACGGTAAGAAATATATGAAATAGTTACCATATGGCAGAAATCCTTTATTGATATCATTGTCTGCATGAAAACAAAATGTAAAACAGTTAAAAAATATTCTGACCGATATAATAAACTAGCTGTGCCTCGCGGTTTTACCCGCGTTACCCGTAGGTGATAGCGTGATAATATGTAGCCTATATGATGACCCGACCCCTTAGTAAAATTCATGCAAAATTTCAAGTAAATCCATGCACTACTTTTTCAGTTTAGCCCGGACATACATACAAGCAAACAGATAAACAGACAAAAATTATAATAACTATATTTTTGACTTTGATATCGATTGTAGATCACTCCCCAAGCATCCTTTCTAAAAAACAGTTTACAGTTTTGACTTTCCTACGATTTTATTATATGTATAGATAATGAATAATATCCTCTAAGCCTAATTTCGGCCACGGCGGCCAGTGTCAATAAAGATTAGCCATCTGTGCGGGATATATTATAGTGTACAAGTGCGTGCGCAAACACAGGAGCACGTTCTATTCATCACTCTCATGATCCGATGGGACGCCGAGCGACACGACCGGAAAGAGGTCAGGCACAGGACCGACGGCTGTACGTGCTCTTTGAGACACGGGGGTATAATAACACCAACTCCCATACTTCGGGGTGATACCGCGAAATTTTCTTATTGGAAAATTCCCAAATTAACAGTTTAGCCCGACCATTGATTTGAATCCAGGTCCGACCTTTATGTGAATTAATTAATTACTATTAATAAAATTCTGTTCATCAATATCGTGTTATTTTATTTGTTTACATATAATTTTAAGAGATTGCTAGTTATTTAAAATGTCAGTAGTTAAATTAGATGGCTATAAATGTTAATAAAAGAGAATCGAACATAATGTATAAAGCGTTAATTTCTCTAGGCTTGTTTGGAAGGAATAGGCTCGAAAAATATAGAACTGGTTTTAAAAATTATTTCACTTTGACCGATATTAACCAAACAAAGCTAAGAACCACCGCGAGGAAACTGGTTTTCAAACAAAAAACCGCATCCAAATCGGTCCATTCGTTTGAGAAGACTACATTATCAACGAGTACCATCACCTGTATATAAAGATCGCTATGAAAAATACAGTAACCTGTGAGTTGTGACAGTCGCCGTGCTACTTCGCGTCCCGGGTTCGATTCCCACGCAATACAACTACTTGTGTGACCCATAAGTCGTTGTTCTGAGTTTGAATGTACAGACACCAGCACATCCAGCTACCCCAATCAGTCAAATAACTTTTATAGATTTCAACTTTATCACAAAAGTATAAGGTTTACTTTCAATTGGGATATTTGACAGATTGGGGTAGCTTGATGTGCTGGCTTCTGTACTTTGTGTCCGTCAATTATACCTATGTTTTAAAGTACCGTCCCACACAGGGATTATTTTCCCTAATGCAAGCGTTGTCCATAAAAAAAACTGGTTTAAAAAAATTGCCTACAAAAGCCGTAAAGGAGGATGGTTCTCAATTCAATGGGATTTTTAGTGTATACAGTATGTGGTACCACATATGTACATTTTGTTCTCTAATTATTATTAATCCTAAGATAATAATCTTAGGATTAACTAGCTGCCGGGAACAACTATTATATAAATAAACTAGCTGTGCCCCGCGGTTTTACCCGCGTTTAATTTTATAAATTATCATACCTCCTCCCCCTTAAGTGATAGCGTGATAATATGTAGCCTAAATGTTGATCCGACCTCTTAGTAATATTCATGCAAAATTTGAAGTAAATCCATGCAGTACTTTTTGAGTTTAGCCCGGACACACAGACAAAAATTCTAAAAACTATATTTTTGGCTTCGATATCGACTGTGGTTCACGCCCCAAGTATCCTTTTTAAAAAAATATTCAATGTACAGTTTTGATTTTCCTACGATTTTATTATATGTATAGATTAGAGTATTAACGTTTTTAAGAGGTTACGTTCCAATGAAAATATAACTTTCATTAAAAATAAAGTTTAAAAAAATAATACACCGTCTTCAAAACCAAATAAGAAGAACCAAACCATTTCAACTATAAACTAAATTCTAACATAATTATGAAGTGCCATCAAGTTCAAAAGCACCGACTTCTTTTGAAGTCGGTGCTTTTGAACTTAAACCCACTTTTATAATTGTTTTTCAGTTTTAGACTTACAATAATAAGTTAGTTAAGTAAGAAAAATAATTAAAGGACTCAGGGAATTTTCTTATGTGGTTTCTACCCTTACCCGTGATAGGAGTGTATCCTCTAGCTCCGCCCGCAGGTCCGATCCTCGCAGTAAGGTTGGTAACCCCAGAGATGACGCGAGCTGGCCAGGGTTGAGGACCACTGGCTTCTGTTTCTGCTAAGCCGATGCATTGGTTATCGTTCTGAAAAAGATGGAAGACAAACAACGTATTAAATTTTCCATTACGGTTAGAGTTACCTTAGGTTATGTTCTGAGCTTTCAGGATATGTGGAGTCTTCAGATTTTGGATTGCTGAATTTTGCTTATACAGACAATACGACATAGCTCGAAGAATTGCCAATCTGAAGTGGCAGTGGGTGGCTCATCGCTCATAGAACCCACGGCCGATGGCAGAAAGGTTCTTGAGTAGCGCGACCAGCCACCGGAACTAGCAGTATAGGCCAAACGCAAAGTGGACCGTCGATGTTTTGAGGTTCGCTGGAAGTTGCAGTATGCAGGCAGCACAAGTGCGGCAATTGTGTAGATGGAGTTTTTGCGCCAATGCGGAAAAAGACACATCGAGACATTATTTCGTTTGCTAAGACTGGTAAATTCAACTTTATATGCGTAAACATGGTGAATTTTTAGACATAAAGTTTTCGACAACTTTACACATGTGGAAGAAAGTGCCATATTGCCGTGATATGTAATTTTCAGTGTTAATCCGAAAATTCCATAGAAGCCCCTATTAAAGTCTCCACTACCTTACTGGGGTAGAACTTTGACTTGACTGTGACGGACTTTACTAAAGTTTGACTGTGTCTAAATGACGAAAACGCTGCATAAATACATGCTATGATGCGACCATAGGTAAACATAGAATTTAAAAAATAATGTGGTGATCTCTGGGTAGGCCTTTTTTCCAGCAGCGGAAGTCTTTCGGCTGGCATGATGATGATTGCGATATAGAAGATTTTTTTTAATTTTTAATTTGTAATGGGTATATAAATAAAATGGGTTTGCACTTGAACAAGATCTCACCTGATGATAAGTGAAGATGTGGTCGAAAGTGGACCGCGCGTACCTATAAGATGCCTGTTCACTCTAACCTTGAATAAACCCATGTTGTATGAGTCTGGAAACACGTTTTTTGGGAGGTTGTTCCACAGCTTGTTATAATAATAATAATTCTATTTCTGTTATACTCTGTTGTAATTATATACGGCTCAGTTGAAAATAAATTACAAACGTACCTGAGCTCCAAAGTCCAGCTGCACATCAGTCCTAGTAGTATCCATAAAGGAATGAGCGTTAGCCTCATATCTGGAGTTGAGAGGTCCAAAGGCAGCGATGACCGACTGCGACCTGGAGGTTAGGATCTCCTTGTCCTTCATAGACTCCTTGGCGGTGAGGGGGCGGCGATACGTGATGGTAGTGATGCCGTTCTTTTGGTTGCCGGAAACTGGAGAATAGAAACGGTTTGGTCGGGTAAAAGTCTTTTTGAAGTGAAAACTACGGCCTGGCTACGACTATCAACGGCATGGTTGGTAAAAGTTTGCCTTTCACGCCGCTGGTCGTGGCTTCGATTCCCAACCAGCCAGGACAGATATTAGTGTGCATGGACATGTCTGTTTGTCAGTCTGGGTGTAATTATCTATATTAGTACCTATTTACAAAAGAAATGTAGTATATGTAGTATACCAGTTATCTGGTTTCCACAGCACAAGCTCTGCTTAGTTTGGGGTCAGATGGCCGTGTGTGAATAATGTCCCAGGGTATTTTTATTATTATAACTCATCAGAATTCATCATAAATATTTTTTACCTTTTTATTCAATTCAAAAACTAAACTTATAGTTATTATTAAAATAACCTAAGGATACCTACAGGATAATAAACACTATTAAAATGTAGTTGAATACCGGTTACCGTTAAGTTTTCCGTTCGGTGGTTTATATCGTTACTTTATACCATGGTTTTTTAGGGTGCCGTACCCAAAGGGTAAAACGGGACCCTATTACTAAGACTTCGCTGTCTGTCTGTCCGTCTGTCACCAGGCTGTTTCTCATGAACCGTGATAGTTAGACAGTTGAAATATTCACAGATGTATTTCTGTTGCCGCTATACAACAAATACTAAAAAACAAAATAAAATAAATATTTAAGGGGGCTCCGATACAACAAACGTGAAATTATTGCTCGTTTTTATAGATAATGGTACGGAACCCTTCGCGTGCGAGTCCGACTCGCACTTGGCCGGTTTGTTAATCATCTCACACAAGTTTTGGATTTCAAAAATGTATGGTACGTAATTTAGTTTTGTTATAGTTACAAGCTGGTAAGAAAGGATACCCACCTAATGGCATTATATCCTGTAGGAAAGTAGAACTATCTTTTTCTAAGTCCTCTTTGATATTTTCTGGTTAATTGCAAAGATCTAAGCAATTTAAAGCAATTTCCCGGGTTATGCCTTATCCGCACCTCTCAGTATAATTTCATTGAGTGCCACTGTTGATCCTGACTTACGGGAGTGTGCAGTGGTGGGTAAGAGTGACTAGTCCCGACACATGGCATATCTAACGAGTTGCTGCCAATTCCCAAACTTCGGGCTTATATTAAAAAAAACATTTTACAGAAAAACCCCAAAATCAGTTTTGACCCCACCTCGGAATTGAAGCCAGAGCCTCGTTATCTGCGTGCATCCGCAGAGAACGAGACTCTGGGCTTAATGCACGCCACCGCTAGACCAATGAGGCAGTCAAATACAGAGTAATATACAGAGCTTGTCTAATTCGTTGCGGGTTCCAATAAATTTATAACGATTTTCATTTCATTGAGTGCCAATATTGAGCCTGTCATACGGCAGTTCCAGTGTTTGATAAGAAGGAGGGGCTAGTCCCGACACATGGCATATCTAACGATTTGCAAAGCGAGGACCACGACTATCTAGTCGTACCATGGCATCCTGGGTACATTTCGGATTGTCATCTATAAATGACTGTGGCAGTTACAACGTACCGAGCACAGCATCGTTGCTTCCCCCCAGGCGCTCGTCAGGACACACGCCTCTCTCTCCGTCACATTGCGCCAAGTGAGTGATGGTGTAATCCGCTACTACTGGATGGTTCATTCTGGAAAACAAAATGTATATTTCATTCTAAATTCTCTTATTTTACCTTTGTATTTAAGTGATTTTTTTTTATATAACTAATAGTTAATGTAGTACTGGTCAATTTTAGGCCATGACAGCAAATACTAATGGGGCTAAGCCATGTAGCACTAATCTCTCACTGTCATATCTAGAATGTAATATTGTTTTTTGTACTATTTACCTTATTTTTGTTAAATTTCTGTATTTACTAACATAGTCGTATGATTTACTAACAATTTTGTTGAGTCTTGATTACTCGAGTAAATTCTATTCTATAATATAACCCGATGGCATTAGCTAACAATCCGCGGACATCATCTGCTGATTGTTAATCGGACTAAACAGAGGTATGCAAGACCTTAAGAGAAGAAGGCTTATGTGCTCCCCAAGACAACTTCTAGACTCTAGGCTGCTACTGAGAGGCCTGCACGAGATGTTGAATTCAAAACAGTGAACTAAATACAATATTCAAATTCAAATACACTAATCAAAAAAAGAGAAAATACGCTACGCTTGACCATTTTATCTTTTCGAATCGCCATCGAAACAAATGGTTTGTAAACAAATTACAAACCATTTGTTTCGACGATTAGAACATTTATCCATGACAATGTAACAAAATTGCTGTGGTAGTTCTATATTGTTTATAAACCATACTAGTATAGGTACTTAGCCTTAAAATCCAGGAAGCAAAATGTTGAAAACGTTTGTATAGAAAAATGCAGCTAGATATAGCTTTAAGGGTCCAGTATTGGTTGTACGTTAAGTAGATCAAGCTGCGTACCTGGTATCCCAATACGCGACTACGACGTCAGCCCCCAACATGGCCGGCCTGCCTTCAGCGCCAGAGATGCCAAACGCCATGTATTGTTCCTTGCGGAGGCGCGCCGATAGTGTTATCTGGACTAGCTCACCCTGCAATCATATCGAAACTTGTGTGAATTAACTAGTATAGGTGAATACATGTTTTCAATAATAGGGTCTTTAATGCGTGGGTAAAAAGGGTGTTTTTCATAAAGCAGGGTTAGCTATTACCATGAAGTCAACATCTATATACATATAATAAAATCGTAGGAAAGTCAAAACTGTACATAGATTATTTTTTTAAAAGGATACTTGGGACGTGATCTACTCTCGATATCGAAGCCAAAAATATAGTTTTTAGAATTTTGGTCTGTATGTATGTCCAGGCTAAACTCAAAAAGTACTTCATGGATTTACTTAAAATTTTGCATGAATATTACTAAGAGGTTGGGTCAACATATAGGCTACATATTACCACGCTATCACCTAAGAGGGAGGAGCTGTGATTATTTATAAAGTTTAACGCGGCTAAAACCGCGGGGCACAGCTAGTAGTAGTAGTCAATAAATATACCATACAATATATCTTTGAAAATAATTGGTTGGGTAGACCAGTATCAGTATTCGAAAAATACGTAAGTTATTGAAACAACATACATTTTTGTGCCCTAAATATAATAAAATATGGTTCATAAAGAATTGTAATGTTTTTGTAGTAGTATCAAATCAGACTTTTTAGACTTGGCAAGGTGAGAATTCCACAATAACATAGATGCAAATTTTGTCCTTACATAATATTACAAATTAAATTGTGGATCAACAGCTCAATACATGATAACATGGCTGTAATTAACAGTTATCATACTGATTTCAACAGTTAAATTTGTAAAGAGTAAGGTTTTGACAATATAAGGATATCTCAACAAGATAATACAGAAGAATATATATTTATATATTTACGCTCATATCATTGCTTTTACTTAATATTTTTATCATAAATTAGAAAATCTATTACAATTTGTTGCTTAAGCGTATTATTTACGGTTACATTTAAATTTACTTTAAAATTAATTACGGTAACCTATTAAGTAACTTAAGTGCAAGTAAGAGCAATGATGTGTAATATTAGTGTGGCAACAACATTTTACCTTTGTAAGGTTCTCGATACCAGCTTGAATGGAAACATTAATTTTGACAATTATTATGGGTAGTATCACAAAAATACTCGTCTCATTAAAACCATCGAAACACCTTGAAACTTAATGTCTAAAATTACTGTTCAAAAAACATTAAACTTTTTTATAACAATCAATTGGGACAAAATGTATATGGGGTATAAAAAGCATTTCTCATCGAGAAAAAACATCTGAGAAACGGCTCATAAAAATCGGAGACATGGCGAATCTTGTATACAAAAACATGTATAAAGTTAAATTTACACTATGACAAAGTCTTTTAAATTATTATAATTGATAATGAATAAATAAGAAATGATTATTTTGGAGTGTTGTTTTTTAATGCATTCTATCTAATAATACTTACATTCGCTGTCATAAAAAATAATGAGTTAAATTTATCTAATAGTACAAACTTGTCAAAAATAGAGCTTACATTAAAATAACGGTACTAATTTATTCGAGATACGCTAACACTTTCGACGTTCGAGTATATAGTTTAATAAAATTACAGTTTACAAAACATACAACAGAAATCCACTTTTCTTAGTAACCACAGTTTTGGAGAAAATTTATATGCAAAAAATTGCATAAGCATTCCCTGTCAAATAAGAAAATCAAATTATAACCATTTTCTTTTGAAATTGGTATAAGTTTTTTTATTGGGAATATAATCGCAAGCACTATTAAATAATATTGTGTTTGTCAACTTGTCAGTACCCATAAGAATGATGTCTCAAAAGATCACAATATATCATAAAATACCCTGAAAAAAAATCCTTAAATTAATAAACTTTGAAACATTTTAATATTTATAAACACTACACTGTCTGCCTGACAGATAGAAACTTTATATCATTAACTAGAAACATATATTCCATCTAAATAGTGTTAAACATATGAACGTAGATGTAGTGTCAGCGGATCTCAAATTATAATATGCAAATTAACATATATATCAGCTATTAATACAGTAATAGTAATCCAGTGCACAAATTAAGTAGATAACGGTATCCTAACCAAACCCATACTAAAATTAATTGTCAAAGGAACCTAATTAAAGACTTGAATAAATAATTTATTGGCGGTATTTACCTGTATCTCCCATCGCACTTGAAGTCTTTTATCCAATATTTCCTTGCAGTTATTTGAACCACTAAAGGGTGACTGAGATGTAGTCGTACTGGTCTGTAACATATTCTCCAGTTAGTTTTATTTATAATATTATCTCGTAGTTATTTATTAAGGTAACCGTTTTAAATCAAATAGTTCGGTAAATTACTCCCTGAATACCGGTTACGGCTTAGTTTACCTTTTGGTTATACCTGTTTTCGGCATTTATTTGGAATACAAAATTAAGTAATGCGTTGCAGAAAGTACCATGGTATGTACAAGTTATAACATAAATAGTAAAGGAGACTTAAGGAACTAAATAAAAATAAACCGTTTGTGAATCACAAAAAATATTTAGTGATTTATAGGGATACATCAGCTGATCATTATCTAATTACTTTCCTTAACTTTTGCCCACTATTTATGTTACACCTTGTTTAGATATTAGATGAAGAAAAATACGGTATTCTACAGTAATTAAAAATAGTTTTACTTATATCATCAAATTAAGTAAATAATTTTGTAAATAATATAAATAATTTGTAATACTGCCATCTTATCCCAATCTAGACAGAGCCTGTACTATGTCAACCAGACAACATAATTATATTTCTAAATACATTCTTACATATTATAGATAAATTACACCTAGATATAGAACAAATAATCGTAATAGTCACACAAAGTATTTGTTCCTGGTGGGGATTGAACCCACAACCTCTGCCTCAGCAGTTAGGGTAACTAATCACTAGACCGACTGGCCAGTTAGGCTGATTTCAGAGTGACGCGCGCGGCACGCGCCGGCGGCCAGCACGTCTCAACAGCGGCGCGTCCGAGACTCGTCACTCTGAAACGCTAGCTGCCAGTAGAGGAGCTCGGGCAGCGCTGGCCGACGGCGCGCGTGTCACCGGCTGCGCGTTAGAACTGCGTGATATGAAACGCAACTACTATCTAGTGTAATTGTAAGCGCGCGCGTTTGGACGGCGCCGCTCGTGCGCGCGACTCTGGAATCACCCTTAGACTTTGTGGTCACAAAATCACTCGTATCTTTAATTAGAAGGGGAATAAAAATTCAGTGATTCTGTTCGTGTTGGCAATGAGGGTAAAAGTATAAACATTGCTTACACTTACAGTTTGTTTACTAAATAATAGCGTCACTAAGCAATAATTCTTTGTAATTAAATAAAATATATAATATAAAGTAAACACATACTTACAGGGTTATACCACCAAGCAGGCTATAAATATAAATATCCAAAATCCCAAGGAAAGCATAGAAATGAGAGAAACACGTAGTGTTACGGTTAATGTAGTAAACAACATGTTTATTAAGTAAATAACACAAAGAAAGTTATAACAATCAGTCTTAATATACACAAACCAGGACCAATATTAAAGAAAACAAATGGATAAAATGAAACACTTTCAGCTACTTAGCTCAAATAAAATATTCAAAAAATATTAAGCGTCGCCTCGATATATGTTCCAACGAGTCCCGTGACTCAGGGATTCATTTCTCTAGTGTGAGCGTTGTCTTAAAAAAAGAACATGCGGGGCAGACTTTACACTTTTAAACTAAATAAAATCGTAGGAAAGTAAAAACTGTACATTGAATATTTTTTTAAAAGGATACTTGGGACATGATCTACAATCGACAACGACGCCAAAACTATAGTTTTTAGAATTTTTGTCTGTTTGTCTCTTTATCTGTATGTATGTCCGGGCTAAACTCAAAAAGTACTGCATGGATTTACTTAAAATTTTGCATGAATATTACTGAGACGTCGGGTCAACTTATAGGCTATATATTATCATCGCCATCACCTACAGGGGAGGAGCTGTGATAATTTATAAAGTTTAACGCGGGTACAACCGCGGGGCACAGCTAGTCTACAATATAATAGTTAATACTTCACATTGTGATATAATTTATACTAATAACGGGTGGAGGTATATCTATGTACATATATACACAGTATACATATAGCTCAATGGTAAACGTGACGTGATGATATTAGAGTCGCATTCGAGCACTCGACGAGTTAGCATCCCTTGAGAATGGTCCGTGGAGGACTGAAACACGTGTTGGGTATCATACCGGCATTATTGCATGTGCATATTTCTTGCAGGCGGGAAAGCGGTGTATATTGGATCCCGGCTTGATTAATCTGACAATTAGATTTCCGCAAAGTAATGGCCGATTCCATTACCTATTCACGATTTTGTTCACTCAAAAAGTGTTCAACGCGCCTAAAGAAAGTTTCAGTTCAAAAAAAATCCTACCACTATTAGATGCTATGAGTAATAAGTTTTTAAAACCGGCTCCTACGCTACTTAAGAAAAAAATACATTGGTCCTGGTTTGCAAATAATTTCAAAAGCCGGTGAACCAATCGAAAGAAAACCACTTCGGTTTGGGGGTAGTTTGTGATTTTATTAATTTCTGTGATTTGTTAGTTGGGCGGCCTTTGTGTCGCTTCCTTTTACCCTGAAAAGATTATTATTAATTACATATTATAAAGATATAAAATACATAGGCATACAAATAAATATAATTTTAAGATACCATAGATAAAATAGTTCCTTGAAAGCTATAAGTGTGCATAGAAAAATATATTCAAGTACATAACTTCAGCGCAAAGCCATCTTGCTCGCACATTTTCATATTTTATATATTTTTTAAAAAAATGTTTGAATTCTTACTCTTACTGTTTTTTAAGAAAATAAATATAAAATTGGTAAACAACTAAAACTGCGCAATTCTACGCCAAAAATTAGGTACATGACAACAGTTTTAGTTAAACTTATTTGTTTTTGTCTTCGTCCGATATACCATAAATTCAAATTCAAAAATCATTTATTCCGTACAAAATTTACATTGATGTGGAATCGTCAATTTTTTTACCCTACTCTGCTGGGCGTGAGGTGGCAGCTACTGAGAAACACTGCCAGAAAACTCAGTAGGAAAATATAGAAAATATAAAAACCAATTGAACCCCTTTTTCCAAGATGGCGGCCGTGGGACAAGGGTTGCCAGCCCATAAACTCGGATTTAACGACTAGTTCAGTGTTTCAGTCCATGTCTTAATATATTTTTTTCATTCTGTGTTTCGACCTATTGCTTGTAGTTTGACGAATTCAAAGTTATTATGCTGGCAACGCAATCTTAAGTAATTAATAAAACTAATTTAATATGTAAAATAATGTACTGAAGGAGCTTATTTAACTTTAAACTAACCCCACTAAAAATAAAATTGCGTCCTCTGTCAAATGCAACCTCAAATGTTACTTTTCAATGGACTATGCAAGGAATCGGGAAAACCGGTTTTCTCCACATAATTTGGCAAGTAAATTCAAATAGAAGTAAAGCTTTGTAATTTAAGAATATGAATCTGAAAAGATGGTCGTAATAATTTTATATTATACAAAACATCCAAATGTGCGACAGATAGCTTCGCACTGAATTTGTGATTTAATGGCGTCTGAAACGGCCATATTGTTCCGCTACGCGCGTAGGTAACCTATTTGACAATTCACTGGTCGTAATTTTACCAGTACATTTGACATTAATATTGACATAACCAGCAATGTGTGGCGCCCCGTAGCGCAATACTTGGCAGTGTCGGACGCCATTGATCCCTTATGATGTTCATGAAAACAAAATTGAGATTAATATTGAAATTCTGCTTGTTCGTGTAAATAGCTATTATTTAGGTAAGTATCTACCAACCACATTGGCACTTTGCTAGTATATTTCATTATTTATTTCATTCAGTCTATACTTTATTTCGTTAATAAGGCTGTGTGACGAACGTTTCTATCACTGGAGAAAAAACTATAGCAACTTCTAGCCTTTCGTCCCCTAGCTACCCGTCGTCTTTGGCCCCATTTTAATCACCCTGTTGTTTTAAGGGTTCCGTACCCAAAGGTTTTACTGGACGGGACGTTTTACAGGACGATTAAATAACCCAAGGATACCTACAGGATAATAAACAGTATTAAAATGAAGTCGAATACAGGTTACCGTTAAGTTTTCCGTTCGGTGGTTTATATCGTTACTTTATTCCTCGGTTTTTTAGGGTGCCGTACCCAAAGGGTAAAACGGGACCCTATTACTAAGACTTCGCTGTCTGTCTGTATGTCCGTCCGTCTGTCACCAGGCTGATGTCATGAACCGTGATAGTTAGACAGTTGAAATTTTCACAGATGATGTATTTCTGTTGCCGCTAAACAACAAATACTAAAAAACAAAATAAAATAAATATTTAAGGGGGCTCCCATACAACAAACGTGAATTTTTTGCTCGTTTCTATTGATAATGGTACGGGACCCTTCGTGCGCGAGTCCGACTTGAACTTGGCAGATTTTTAGCCCATCTTTGGGCTCATCAACCCCAACTCACAGTAATCTTGGTCTGCCCCAACGCAGGTGGCACATCCAGGTCCTTCGGGATGATGACATGGCCGAAGTTATGGCGGTACTCGACGCACCACACCGCTAGCCAGTCGATGTCATAGGCTGTCAGCTTTCCTGGCAACTGAATCTCTATGTCTTCGCCTTGGTAGCCACGGAGAGGGTTGAGGGAACCCATTTCGTTGGGGACCTGGAAAGGTTATTAGATTATTGGAGTACGATCCTGGCTTGATTGAGAGTGGAGATTCTTGCCATTATATTCTTGCTTTACTTGGGCTGCGAGTTAATTTCTTTGTTGGAACTAACTCTTTATTGTACGGCAAAATTATTAAAATTTAAATTAAATGCCAGCCTCTAAGAAAGGAATAGGCTCGCTTCTTGAACAAGTTTGCCAAGTCATATCGGAGAGGTAGTGCGCGGCGAAAAGTTTCTTGTGAAACGCACTTTGGTAGATGACCATTCCAGGTGATAAGGATGAAATTTCCACTTTTGACTGAGTCGGAGTAAAAATCAGTTTTATGTGGAGGTTTTAGGAGAAGAGATCGACGATGGGGTCTGCAGGGAGCTTCAGAGCAATGTAGATAGAAGAAACACCCTCGTAGGAAGGCACGAGATAAGGGATTGTGAACGATATCCAAAAGTAAAGCAAATCTTTCTACTGACATCAGAGGGCTGAGCCTGCTAAGGAAGATTAACTTTTTAATTTTTTGTATACCTATAACTTTATGGACATCATACGTATAAAACCTTAATGCCCGAGGCATTTTTGCCCGTCAACTAGCCAAACACATACCTACCTATATCAGTTTAAAAATTAAACACCTCACCTTAGTTCCAAATGGCGATGGCTCAGTTCCATTGCCGACCCAGAAATATGCATCAGGGCCGGCTCCGTCGTAATGCAGGTTCGGTATATAGAAAGTCTTGGCGTCCAATACGCTGACATTGCCAGACCTGAGGCCGTGGGCCAGACGCTTGAATTCTGGCAACACTCGGGGACGGGGAGGGTCTAGTCCGGAGTTTATGAATACATCACCGAAGTTAACCTGTAAAATATAAAATAAAACATTGGATAAAAATTGTTATTAATATTATACTGTGGGAACGGGCAGCAGCGTCTCTCTATTATGACCATTACACTCTGCTCTGTCCTCGAGATCAAGAAAGCTATGTAGTAACGAGCAGCTACTGCTATCCAACTACTAAATTTGAAATCAACAGATTAGCAAAAAAATACAACTCGTAGCGCCCTCTCTCGATAAGTAATTCGCGTTTTAGTGCTCACGCTAACTACCACGCATTTTTTCGTTCTCCTTAAAAAATTAAATATTTAAGTCATATCAAGTGTTTTTTGGCTACGAATATAAAATAATTATTATAGGTAACGTGTATAACAATTATTATGCCGAAAAACTATATAGTGAGGAAAATATAATATTAAAATAATGATAATGATATCATAATTGGGATAGAACTTCACTTCGGGTAAGTGCGTTTAATCATGAATTATACTGCGATCCCCAAACCGTTTGCCAAGCGTGACGATTATGGCATATCCCTTCAAATGATGGGCTGAATACCATTGTGGAGATCTTTTAAAAAGGCATTTTTTTTACACGACTTCTTAGTAATATTCATGCAAAATTTGTAGTAAACCCAGTTTAGCCCGGACATACATACAGACAAACAGACAAAAATTCAAAAAACTATACTTTTGGTTTCGATGTCCATAGTAGATCACGCCCCAAGTATCCTTTTTAAAAAATATTCAATGTACAGTTTTGAATTTCCTACGATTTTATTATATGTATAGATTTATAGTATTTTTTACAATGCAAAGCGTAAATCTAATACGGTAAATGGGAAATTATAAATTTAATCACACGTCTTGTCTTGAACCAGCCCCTGTACCAATCCGGGTTACGCGCTCTGCGTTAAGCTATGAACGACACACGCTGTCAGATCAAATTTAGGATTCCCTCCCGCACCTTTAGGAGGATGTAGGTGCTTCCCATTGGCTTTGTTATCTATAAGCCATGCGACTGATATGTTCACAGTTGCATGTGAAAGATCATATTAGGTATGTTGAAAATTCATACCAAACTATAAAATTTTAAATCTATAGCATTTATATTATTTTAATTTTACTGTGATATTTCCTGCATCCAACTTTTTTATATTAAAGCGCACTTTTGGATCCTAAACTTGGTGTAAAGGCAACAAACTCATATTAGGTTGAAGTTCTTGTTATAATATTAATGACCAAACATTTATATTACCTAATTTTAAAATAATTATCTCCCCTCTTCAAACCCATTCAAGTCTACGATAAACTCTGCGGGTATTGGATCGTAAAAGTCCGCAGTCTCATACAATTCATTGATATTTAACTGCTACAACGCAAAATGGCGGCACTAAACGTCAGATTTTGGCGGGAAAGCTGTAAGCATGCGCGCTAAAATAATCGATATTTATTACGGGTGTCGCCGGTTTTTACCAAAAAAACGTTGTGGTTTTAGGTACCTACATATAATCAGTTAGTTTTGGTAGTGTAGAAAATTCTTAAACAAGTTTCTAGAAGGTTCTACAAGGAACTGATAACAACATGTCAATAGTAGCATAGTATTGTAAAATAAATATTATTTTAAAAGTACCAATACATAAAATTGAGTTGTTGGTAATGTTTAAATAAAAGCTTCTTTCTAAATGCATATAAAAATGTTAAGTACTCATCATGTCAGCCAAAGTACGTCCACTGCTGGACAAAAGCCTTCCCAAAGAATGGGCGGATATGCCATAATCGCCACTCTTGGCAGACGCCGTTCTCTGGTAGGTAATCCCTTGGACGAATTCTACGCCCCCCACGGGTTGAGATGGGGTGATGATATTCAATGCCGTCACCACACAGCAAAGACTAAGTACACTAATTTATAAAAAATATTATGTCTGTCTATGTATGTGCTCCGAATAATCTTTAATACGGCTGGCTTGATTTAGACGAGACTCGACAGCAAATAAGTATCTTAAGTTATAAAGAGTAAAGTAGTATACTAACTCCTGCCTGCGGCTTTACCCACATAATTTATTCGGCCGTCGAAATGTGCCGGGTGAAGCGCTGGACGGAATCTAGTTAGGCAGTTGACGCCACGACGGAGAATGCTTTTATTTAATAGTTTTACAAACGGTGCGGTGAGGTGGGAAAGGCCTCTAGGTTAACGGGAAATTAAGAGCTGCAAATAAAAACTTCAGTCACATTGACTAATCCGACCTCCATTCGTTTGCAGCAGATTACAACAATGGTTAAGATCCACAAGAGCATCGAATGTGGCGAGCAGTTGTGGAGTCAATATGCGATGCGGTACTGCATACGGACGCAGCAAATACTCGGTTTCATAATAGGCGGGTGCAATTAGCTAGCATACCTACTTCAGTTACTAGATGTTTGCTTTTCCTTCTGAGATTGACTGAGTTAAGCTATAAAAAGAAAACAATCGCACTAATATTATAAAGGCGAAAGTATGTGAGTATGTATGTTTGTTACTTCTTCAAGTGTAAACAGCTGGAGCGATTTTAATAAAATTTGGTATGGAAGTAGCCGACACCCTGGATTAAAACATAGGCTATAATTTATAAAGTTTAACGCGGGTAAAACCGCTTTTATATAAATAAATATGAAAAAAAATAGAGTACCTCCAGCCGCGGCGTTTGACGCAATTATTACTATAATTATTATGGCACGTTAGTGCGTGCTAGCGTCTAAATGTTATTTTGTATGTACTCACAGTGAATCTCCTACACCAGACACTGAGCCACTTGATGTCCCTCAGCCGCTTACCGCCAGGCAGCTTGAGAAGGATATCGGAGTTGCTGTGCGCCGACAAGATCGGAGGATCTCTGAAACAAACAAATATTCATAATATAATATTTATCGGAAACATCCTACTAATATTATAAACGCGAAAGTTTGTAAGTATGGATGGATGTTTTTTACTCTTTCACGTAAAAACTACTGAATGGATTTTAATGAAACTTTACAGTAATATAGCTTATACATCAGAATAACACATAGGTTATAATTTATGAAGTTTAACGCGGGTAAAACCGCGGGGCACAGATAGTTAATAATAATTAATTATTCCGAGCGTTTTATCGATATTCCGAAATCCGTTTAGGGTCCATCGCTACCAATACCGGAAAATCAATAAAACACCCTAGTTACCCCGTATTGATGACCATTTTGTCCATATATGTATTTACAAAAAACTAACAGTCCCAGCGAACTTTGTACCGCTATATTTTTTTTCCGACTTTACAGTCTACATTTATATTTTAATAATTATTTTAATGAATTGAAATGTACAGGCGCCAGCACGTCCAGCTACCCCAATCTGTCAAATTTATTTTATAGATTTTCAACTTTATCACTAATGCATAGGGTTCACTTTCAATTGGGGAAATTTGACAGATTACGGTAGCTTGATGTGCTGGCGTCTGTACATACAATATAATAGCGCTAAATATAATAAATAACTTCCAGAGAGAAAAAAATAGCGCTGAAGAAACAACGACCAAAAAAACAAAGTCTTACAGTCTTCTGTCTCATTCGAACACGCATTTTTCTAATATTTTAAAATATTTGCTTCAAATGGCAACGGTATAGGTCTCTGGGGGAGGCATATGTCCAACAGTGGACGATATCAGGCCGATGATAATTGTATGAAAATAAAAAAGGTTTTTATCCACGTAAACTTTAAAAAAGCGCTTGTAAATAGTCAGAACATGTTTGTAGTAATATAGTTAAGTATACATACTTATTCCTAGTTACATAGATATTTAGGTACACGGATTGTATGAAAACATTTATAAAAATATAATATAATAGCAATGATATTTAGCTAGGTTGTATTAAGTTATTGTCAAAGAGGTTATGTTTAAGTTTAATTATCGAAATTTATAGTTTTAGCTATATTTTTACTACCTGCGAATCCTCGGTGTTGTTGATTTTGATATATGTAGTTTCTTTTCTCTTTCTATCTGCCTCTAAAATAGCGATTCCTCTCAATAATACAGACAGATAAAGTTAAGCTTCAATGTTTTATAATCTAGTTGAGATAATATTAATATTTTCCGAGAATATTCTTTGCTGAGAGGTTATGTTTCAGTTTAATTATCGAAAGGTCATGGCCCATAATCCGACCCGGTTCAAAAATGTTTTTGTACAAAAACGAAAATAATGGTAAATAATGCAGGCATAACCCACTGTTCATTATATGTAAAAAGAAAAAAATAATTCAATGGAGAGATCTTGCAGTAGACCGATCAAAATTGGATAATAATTAGCTGCACCAGCGGTTTCGCCCGTCTCTAAATTATTTTATCCCATGGAAATATGTCACTGGGATAAAAAGTTTACTATGTCCGTCTACAAATCTAATATGTAGGTATATACGATATATTTTTTTGTCTATTCATAGGAATTTGACATGACATGATAGATAAAAAATAATTAAATAATGTATTTTCTTAATCTATGCTATGCACCTAAGGTATTAAACAAATACTCATTCTTTACATGTATACTACGGGGCAAGCAATTTAACCAAAATCGGTTCAGTAGTTTAGACTTGAAAATGAAACAAGCAGACTTACTTTGCCATTGTTTTGTTAAATAAAAATATCATAGTGACACTTAATAAGCAAACTCGTTCGGTCAGGTAATAAATAACACGTATATTGCTGTCTCGATCTCACCCGAGCTTTGTTGCGGTCGCGCAATAATACAATGTATTATATTTTATTTCATGATCCCCATCGGCCACAGTAATGCACCACTTACCATTGAAAAGTATAATCATTTGTCTTTGATTCCCCCCATATTTCATTTCTGTACGCCGTAGGTATATTTTTCATACTAAATGGGCCATTACCTTTATAGTTTTAGCTATATTTTTACTACCTGCGAATCCTCGATGTTGTTGATTTTGATATATGTAGTTTCTTTTCTGTTTCTATCTGTCTCTAAAATAGCGATTCCTCTCAATAATACAGACAGATAAAGTTAAGCTTAATTGTTTTATAATCTAGTTGAGATAATATTAATATTTTCCGAGAATATTCTTTGCTTCCGTGATCTCAACGAACTAACTTTCCGTACTTCAATATTGTCGATACTTAAAGAGTTTATCAAGCTTTATACAGCTCTTGTATATGTTTTTGTACAGTGTCTACTAGGTAACTTAAAGTCAGGATGGTTACAGACTTATTCCTCATTTACATTACTAGATTTTAAGACAAAATTATTTATTATAGACTAATATTTTTTCATATTATCTGTATACGACCAGACCAATTCGTTTTGTCGATAAATATTATTTAGCATTTATTACCCTTCAAAATTGAAATGTGTGATTAGTTTTTTTGTTAATTTACTGGTCACCTTGGTATATATACAAGTTATAACATAAATAGTGAAGTTAACTTAAAGAGCATAATCTGCCCATGAAGCTGAACAAATTGAACAAAACCATTTAGAGAAATGTGAAAACATATTGTTACCTCCCCATACACAATGCTAGAGCTGAAACTTGAACGCGAAGTTATTTTTTTTTATTATTTTATAAGTAAATGTATTATGCATTATTCAGTTTCATATGCAAATGAAGCTCCTTAAGTTATGACCATTTTTATCTTACATCTTATTTATACATAGGAAGGTAAATTCATTGTTTCTAATTAAGCTTAGTTCATTTTCATATTGTAGTAGAATATTCTTTGCTTCCGTGATCTCAGCGAACAACTTTCCATAGTTCAATATTCCTTTGAAGAGCTCTTAGAATTTTATAAGCTATTTTAGATGTTATTTAACTATGTTTACTACATAACTCGAATACAGATTTAAAAATATAAGAAAAAAGAGCCCTTAATAAATCCAATAAAAAATCATATAAAAACTGTGTGACCTTATTGTTGTTTTAAGTCTCCAGATTTTAACATCTGGTGACTTAAAACAAAAATACGGCCCAACACTAAAATTCTAATTAGATTAAGTTTTAGAATTACTATTTAATACGTCAAGCAAAAGGTGTGTTTCTCAGACATAAACTCTGTTGAACAATTCAGAAATGGTATCTGACTTATTTTGGCACGATCGCTACAGACGGGTTTAAAGAACATATACAGTAGAATATTTTTTTGTAGAAAATTTTCTACAGTGTCTAACACGAACCTGTGACCTTCCGGGCGTTAAACCTGGGGTGCTACCGGCTAAGTCGCCGAACATCGGAATAGCGATCGGCGTTCAAATTAATCAATCGTTAAATCGGCTTCGACGTTGAAAATTGATTCTGGACCATTTATGACGTCACATGTGCTCATGGAAGCCGATTTAACGATTGATTAAGTCATTTTTAACCTTTATTACACCTTACACCGTCCCCATGATATGAAGAAATTACCAATTTGGACAAAAAATTAACTACACTGACACGGTTCACACTGTCGCTTTCATTCAAGTCATTATAAAATTTGAGCCAACAAAAAGCAAAAGGAAAAGAAAAGTCCTTCATTTCCGATCAACAGTCTCAAAGCGTTATCATTTCCACGTCCATCCTCCAAGGGTCGTCTCCCTCCATCATTTAGAGATTTACTCAGGAGGTGGTATGCTGTGGAACTTTGTTTTATCACTTTTGTCACTAAAACTCTGGTAATAAAACTGACTCATACATCAACGAAAATAGCGTTAAATTTACCAAATATATTTTCATGTATTTTAGGTATTTATACATTGTTTATTAAGCCTCACTTAACATACGTCAAAAATAATTTTTGTCTCGTGTCGTTATAGGCACTGAGCGTATCCTACTAATATTATAAACGCGAAAATTTGTGAGTATGGATGTTTGTTACTCTTTCACGCAAAAACTACGGAACAGATTTTTAAGAAACTTTGTAGTAATATAGCTTATAATATATCCGAGTCACACATAGGATGTAATAAAAAAATAAATGCGGGTAAAACCGCGGGGCACAACTTGTCTTTAATAATTACTGCCCACCAACACAGAGACCTACACTCTTTCAGACATACCCAATTCTATTCTTTAGTATGTAATACTCCATGGTTTTATATTATGATTGGACACATTTAAGTTTTGTTACATTCCTGAATAATTTATGTTTCGTGGTAGACAAGCCTGTGTGCTTAGTGCCGAAACCGTTGCTATAAGTAATTTGTACAGACGCCAGCACATCAAGCTACCCCAATCTGTCAAATTTCCCGAATTAAAAGTGAACCTTATGTTTGTGATAAAAGAAATTAGATAGATTGGGGTAGCTGGATGTGCTGACGTCTGTACTTTAGATATATTTAAATAAATGATTTTAATTTCAATAAATATTTCTATATTCACAAAACACTTTTTACAATATGACTTAATTATCTTAACAAATATCAAATATAAATAAATTATAAGTTAATATTAAATATTTTGCACCGCAAAGACGACCATAGAGATCCGCGAATGTCATCTCCTGTTCCTAATGCTCTAAGTTCACTGCCATCCCTCACAATTATCCTTATTTAATTACGACACCATTTTGCATTGTTATTCATATTTTTGTTCGCACAAATTAGAACCGTTTGGACCCCTGATACTGTAGGAGGGGTAATGTAAGAAATATGATCTGTATTCAAAGCATTTCGGGGACATCATAATTTGTTCCGGTATTAAAACGTAACGGCATGAAATATTACGGAATTTTATTTTATTTCTCGACGGGGCTGCATTTTACCGCCTCCTATGTGAGCCTTGGATAGGGTTAGTAATATTTAAGGTAGTGGGACCATAAAGTAGTCTCAATCTAGAATGTCCATCTTACATAATAAATTATTATTGTGTTGTGGGGCGATTACTATACTACAAATATGTTCCGATTATTTACAAGCGTTTTTCCAGATAGGGATCTCATTTACTGAAGTAAAAACTTTGTACCCCTTCTTACGAAAATTGCGTGGATAGAGGAGTATGAAAAAGTTAAAATTCACATGGAGAAGGAGAATGAAATTGTTATGATGAATGCTATTACTATAATAATAATAATATAATAAATGATAAATGACTTTTATTTCGGACATCAATACAGATCCATATTTTGTTAATAAAGTGACTTATGAACTAATGTTAGTATCTAAGGAAAATTGGTGAGTTGTATTATAAATTAAGGTGGGTACTCTGTCTGTGCAGAACGCAATAAAGCACCCTTACTTTATTACCCTCTGCACAAACTCTCCAACAATAGGTGAGCTGTAATTTTCAGCAACCGGTCTCAAGATGCTGTTGTTACTGTCTTTTACTCTCCTTAAGATGGATGCGGGTTTTTTTGCGGATAACAGCGTGGAAATCGTCCGTCCGAGCCGTCGCAAACATCTCTGAGGCACTACAAAACCGTGGCAGTTTCAGAAGCATTCTGAAAACATTACACACTATGTTCTAGTTGGAGTCTCGGGGACTTAAATCCCATATACATCATAATCACAGGCTACCTTCAGGTGACCAGTATACTCGTTGCAGACGTCGCGACATTGTATAAAAATATGGTAATAGGTAGATGACCTCTGTGTCCGAACGGTATAAGCTTATGAAGTTTTGGCGTCCAGGAGGTCACGGGTTCTACTAAATAAGTAACTCTTTTATGGGGCAATGTATGAGATTCTATAACAAACTTCCCAATGATATTAGAGAATTATCTACGAATAAGTTTAAAAGGATTATTAAAGCCAAATTGTGTAGCAGGGCATATTACAAAATTTCTGATTATTTAAGTGATAAAAGTGCTTGGGATTGAGTTGTTCTGAGTTAACACACATGATTGTAATTAATCTTAAGTATATTTTATTTTAAAAAGGATTCCTACTGAGTTTTCTGGCAGTGTTTCTCAGTAGCTGCCACGTCATGCACTGCACGGTAGGGTAAAAAAATATGACGATTCCACATAAATGTAAAATTTTTACGGAATTAATGATTTATGAGTATGACTACTTAAAAAGTTTAACCCGATACCTGGTATACAGGGGATCCAATTTTTACAAGCAGTTTGGACGCTTCAGGTCACTTCGGTTTTTGATTTGTGATGGCAGTCGCTGGTTTATTTCTGGTAGCTAATCGACCTAGCTAGATGCTGGAAGATGACCCCCAACAGAAATGGAAATAGGCAAGGAAGAAGATCGGTAAAATACATGTATATCCACAGATTCGTTTATAAATAAAATAAATAAAAACGTTTTTGTTCAGATACCTAGACTTTCAAATAGCACTTGTAAATAGTCAGAACATGAATATTAATTGTAATATTACCAATTAACTAAAGGGTCTTCCAATAAGAAGTGTTGTTTTGATATTCAAAGAAAAATGCTATTTTTTTATTTTATGATCGGATATTTATTTCATTATAAAGAGGAAGGTATGCCGTTAATAGTGGAAAATAACATTGGGCTCTATATAGTAATTCTATGTAGATAAAAATAGAATATTAGATTGATATTAAAAAGATAAGTTAAAGTTAGTTATTTGTTTTTTAAAACAGTAGTAACTGTTCGCAAGTTATCGATCAACACTTCCTATTATAATTATTATCTATGGCATACCATAGATAATTACAATAGCATGTGAGTGAATCGATATCTTATATAGGTAATGTAAAGCCATTAATTTGTCCGCGCTGTCAAACCGATTACCTGTAAATTACTATGATATGACGTTACTTCGACACGGTATTATTGATTTTGAGTGATGACAAGGGTAAAACTTTGCGTAACTAACAAAGTTTTGATGTCAGGAGTTTGGTGGCAAATAGTACTACTTTGTTGAAACCCTGAGCTGTGGCCCGAACCCCATAAAGGTCAGGAATCAGTCGCTTAAGCCCCCCGCTACCTTTGGTTATATCGTCAGTCCACCTTGTGGGCGACCTGCCCACGCTACATGAATTATGAGAGTGAGAGAATAGAGAGTACTTGTATTTGCACACACGCTCCGGTCCATAGAGTTTGGCCGCTATAGAAAACAGCCAGGATCACTATTACTTTATCTGTCAATTAATATAGAGTTGAATAATACTCGCCTCGCTGGTGGAGCCGTATATAATAGGTAGTGTGTTCAACCACAGCTAAAGAGGTCCTTGGTTCAAATCCCGGGTCGGACTTAAAAAGTGATCTTGGGATATTTCCGTAAAAAGACTTAGTATCAGCCCGAAGTCTGGGAGTTGGCGGTATTACACCCCCGTGCCTCGGAGAGCACGTAAAGCAGTCGGTCCCTGTACCTGAACTCTTTTCGGTCGTGTCGCTAGTCGTCCCATCGGATCATGAGAGTGATGGATTAAAAGTGCCCCTGTATTTGCGCACACACTTGTGCACTATAATATGTCCTGCGCAATTGGCTAGTCTCCATTGAGAGTGTCCGCCGTGACCGAAATTCGGTCGGGAGGACATTATTATTATTATAATGCTCTCCTCGTCAAATTTTGGTCTCAATAACCCTCTGAAAGGGATAATATGCAAAAGCATGTGCTTTTTCTATTCCCTCCCTCTCATGATCCGAAGTGACAGATAGCTGACACGAGTTGAAATAGATCAGTTACAAGGTGGAGTGTGTTACACTCCACCAACTAAGCAGAATAACCCATTATCTATTTATGTTTTGGCCTGACCGTGAATTAGAATCCAGGACCTGTTCATCTGCGGTTGAACACTCTACCCCTAGACCAATGAGGCAGTCTATAATAACAGGTACAGGCAGGAATAATAGGTAGGGTAACTTATCTAAAACAATAGCTTGTTGTGACTTTCTTCAGTACCAAAATATTCCATGAGAAGGCCGTCAGGAATTGATCGCGATAGGTACGCAAAATTTATTCACCATTTCGTGCCTGACGTGAATATAGAATTGAGAACTTTTGACGAAATGCGCGAGCTAAATTGACGGCGAAGAGGGGATGAAATGGTACATTTGAAGGTGTGAAGGTCGGAACGTTTTAAGCGTAAGTAAGGCCATATGAAAGTTTGCCAATTCTTCATTATAAACACATTTATTAAATTTATTAAAAAAAAGTTTTGACCAACACGCTCATATTCTAAACAAGTCAAAACTTGAAATAATTTTTGTTTATAAAAAAAAGTAACGATCACAAGTAATTCTTAATTAAACGTACAATTAGGTAAATAAACATTTCATAGATAACTCGGAATTTAATAATAAAAGTTAATGTACAAACCACGACGAAAATCGTAACAAAACAACGTTTTTTTTTTATAATTTCTTTTCACTACGTATGCGCTCGCGTATTTTTTTCTTTGAACCAACATGGCGTCTCAGTTTGCACGTAAAACGACTAGAAAATTTGTCTAAGTGCCATCCATTATAGATTAATGGAAAAAACTGTTATTCTTTTTACCCGTACTATGCTTCTTTCCCGGGCTTCCCCTACTTTTGACCAACTGAGAAGAGATGACAACCTGAGTATCAAAAGTGAGAACATATAACTATTATTTGTCTTTAATGCCTATAGCCTTTGGCAATAGAACTTTGATTAATGGAAGAATTTCGAACAAGTGCGATCTCTAGTATAGATCTGCTGCTAGTAATGATTAAGTTATATAGCAAGCTTATTTCAATTATTGTCAAAGTGGTTTATAAGTCAAATACTTTTAAATGTCGATATTTATAGCTTAAGATATATTTTACTACATCGTGAATGAATGTTTCTATCTATATTGCGGAAAAATAATATTATATTATGTCAGTCCCTCATAATATTGAATATTATGAGGGACTGACGGAGAATTCAATGCTACCACCGGATCCAATGCGTCCCGACTGAGAAGAACCAGCGAAACAAACTACGTGGGTTCCTTTACGTCCGGATACAAAACTTACTCAAATTGGCATGTACGTGGTATTTAGTCCTTTTAATAATGTGTGAAGTATCTTCTACATGCCAGAACTTCGCTGGTAAGTGATAGGTGTATCTAAATAATGTTATTAGTTTGCGAACAGTCGCTACAGAGACTAGCCTATACTGTGTTCGTAAACACTAATAAACCCTTTTGTATTCTACCGTGACCCGATGGTCGGGGCGTCAAGGACAGTAAAAACTGCTACTGACAATTTTGTCAGAAAGATCCCAACAACACTTACACACATATAGCGCAGTACACCCAGCGCAAATAGCGCTCTGCGAGTCCAGTATAACAACGCATTCAGGGTGATGTTCGGACTGCCGCGCTATTGCAGTGCCTCTGCCATGTTTGCAGAAAAGAGCGTAGATGGGTTTCATGCCATCATAAGGAAACGATGTGCCTCCATGATGCAACGCATGCGATCCAGTTCGAATAGCAACCGGAGTGTGTTGGGTGGTCACTGGGGCTCGCCTATGTTCCGGCACTGGACATCCCTACACTCTATAGGTGGTCGTGTTCTGGGCTTGGTTTAAGCTTGTGCCCTCCAACCACATTATACTTAAATTATTATTACTAACACTAGTTATTAAGAAGTGTTACTAACATATAATATGGACTGTGTCTGAATTAAATGATTTATTATTATTATTATTAATCCTGACATCTTTCACTTGAACCCAGGACCTCTTTTTCTACCGCTGAGCTCGTATCTACTAGACCACTGAGACAGTACAGTATAAGTACTTGATGACCTGAACGTTCGTGACCCTCGTATTGAAGAACGGCGACGTCGCCTTGAACCGAAAGTTTGAACAATGAACAATGGTCATGACGTCGTTGTAATAGCTTGCTTTGTTGTTCGCTGATAGCTTTTACACCGGTTAATGGATATGTGTAAAAATATTTAACAGGTCTCCTCGTCTGCGGTTTCATTTGGAATACGGAAACCGCTCTTACGCCCACTTGCTCCACCCCAGGTTAAATTAATTAACTCAGAGTTAGTGGCCAATATGGGGTTAAATTACAATTACGTATTGCATCACCAAGAGTTAGGGACTAACCTTGGGTTATTATACAGTCATATAACAAGATTTCTAGTGACAAAAAGAGGTGTATTAATAATTGTTTACTCATTCATATTTGGTTGGATTACATTACGGTACAAAACCTCTTTAATGAAACCAACGTAAAATAGCGAAACACCTTGTTAGTTGACGCGGTGTTATTTTACATTGGCGCAACAGAATGTTGAGTTAAAATTTTAACGAATTAACCCGACGATACTTAACTCGAGATACTTTATTTTAGCCTAGCTTTTGGTGCAAGTGGGCCTGTCTTGTTACTGTTTGGATACTGTCTACATAAAGGGTGTCTCAATAAAAGTTCGCTATTTAAATTTTACGTCATTGAATTTTCCTCAATGTTCAGCTATATTTTACCGGTTACGCATGCAAATTTCAGATTCTACCATTTAAACATGTTAGAGCTGATTTAACAACCTAGCCCTATGGACATGGTGTGTTCCTTAGTATTACTGACCCCCGCTTTTCTCTGGAGGGAAGTGGAACTATTAATTTTCTAACTCCTCCTTTTTTCTTTCTAATTTTTCGTTGCGGGATCCAAGACAGTTAAAGTGATTCCCTGGGACATGCCTGAGCCCCGCCGCTCAGTGTCATTTCATTGTGTGCCACTGTTGATCCTGGCTTACCTACAGGAGTTGCAGTGGTGGGTAAGAGGGAGGAACTAGTCCCGATAAAAAAATAGTATTACTGAGGGATATTCTTCACTCAGAAGCAAGCACCTGAAGCCCTTTACGATGATAGTGTTCTGGTGAATCGCGTGCCAGGGAACTACTACGGACAACTTCCTTTACTCTTCACTCTTTATTTTAGGCGAAAGAAGACTATAAAAAGTATTATATAAAAGCCATTATATTGTACGGACGCCAGCACATCAAGCTACCCCAGTCTGTCAGATTTCTTTTATAGATTTTCAACTCTATCACATAAGTATAAGGTTCACTTTACATTGGGGAAATTTGACAGATTGGGGTAGCTTGATGTGCTCTCCGTACATTAGTTGTTCCAATCCATGGATGTAATTTGTGTCCGTTTACTATATGTTTATAAAGTACCCCGCGACACAGGGATTAGATTCCCTCATGCGAGCGTTGGCTTTAAAAAAAACCTTTACGAATTTAAGAAGACTAAAATTAACATTTATTTAGATATGTAGAACTTACCTAGTAATATAATCCTCTGGATACGGCACGAGAGTTCCCTCAGGACTTGGTTGAGGAGTATCCCCAACCCAGAAGTACGCGTCGGGACCTGTGCCATCGTAAGCGAAGTTCCTGACGAAGACCGTGCTCTCGTCGACCGCGTACACGGTGCCGCGGATGCCGTGCGCATATTGAGTGAGGCGCCCGATGAGCCGCCCGTAGTAGGGCTCCGGACGGCGCGACGTCACTGAACCTGGAAATAAAAGAACGTCCACTTTGAATGGATATAAAAATAAATAAAAGGACCGTCTCAACTGGGTCGTGTTGAAACCGGTAGTAGATGAACCCACTGAGTTTGTTTCGCTGGGTCTTCTCAGTTGGGGCGCATTGGATCCGGTGATAGCATTAAAGCGCGACCGTCGTTATTAACACAAGGTCCGTCATAATAATAAATACCTTAATATAGACAGAAACATTAACAATATGTAGTAAAAATATTAGACTTAAACTGGATAATTAAACATAATCTCTTGACAATAACTTGATACGAGCTAGCTAAATATCATTGCTATAATAAAATAAATTTTATAAATGTTTTAATACAATGTGTACCTAATTATCTATGTTACTAGAAATAATAATGTATACAACTATATTACTACAAACATGTTCTGACTATTTACAAGCGCTTTTTTAAAGTCTACGTGAGTAAAAACCTTTTTTATTTATTTATTCAAAAACCCTTGACATTTGCCATAGTATATTGTATTCTACTAGTCAATCTCTTTCATTTGATACCTGTAGCGACTAACTATCTGCACGTATCGACTGAATATTTACCCGTAGGTAGATTAAGCATACTGTTCACTGATAAGTTAAGCTTGTAATAAGCACGTATTATCATAGTATATAAGCCATATTTTACCCTAAATAAACCGGACTTTATAACACCTTCTCTCGTTACTTTTATTGCCATAGCATGTGGCAAAATACCCATAAAGAGGATGTTATGAATAATAATAATATCTGGGGACAATGTCACACAGATCATCCTAGCCCCAAAACTAAGCAAGCTTGTACTATGGGTACCAGGCGACGATATACGTACTTATATAGATAAATAAATACTTATATACATAGAAAACACCCATGACTCAGAAACAAATATTCGTGCTCAACACACAAATATTTGCACTTACCGGGATTCGAACCCAGGACCACCAGCTTCGTAGGCAGGATCAGTACCAACTACGCTACGGTGACCGTCGATGAAAAAAAAAGTAATTTATAATTTTGTGATGGCGGCCATCTTGGATTCGAAATTTATCGTAGTGTATTTATTGTAGTATTCTATTAGACAAGCCCTTTCATTTGATACCCATATTGTCATCCCCACTTTGTAGAGGTGGCTATCTGAAACGATTTTCATCAAACATAACTAAGAACACTCCCGACTAATTCACCTTTCAAACAAAAAATACAAAATCAATTCGGTTCACCCGTTCGAGAGCTACGATGCTACACACATACAGACAGACATACATCGATGTCAAACAACTACGACGTTCAACTATAACGATCAGTGTCTAAGGTTAATAATAATAATATCCTGGGACATTATTCACACACGGTCATCTGATCCCAAACTAAACAGAGTTTGTACTAACCAGATACTTTTTAGGGTTCCGTAGCCAAATGGCAAAAAACGGAACCCTTATAGATTCGTCATGTGTGTCTGTCTGTCTGTCCGTCCGTATGTCACAACCATTTTTTTCCGAAACTATAAGAGCTGTACTGTTGAAACTTGGTAAGTAGATGTATTCTAACCGCATTAAGATTTTTACACAAAAATAGAAAAATAATAATAATTTTGGGGGTTCCCCATACATAGAACTGAAACTCAAACATTTTTTTTTTATCGTACCCATACATGTGGGTTATCGACTCGCACTTAGCCGGTTTTTTTTTTATAAAGACAACGCCCGCATTAGGTAAATTAATCCCTGTGTCGCGGGGTACTTTACAAACATATAATAGACGGACACAAATTACATCCAAACTCAGAACAACTAGTTAAGGGTCACACAAATACTCGATCCCGCGAAAAAAAAAAAAAAAAAAAAAAAAAAAGAGAGATATATATATATATATATATATATATATATATATATATATATATATATATATATATATAATTGTCCACGGTTACGCTCACACATCACATAAATATTAACCTATCTATCTATGTAACTATATCTTACATATATTTGAGAATACGTATATTCTATATTCACTTAACAGTACAAAGAATGTTTCATTTGATAATTTCATAGGAATCTAAAACTGTAACACAGGCTGGTCACCTAATATATAAAAGAATTACAAATGGTGATGTAATTCTTTTATATACTTATTAGGTGACCAGCAATGTTGAGTGTACTGTAAGTAATATTGTATAATATTTAAGCTTTATTTAATGATAATTGTAAACTTGTTTGTGGTTTCAAATAAATAACTAAGAAAAAAAAATTAAGCGGCGAGGCGCCTATCTTAGCCGCTGCGTGCAGGCAGTCAGATAACTGATATACTACTTTTCTTTTGTAAATACATACTTATATAGATAACTAGGGTAACCACTGCCCATACGATAAGTAAGTAACATATGTCGCGAAGAGTTATTAATTATTATTATTATAATAAACTAGCTGTGCCCCGCGGTGTTACCCGCGTTAAATTTTATAAATTTTCTTTGCTATAAACTTCACGGAGTCCGAGACCTTTCCAACGAATGCAAACCCGTGGAAATCGGTTCGTGCGTTCTGGAGTTATAGCGTCAGGAAGGAAAACCCGACTTCTTTTTATATAGTAGAAGAAGACTAGTTGTGCCCCGCGGTGATACTCGCGTTAAATTTTATAAATTTTCTTTGCTATAAACCTCACGGAGCCCGAGACCTTTCCAACGGATGCAAAACCGTGGAAATCGGTTCGTGCGTTCTGGAGTTATAGCGTCAGGAAGGAAAACCCGACTTATTTTTATATAGTAGAAGACTAGCTGTGCCCCGCGGTGTTACTCGCGTTAAATGTTTATAAATTTTCTTTGCTATAAACCTCACGGAGCCCGAGACATTTCTAACGAATGCAAAACCGTGGAAATCGGTTCATGCGTTCTGGAGTTATAGCGTCAGGAAGGAAAACCCGACTCATTTTTATATAGTAGATTACACCCAGACTCAGGACAAACAGACATGTTCATGCACATGCACGACCTCCTGCGTGATAAGCAACTTCAACTATAACCAACAGTCTAAGGTTAGTAAAAGTCCGCCATTTTGGATAGCCAATTAGGCTACCATTGGGGGTGCTCGCCGCAAATTGCTACAAAACCAACGATTGGCGTTGATATTTTTGTGTAAAGCCTATTGATTAGTCAGTACTAGCGGTTGTACATCCAGTTGATCTTGAAGTACAAATTCATGCAGCGATGTATGTTATACGTGCGAAAACTTGGAATATGATTTTCTATGACTACGCAACCGTACTAAAATTTCCAGGATATTTATGCAAATAGGGGAGGTAAATAACGAAATGCCAATTGAATGATAATGTAGATGGAATATATCAATCAAGGGTCGCTACTTGCGTTAGGTCTTGACTCTGGACGTTTTGGAACAGTCAAATAAAACTTGGCTAATCATTCATCATTGTGTGGCACAATTTGTTAGTGGACACGGAAATTTTTTAAGTAAATATATATCTTGCGACCTGAACTTCGGCCAGTCCATCGAGTCCAAAGCTAAGGTCTCTGCCAAAAAGCTTGGTATACTTAATAAGGTAAGACGGTACTTCACGCGGGAATTGCTTTTAAATCTATACAAAGCTCAAGTCCGAACCTGCATGGAGTACTGCTCTCATCTTTGGGACGGCTCCGCAAAGTCTCAGCTAGACTCTTAGGACTCGATAGACGGACGCGCTCGCATGATAATCGACGATAGAGACCTAACAAGTAAAAAGCTGCAAAACTTGAATCATCAGCGTCAGGTTGCAAGCTTATCGGTTTTCTACAGGCTGTTTTATGGAGAATGCGCTCAAGACCTCCATGAACTTATCCCGCGCCTCCTTTTTTCATCGGACTACAAGGCGTCTGGAGGCGCTCCACCGCTATGTCGTTGACATCCCATTATGCCGTACGAAGCGTTTTGCTTCCTCTTTCATCATACGCACGGCTAAGCTATGGAACAACCTCCCAAACGACGTGTTTCCAAATTCATATTACAATGTGTTTATTCAAGGTTAGAGTGAACAAGCATCTTATGGGTACGCGCGATCCACCTTCGACCATATTTTCACTTACCACAGGTGAGATCGTGGTCACTCGCAAAACCATTTTGCATAAAAAAAATATATTTAGTTTCAAATTTGTACCTTCACCATATAAAAGGGGCAGTCTTTGGGGATTGCCGATAAAAGCGAAAACTACTTCTACTACTTTTTTACACTTCTAATTTGAATAACCTATAATATAATAGTTATACATAGAGCGTATGGGAATGGTCGAGAGTTTCAGGGTTTTTATTCAACCGAAAAGTAGACATACACATATACTATACATATTCCTCATGGGAAGCGAGACGTTCCATGATTTTTGTACAACCAAAAAGTACTCAACGCGCCTAAAGGGGTGTTCACATCTATACATATAATTAAATCGTAGGAAAGTCAAAACTGTACATTGAATATTTATTAAAAAGGATACTTGAAGCGTGATCTACAATCGATATCGAAGCGAAAATATAGTTTATATAATTTTTGTCTGTGTGTCTGTTTGTCTGTATGTATGTCCATGCTAAACTCAACAAGTACTGTATGGATTTACTTCAAATTTTGCATGAATAGTACTAAGAGGTCGGGTCAACATATAGGCTACATATTATCACGCTATCACCTACGGGGGAGGAGCTATGATAATTTATAAAATTTAACGCGGGTAAAACCGCAGGGCACAGCTAGTAACAAATAAATGTCATATTGAAATCAATGTAAACATAATTGCAGATTCAGATGCCTTACTTAACTTCTAGTCATCTAGCCAGATCAGTGTGTTTGTTGACAAACGTACAGTTGCCAATTGGTTTGTTTTTAAAAGTGGACAGAGCTATGAACATGTGGCGTTGCATAATTGGCCGCTAAATGCGGTTACACAAAACTTGGCTGCTTTCCGTTAAGCTTGGCCACCGTGGATGAAACTCAACATCAAGCACTATTAATCAATCAACGTTTTAACGGCAAAGTACTACCGAGGCTACTAACAACAAAGGGCTATTACCAAATTTAGGGTCTATCCATGCAAAAATATAAAGAGACATCTGTATCATCTAACCATCCTAAAATTAACCTTAACTTGCACGAAATACGACATGAATTCGTATGTCTTTAAAAAAGCTTTTAATTTTGTCTACTTAATTTCCAACCGTTGAGAAATAGACAGTATCACCGAGAAAATAAGGTTTAATTTTGGGTGTGCATGAATAAAGGTTTTTTTTTAATAATGTTAAAAGGAACAATCGATCACTGGAGTGAAATAGCAGATTCCATTAACAAACGGATGTTCAACTTGATAAGTCACCGGAAATGAGTAAGGTTTTACTTGTCAATTGAGTAAAATACTATTTTAGGTATAATAATATTGCTCCTATACTGGCGACCTTTGGCCTAAGTCGCTGATCATCGTGATAGTAATCGGCGTTCAAATAGATACATACATACATAGACTCACGCCTGTTTCCCAGAGGGGTAGGCAGAGACAACGGATTTCCATTTGTCACGATCTTTGCATATTTCTTTTGCCTCGATTACTGTCATTATATTCTTCATACATGCTCGCCGGTTTAGGGTACTTCTGACCTGCCCTTTCTTGAGAACATCTCCAATTTGGTCAGAGAAAGTTCGATGTGGTCTTCCCCTTCCCGTTGTCCCATTCACACAGGCCAGGTATACTTCTTTTGTCAATCTTCTTTCATTCATCCTTTCTAAATGGCCAAACCATCTCAGCATGCCTTTTTCAATCTTTGTGACTACATCCTCTTTCACACCACAACGCTCTCTTACATCAGTATTTCGAATTATATCTCTCAAACTCACACCACACATACTTCTCAGAGCTCTCATTTCCACTGCATTTATTTTACTTTCATTCTTTTTCTGCCATACCCAACTTTCACTTCCATACATTAAAGTTGGCACTAACACTCCATCGTGCACGGCTAGTCGAGCCTTCTTTGATACTTGCCGGCTACTCATAAAGGCAAATAGATGAAGGTTAAAAATGACTAAATCATTCGTTAAATCGGCTTCCATGAGCACATGTGACGTCATAAATGGTCCGGAATCAATTATCAACGTTGAAGCCAATTGTTACGGAGGATTTAAAAGATGACTTAGACATGGAGAGAGAGCGTAGGGCGCTGGCTGTGAGGGGAAACATGCTGGCACGCAGGTTTGCTGCTTGTTCAGCACCGGTTAAAATAACACTTTTTAAGGCGTTCTGTCAAATATTTTACACCAGTAGTTTGTGGGCTAATCATACCCAAAAAGCAGACAGCGCACTGCGCATTCAATACAATAACGCCTTCAGGGCGCTGTTGAGGCTTCCACTTCCTGCGTTCCACCTAGTGCGTCAGGGATGTTCGCGGATGCGCACACTGACGATTATTTCGCGATCATGCGCAAAAAAGTGGCATCAGTGATACGCAGATTGAGGGGAAGCAGCAATAGCATTCTGAAGGTGTTTGCAGAAAGGATTGAAGGGCCTACAATGGATAGATTTATCAAGATTCATGTCAGACATGGGACTTGATAAATCTTCCTCTAATCTTGGCTGTTAATTATTTTATTGTGTATTTGTGTTGTTATTTTTGTACCTATGTGTGTCTAAGTGTTATATACTAACATAGTTTTTAAGTTTGTACTGATTACTAACATGCTATGGGCCGTCGATGCCTGAAAATAAACGATTTTTATTTTTATTATTATTATTTATTGTGGAGATCCTTGGGGGAGTAGTCCGGCAGTAGACGCCTTTCCACTGAAGAAAATATTAAGTACGGATACAATACTAACGATCAGATGATGGTGTAGTGTGGAGAGAACAGCAGAGTCTCCCTGAGAACTATGACCATCAAACTGCAAGCGCGGTGTTCAGCGCGTTGAGGTTCACTTTCGACTGGCACAGATACAGGAGTAATTAAGACGTGTGTTTGCTTCAAAGATTTATTTTCAACTGGTTTATAGACTATGACACGCTTAGAGTTAAACGATTAACACAACTATTACATATAGCTATAGACAGGTATAATCCTTCCCAACAGGCGGTTTATGCACATCAAATTCGATCGCCAACATTCTTATACAACATGTAACGTAATTAACGCACACCCTCAAACACCCCAATTAGAATAGTATGTTGTAATCATAATACATACACTGAATTTTTTATTTAACATGTATATGCATTGTTATTTGCTAAATTAGTTTCTTGGACTAAAGTTTATTTTTCTTTATTTCGTATTGAATGATGGAATTTTTTTTTTTTTTTTTTTTTTTTTTTTTTTTTTATTTATTGAGGACAGCCAGTAATTGTTACATTTTTCTTACAAATGAAAATTACATGAATATATAACCTAATGCACAATTTTTTAAGGCGTCACCGCATGCACTTATTATTATAACAGTAAAACTAGAATTAAAAAATACTACAGCTATATACTAAGAACTAAACTAAAACTAATTAATTATATACAATTTGTTTTTTTTTTCTTTTATTTTTTTTTTTTTTTTTTTTAATTTATATATTGATATAAAGTTTATATAATATTCACTGTGGTGAAGGAATAATTTTCAATAAATATTGAGTTCGAGATCATTTCCTCAACAATCCCAGCACAGAAAATTTGAAGTGTCGCAAACTGCCTGCAAAAATGTCCACTGTTTGTCTTACAGAGTTATAAAACCTCGACATGCGTGAAATTGCTGAAAACTGTTTGAGATTAGTCCTTGCAACAGGTACGTTTAACAAGCCGAGCGTGACTCCGCGCCTTGGTATGTGTCTAGGAACACGCAATTCTATTTGTTGAAGAAGGGCTGGGCAGTCGTATTCGTTTCTTAAAATTTTGTAAAGGACCGTCATATCATGCAGCTGTCTGCGGATCGATAGACTGTCCATGTTAAACCGTTTAAGTTTAGCGTCGTATGAGGGAAGTTGTTTGTGAAGCCTACAAGAAAAGGTTAAGTGCCTCAAAAATCTTTTCTGTATGCGTTCTATCCTCAGTTGATGGACATTGTAATTAGGTGACCAAACTGTGCTGCAATATTCAAGGTTGCTACGAACATATGCATTATAAATTGCTATTCTTGTGGATGAGTTGCGAAAACCTTTACCATTGCGTATGATAAAACCTAGCATTCTAAATGATTTATTTATTATTTTATCTATGTGGGGCACAAAAGTCAACTTTGCATCAAAAATAACTCCCAAATCCCTCACTACATTTACTTCCTGAAGTGGGCTTCCATTAATATGGTAATTAGCATGTATTACCTTGTGATTGCGAGTGAATGATATGTAATTGCATTTATTTGCATTCAACCTCATATTGTTGACGCTGCACCATTCATTTATGGCATCAAGGTCTACCTGGAGAAGATCACAATCGGAGGATACTCTTATAGTTTTGCATAACTTTAAATCATCAGCAAAAAGGTAAGCACTACTATGTTTTATGTATGTAATTATGTCATTTATGAATAAATTAAATAGCCATGGTCCTAGATGGGAGCCTTGCGGAACTCCTGAAGTGGCTGGGTATGTTTCAGATCTAAAACCTTTTACAGCAACATATTGAGATCTATGTCTTAGATAAGATTTAAACCATTCAAGGAGGGAGCCGCAGATACCATGAGACAACAGTTTTTGTAGTAGTATTCCATGACACACCTTGTCGAATGCCTTGGAGAAGTCCATATAAACAGCATCAACTTGGGTACCAGCATCCACTGCATTTACTAGTTCGTTGTGGTAGGTGACTAGGTTTGTTTCTGTCGAGCGAGCTTTTATAAACCCATGCTGTTCATTTACAAAAATCTGAGCAGTGTGGCTTATTAAGTAAGGGTAGATCAAGGCCTCAAATATTTTCGCAAAGGCAGACAATATGGAAATGGGTCTGTAGTTACTAACATTTTCCCTATTACCGTTTTTATGAATCGGAATTACTTTTGCAACCTTCCAAGCAGACGGAAATGTTCCGGTGGATAAGGATTTATTCATAATTATGGATAGCGGTAAACTTAAAGAAGAAGAACATCTCGAGATAAAATACGGTGGAATGTTGTCTGGTCCCGCACCTTTATTTGCATCGATAGCTTTCAAATGCTTAGATATACTGTCGACAGATATGTGTAGTGTTGCTAGGATATTAGTTTGTAAGCTGTTATCTAATGAAGCTTGGTTCATAGTAGAGGTAATAAATGTTGAAGAAAAGTAAGAGGCAAATATATTGCATATATCAGTTCCGTTAGAAGCATATGAGTCACAAAAGAAAACCTTGTTTGGGAAACGGGTGGTCATACAACGTTTGTTTTTTAAAAACGTAAAGAAGTATTTGGGGTCATGTTTGATGCTATTTTCTGTTTTGTGTATGTAATTATTATAACAAGTTGTTGACAATGTTTTGCATCTCTTGTTTAATATTTGTAGAGATATTTCGTCGAGTGGATTTCTGTAAATTCTGAATCTATGAAGTAATTTGTTTTTTTCATTGGTTATTCCAATCAGTTGTTTTGTGAACCATGGTGGATGTTTGCATTTATTAATCTTGGTTTTAGGTACATGCTTATCGATCTTTGCATTTAGAATGTCGTAAAATAATAAGACCATTTCATCGATGTTCTTAGTTTGAGATAACACTGTAGACCAGTCCACCAAGTCCAGTTCTATCTTAATTTTGTTGTAATCGGCTTTGTAGAAGTTGTGCTTCAAGATATTATTAGCCTTTAGTGAAACATAATTTTTAAACTCTAGGGTTATGTCAAGGGGTACATGTAATGGATCAATGTTAACCAGTGGATAAGTAGATGCTTTAACAGTAGCGTTCGTCAAATTAGTTAGAGCTAAATCCAATATTTTGTCTTTGTTATTAGTTATATTGTTTATTTGTGTAAGATTATTAAGAGATATGAAATCCAAGAGTAGTTGACCAAGGGACGAGGTGTTATTTGTTATCGTTTTGGAATTATTATTGGAATAAGTCGACCAGGATATACAGCTCATGTTGAAGTCGCCTACTAAGCAGACGTCGTTCATGATGACAGATATCCGATTAAAATTGTCAATAAAATGCTCCAGTATTTTTTTATTCACCGGAGGGGGAAGGTAGACAGCACAAATATATATATATTTCTTGTTATTGAAGTTAATTTTTATGAATAGATCTTCGCAAAGGCTTTCCGCATCTCTAAAACGAGTTGAGGTGTATCTGTTAGAAACTGCTATCAACACTCCCCCACCGTCTTTGTTTGCATGGAATCCGGTACTCTCGCGATCCCTTCTATAAACCGTATATCGACTGTCAAACAGTTCAGTGTCATAAATCTTATCATTGAGCCATGTTTCAGTAAGTATGACGATATCATAATTAGTGCAGGCAATATTACATAAAAAGTCGTGTGTTTTGGTTCTGAGACCTCGGACATTCTGATAATATATGTTTAAGCTAGCGAATATAGTATTTAATAACACCAAAAGTAACTCCTTAGTTGTGGTATTAAACTTACACTATCAGTCTGTCAAGTGTCTCAAAGTTTTTAACATATATGGAGTTATCAGCTTCACTTTTACGTATAAAAACTCTTCCCTGTTTAACCCATACAAATTTGTATCCTTTGTCCTTGGCGATTCGGCGGGCAGAAGCGTGTAGTTTCTTGTTCAGGGGCGATAAATGTTCAAGCACGTACACTGGTGACTCAGTACCTCCAATGCCTAAATGACTTGTGTTTATCTTGTTGTCCGGGTGTGCTTTGTTGAATTTGAGGGTTTTAGCCAGGAACGTGTCGCGGAGTCTGGGGGTAGCGAGTTTAACCACGACAGACCGAGGCCTCTTGTCCTCTTTGTTAATTTTAGCTACACGGGTGCAATGGTGAATTTCATTTTCATTTAAGTCGCATTCTATTACACGTGAAAGTTGCATTATAGTTTTAACTAAATTTTCTTGTCTATTTTCTGGAATACATTGAATTTCAAGATTGCAGGAACGGTTGTTCTGCTCTATGACCTGCAATCTGACTAGAAGATCACGGTTTGTAGTATTTATGCAATCATAATCTTTCTGAAGACTAGCTAGTGACTTTTCATAACCCTCTATGAGTTTCTTCGTGGACTCATGACAATCGTTCAGAAAGCTGACACTCGTCTCCAAAGAAGTCGTTAGTTGCTTAATGGAAGCAAACTCGTCTGTAACCATCTTCTTGAGGGCTTGGTTGAGTTCCGCAGCTAGCTGGGTTTTAATCAATTTGAACTCTTCTCGAAATATTGATCTTACATCCTCCTTGGTGATAGAAGTGTATTGATGTTCATCTGTGTTAGCGCTGCTCGGGGAACGGGATGTACTCTTTTTTGTACGCAGTGTGATGTTGTCTTGGGTCGGAAAAAGATTGCTTTTGCTGCCGGGCGTATTTGATGAATTCCCTATAGTATCTTGTCGTTCATCGTGACGTATTGGAGTGTTACTGTTGTCAGTTTTAGGCTGCTTGGCGAGACACCCAGGACACTTCCATTTATGCTTTTGGTCAAAGTTCATCAAGGAAAAACGCTTTACAGCTACATTCGCACAGTTAAGGTCATATTTCTGTTTGCAAAAGGCGCAATTTAAATAATCTCTATTATCAATTTTATTGCGGCATCCGGCGCATATTCCAGGCATATTTGACATCACTAAATCCAATTAACGCAAAAACAAACTTAAAAAAATATATATTTTTCTTATTCAATTTTATAAAATAATCCTCGTACGTCTAGTGCGTTAAAGCGATGTAAGCGCTGGGTTGTAAGTAGCATGCGCGGAGTGAGCTGCGCAGTTCAAATATGCGGTGAGTAATGGCGACCGTTGTGTTAATATTGTTCCAAGACGAAAAATGTAACTAATGGTTACTCACGGTTCTTCTGCTTGTCAACAATCACAATAAGTTAATTATGTGCTTCACAACTTGGGCTTGATGTTCATATATAGTGTATATTTCAATGATAAATTAATTCACAGTTTTTAAATTAAATAATACGGAGCTACTAGATACAGTGTTACTGCCGTTGCGTGCGGGTCCAGTTTGGAATTTGTATGAATACAAATAAAACTGCGATTTAAAATTCTTATTACTTTGACTTATGGTCCATTTCAATTTGTTTTGACTGTACAGGGTTAATATGACAATATTTTCCGTAGTTTTAATTATAATGAAATTAAAAATTACCTATATTACAAATGATATAAATAGATTCAGTAAACGATTCAGAACAAACTATTTTCAGGGTGTGCGTTAATTAAGTTACATGTTGTATATTCTTTGGGGAGGCTTTAGTCCAGCAGTGGTCGTACTTTGGCTGATATGATGATGATGTCCTGAGTTCATTATTTGCATGCTAGTAAAGTCCCTAGCCATACCCATGTATAGATATTAATGTCCCTAGTGCGGGCGTTATCTTTTTAAAGAGTGAGAAACTATCATAGTAAATTTTCAATCTGGAGGACATTAGAAATTAACGGCAAATACTTCTACTTGCCACGTGATACAGTATAACTTCTTCCCAGCCGATTTCGGCTATAAAAAATAAAAAAAATAAAAAAGGTTTTTATTCACGTAGACTTTAAAAAAGCGCTTGTAAATAGTCAGAACATGTTTGTAGTAATATAGTTGTATACATTATTATTTCTAGTAACAGAGATATTTAGGTACACATTGTATGAAAACATTTATAAAATTTATTTTATTATAGCACTGATATTTAGCTAGCTCGTATCAAGTTATTGTCAAGAGATTATGTTTAATTATCTAGTTCAAGTCTAATATTTTTACTACATATTCTCAATGGGTCTGTCTATATTAAGGTATTATTATTATGACGGACCTTGTGTTAATAACGCCCGTCGCGCTTTAATGCTACCACCGGATCCAATGCGCTCCAACTGAGAAGACCCAGCGAAACAAACTCAGTGGGTTCATCTACTACCGGTTTCAACACGACCCATATGGTGACTACTACTGATTAGCAAATGAGCTAGGATGATCAGTTCTCGCATGTACCCTTAGATGACTACAGTATCCAATCTTGAAAGTAAACATGCGTAAACATTGGCTGCACGTGAGGACATAGTTGTAAAGTATGACTGCTGGTGGTTTAGTCTTAAAAGCATCGCGTTTCGCACCAACGAATTATATTCCTTGTATTTCTCGTCACATCATCATTACCGTCTCTGTATTTATCTAATATCGTAAGCGGGGCGCCATTATGGGATATTATGATTGACATTCTCACCCCCGAGACTGCTGCGAGGGTGCGCAGGGTTGGGATTTGTTCTCTTAGATATTATTATACAGTTTGTGAGATTTTAAAATGCATTAATTTAACTCGTTTGCTACTACAGCTCGTTATTAAGGACTGCAGACCAGTGACAGGCTACATGCTGAGTATCTTGGTTAAGGAGCTGAGAACGAGGTCAATATGAAAAAGAATATTGAGAATAATTTATTTAACCATTGACAATATGTAGTAAAAATATTAGACTTAAACTAGATAATTAAACATAATCTCTTGACAATAACTTGATACGAGCTAGCTAAATATCATTTCTGTAATAAAATAAATTTTATAAATGTTTTCATACAAGATGTACCTAAATATCTATGTTACTAGAAATAATATCTAATGTATACAACTATATTACTACAAACATGTTCTGACTATTTACAAGCGCTTTTTTAAAGTCTACGTGAATAAAAACCTTTTTTATTTTATTTTAAACTGACTGCACATGTGGCGCAGCGGCTAAGATAGTCGCGCCGCTTCGTGTCCCGGGTTCGATTCGGGTAGTCAAAGATTTGAAGGTTAACAGGAAACGCCATTTAAAAGAGTGACAGGGTGAGATCCGAGACCGAAAGCTTTAAATGCTCTCCTGGTCCTGGAGGCCTAGTACAGGCAATTTCCAGACTGAGGGCTGTTACTCTGTTTTTCGCTTAGTCGGAAAATTCTGATATCAGTTTTTAGCCCAATCAGGAATATGAACCCTGGACATCAGTTGAACATGCTATCACTAGACAAAGAGGCCGTTAAAACTTGGAAACATTTTTAAATAAAGTTTGTGAAATACAAGTGAAGTATGGTTACCATATTTCATTTGTTTCTTTTTGATTCCCTTTAATGTCTTCCTGAACTAGAAGAGAAGAGAAATATTCTATGAAAATTTTATCTTTCTATCTATTACGGTCTATGAGATAGATGATACCTCAGAAAGACAGACAGACGGATAGCGGAGGCTTCTAAGAGTTACATTGGCACCCTTTGAGTGTGGAAGTCAAAAAATACGCAACCAGAAGATATAAATGTAGAGACTATTAGAGCCCAAAGGAATATCAAATCATTATCTAATTTATGTAGTCAGAACCCAAATTTTACCATATCTACGAATCAAAATTTGTGTGTATCGTGCTCTATGTAGCGTTTTGTGTTAAGTATATTTCGGAGCAAAACATGACGAGATCTTTAACAAAACATAGCTGTTTCTAACCACCCCCGTGCAGCCCTACGCCGAGTGGGGGTGGTTGCCACCCTCGCACGTACACTTAATACAGTTTTGTCTCAGCATTTCGATACTTACCAGTAAGATATACCCTATCTTGGTGCTTAGAAACTCGACTTTGTTTTACGAAGGAATATATTCTGCCCTTTGCTTATTGGTCTCGGGGTAAATGGCCATCAGTATTGTGATCATCAATATTATTCTGAGGGGGTTACAGCCAGATGCTCTCACCAATCCGTAAGTTATCGCCGAGGTTAAGCACCTAAGGACGCGGTCAGTCTATTATCTAAAAAAAGACAACGCCCGCACTAAGGAATTTATCCCTGTGTCGCGGGGTACTTTATAAACATATAATAGATGGACACAAATTACATCCAGACTCAGTACAACTATTTATGGGTCACACAGATAGTTGTCCAGCGCGGGACTCGAACCCGAAGCGGCGAGGCGACTGTCTTAGCCGCTGCGCCACACGTGCAGTTCTACAACATGTAACTTATTTAACGCACATCCTGAAACTAGTTTGTTCAGAATCGTTTACGGAATGGATTTATATCATTTTCAATATAGGTAATTATAAAGTCGAGCTTTTCAATAATGTGCTTAACATGGACATACATCGGTTAAAATATGCATATTTCTACGACAGTAACCGCCCCCTATCACAGGATATGTTTTCCTACAATACGGGGAAAATTAACAAATACGGATGGAAAACAATCTACCAACAAATAATGAACAACATTAAAATAGACTACGATATCTACCTCTCTAAGTAAAACTTGACCAATAACAAACAAAACAAGATGCAAGCAAAACCAATGGACAACATTGCATCGACACCAAATAGTAATAAAAATAACATCCAACCAATACAGCTTTTTCGGCCATAATAACATCAACATACTTCATCAAAATATTGCAGGATTAAGAAGCAAAAGTAATGAACTATCAGTATGTTTACAAGATTTTTTTGATAAGGAAACTGATATAGATATAATATGCGTGACAGAACACTTTATGATGTCAGGCCAAGAAGACACTTGCACAATTCCTAATTTCCACCTAGCAGCCCACTTCAGCAGACAAACATCTCGCAGGGGAGGCTCATGCATCTTTGTCAAAAAAGGTCACCATTGGATATCCGTCCCTGAATCAATAACACTCCCTATTGTGTCCACCTTTGAATGCTGTGCTATCGAATTAACCGCGTATAAAATTGTGATCGTATGTTTATACAGAGTCCCTCAAACTAGCAACATTAAGGCTTTCTTTGATAGGCTAGATAAGGTACTACATAACTTAAAAAGACACTATAAAAGACATAAAGTGATATAAATAGGCGGGGACTATAATATTAACTTACTAACTAATAACAACATTGTCAGTGAATTTGAAAGCCTATTGCTCAACTATAACTTAAGATTACAATTTCGGGAACCTACTAGGATACGGAGTGGCACGTGCATAGATAACTTTGCCCATAACATTAATTACAAGTGTAAGTCAAGCGTACTAGACTTGGCACTGTCAGACCATACTGCCCAATTGATACAATGTCCTGTCAAAAAAGTGTGTCTCATCAAACAGTGGAGCATTCGGCGCCGAGATTATTGTAATGAGAACCTTTTAAAATTCAAAAACTGTATTGAAAGTCTTTCGTTTTCCGATGTTTATACATCTGACGATCCAAACACAGCCTTCAATATGTTTCTTGATCAGTTCAAATTATTTTATGAACTTTGTTTTCCATTGAGACGTATTACCATTAGGGCGCATAGGAAACCAAGATGGGTGTCACGTGGAATAAAAGCATGTAGTTTAAATAAAAGAAAACTTTTATGGCAATATTGTAAGAAACCTAATGCTGAAAACAAAAACACATTTGTACAATACTCTAAGAGATATAAAAAAATAATAAAATTCACACAGCTAGCACAAAACACCCACGCCATAAATATGTCAAGCAACAAAACAAAGACCGCATGGAGCATCATTAATAATTCGAAAAAAAACACCCCACGTGAATCGATAACCAGTATAAAAATACAAGATGAAACAATCACAGATCCTAAAAAAATATGTAACGCCTTTAACAATTATTTTATCGATAAAACTATTCCAAGCCCTACCCTAAATAAGACAAAATACCCATACGATATGTGTTCCACTCAGAAATCGATGTTCCTGAAACCATGTTCTCCATTTGACATATTCCAAATTATCAAAAACTTAAAAAATACTAATAGCGTTGGCATCGATGAAATCGCAACTAAAGTAATAAAATTTGTTGCGATTAGCATTTGCTACCACATAAGCTATATCATAAACCTAAGTATAGAAACTGGCATTTTTCCCGAACAACTTAAAATAACCATAGTAAAACCTCTCCATAAAAAGGAAAGTAGAGACAACATTTCAAACTACCGACCTATAGCACTAGTACCGATTATATCAAAGATATTTGAAAAATACATGTATAAAGAAATTAGCAATTTTGTAGAAAAAAATGGTATACTAGCTAACGAACAAAAAGGATTCCGACCTAAAAAAACGATTAATATGGCCATTTACGACTTCTTAGATTATATAATCAGTAATGTCGACAATAGGATACCAGTATGTTCCATATACATGGATATGACCCAAGCGTTTGATTATGTAGAGCACGACATACTTTTATGCAAACTAAATACACTTGGAATACGTGGCAATATCCTACAGTTAATAGAATCTTATTTAAAAAACCGCACACAGTATACAGAAATAGCAAGAATAAATCCTAGTACAAAAAAGGAGGAAATATACCGATCGGACCGACGGATAAATGACTTACCTAGAGCAACATCACATCCGACATCTCTATTCGCAGACGACAGTACAGTCACTATTAAACTCAATAATGATATCGATACTTATGAAAACGACATTAATAACTCCCTTAATTCAATTGTTGACTGGTTAAATTCCAATAACTTAAATATTAACATTAAGAAAACGCTTCTAATGCAGTTCAGTCAGCGAACCCCTAAAATAGAGAATATTAATATTAAAATCAATAGCCAGCCCCTACAGGACATAGACGCCACTAAATTTCTGGGGTTAACGGTAGATCGTAACTTAGCATGGAAGCAGCACATCGAACAACTATGCAAAAAAGTCAGTACATCCGTTTATGCACTCTATGAATTAGCTCAAACAGTAAAGGTAAATGCTCTATTAACAGCATATCACGGATTAGTAGCGTCCGTGCTTAGATATGGCATCATCTTTTGGGGCAACTCAACTCACAAACTACTAATTTTCAGAGCACAAAAGCGTTGCATACGAGCAATGTTTTCTTTAAAAAATACTGACAGTTGTGGGCCCTATTTTAAAAAATACAAAATACTAACCCTGCCTAGCTTATATATATACGAAGTGGCCGTCTTTGTCAAACTAAACTTGAACTTATTTAAAAATGCTTCCGAATCCTCTCACCGACAGCAAAGAGATAAAGGACGTTTGTTATTGCGTAAAGCAAATACTACCTTAATGCACAATAGTGTATTCTGTATGGGCCCAAAAATTTTCAACAAACTGCCAATATGTATCAGAGAGACAAAAGTGACTATTTTTAAACTAAGATTAAGAAACCTGCTCATTGAAAAATGTTACTATAATGTCACGGATTTTCTAAAAGATAAATTTTAATTGACTGTATTTTATTTCCTTTTATTACATTTTAAATTTTGACATTCCTACATCTATTCTGAATATTATTAACTTTAATTTTTTTATCTTTTACGAACTTTATGACATTATGGGTTAGAATTATTAGCATGTTTGATTTTGACATTTGACATTATGTATTATTAATATTATATCCGATTTTAATATTAAAATTATCAATAGCATATTTAATTTTTATATAAAGGATTATAAATAGCATCTTGAAAATATTAAAAAAAATACTTGTAACCTGTACTTAAGCAACATTTGCACACCCCGACGGGGTTATAATTCAGCGGACTTCACGTATTTATTACACCACCCATTGTAACCTGATTTATGCAAATAAATTTGATTTGATTTGATTTGATTTTTATTCTAAAATAATTAAAACTACGGATATTATTGTCATATTAACCTTGTACAGTCAAAACAAATTGAAAAGGACCGTAAGTCAAAGTAATAAGACTTTTAAAATCGCAGTTTAATTTTATTCATACAAATTTCATCATTCAATACAAAATAAAGAAAAATAAACTTTATTCCAAGAAACTAATTTAGTAAATAACAATGCATATACATGTTAAATAAAAAATTCAGTGTATGTATTACGATTGCAACATAATATTCTAATTGGGGTGTCTGAGGGTGTGCGTTAATTACGTTACATGTTGTATAGATGGGTGACCAAAAAGTGGTTTAAATTTTGAGTGTCTCCGTGCGAGGGCACATTTAGCTGTCGGTCCCGGTCGCAGTCATTAGACAACAGTCGATAAGGCATGTCAGAAGCCTACTGGGCGGCTTGGACAACTCTGACACTAGAGTAACCACTGCCCATACGATAAAGTAACTTTGCTCCATTTCTGATGTCAACTCTTCATATAAGTAAAAGCGCTAACATACGATGACACTGAATCCCTCTTGACCATCTTGACCACCTCTCTTTATTAGGCTATCCTGTAGCCTATCTAAGAGGACAGTACCCTAACCATTTAAGTGTAGTATTTTTATGTGTTTGTTACCTTAATATGCTATATGTATTGTACTACAGCAACTATTCTAAGAAATAAAAGTTTATTATTATTATTTAATCGTAAAATAATTAAAACCGCACACTCAAACACACATCCTCACATACACACCCTCACATACACACACAATCACTCACACACTCGTAAAACAATTTCGCAACTAGCTAATGCGTTTGCCTTTATTTTTTCTTTTGTAATTAACTATAACTGTATTTTTTTGTCTTTGTTTTTATGATTATTTTAAAACTTACGCTATTTAATCTGTAATAAATAAACTGCATGTGGAAGAGCGAGGCTTCCTAACACAGGCAATGTTATGCCTAAAAGGTATGCCCCAACAATATTGTAATTAGGTTAAGTTGAGTTAATGAAAATAAAAACTATTTATATTTATTTATTATAAGTACATCTATCTTCTTCACTGCCAGGAACGTATCTCAATAATAATCTCAGAAATCACGAAACAAGCTCATTTAAATCACAGCAGGGTCCGGCCGCCGCGCGCCGTCCGCAATACTCCGCGTTCTTGTAACCCCCATGGAGGGTATAAACAACCCCATTTATCTCATGATCCCCTTGTTTCAATCGAATCAGTATTTCCTCAGATATTTCCATGGAATTCCCTATAGAACTATAAATAGGTAGACGCGCCACGGTGCAATTATGCTTTCCAATTGGAAAGCATGCTTGTAGCAACCACGTAAACCAAAACACAAATTTATATTTTGCAATAATAAGGTTTACTGTAATTTTTTTATGTCTATACGTGTGGCGCAGCGGTTATAACAACAGTATCTTCGTAATTTCGTGTTTCGTTCCCGCGTTCGCTTCCGTCACAGGACTACAATTTGTGTGACCCATAAGTACCTACTTAGTTGTTCTGAGTCTGATTATACTTTGTGTTAGTGATATGTTTGTAAAGTACCCCGCGCGCAAATATTTATTTCACTAGTGTAGAATTGTCTTAACATATAACAGTGACTAGATTGTAATAGTCTATTTGCATGCCTAGATAACCTTATGTAACTTCTAACAGCTTTTGTAATCTATATTAGTACTTCCTAACGTTTGAGTGCTTTTGCTATAAGTACTATTTAATACTATCTATGTGTCATCATAGGTAACCGTTTATCCTCAGGTGGGTTAGGTAAAGTGGCGGTAAGACCCATCATGGAGGAATGGCTGGAGAGAAGGCACGGCGCCCTCACTTATCGGCTTACGCAGGTACTCTCGGATCATGGGTGCTTCGGGAAGTACCTGCATCGCATAGGCCGAGAAGAGACGCCTGGTTGTCACCATTGTGGTGGCCCGGTTGACACGGCGCTTCACACATTGGTGGAATGCCCAGCTTGGGAGACACAGCGCCGTGTTCTCGGGGCTGCAATGGGTGCGGTTGACATCTCGCTTGCAACGGTGACCAAATTCATGGTTGCGAGCGAGAATGCCTGGAGTATCGTCGCCACCTTTTGCGAGGAGGTGATGGTAGCAAAAGAGGTGGCGGAGCGAGAACGGGAGGCATTGTCTTCCCGCCCAAGCCGCGCTAGGAGAACCGGGCGTCGGAGGGCGCATATCGCCAATCTCCAGCCTCCATGAGGAGAGGCCTGCGGATGGTGGACATGGGGCAGTCCACCATCCGACCAGAATAGGCCCGAGACGGTGGCGCGCCGTGTTCCGCGCGCGCCTCTCTTGAAGAGGGGGACATGGATGTCCCCAACAAAAGTGAGGCTCACTGAAAAGTGAGCCAGCACCTGTCCAGGCTGCGGTGAATGCGCGAGCGAATCCCGTGGTCTGGACTAAAGGTGGCTGAGGAACACCGTGGGGTTTTAGTCGGTAAACCCAGCCCTACCATCTGGCTGGGAGTCCGACATACCCCGTCGCTTCCCCAGCGGCGGGACGATCCATAAAGGATTTCCCCACGTAAAAAAAAAAAAAAAAAAAAAAAAAATTTGGGTTAGGTAAGGTAAAAAAACCTATTTCCTGACTGACAAGACGTTAGCAGAACTTACATAGACTTGGAGCATAAATATACTTGGGTCACTTCTACGATATTTTATGTTCTATGTTTTTCGCAAATCGTATGCACCCTACCTTGCTGATATCTCGAGTTTGGGATGGTCACCCTCACAAGATTGACATTAAACTGAATTTCGTTACTATTAATTGAGAGTCCGCTTTTAATAACTTAGGTTTTTATTACCAACAGAATCAAATTAAAATCGATATTTTTTATTGTATGTGCAGTGTCAGTGTTGCAAGTCTTCGGTCAGTTAGACCCGCACACAACAGAACCCGCTCGGGTTCATTTGACCACATAATTTATTTTCTGAGTTAACATTTAAAATATACTTCATTGTTTAACGCTACCAGTGGATACAATCAAGCGAAAAATTGGGTAGTCAAAATACACGAAAACGATTTTGGGACTTTTCTGCAAAAAGAAAATTTCTCAGCATCAGCCCGAAGTCAGAGACTTGGCGGTATTATACCCCGGTGCCTCGGAGAGCACGTAAAGCCGTCGGTCCTGTACCTGACCTCTTTCCGGTCGTGTCGCTAGGCGTCCAATCGGATCAAGAGAGTGATGGAATAGAAAATGCTCCGTTTGCGCAAACACTTGTACCGCGCAGATGGCTAATCTCTATTGAGACTGGCCGCCGTGGCCGAAATTCGGCTAGGAGGACATTATTAACCAATGCCCATACAATAAGATAAGATAAGATAATAGTTTATTTCACCACATAACATAAAACTATAACAATAATAGTTGCGTACAGTAAAATGCAATACATTTTTAAATAATAAAATTGTTTGGTCGTCACAATATATTTCGCAAACTGTGTGGTGGCTAGCACCTTAGCTAAGTTATTCGGAGACAACTTGTATTAAAGGTGCTAGGCCCAACTTTGTTTATATAGTTCCATCATTATTCATCTATTATTTATAGGGTGAAAGTTAACATAAAAAGAGAAAAAGTAATAATATGAACAAAATACAAAAAACTTATATTAGATAATAGATGTTAATAGAAAGCTCTTATATTAATGTGTGTGTGTGTGTATGTGTGTAGGTGTTATTAACAATAAAGCATTATTGTTAATAACACCTCTGTTCTATGTGTCGGTTAAAAAGGAACTAAATCAATGTGTGGTAAGAAGCCGCATCTTCAACCGACGTACGAGTGGGGTAGTTAAGTGCTATACAAACGTAATACCGACTGAACCGTAGGGCAGCGGGGAGGCTCGCCCTCGCACCCTTGCCGATTGTATTATTGTTAACCCCTGCCACAAAATGGGAGCTGTTGTAAATGTGATACTTGTGTCTGTCTGTCACGAAATCCTACTAATATTATAAAAGCGAAAGTTTGTGAGTATGAATATATAGATGTTTGTTACTCTTTCACGTAAAAACTACGGAACGGATTTTGATGAAACTTTATTATAATATCTATATCTTTATAATATCTATAATATCTGGGGACAATGTCACACAGATCATCCTAGCCCCAAACTAAGCAAAGCTTGTACTATGGGTACCAGGCGACGATATACATACTTATATAGATAGATAAATACTTAAATACATAGAAAATATCCATGACTCAGAAACAAATATTCGTGCTCATCACACAAATATTTGCACTTACCGGGATTCAAACCCAGGACCACCAGCTTCGTAGGCAGGAGCACTATCAACTAGGCTATGGTGACCGTCAATTTATAGTAATATAGCTTATATATGTATCCCAATAACACATATGCAATCATTTATGAAGTTTAAGGCACAGTTAGTTTCTTTTACTACCGTAGTTGGTAATGAACCTGACTTCTGATTCAAAGTTTGTGCGTTCCATCCTCGGACAAAGACAAACAGACATGTCATGCATTCATCTGTCCTGGGTGGGAATCGAACCCACGACCTCCGGCGTGAAAAGCGAGCATTTGCCAACCACGCTAACAGACCCATGTATATATTTAGACCATGTTTATATTTTTTTTTTAATTTCATGTATGACTTTTGTCAAATAAAAAGTAGAGTATTTCTTCTTCTTCTAAGCCACCACCTAGGCCTGGCCTGGCCTCGTTTACTACGGATTGATAGACTTTACTTGCTGTGTGGTGACGGCGACAAATATCTGAATCAGAATATCATCACCCCATCTCATCCCGAGGGGGGCGTAGAAGTCGACCCGAGGGAATATCTACCAGAGGATGGGCAGCAGCTTCCTTCTGATTACTATGACCATCTTACTGCGATCGCCAACCCGCCTGCCAAGCGTGGCGATTATGGCATATCCCCCCAAGACGATTCTTGAGGGAGGCTTGTCCAGGAGTGGACTTATTTAGCTGTAATGATGATGATGATAGACTTTACATGCCATCAAAAACATTTTGGAGGACTCATGCAAGTTTCCTCACGATATTTTCCTTCACTAAACTTGGAAGTGTAAGAAGAGTACGCGGGCATATCATCAGTCTTAGATGACACTACAGGAGGCCCTTAAGCCAGGCTTCGTGGTCTCCTGGATTTCTGGATTGAACTGAAATGGTTCGAGTAGCCAAACAAGTATCACGCACAATGGCCCAATTGGGAGGCTAAGTGCGGAAACCTATCGCCTAACTAACTTTTTTTTTAAATAAAAAAGGTTTTTATTCACGTAGACTTTAAAAAAGCGCTTGTAAATAGTCAGAACATGTTTGTATTAATATAGTTCTATACATTATTATTTCTAGTAACATAGATATTTAGGTACACATTGTATGAAAACATTTATAAAATTTATTTTATTATAGCAATGATATTTAGCTAGCTCGTATCAAGTTATTGTCAAGAGATTATGTTTAATTATCTAGTTTAAGTCTAATATTTTTACTACATATTGTCAATGGTTCCGTCTATATTAAGGTACTAGCTGTGCCCGCGACTTCGTTCGCGTGGATGTCGGAACTTAACAATGTATTTTTTTGTGTAAAGCGCTGTGGGAGGATACCGATACATTTTTTTTTATTTAATTTAGTGCTTCTTTATTTTACCTGTGGAACCATCTAGAGCGTACACAAAAACGTTATTGGGGTTGTTTACGCGTGAAAGAGCTACGTATAGTTGACCATGGGAAAAGCATCCAATAAAAAAAATTTAGGTTCACCCCCGCAACGGATAATGTCTGGCCCTGAGCTTTATTAATCGTCATGGCATAACAGAGACTGACTGGGAATTGCACTGGTTTGAAAGAGAAGAAGGAAAGTTTTTAGGAATTATAGGTACCTTGGAATAAAAATAATATCACCGGCGCTGCTACCTGTTAATATTTCAGCTTCGATAATGTTTTGCTGCAGATTTGTGACTTTGAGCCGAGTGCCGTTACAAAGTTTGGGAGGACATACATTTCTGTGGAGAAATTTATGTCCCCCCAAACTTTTAATTTGAATTATTGGTACACCGATTTTTAAAACTATTTTGTGGGCTGGAAGTCCGCGTGTGCTGAGGGAATCCAAAAATTCTACCGGGTGGTGCGTGGCGTCATCTTCTTCCATAACTGTATTTATTGAGCCATATTCTTTACTATTCCAGGGCGTATGAGTCAATATTTTGAAATTAAATGCCGTAGCTTGGTCATTGCGTGGAGTCAAAATAGCTCGCTAACATAGCCAAAAACCAGCTTGATTTCCCATGTTGGTGGTATCACCGTACACAGAAGAAATGTAACTCTAATAAAATGTACTCTTGCTTTGATGTAACGTAAGAGCAGAGATTACCAATCAATACTCAATACTCAATTCTTTATTGCATTCCACAATGTATAACTAGGTGGTAGGTACAGGTGAAAAGTTCATCGTGGACCCTGTCGGGCACAGCAAAGTATAATAATCAAAATAACTTTTCCATCTTCTTGTACAGGGTATGTGCCATCGCCTATTTTTTACAATAAATTGGCAAACTCCTGTGCATTTTTGCAGCCTCTGACTGATCGGGTTCCCTCCTATACTTATAACTATCTCTTGAATAGCCAATAAGGACCTGTTGTGACAAATTTCACGTACCCTGTCAGGAATTTCTCCATCAGTATTTAGTTGTCTCATAAAATCTTCAGCAAACTTGTCATGGTACTTTTGCCATAACTGGTTAGCACCCGATAACGCACAAAAGGTCAATAAGATGGCAAACAAATGTCGCAAGCGATTTGGACTATCGCTCACGCATGCTTCCGCTAGAGCGTCATCCCAATGCTGACCTCCATCTAATAAATGGCGTGCTCGGCAAGCGGCCTGGTATGTGGGATGTTCAATATCATCCACTTTACGGAGCTCAGCAAAAGACGTAGGTCCTCGCACTACATGGACCAGACTGTGGGATGAACTCACACGTGAGCACGCCACGTGAACCTGCCCGCCTTTCTTAAGTCAATTCCAGCTAACTTGAGAGTTGGACTTTGCGATTTGTTGATGGTTATCGCGACACACACTTTTATAGGTAACTACAGTATTTTAAACTGAAAAGGTAGATCATTTGGCACTAACGGAATACGTGACACGAACACTGTTTCTCCCTGGGCGGATCCAGGCATAATAGTAACCTCTATACCACGATGCAAAGTTTTGACTTGAAGCCTAGTGCCGTTGCAAAGTTTAGGTGGCTTCAAATTCCTCAGAACCATTATAGGTATACCCACACGCAACATACATCCCCTATTATTCGCCCTTAGGGGTGGAAATTCATAAAATCCGGAAATACATATTTTTATTTTTAACGGAATGGCCAAATCCATTTGTCATGCATTTCACTTACAAAATTACACACTATTCATACAAACTTACATCCCCTATTTTACGCCCTTGGGGTGGAATTTCCAAAAATTCTAAAATATTTATTTTTAGCTGAACTACTAAATATAAGTTTCAATGCCTTTAACTTAAAAAATGACGGATTTTCATACAATCTTTCATTCTCTATTTTACCCCCTTAGGGTTAGTATTTCCAAAAACCCTTCCTTAGTGAATGCATACGTCATAAAAGTAACTACCGGCAAAATTTTAAGTCTCTAACCCCAGCCGTTCAGGCTGTGCGTTGATATGTCAGTCAGTCAGTTTCCTCTTTTACATAGGTAGACAGGGTTAATTTACTACATTCAAATACATTCAATCGGCTCAATAAAATTCGAATCGTCTGTACATTCGCGTTACAAACGAATCGACAGCACAAACTTTCGATCTACTGACATTATAATTTAAAATTAAATTATAATAAATCCAACCTATTTGCCCAAAGAAAATAGAATATTTTAATAACCAATTTTGGACAACGACATACTTCTAGCTAACCAAGACCTTATTTCGAAACAATTCGGAACATTCAAAACCCTAATCTTAACACCGCGAGTCAAAAGCAATGCACAACGACATCTATCGAAATAAAATTCAACTATCAAGCACAACGACATCTATCGAAATAAAAATCAACTATCAATAATTTAAAATTAAATTATAACAAATCCAACCTTCTACATAATTCAATTTGCCCAAAGAAAACAGATTTTTTTAATAACCAATTTTGGACAACGACATATTTCTAGACAACCAAGACCTTATTTCGAAACAATTCAGAACATTCAAAACCATACGTGACTCATGCAATCAGCAAACACGGGCAAATGGTAACACCGCGAGTCAAAAGAAATGCACAACGACATCTATCGAAATAAAAATAACTATACCTAGTTCATTCAGAAAAGAGATGTCATAATATGCACAATGACATCTATCGGACAGTTAGGTAGTTCAACTATAAACATTAGTTCATCTAGAAGTAACGAAATGTGTGTTATTTTTCTTCATGATTACTTTAAAATCTAATATCTTTTGATAGACTGAACCGATTGCAATAAAACAAAAACTAAATGTTACCTCAAGTTACGCTCAATCGTTATGTATAAAAGTTATCTACATTGCTTTCGTATATTTTACGTGATACCCGAACATATAAACAGACAAACAGACAAACCGACAAACAGACAAAAATTCTAAAAATGCTGGAAATGGGTTCTATTGGTTGTTCTTTAATACCCTCGCTATTTTTTTTGGATTTTCTTTTGATGTACAAAAATTATTTTTCTACAGATTTATTATATGTATAGATTATTATTATGACGAACCTTGTGTACTAACTAACATATCTCAGCAGTTAATACAAATAAAGTAGATCCGTGGTTAAAACTAGAAATGACCTAAGTTTATAGGATTTTCTGCATATTGCATTATATGTTTTACTAGCTGTGCCCGCGACTTCGTCCGCGTGTTAATTAGTTTATTATGTTTTATTTGTTTTTTAGTCAAATAAAAGACTTTTTCTAAAATAAAAGTAGCCTAAGTTACTCCTTATTACATCAGCTACCTGCCAATAAAAGTCCCGTCAAAATCGGTCCAGCCGTTTCAGAGATTAGCCGGAACAAACAGACAGACAGACAGACAAAAAATGTAAAATATGTTATTTTGGTATATGTACCGTATATATATTCATATTTATGTAGTAAAAACCGGTTATTTCAATATTACAAACAGACACTCCAGTTTTATTTATTTGTATAGATGAATGATATAAATCTCGCATACGTAAGTGTACAATCGACAAAGCCGGAACTGTAACATCATTTCAATACATACTCGTAATATTATAAACTTCAACTAAACATAATCTCCTTGACAGTAACTTAATACAAGCTAGCTAAATGTCACTATCATTATAAAATAAATTGTATAAATGTTTTAACATTCCGTGTACCTAAATATCTGTAATATGTAACTAGAAATAATAACTGTATTACTACAAACATGTTCTGACTATTTACAAGCGCTTTTTTAAAGTCTACGTGACTAAAAACCTTTTTATTTTATTGCTCCACATTAGATTGCATTGCATATAACTCTGTTTAACTCACACACCGTTGTATAGTCACTTCCATAGATATTATTCGTTAGTTTATTTTAAGACACCACCTTCACTACGGATCTTAAGCTCGGTGTCGCGGGGTACTTTACAGACATATAATCGACGGTCACAAAGTACCTACATCCAGACACAGAACAACTCTTTATGGGTCACACAAATAGTTATTCTGCACAGTAATCGAACCTAAGCGACGAAATGGCGGGTGTCTAAATCATCATCATCATCATATAAGCCGAAAGACAATGCCTGCGATCATAATGTCTCAAGATCCTTGCACACCTCTTTCGCCTTTATATTCTTCATACATGCTCTCGGGTTTAGGGTACTTCTGACCTCGCCTTTCGTGAGAACGTCTCCCATTTGGTCAGAGAATCCAAGTCACTCCCGGTTGTCCCATCACACAGGCCAGGTATACTTTCGTCAATCTACTTTCCTTCGTCCTTTCTAAATGCCCAAACCATCTCAGCATACCTTTTCCTATCTTTGTGACTATATCCTCTTTCACACCACAGCACTTTGAGAGGTAGGGCACAGCGTTAATTCGCTCAAAGAGCAGCCCGACTAGGGAAGTTCCTCCACCTTGCAGAAGAAATTCCTTAACAATAACATTAATAATTTAATGTTGTGTTTCTGCGTGCGTGTAAGGTCACCACAGCTCATTGGGGTGGGGGGAAGGGTCAGCATCACTTGTCTGCTGACTCTTAAAGGTCGGCAACGCACTCGCAACTCCTCTGGTGATGCGAGTGTCCATAGGCGGCGGTGATCACTTACCATCAGGTGACCCACTTGCTCGTTTGTCGTCGCTCTTTGCTGATAATGTAGCTGTATATAGAGAAAGATATAAAGAATCTTTAAAATCTATTTAGTCGTTTAAAAGTTTATCAATTACAAAAAAAACATTCAAAGAATCAAATCTTGTATCTTAATAAGTTCAGATGAGCCAGTTATGTGTTTAAGCTAATTATGAAACTCATATTTACCAAGGTTTGTCAATCTTTCGCAACAAAAGACCATTTACGAAACACAAGAACTTCGGGGAAACTGAGATATTTATAATGTGAAGATAAGGAACTCCCAGGTCCCAGGTACAGACAATCAAGCCGCGATATTAACAGTTCACAAGAATATGAACTACAATGGACAATGAGACTGATATTTAGCGAGAAATCGTTTGCGAAGAAATCGGGTTACACTATTCTTATTGTAGTGACTGCTTCGTTGGTCTAGCGGTAGCGTGTTCAGCCACATAATGAGGTCCTGAGTTCAAGTCCCGGGTCGGGACTAAAAGTGATTTTTGGGATTTTTCCGTAAAACTAAATTTCTCAGCATTAGTATCAAATTTCTCATCAATGGAGACTTGTCAATTGCGAAGGACATATCTCAGTGCATCACTCTTATGATCCGATGGGACGACTAGCGACACGACCGGAAAGAGGTCACGACAGGCCGACGGCTTTAATGTCAAGTAAAGTCCGTCACAGTCAAGTCACAGTCCTTGTCGTACCCCAGTAAAGTAGTGGAGACATTACTTGAGGCTTCTATGGAGTTTTAAATTCAACGCAGAATCGCAATTCACGGCAATATGGCATTTTACTCCACTTGTGTACGTTGTCGATGATGTTATGCATTGATGTTATGTCTAAAAATGCACCATATTTACACGTAAAAACTCGAATTAACACCGGTTTTTGAAAATTAATTAAAGCCTCCATAGGCATCTTTTTTCGCATTGGCACCAAAACTCTTGAGGTTTTAAACGCGTGTAAAGTTGCCAAGGTTGTGACAAACAGACGGTCGGACGCACAAAGTTGCACCATAAGGTTTCCTTTTCATTACCATTTTCGTGCAGAACCCTTAAAAATGCAGTCTTATTCAAATTATTTACGTAACATACCTATTCCACATAAACGTGTATAAAGGTAAGGTTACTAAGGTGCCCTTTAGCTTGGTTTTAAGTTTAAAGTGGAAAATATTCCATTGTACAGCAAAATTTAAGCATATCAAGTGACTAAGGAAATACAAGAAGACACATACGGACTCAAGTCAGTAGTGAGAAAGATAAAAATAAAATGAAAGGATTCTTTGTAAATTAGTCTATGTACTCGTAGAAGGCACCAAAAATCAGGTACTGGCTACTTTTATTGACTACTACCTGTGTCCCACGGTTTTACCCGCGTTAAACTTTATAAATTATAGCCAACACATCCTAATTAATATTATAAATGCGAAAGTAACTCTGTCTGTCTGTCTGTTACTCTTTCACGCCAAAACTACTGAACGGATTTGAATGAAATTTGGTATACAGATGGTCTAGACCCTGAGAAAGAACATAGGCTAATTTTTATACATAGGCCATATTTTATAAAGTTTAACGCGGGTACAACCGCGGGGCACAGCTAGTAGGCTATAATTTATAAAGTTTAACGCGGGTAAAACCACGGGACACAGCTATTTGTTAAATAATCCAGGGTGTCAGCTAACTCCATACCAAATTTTATTAAAATCGCTTGAGCCGTTTAGACGTGAAGAAGTAACACACATTCACACCCACACACTCACAAACTTTCGCCTTTATAATATTAGTAGGATATTCATAGGAAAATGGATCTCTGGATTTAAATTGCAGTTTGTTCATCTAGGTATTTGTCATGTTTTTATATTTTGGCGCCATTTCCAGTATTGCGATTTGCGTGTCTATGTGACCATGGATTGTGTTCGGGAAAATTTCCGTTGGGATCTTGGTGCCAATGCGGAAAAAGACGCATCGAGGCAAAGTTTCATTTTATTCAACTGGTATAAATTCGAGTTTTTAAGTGCAAATATGGTGGGTGACCAGTGCGGTGGTGGACCGACAAAAAGGAGGATTTCGATTCGGCTGTATATTTTTATTTAATGTCTGTTGTTACTTCACTTCTACTCCTAGCCGAATTTCGGCCACGGCGGCCAGTCTAAACAGAGATTAGCCATCTGCGCGGGACATATTATAGTGCTCAAGTGTGTGCGCAAACACAGGATCACTTTCTATTCCATTACTCTCATGATCCGATGGGAAGCCTAGCGACACGACCGGAACGAGGGCAGGCACAGGACCGACGGCTTTACGTGCTCTCCGAGGCACGGGGGAATAATAGCGCCAACTCCCAGACTTCAGACAGAAATTTTTCTTCTTACAGAAAAGTCCCAAAATCACTTTTGGCTCGACCCGGGATTTGAACCCAGGACCTCGTTATCTGCGGGTGAACACGCTGCTGCTAGACTAACGAGGCAGTCAAAAAATATATGATGTACATTTCCATGCAAACTTCCACCGAAAATTGGTTTGAACAAGTTCTATTAATTCGTTTTTTTAATACGTTAAAATCGTAAACTGCAATACACCTTTCATTCAATCAACTCAGATACTGCTGCTACGGAACCCTTCATGGGCGAGTCCGACTCGCACTTGGCCGCTTTTTTATTAATTATTAAACATAACGTCTTCGACAACGTACACAAGTGTAAGAAAGTGGCATATAACTGTGAATTGTGTTTTCCGTGTTGATCCCAAAATTCCATAGAGCTCTTTAGTGACGTTTCCATTACTTTACTGGGGTAGGACTTGGTCTTGACTTGACTTTATTTGACTTAGACTTAATGACGAAAACGCTGCATGTTGTTGAATTCCTATGCAAATAACTTGCTTGATCAAATTACTGGACGCTGGCAAATACTCTAATCGATTGACTCCATATCAAAGAAAAAAAAACTTGTGTGTACTTATGTACACGCGTTAGAAGTTATACAACTTGAACATAGTTATCAATTTTCATACCACCTAGATTTAACGTCATGCTGTTATTTTTACGATGCGCACGCACCAATTCACTCTCATACCACCTAGAACTAACTTCATGCTGTTAAATTTTTTGGTGTCGGTGTGCGCGCGCATCGTAAAAATTCACTCTCATCATTTTTCTCCATCGCGCCAAAAGAAGTATAACTTCGAAAATTATAATTCCGTAGAATAATTTACTACAGTTTTAAGTCTCAGTCGAGTGTCGTTCGCCTTAGAACTGCTTTTGGCTGGTAGAATAGAAGCCCGTTTAGATATTCTTTGAAGGATAATGGTGACGGGGTACGAAATATGGATTAACAGATCCCAGTATAAAATAGTATCTTATTTACATATTATTATGTTCGTTAGTTCATTAAGTCGTTCATTCAGATAAGATGAAGTAAATTATATCGCAAACTTTAAATTTCGATAATTAAACCTCAAATGTATAAGCGTGACAATAACTTAACATAAGTTAGGTAAATCATATTATCTTAAATTAACTGTTATATGAATATATTTTCATACACTCCATGTACTTAAATATCTACTAGTATATATACCTAGAAATAATTATGGTTACTTAATTATACTAAAAACATGTTCTGACTATTTACAAGCGCTTTTTTCAAGTCTACGTGAATAAATACCTTTTTTATATATTTTATTTAAAAATCACTTTTTATAGTTTTTAGTGTGCCTTTTCGTCTTATTTTTATTTTTGATGTACCACATTTTCTTGCACAAGTTACCGGCATTTGTTAAATTCAATTCTAACCCATCCAAAGGTTGTTTTAAAGACATCGTTTAATGCGAAAAAACTAAACTACGAAAATACAAAAAAAAGGACACATGACATTAAAACAATGAATGTAATGTACAACATTGCATTCAATGTCTCAATGTTATATTCTTGTCCTTTTTTGTGTATACCGATTAAGATGATGACTATGATGGACCTATTTAAATAACTCTATAGCACGTTGTAGGTATAGAAACGTAGAATTAGTTTAGGTACTAGGTATAATGTAAAGCCATTAGGCGCTGAACAAAAACCTTGGCAATGTCAGGGCTTCGCAAATCCGGTATGACCTAATGAAGGTACTAGAATATATAATAGCAGTTATAAGTATAAGTTGTTCCTATGTTTATAGATATTTATATAAATGGCATGTGCTATGACCACCAGACAACTGATAAACAAAATTATGTACTGTATGCTGGCGTGGTTCGCAAATGCATGCTTTTCATGACGGAGGTCGTGGGTTCGATTCCCAACCAGGACAGATATTTGTGTGCATCCTGGGTCTGGGTGTAATCTACTATATAAAATAAGTCGGGTTTTCCTTCCTGACGCTATAACTCCAGAACGCATGAACCGATTTCCACGGTTTTGAATTCGTTGGAAAGGTCTGGGGCTCCTTGAGGTTTTTAGCAAAGAAAATTCAGGAAAAATTTCAACAGAAAAGCGGGACAATCTTCTTTAACGCGAGTGAAACCGCGGGGCATAGCTAGTTATCTATATAAGTATGTATTTACAAAAGAAAAGAAGTATTATGTCGTATATCAGTTATCTGGTCTCCATAGTACAAGCTCTACTTCTAAACGCCTAAACGGCTGGAGCGATTTTAATAAAACTTGGTATGGAGTTAGCTGATACACTGGATTATCACAAAGGCTATAATTTATAAAGTTAAACGCGGGTAAAACCGCGGGGTACAGCTCGTTTATTACGAATATGTACGTAGTATATCAGTTATCTGGTTTCCATTGTACAAGCTCTGCTTAGTTTGGGATCAGATGCCCGTGTGTAAATTATATCCCAGGATATAATTTACATATATCATCATCATCATATCAGCCGAAAGACGTCCATTGTTAGACCAAGGTCTCCCCCAAGGATCTTCACAATGGTGGGTCTTGTGCAGCCCGCAACAGCGTATCTCCGAGACCCTTGCAAGATCATCGGTCCAGTTTGTATGTGGTCTGCCCACGCTGGGACATTTGAGAGAACCTTTCTGCCCCAACGGCCGTCGGTTCTACGAGCTATGTGCCCCGCCCACTGTCACTTCAGTTTAGCAATCCTTTGGACTATATCGGCTACTTTCTTACTACCTGCGGATTTTGACGTTTTTGATTCTATCGCGCTAGTTGCTCTTTGGGTGACCTTGAGCCTTCTTATGAGGCTCATAGTAAGCGACCACGTCTCTAACTTATATATTTTTAAATAAATACATCATCATAACAGCTCTAAAAAGGCTTTGGCCCAGGAGAGGTCCTGGACAAAAGCCTTCCCCAAGTATCATCTTGCCGCTTAGACGCTGCTGCCCGTCCTCTGGAAGACACTCCCTCGCGTCAACTTCTACGCCCCTCACAGGATGAGATGGGGGGGGTGATATTTTGTCTGATATTTGCGCGCCGTCACCATACAGCAAAAAATACATATAATAGATAAATCACACCCAAACGATAACTCTTCCGGCTAAGTCACCGAACATCGATTTCTTAAATGGCGTTCAAATAAATAAAGGTTAAAAATTACTTAATCAATCGTTAAATCGGCTTCAACGTTGACAATCGATTCCGGTTCATTCATGACGTCACATTTGCTCATGGAAGCCGATTTAACGATTGATTAAGTAATTTTTAGCCTAGGGGATGGAGCCCAAGACCTCTGGATTAGCAGTAAGGGTCACTAACCACTAGACGAACAGGCTTATCATTCTAGAAGCCGTATTGTAATCATAGATAAGAGAATTAATAATAATATTCTGGGACATTAGTCACACACGGCCATCTGATCCCAAACTAAGCAGAGCTTGTACTATGGAAACCAGATAACTGATATACTACATAGGTATATATTCTACTTTCTTTTATAATAAACCAGCCCCGCGGTTTTACCCGCTTTAAACTTTATAAATTATAGCCTATGTGTTAATTCAGGGTATCAGCTAACTCCATACCAAATTTTATTAAAATCGCTCCAGGCGTGAAGAAGTAACAAACATACACTGACACAGTCACACACTCACAAACTTTCACCTTTATAATATTAGTGTGATTGCACCCAGATTCATTTCGACAAACAGACTTGTTCCTGTACACAAAGATCTGTCCTGGGTGGGAATCGAACACACTGTACGACCTGCGGCAGTAAGAAAACATGTGCTTAAGCGTGACGCGCGATGAAACGCGTATCTTATTCATTCGTATCTGCCTATCCCGTCGAGTGAAAGGCGCGCCAGTAATTACGTTCCTTTGTACGCAATGTTGTCGGTAGAATAAAACGAATTTCCAGTGAAACTAAAACAGAACAAAACCGCACAAAGTTGCATTTTGGAGGTTTGTACCGAATTGCGGGCTCGGAGGACAGAATCCTCTTATAAGGTTGGGGCAGAGGCCACAGAGGGGAACAGCAGGGGTTACCTCCTTCCCTATTACTAAGAACCCACCTTTACTTCATTGTATAGCCAGTGGTTAACTTAGCGACAGTATTGGGTATGCTTTACGCAAATAAAAAAAACCGGCCAAGTGCGAGTCGGACTCGCCAATGAAGGGTTCCGCAGCAGCAAGTATTTCAGTTGATTAAATGAAAGGTAAATTGCGGTTTACGATTTATGATGCATTAAAAAAACTACTTACTAGATCTCGTTCAAACCAATTTTCGTTATTAGTTTACATGGTTATGTACATTATATTTTTTTTTAGTTTTATCATACTCTTATTTTAGAAGTTACAGGGGGGGGGGGGCACTCATTTTTCCACTTTGGAAGTGTCTCTCGCGCAAACTATTCAGTTTAGAAAAAAATGATATTAGGAACCTCAATATCATTTTTGAAGACCTATCCATAGATACCCCACGTACGATGATTTTTTTTTTTGAGTTTCTATTCTGTGTATGGGGAACCCCCATAATTTTCTTTTTCTATTTTTGTGTGAAAATCTTAATGCGGTTGACAGAATACATCTACATACCAAGTTTCAACAGTACAGCTCTTATAGTTTCGGAAAAAAGTGGCTGTGACATACGTACGGATAGACAGACAGACAGACAGACATGACGAATCTATAAGGGTTCCGTTTTTTGCCATTTGGCTACGGAACCCTAAAAAATGTAAAATCCTTGCGACTAGTTCGGTGTTTCGACTCTTCAGTTTTTCGGTCCATGGCCAAAAACATAGAATTTGAATAATATTTTTTTTTCAACCTGTGTTTCGTCCCATTGATTTTATTTTAACTAATTCAAAGTTTTTAGTACGGTCGGCAACGTCATCTTAAGTGGTTCAAAAAAACAAAATTTCCTAGGTATATGTTATTAAGTAGATAATCTATATACATATTACATGTTTATATAATAAAATCGTAGGAAAGTCAAAACCATTTATTTCAGTCATTTTTTTAAAAGGATTCTTGGATCCTCAGATTGAAAAGTTAGCAGGAAAATTAAGTTCGGCTATGCTGTCTGGAAAATAAGACAATTGTCAGATGAACAAACTGTTAGATTAGTGTATTTCACGTACTTTCATAGCATTATGTCGTATGGCATTCTGCTGTGGAATTCGGCGGCTGACATAGGTACTGTTTTTGTATTGCAGAAAAGAGCAGTCAGAGCCATTTTGGTTTAAGCAGTCGCGATTCTTTGCGAAATTTGTTTAAAGAAATAAATATACTTACTGTGCCATCGGAATATATATATCAGAATATAATGTTTGTTAGAAAAAATATTGATAAATATAAAAATAAAAGTGAACTGCATAATATAAATACTAGGAATAAAAACAAACTAGCCATGCCAGGCTTTAGAGTAAGCAAAACTAATAAATCATTTTCAGGAAATTGTATTGGGTATACACACATCAACAAAGTCTAGGGATACGTTATTTTGAAATCAAACATGGCTTTATTGTTTAAAACCTATTTAGTTTCCTTAAAAAGTTTATTTACAGATTTAAACCTTGTCTATTCTTTATTCAAAATTTAAAAATTAAAATGAGAAACAAATGAAAACACGCAAATCACAGCGCAATCTTGAGTTGTATCTAATTTCAAGAAGTTGCATTAAAATTTTTTTTGCGTGTTAATTGAAGAAAACCTGATAAATTGTTTTATTTTCTTTTCTCAATTGGTTGTGTAAGCTTTTTAGCGTCATGCCACGCCATCATTTGAGTCGAGATGAAATGTTACGGGCAGTTGGCATGTTACAAAACGGTGCTATTCAACGCGTCGTTGCTGAGTCTCTGGGCACAAGCCAAAATGTGGTATCCAGGCTGTGGTCACGTTATCGCGCTACTGGAGATGTGGCAGAACGGCACACAGGTAGATATCGTGTTACCACTCAGAGACAGGATCGATTTCTCCAAATGACCGCCAGAAGACTACCCAATATCACAGCGATGCAACTAGTGCAAAGGCTCCAGGAGGGTCAGCAGCTGCTGGTGAGCGACCAAACCGTGCGAAGGAGGCTGCATGAAGTTGGTCTTCATGCTCGCAGACCGCTACGAGTCCCAGCGCTGCGACGTGGCAATCGCGGTAGGCGACTTTTATGGGCTCAAGAACATTTGACATGGAGTGATCAACAATGGTCATTGGTGCTGTTCACTGATGAGTCCCGCTATGGATTTCATCCAGATTCGAGGCGAACACGCGTTTGGAGAACTCCAGGCAGGGTCAGCCGTCTCCGACATCCACAGGAGGTCCACTCTTACCAAGGCGGGACAATTATGGTGTGGGCAGGAATACGAATCGGCGGACGAACCCAACTCATTTGGATTCAGGGCAGCATGACTGCCCATAGATACCGTGAGGAGGTAGTAGAACGTGTCATTGTCCCGCTCAGGGCCCTAACGGGGCAAGAATTTCAGCTCATGCATGACAATGCACCTTCCCATACAGCGCGGCTGGTGAGGGCCGCCCTTCGAGAACACGATGTTCAGGTATTAGATTGGCCTCCACAGTCGCCAGACTTAAACCCAATTGAACACGCCTGGGACATGTTACAGCGAAGAGCATTGAGGGATTTTCCGCCCAACTTGACAACAGAAGAACAACTTTTCGAACATTTAAAAAGAACTTGGGACTGCATACCCCAGCAAGACATTGACACCTTAATTTTAAGTATGGAAAATCGTTGCCGCTGTGTGATTAATGTTAGAGGAGGAAATACCGATTACTGATTATCAGATTTGGTAAGATTTTTATTCATTTAATTCGATTGAATAATTTTATAAGAATAAAATGTTTTTGTTCACTCAGTAATTTTCTATGGCTTAATTAATTTAAGACTTTTATTAATTAGAAAAACAAAATCGCATCGTGTTGTTAATGTTTAAATATCGGCCATGAAATTATCTTTAATTCTTCCATTTACAGTCATAACAAAATGTTTATAGTTTTCTAGATAATCAATGAAATGTTCAATATCCCTAGATTGTGTTGATGTGTGTATATTATAACAAGCTTCCTACTCAAATTAGTTTAAAAACAGTGAACGAGCCATACTTGCGATACGGGAAATTAGTTCCGTAGTTGTAAATTTAAAAAAAATCGTGTTTGTTTGAACTTCGCCACTGGTACCCAGGTCAATTAAAATGTACAGCGCTAAAAGGATGTAATTAAACATGACTATTAGATCATCATCTTGTTATGTGTACATCGATACGGATCTTCGTTCTTCATAATTTTTAGTTATAAACTGTCTCAACCCAATTCTATCCTCCGCTGTAAATCCGTTCGATCGTCCATCAGCGCGTTGTACTCATGAAACGTAGTAAGTAGACAGTTGAATTTTTCACTAATAATAATAAAAAGAATAAAACAATCAGATAAAAACTTAAAATCATCTTGAAACGGTCATAATACTATCGGAGGTTTTGCTAAACTTTAACCATACGATTATATTTACCTTTCGGTGCGTGATTCTCGCACAGCGGTTAAGACAGACACTTCGCCACTTCGTGCCCCAGGTTCCATTGCCGGATAGGACTACCATGTGCGGGCGTAAATAGTTATAGTCTGTGTTCCGAGTCTGGGTGTACTTTGACTACGTCTATTATATGTTTGTGAAGTACCCCGCGACACAGGGACTAAATTACATACTGAGTGAAACGTCTTTAAAAAAAACCTGCCAAGTGCGAGTCGGACTCGCTCACGAAGGGTTCCGTACCATTATCTATAAAAAGGAGCAAAAAATTCACGTTTGTTGTATGTGAGTCCCTTTAAATTTTTTTTTTTGTATTTGTTATTATAGCGGCAACAGAAATACATCATCTGTGAACCACATACCACATTTTCTTGCACAAGTTACCGGCATTTGTTAAATTCAATTCTAACCCATCCAAAGGTTGTTTTAAAGACATCGTTTAATGCGAAAAAACTAAACTACGAAAATACAAAAAAAAGGACACATGACATTAAAACAATGAATGTAATGTACAACATTGCATTCAATGTCTCAATGTTATATTCTTGTCCTTTTTTGTGTATACCGATTAAGATGATGACTATGATGGACCTATTTAAATAACTCTATAGCACGTTGTAGGTATAGAAACGTAGAATTAGTTTAGGTACTAGGTATAATGTAAAGCCATTAGGCGCTGAACAAAAACCTTGGCAATGTCAGGGCTTCGCAAATCCGGTATGACCTAATGTAGGTACTAGAATATATAATAGCAGTTATAAGTATAAGTTGTTCCTATGTTTATAGATATTTATATAAATGGCATGTGCTATGACCACCAGACAACTGATAAACAAAATTATGTACTGTATGCTGGCGTGGTTCGCAAATGCATGCTTTTCATGACGGAGGTCGTGGGTTCGATTCCCAACCAGGACAGATATTTGTGTGCATCCTGGGTCTGGGTGTAATCTACTATATAAAATAAGTCGGGTTTTCCTTCCTGACGCTATAACTCCAGAACGCATGAACCGATTTCCACGGTTTTGAATTCGTTGGAAAGGTCTGGGGCTCCTTGAGGTTTTTAGCAAAGAAAATTCAGGAAAAATTTCAACAGAAAAGCGGGACAATCTTCTTTAACGCGAGTGAAACCGCGGGGCATAGCTAGTTATCTATATAAGTATGTATTTACAAAAGAAAAGAAGTATTATGTCGTATATCAGTTATCTGGTTTCCATAGTACAAGCTCTACTTCTAAACGCCCAAACGGCTGGAGCGATTTTAATAAAATTTGGTATGGAGTTAGCTGATACACTGGATTAACACATAGGCTATAATTTATAAAGTTAAACGCGGGTAAAACCGCGGGGTACAGCTCGTTACGAATATGTACGTAGTATATCAGTTATCTGGTTTCCATAGTACAAGCTCTGCTTAGTTTGGGATCAGATGCCCGTGTGTAAATTATATCCCAGGATATAATTTACATATATCATCATCATCATATCAGCCGAAAGACGTCCATTGTTAGACCAAGGTCTCCCCCAAGGATCTTCACAATGGTGGGTCTTGTGCAGCCCGCAACAGCGTATCTCCGAGACCCTTGCAAGATCATCGGTCCAGTTTGTATGTGGTCTGCCCACGCTGGGACATTTGAGAGAACCTTTCTGCCCCAGCGGCCGTCGGTTCTACGAGCTATGTGCCCCGCCCACTGTCACTTCAGTTTAGCAATCCTTTGGACTATATCGGCTACTTTCTTACTACCTGCGGATTTTGACGTTTTTGATTCTATCGCGCTAGTTGCTCTTTGGGTGACCTTGAGCCTTCTTATGAGGCTCATAGTAAGCGACCACGTCTCTAACTTATATATTTTTAAATAAATACATCATCATAACAGCTCTAAAAAGGCTTTGGCCCAGGAGAGGTCCTGGACAAAAGCCTTCCCCAAGTATCATCTTGCCGCTTAGACGCTGCTGCCCGTCCTCTGGAAGACACTCCCTCGCGTCAACTTCTACGCCCCTCACAGGATGAGATGGGGGGGGTGATATTTTGTCTGATATTTGCGCGCCGTCACCATACAGCAAAAAATACATATAATAGATAAATCACACCCAAACGATAACTCTTCCGGCTAAGTCACCGAACATCGATTTCTTAAATGGCGTTCAAATAAATAAAGGTTAAAAATTACTTAATCAATCGTTAAATCGGCTTCAACGTTGACAATCGATTCCGGTTCATTCATGACGTCACATTTGCTCATGGAAGCCGATTTAACGATTGATTAAGTAATTTTTAGCCTAGGGGATGGAGCCCAAGACCTCTGGATTAGCAGTAAGGGTCACTAACCACTAGACGAACAGGCTTATCATTCTAGAAGCCGTATTGTAATCATAGATAAGAGAATTAATAATAATATTCTGGGACATTAGTCACACACGGCCATCTGATCCCAAACTAAGCAGAGCTTGTACTATGGAAACCAGATAACTGATATACTACATAGGTATATATTCTACTTTCTTTTATAATAAACCAGCCCCGCGGTTTTACCCGCTTTAAACTTTATAAATTATAGCCTATGTGTTAATTCAGGGTATCAGCTAACTCCATACCAAATTTTATTAAAATCGCTCCAGCCGTTTAGGCGTTTAGAAGTAACAAACATACACACTCAGTCACACACTCACAAACTTTCGCCTTTATAATGTTAGTGTGATTGCGCCGAGATTCATTTCGACAAACAGACTTGTTTCTGTACACAAAGATTTGTCCTGGGTGGGAATCGAACCCACGACCTGCGGAGAAGAAAACATGTGTTTAAGCGTGACGCGCGATGAAACGCGTATCTTATTCATTCGTATCTGCCTATCCCGTCGAGTGAAAGGCGCGCCAGTAATTACGTTCCTTTGTACGCAATGTTGTAGGTAGAATAAAACGAATTTCCAGTGAAACTAAAACAGAACAAAACCGCACAAAGTTGCATTTTGGAGGTTTGTACCGAATTGCGGGCTCGGAGGACAGAATCCTCTTATAAGGTCGAGGCAGAGGCCCCAGAGGGGAACAACAGAGGTTACCTCCTTACCTATTACTAAGAACCCACCTTTACTTTATTGTATAGCCAGTGGTTAACTTAGCGACAGTATTGGGCGTGCTTTGTGCTAATGAAAAAAACCGGCCAAGTGCGAGTCGGACTCGCCCATGTTTTCTTCTTACCTAGAAAATAGAACTCAGGCGGTCGTTGTCAGTAATTATGTGTCAAGTTGGGTTTTGTATTGTACCCCAGGGGTCCTTAATGGGACCCTTATTATTTATATTATATGTAAACGACATCGACTCTTGCTTTCAAAGTTCTAATCTTCTCTGTTTTGCTGACGATATGAAGATTTACTCTATTATATCGTCGCCAAAGGATTTAGTGGATCTTCAATCGGATCTGACGCGGCTTGACAAGTACTGTCAAGTAAATAAGTTAGACCTTAACCCATCCAAATGCTCAGTACTCACTTTTAGCAGGAAACGCTTCCCACTGTCAACATCGTACCAACTTAAGGGCCAAGTATTACCAAGATGCGACGGTGTACGTGACTTGGTGTCTATCATGATTCGAAGCTACAGTTTGACATACACATGGAGCAAACTATCGCCAAAGCATCAAGAGCTTTGGGATTTGTAATGAGGATATCTAGGTGCTTTAAAAAAGCTAAAACATTTAAAATACTTTATTGCGCTTTCGTAAGAAGTCATCTGGAGTATGCCTCACAAATATGGAATCCCTGTTACAATAAATATATTGATCGCCTTGAAAATATTCAAAAACGTTTTATGAAGTTCCTTTGTTATCGTCTCAAAATCCCTTACAGTTCTACGAATTACTTAGACCTATGTAAGAAGTTCCACATTCAACCTCTAATAAATCGAAGGCGTTTGGCCGATTGTACGTTTTTATTAAAGCTATTATCTAATGAGATTGACTGTCCCCATATTTTACAGAAACTGCACTTTAACGTTCCCCAAAGATCGTCTAGATTTAATACACCTATATCTATTCCATTTTCGTCGACTAATTATAGGCAAAATTCATATATAGTCCGAGCGAGCAAGGATTTTAATAAATTATGTAAAAAGTTTGATTTTGACCCATTTAATACCAAGAGCGAGTTGGCACGCAGGCAGCTGAACCTTAATTTTTTCCAATAACTTTTAACATAATAATATGTCTTCAGCTACTCTGTTTAAGAGTAAAATCGGAAGCATTGTATGTGTGTATCAGTCGCTATCCGTGGAAACCTGTAATTGGCTTTATGTTTCCTATTATAGCAGTAATATTTTTTATGTATAGCTGTTGGTTTTCCAAACAATAAATAAATAAATGAAGGGTTCCGCAGCAGCAAGTATTTCAGTTGATTAAATGAAAGGTAAATTGCGGTTTACGATTTATGACGCATTAAAAAACTACTCACTAGATCTCGTTCAAACCAATTTTCGTTGTTAGTTTACATGGTAATGTACATCATATATTTTTTTTTGGATTATCATTCTCTTATTTTAGAAGTTACAGGGGGGGGGGGGGACACTCATTTTTCCACTTTGGAAGGAAACTATTCAGTTTAGAAAAAAATGATATCAGGAACCTCAATATCATTTTTGAAGACCTATCCATAGATACCCCACATGTGTGGGTACGATGAAAATTATTTTTTTGAGTTTCAGTTCTATGTATAGGGAACCCTTAAAATTATTATTATTTTTCTATTTTTGTGTAAAAATCTTAATGCGGTTCACAGAATACATCTACTTACCAAGTTTCAACAGTACAGCTCTTATAGTTTCGGAAAAAAGTGGCTGTGACATACGGACGGACAGGCAGACAGACAGACATGACGAATCTATAAGGGTTCCGTTTTTTGCCATTTGGCTACGGAACCCTAAAAAATGTAAAATCCTTGCGACTAGTTCGGTGTTTCGACTCTTCAGTTTTTCGGTCCATGGCCAAAAACATAGAATTTGAATAAATGTTTTTTTTTCAACCTGTGTTTCGTCCCATTGATTTTATTTTAACGAATTCAAAGTTTTTAGTACGGTCGGCAACGTCATCTTAAGTGGTTCAAAAAAACAAAATTTCCTAGGTATATATTATTAAGTAGATAATCTATATACATATTACATGTTTATATAATAAAATCGTAGGAAAGTCAAAACCATTTATTTCAGTCATTTTTTTAAAAGGATTCTTGGATCCTCAGATTGAAAAGTTAGCAGGAAAATTAAGTTCGGCTATGCTGTCTGGAAAATAAGACAATTGTCAGATGAACAAACTGTTAGATTAGTGTATTTCACGTACTTTCATAGCATTATGTCGTATGGCATTCTGCTGTGGAATTCGGCGGCTGACATAGGTACTGTTTTTGTATTGCAGAAAAGAGCAGTCAGAGCCATTTATGGTTTAAGCAGTCGCGATTCTTTGCGAAATTTGTTTAAAGAAATAAATATACTTACTGTGCCATCGGAAAAAAAAATAAGAATATAATGTTTGTTAGAAAAAATATTGATAAATATAAAAATAAAAGTGAACTGCATAATATAAATACTAGGAATAAAAACAAACTAGCCATGCCAGGCTTTAGAGTAAGCAAAACTAATAAATCATTTTCAGGAAATTGTATTGGGTATATATTATAACAAGCTTCCTACTCAAATTAGTTTAAAAACAGTGAACGAGCCATACTTGCGATACGGGAAATTAGTTCCGTAGTTGTAAATTTAAAAAAAATCGTGTTTGTTTGAACTTCGCCACTGGTACCCAGGTCAATTAAAATGTACAGCGCTAAAAGGATGTAATTAAACATGACTATTAGATCATCATCTTGTTATGTGTACATCGATACGGATCTTCGTTCTTCATAATTTTTAGTTATAAACTGTCTCAACCCAATTCTATCCTCCGCTGTAAATCCGTTCGATCGTCCATCAGCGCGTTGTACTCATGAAACGTAGTAAGTAGACAGTTGAATTTTTCACTAATAATAATAAAAAGAATAAAACAATCAGATAAAAACTTAAAATCATCTTGAAACGGTCATAATACTATCGGAGGTTTTGCTAAACTTTAACCATACGATTATACTTACCTTTCGGTGCGTGATTCTCGCACCGCGGTTAAGACAGACACCTCGCCACTTCGTGCCCCAGGTTCCATTGCCGGATAGGACTACCATGTGCGGGCGTAAATAGTTATAGTCTGTGTTCCGAGTCTGGGTGTACTTTGACTACGTCTATTATATGTTTGTGAAGTACCCCGCGACACAGGGACTAAATTACATACTGAGTGAAACGTCTTTAAAAAAAACCTGCCAAGTGCGAGTCGGACTCGCTCACGAAGGGTTCCGTACCATTATCTATAAAAAGGAGCAAAAAATTCACGTTTGTTGTATGTGAGTCCCTTTAAATTTTTTTTTTGTATTTGTTATTATAGCGGCAACAGAAATACATCATCTGTGAACATTTCAACTGTCTAACTATCACGGTCCATGAGATACAGCCTGGTGACGGACGGACAGACAAACAGAATAATTAATGTAATAGGTATATATAAATAATAAGAATAATATGACTTTATTTTCAGACCAAATTAGTGTCCAATTAGTTAGTAACAATTTTCTTATAAACTAGTGTTAGTAATTAGTATTTTTTTTAAATATGTAACAAATTTACCTTTCATTGCTGCGCGTCATTCCATGCGAAATGGCGCAGCAATGATTGACGTAAATACAGTCTAGCCGACTAGCGATCATGCGAAGGATGCTGTTGGCTGGGGCTGTTGCCACGTATCCTGCGCACCAGAGATGCGCATCTCTTACGCATCGTAGCGTAGAAACAATCTACGCGATGCTCAGCAAACATCCCTGATGCACTACAGAATCACCGCAGCCCCATCAGCATCCTGAATGCATTATTAAATTGAACTCGGAGGGCACTGTAAGATTTTTGAGTATAGTTAGCCCACAGGCTGCACGTGTAGAATGATGTACAATAAGACCTAAAAAGTGTAATTTTGACTTCTGTCGAACAACGTGCGAACCTGTGAGCTATCATGTTCGCTCGGACTGTCAGTGCCCTCCGTTCCCTCTCGATAAATATTTAATATAGATTCGATTACGAAATCACGAAATCAGGTAAACCTAATAAACTGCATAGGTCTAATTTTAAAATTGATTCCACTGATAGTGCTAGACTCATTTTATATTAGTTCATAATTTAATGCCTAGATTGTAAGGCCGTACAGACGATAAATAGTTAAAATGCAATTAGCTGGCTACGCTATTATGTGTGTAAGTGATCTACTGCGGATTGCTTCATACGTGACAGATAGTTAAAAATATCCTTGTGTGGACTAGAACTCCTTGCTACAACGATCTTGACTTACATAAGCTTATACGTACATATTGCTCGTGGAACATTCTATTATCTAACTATACTTTAGTTTTCTTACTAATTTTATGAAATTTGGTACACAGATAGTCCAGAGCTAGAGATAGGATATAGGCTACTTTTTAATGCGAAAAAAGGGTTAAGAAGGGGGATGAGAAGTTTTTTTTTGGAACGAAGTTCCTTATCGCGCGTTGTGAAATGCTAGACGGAAAAAAATCTCACGAAAAGTTGTCACCACACTTTTTGCAGCTGTGCGGCGTGCGCTTGTTTCTCTGTCTGTCTCTCTCTCTCTCTCTCTTATAGAAAGCAAGCCAGATATTTTAATTTCTATTTCGCATTGAACAGTGTGGTGTCGCGACGATTATTTTTGTTGAGTGTATACAGGTTTTTTGTACATAATAAATAATAAGAAATAACTTCGTTCCATCCGGGTGTCCCTTGACACCTCTCAAGTTTTTTTATATCAGAGGTGGGCAAACGAGCTAGTAGGTCACCTGATGGTAAGTGATCACCGCCGCCCATGGGCACTCGCAACACCAGAGGAATCGCGGCTGCGTTGCCGGCCTTTAAGAGTCAGCAAACAAGTGTTGCTGACCCTTCCCCCACCCCGATGAGCTCTGGCGACCTTAGTTACACGCAGAAACACAACATTAAGTTATTAATGTAATTATTAAGGAATGTCTTCTGTAAGGTGGAGGTACTTTCCCAGTCGAGATGCTCTTTGTGCGAACGAACGCTGTGCCCTACGTTTCTTAAGTTGTATGGAAGTATTGTCATTTTTAAAGCTAGAAGATTGCAATTTATTTTATAGTCTGTTGATTTGATATAAATAAATATGACATTCACAACAAACATACATCCATACATCTATACTCACAAACTTTCGCATTATAATATTCGTAGGATGTGTACCTCTAGCGGTTTTGGCAGTGCACGCCAGAATAGCTCTCAGATGGTAGATTTTCTCCTACTTACTTGACACTTATCGTGATAAAATATGACAATTTGCACAATATTTTTATAAATTGAAGCCTACGTGTTATTCTGATGTATAAGGTATATTATTGTAATGTTTCATTAAAATCCATTCAGTAGTTTTTGCGTGAAAGAGTAACAAACATCCATTCATATGAAATGAAATGAAATTTATTCAGCACTTGGGTATTAACATACACTTGTAATTGTCAAGGTCACAATGCAGTACATAAACATAGTGAATAGTATAAAGGTTACAAAAAAAAATAATTAGTCCGTTCGTGCGGTTTGTTTTATCGCATATATTATCTGAAATCTTTAAATAAATAACAATAGTTACTAATCTATTATTTTGAAATTTAGTTCTACTATATTAAAATTAAAGAATGGAAGACTAAAGCAAAAGACGAAATTCTAAATGAGGGTATGATCACATGCACGGGATCACGCGTTAATCGGCCAAAATGATCCTCGCCGCTGAGGAACCTACCCTAGCTAGCCTGCGGCTTTCTCTAGCTACCTAGGTGGACGACCAGGAGAAGAAAGCCACAAAGAAACTCCAGGCTTGCTTTTTTCGTCTTCTTTTGCTTTCAGTTTACGATTTTTTTTTAAATTATATTTTACTTACATTGTGATTGGTTGTTATGTAGGCTAATGCACGCACAGAACTGTTGTCATCCAGTGAATCATAATAAAATAAATAAGCAATATTTTCGATTTCACTCAAGCATTTGGAATATCCTCTTGCTAGACGAAAAAACGGTGGGTGCATCCGCGTACATTTACGAAATTAACAAGTGACACGACAAGTGAACAGAGGCGAAAAAAAAATATGAGTACCCCAACAGCAGTTCGGCCAGTTACCGCAAGCAGCACCCGTTCACGAGTATGACGTGTGGACCTGCCATCGCCTCCTTCGCCATATTAGAGGACGACGAGCTTACAAAGGGGAGTTCATATTGCAGTCGTTAACAGCCTTCGGCCGAACAGCGTTTGACATGTTCAAGATAATATACATTTGTTTTAATAATAGGTCTAAAAATCTATAAAGTTAAATTATTACAGCATTATTTCTATAGTCGACATACTTACAAACTTTCGCGTTTATACTATTAGTAGGATGTATGTATACTCGTATAAGGATGTTAGCTAATGTCATAATCTGTGTTGCCGTTCAAAATGAACTTTTTTTCTATTTGGAGTCAATGGATTTGAAGGTTAAATAATATGTATCCGCCAGTAAAGTTATTACGTAAGCTTTTAATTATCCTGCGAATTCCATTAGGCATTCCACTTCCAATATTTAACTGAAAAAATATTTTCGTTAATTTGATGTTTTTATTTATTTGACCGTTGGGGCACGTTCAAGGTGCTCCAATAGCGACTAAGAACCGGAAGAAGTTGCGTGGGTTACTACAAGACCAAGGGCCGTACAAAATGGACTGATGATCTTTTGAGGGTGGCAAAAAGACGATGGATGCGGTTATCGCAAGACCAGTGATTGTGGAGATGTTTGGGGGAGGCCTTTGTCCAGCCGTGGACGTCTTTAGGCGGATATAATTGTGATGTGTTTATCTATATTTTTTTTTGTATCAGAGGGCGACAAACGAGCAATTGGGTCACCTGATGGTAAGTGATCACCGCCGCCCATGGACACTCGCGACACCAGAGGAGTCGCGAGCGCGTTGCCGGCCTTTTAGATGCAAACAAGTGTTGCTGACCCTTCCCCCCACCCAAATGAGCTATGGCGACCTTACTCACACTCGGAAACACAACATTAAAATTATTAATGTTATTATTAAGGAATGTCTTCTGTAAGGTGGAGGTACTTCCCCAGTCGGGCTGTTCTTTGAACGAATGAACGCTATGCCCTACCCCTCTTAAGTGGAGTGATGTGTGTGAATGTGAAAAAATGTGGAGTGATTACTCTCGTAAATAGTATAAAATAGTATAGATTAATTTTTTTAGACTAATTATATTTTTGTAATTTTTATACTGTGTTCGACTATGTTTGTGTACTGCATTTTGAACTTGACAAGTACAAGTGTATGTTAATACCCAAGTGCTGAATAAATTTCATTATTTCATTTCATTAGTATACAGTTATTCAAGCATTTATGGGTCACACAAATAGCTGTCCGGCGCGGGACTCGAACCCGCGACACGTAGAGGAGAGGCGACTGTCTTAGCCGCTGCGCCTCACGTGCAGTCACAAAACATGTTGGAATCACAAAACATGTGGCTTGAAAGGCAAGCATTAACCAACCACGCCAATCGGCTAGCAAATTGGTAGTCACTCGTAGTAGTGTAAGACAACACAAATTGGCAGGATTAACGAGTCCATTGTCCTTCCTCATCCCTTCCGACAACGCTCCACTTAGCTGACACCGTTTTTTACACCCTCCACTTACTTTTCCTGTTTATCTTTTGCGATGTTGCTGAGCGGGTAAATGCACAGGACACTTAGTACATCATGTTTTATGTGTAATACTAGCTGTTTTTGTTTTCAGCTACAATTTGATTGTATTTAATAATAATAATATCCTGGCACATTATTCACACACGGCCATCTGATCCCAAACTAAGCAGAGCTTGTTCTGTGGAAACCAGATAACTCATATACTGGATAAATTTACTACTTTTCGTTTGTTAATACATTACTTTTATAGATAATTACCCCCAGACTCGGGACAAACAGACATGTTCATGCATACAAATATCCGTCCTGGGTGGGAATCGAATCCACGACCTACGGCGAGAAAAACAAGCATTTGCCAATAAAATTAACTATTTTATTTTACCTACACGATTTTGTTTTATTGAACAACTTAAGATGCGTTGCCGACCGTATTAAGAACTGTTTTTTAGATGCGTGCTGTTTTTAAACAGACAGTCGCCTCGCCGCTTCGTGTCGCGGGTTCGAGTCCCGCGCCAGATAACTATTTGTGTGACCCATAAATAGTTGTTCTGAGTCTGAATGTAATTTGTGTCCGTCTATTCTATGTTTGTAAAGTACCCCGCGACACAGGGATTAGTATCCCTAGTGCGGAAGTTGTCTTTAAAATAAAATCAATATAAATTCTGTGTTTCAGCCCGTGGGTCATAAATTGATACTGCTTGTTCACTCCGTAAGCATTTCAAATGTCTCATTTAAGTATTCAAATCGTTCTTTAAGATAAGATGGAGAGGTAGGGAGCCACTTGAGTTCATTGTGCTATTCAGAAATGTGCTCATATTTACGTAACGGAATACGGACCTTACGCTTATATTTTATAGCCGCTCAAGATCCTACTAATATTATAAACGCGAATGTTTGTAAGTATGCATGGATGGATGTTTGTTTCACGTAAAAACTATTGAATGGATTTTAATGAACATTTACAATAATATAGGGTATACATCAGAATAACACATAGGCTACAATTTATAAAGATATTGTGTGAATTGTCCAAAATAGGACGATAAGTGTCAAGTAAGTAGAAAATAATCTAACATCTGCAAGCTATTCGGCGTGCACTGACAAAACTGCTAGAGGTACACGTCCAACTAATAATATAAATGCGAAAGTTTGTGAGTATAGATGTATGGATATATGTTTGTTACTCTTTTACACCAAAACTACTTTAACGCGGGTGAAACCGCGGGGCATAGCTAGTTATATAGTATAACATAAAAACATATCACTAATTTCCTTCCGCTTATAGTAAGACTAGGCCATTATTTATTTTGTGCTATATTTTTTTTCCTACTAATACAACTTTGTAAGTGTACAAGTATCGATTTATGGATGAATGCTATTTTTGTTACGCTTTCACGCTAAAACTACCGAACGGATTTTGATTTTTTATAGTAATATACCTTATATATCCGATTAACATATAGGCTATAACTTATACAGTTAAACGTTGGTAAAACTGTGCGGCACAGCTAGAATATGCCTGCCTAATATCTGCCACGACTTTGCCTAAGTTTCGTTTTTGTAGACTGCCAAGTACAAATGAAACTCTCCTCAGCCATAGCCTATTTTCTTATTGATTAATTTCTGAAAAGCAATTGGAATCGTTTCTATAAATTATAAACATCTTTGGACAACTAATACACTGCCATCTGATCCCAAACTAGGTAGAGCGTCCAGACGACTGATATTTATATACTTTCAAACACATACATACATATTATACAAAAGTTACACCCACATACAGAACAAATAAACGTGCTCACACAAAGATTTGTCCTAGGTGGGGATGTAACCTAAAGCCTCTGGCTTGGCAGTCAGGTTTTACCACTTAACCCACAGGCCAGGTATAATAATATATTTACAAAATGAAATATATTGCAGTGTGACCATACCTAGATGGGTGATCGTTAGACAACAGTCGTAATGACATGTGCCAGAGACTGGGCGGCTTGAATAATAATATCCTGGGACATACTACCCAGATTATCCAGAGACATTATTTAGACACGGCCATCTGTCTAAAACAAGCTTGTACTATGGAAACCAGATAATTGTTATCATACATTATACTACTTTTCTTTTGTAAATACATATATATAGATAATTATACTCAGACTCAGGCAAACAAACATGTTTTTGCTCACAAATATCTGTCCTGGGTGGAATCGAACCCACGAACTGCGGCGTGAAAGGCATTTACCAACCGTCACCATGAACCACTACTGACACGAGAAAGTAAAGAAAGTAAGTATACACCTTGTTTTTTTAAATACGGGAGCCGATAAGTAAATTTTCGCAATAGTGGCCGCCCACATGCCTCGAACACGTTATCGGCTGCGATTATTTCAACATTTAAGTACTTATTTGCAGAAAGCTATATGAAACTAAAAACAATATTCTTTCATTACGTCACTTCCGGTAATATTTACCGTTTAAAAACATATTGTACCGATGTAAGAGAGCGTGGTGGTGTGAAAGAGGAAATAGTCACAAAAATGGTAAAAGGTATGCTGAGATGTTTTGGCCATTTAGAAAGGATGAATGAAAGAAGATTGAGAAAAGAAGTATACCTGGACTGTGTGAATAGTACACGTGGAAGGCGAAGACCTCCTAGAAAATTCTCTAATCAAATCGAAGGCGTACTCAAGATAGGCCAGGTCAAAAGGTGCCCAAAAGCGGCGAGCATGCATGAACAATATAATGACAGTAATCGAGGGAAAGTTTGACGGTCACCGCAGCCTAGTTGGTAGTGCTCCCTGACTACGAAGCTGGTGGTCCTGGGTTCGAATCCCGGTAAGTGCAAATATTTGTGTGATGAGCACGAATATTTGTTTCTGAGTCATGGATGTTTTCTATGTATATAAGTATATATCTATCTCTATAAGTATGTATATCGTCGCCTGGTACCCATAGTACAAGCTTTGTTTAGTTTGGGGCTAGGATGATCTGTGTGACATTGTCCCTAGATATTATTATAAAGTTAAAAACGTAGTAAAACGAGTTGCTGTGTGGTGACGGCATAGAATATCATCAACCCATCTCATCCCGTGGGGGGCGTAGAAATCGTCCCGAGGGAATAACTACCAGAGAGGCAGCAGCGGTTTTCTGTGAACTATGACCATCAAACTGCGATCGCCAACCCGTCTGCCAAGCGTGGCGATTATGGCATATGCCCCATTCTTTGGGGAGACTTTTATCCAGTGGACGTAGGTACGAAAGACGTGCGCAAAAATCATGAGAAATGGAAATCCGTTGTTTCTGTCTACCTCTCTGGGAAACAGGCGTGAGTCTATGTATGTATGTAGAAAACATATCTAAAACCGACTTCAACTTTTGTTTTTGGCAATTCATTTCGACTATCAATCAAATTCTACTAGCCTGTTACTAAACCTGTTAGTGACCCTGGCTTAGCAGCTAGGGTAAGTAACCACTCTAACCACTCGTGGGTTCGATTCCCACCCCGGACAAATCTTAGTATGATGAACACGTCTGTTTGTTTTGTGTCTGGTTGTAATTCATCTATAATATAGATGTTTTTAGAAATATATAAGTATGTTTATCAATTATCTGCTTGCCATAGTACAAATTCAGCCTAGTTTGGGATCAGATGGCAGTGTGTTACTAGTCCCATGATGAGAAACCGGACTATTTTGCTGTTTGTAATCTTAAGGTGACGCACTGATAAACAAATATAAATGAATTGAAGGCCACTGAGCGGATCTAGACTGCAAGCAGCAGGGTTTCTCAAACTTTTTGCGGTCTCAGACCACTTTCACAATTTAAACAATCCCGCGGACCCCGGTCACAATTGAAACAATCCCGCGGACCCCGGTCACAATTGAAACAATCCCGCGGACCCTTATCAAAGAATATTATAGTAGAAGAAAACAAATAACATATTAAAAACTTGAGAGGTGTCAAGGGACACCCGGATGGAACGAAGTTATTTCTTATTATTTATTATGTACAAAAAACCTGTATACACTCAACAAAAACAATCGTCGCGACACCACACTGTTCAATGCAAAATAGAAATGAAAATATCTGGCTTGCTTTCTATAAGAGAGAGAGAGACAGACAGAGAAACATGCGCACGCCGCACAGCAGCAAAAAGTGTCGTGACAACTTTTCGTAAGATTTTTTTCCGGTTAGCCCCCTTTCACAACGCGCGATAAGGAACTTCGTTCCAAATAATAACCACTTTTACCTATTGATATTTTAAACTTTCGCGATATGGCACATTTTTATATATTAAGGACACGGTCCTCGACCTGATTTACCAAGTTAGTGGCTTTGATGGGAAATACTGTGTTTAGTACACCATTAACTAATAAACATGTTAGGAGCTAACTATCTAACTGTGGACCCCTGATACCCATGCTATGGACGGTGACATGTATGCATACATGCCAAACTCCTGTAGATATCTAATAATTGTAACGGCGTCGATTATCTGTAGCAGTACATACAAACCTTTGTGGTTTAAAAATGCTATGTACACTAACAATTATCCTGTATTTTAAATAAATAAATAAAAAAGGCAAGCATTTACCAACCACGCCAACTGGCCCGTCACCATGTACCAATGGTGACAAGAGAAAGTAAGTATACACTCTG